>CM042166.1:44644867-44670793 GCA_023376005.1 Doryteuthis pealeii | reverse complement strand
GAGTTGAAAAAGGTTTTACTGTTACGTTTAACGGCAAGCTAGCCGTTCCTGTACTATTATTGTAATACACTGTCTTATTTTACCCTACCTCGACTTGACTTCTTTTTTACTGTTGGATTAACATCACAACAATTACCAACATAGGTTTAAGTTTTAATCGTAAATATTATTAAATATTTTGCTGCTGATAATTACAATTTAAAAATCTGATTTGACGTTTTAAGACAAGTTGAAGAGATCACTGCGTTTGATTGATTAGAATTGGGACGTTTTCAAGATGATTCTAACTATTGTTAGGTTAGATTGCTTTTCCACATCATTTCCACATATCATTTCTTTTCGTCTTATAAGGAATTATCAAGTCTACTTTTCAATGAAAGAAAGTTACCTTACTGCTTAAGATGACTGGCCAGCGAAAAAGAAAGCAAGTACATATGCTCAGAGATGATCCCAATGACGAAATTGAGATTGTAGTGAGAGAGGAGACCTGCCTCGTGCAACACGGTGTGACGGAGAGGGTGGCGGGCGTGAAGACTTGCCGTATTCTCGAAGGAAGCAGGCTAGGCTTTGCCTGGCGTGTAGAACTGACCTAGAGTCGAACCCGCTTCCTTCAGAATGTGAGAGCTGTGGACGATCGGTGAAGTAGGAAATGGCATGGTGGCCCGGATGTGGGTGGTCGCGCCGTGCTGGCGAGTGTCGCATGTGCTGCATGGACAATTATGAGTGAGGAGCCCAGATGTGGTGAAATTGGGGTGTACTTAAAGGACTGATTCTCACAGACCAGGTAGAACGACTTGCAGTTGTATTTTGTTGTCGAGACGAACGGAACGAAGACATAGTTTTGATTAGTGGATTTTTGGAGCGAGATACAGTTGGGAGTGGTTGGACTGTCAATTGGAGCCTTGAGTCAGACTTGACTGTGACCCCCCACACACACACACTGATTAGAGAGATATTGGAAATTTGGTGGCTTCCAGAAGGTATTGAGGAAGAGGATAGAGAAGAGGCTGAGGAAGAGGAAGAAGAAGATTTTGAAGTAGAAAGAGAAGTAGACGAAAGGAGAGCTCAACAGAATGTTCAGAAATACGAAGACAACTTCTCGATCTCAACTGATCATACGCACTACATGAACGGAGAGTATATAGACTCCATCAATATCTATAAGATCTTGGAAGATTTTGAACAGTCGCCTCATGTAGATAATCATGAGACGAAAAAAAAGGATTCAATAGTAATATAAAGTGGGGATGAGAAGATTCTACTTGAATGCAAACAGAAAGTCCAAGTGTTACATAATCTATGTGGTCACATAAGATTATTGTCAATCCCCTGTATTTCTAAAGGGATGGCCCTTTTCATATCACGGGCTGGACTTTCCATGGAATAGTACAGAAAGCCCGCGAAATACGTGAAGTCACGTGGGACCTGGTTGGGTTCTCAGTTTCAGTTTGGACGTCAGGCAGAGAAGATGTCCTGCCTTAACTGGAACTCACCTGCATACGCGCGCTATGTTTAGTTACATTATAGTAAATAAAAGCTTAAGAAAATAACACGGTTTTGTGGTTGGTGAATGTCTTGGTAACAAGACTGATGAAGAAGAAGAAATGAGTTAAGTGCGACCGACCACCAAGACGAAGTCCAGACGCTAGAAGAAGACGTAAGATAGAAAAGACGTCAGAAGAAGAATAGAAGTAAGTAAAGAAAGAGGTATGCAACATTGGGAATAGCATCCTCACCACCTGTAGCTATTCTATCCAGGAAGAGTAGCTTGATAAAACTCAATGAATCTCAATCTCTGTGTAGAACCCTCACCCACACTGTAAAGAGAGGTTAGACAACCATCATACTTGAAGGACAATGTAAAACGACACTGTTGTCATGACAATAAAGACAATGAACTTCATCTATAAAAGGGGTGGGAATGGTGTTACATTATAATTTAATGTATGCTCCCTTCCTACTTCTTTTAAGGGTAGGGCCCCTCATCCAACTTCCTGTCACTCTGAATAAAAGCCAGTCCTCTGTAAATGCTTTCCTCTCTCTCCCAATTCTTCTGTTTGTCCTAACATAAAAAAAAAGAAACAGGTATGAACGTGTATGTACAGCAGTGCTATTTAATTATATAAGCAATTGATATAAAAATTGACATTATTGTATTTTATTAATTCATATTTACTCTTATCTATTTACACTAATTAAAGCACAATTTTTGCTCTTTTAATTGATATGTATTTACATAGAAATAATATAGGCTCAATAATATAATTTCATCAAAAGTACTGTCATTAAATAATCAAGGGTTATGTAAAACAACACTATTGTCATGTCAATACAGACAATGAATTTCATCTATAAAAGGGGGAATGTATTTACCAGTGTCTCCACACAAGCAGGACATGAGTTTCCCTCCTCTTAGACCATTTGCCATACAAAGATTAAAGAGCCCAATCTACTCTACTATTTATCCATAGCTGGAAGGAGAATAGTTGGATCCATACCTTTCCCAAGAATATTAGCGCTATGTAAACAGCCTCATCCAGAATTTGAACTCATATCACCATGTCCATTTCTTATAATGATAACCATTAACTTTTAATGTCCTATACCACTTCATTCCACCCGGCCAGAAATCACATTCGTTTTCCTAGTCCATCCCAAATGATAGCCTTTGTTTAAATGTAATATTAAACATATTCAGAAGTCTTTGGTTTAAGGAAAATAACAGGTAAGTTTAAATGAAAAGGCCATTTTTAGCCATTTTTTGATAAATCCTTATAGGAATGGGGCTCTGGACTTGGAAAACCTTTGTTTAGATGTAATATTAAACATATTTAGAAGTCTTTGATTTAAGGAAAATAACAGATAACTTTAAATGAAAAGGCCATTTTTAGCCATTTTTTGATAAATCCTTATAGGAATGGGGCTCTGGACTTGGAAAGCCTTTGTTTAGATGTAATATTAAGCATATTTAGAAGTCTTTGATTTAAGGAAAATAACAGATAACTTTAAATGAAAAGGTCATTTTTAGCCATTTTTTGATAAATCCTTATAGGAATGGGGCTCTGGACTTGGAAAGCCTTTGTTTAGATGTAATATTAAACATATTTAGAAGTCTTTGATTTAAGGAAAATAATAGGTAACTTTAAATGAAAAGGTCATTTTTAGCCATTTTTTGATAAATCCTGATAGGAATGAAAGCTCTAGACTTAGAAAATTGTCAGCAGGATGTTAAGAGTTAAAGGGAGTATGTTGCATTATAATTTAATGTTGTTCCTTCCCAAATTCCTGTAATACCCCTCCATCTCACCTCATCTCACTGTCTGAATAAAAGTTCATCCTCAACTGGTTTTCCTTTCTTTCTCTATTGTTGTATTTGGCCTGTGTTTGAACACCATAACCTAACACTCCCTAGTTGGCAACCTTCCGTCTATTTTAGACGATGGCGTAGTTTGTTTTTTTTAAATTTTTTTTTTTTCTCTCTCTCACTTACAGCTACGTGAGTGGCTGAACAGACCGATCCTCGAATGGCAGTCTCTGGTGCAATGGCTGCAAACAAAAGGTGATGCTTTCTGTAGGTGTTAGGGGTGCTGCTGTTTCTCCTTTCTTTTAGCTCTCTTTTTCTGTGGCAGCTTTTTTCCTCTCTTCTTCACTTCTTTTTGTTCCTTGTTTGACGAGGAAGTGCCAGGTTATAATAATATGATATAACACTCCTTAACAATATAACATAACAATACTCCCTAACAACACAACACAACACCACTCCTTCTTGTATCAAATTAAACTAAGCTTAGTGAATATCAGTTTTTAAAAAATCATTTGTTATTTAATTTTCCGCTTTCAGTTTCTTCACTGGGTGTGTACCTAAGACCTAAGGTGAGGGAAGGTAGTGATTATATACATTCTACAGGGTGGTCCGAAAGTCTTGACACCCCTATATATTGTTTTAATTTTGATTATTTTTCCTTTTAATAATATATGTAATAATTATTTTACCTCTAAAAATAATTTTTTTAAATTGAATTATTTTCTAGAATTTTGGGTTGTATTATGTGATTATTTTACCGCTATAAATATATGTAGGGGCTAACAAAACTTTTGGACTGCTAGAGTGTTTTCAGAAAAATTGATATAATTTCGTAATCTAATAACTTTAGCAATTCTCATTCAAATGATCTCAAATTCAAAATTCCATTTTGGACACATAATGGTATTCCTCGGAATTCTTCTCCACACACGTTAAAGTTTTAAATTGGGTAATAAAGAAGTGAACATCCAAAACAGAAATATGTCTCCATGTTCATAATTAAGAACAAAGATGAATGCGGAGATATATACAGCCCAAGACAAGCGTGTGGTGTAATGGTTAAAGTCATGGGAAATTGACTCGTCGTCCAGAGTTCAAATTCTGGGTGTGGTAAATGTTATTTCACTTAGCACTAATACCCTTGGGAAAGGTATGGATCCTACTCTCCCTCCAGCTATGGATAAATAGTAGGGTAGATTGGGCTCTTTAACCTTGGTTAGGCAATCAGTCTAGGAGAAGGAAAACTCTTAATTCAAACCTGTTGAACTCTGCTGAAGAAATTGACCTTGTGCCACATCCTGCTCTTGCAGCAAGGTTATAGACACTGAGCAGTCTCCCATGTTTATAACCTTGCTGATGAAACCTAATAGGTTGAAATGTACATTCAGGATTGACATTTTCTCGATTTGTTTAGCCTTACATATGAACATATATGCCCACCTAAAATTCATTAATTATTAACTAATTAATTTTCAAAATTAGGTATGATGTCAATTAAGCACATATCCCCCAAATATATATGTATATATATATATATATATATATATATATTGTGGGAATAAAAATGGATGTAGTCATTTTTGTTGGTATTCTTATGTTAAACTTTAAATTCTAAAATGTTGTTATTGTTTATAATAAGTGTGTCTAAAAATGGTAGGTGTGGTTTTGTTCAAGTTCATGAGTAAATTTAATGGAGGTGTCCCTTTCAATATATTTTACATAATAACTCTAATTTTTTCCGTTACATTGACGACACGTTATTCATTTACCCGAAAAACTGTAATTTAACTAATATCATTGACAAACTAAATGATGTGGAACCCTCCATTAAATTTACTCATGAACTTGAACAAAACCACACTCTACCATTTTTAGACACACTTATTATAAACAATAACAACATTTTAGAATTTAAAGTTTATCATAAGAATACCAACAAAAATGACTACATCCATTTTTATTCCCATCATAACAATAAGATAAAAAGTGGTATCATAATTGGTTTCTTTCTTAGAGCACTTAAGATATGCAATAAGAAATATTTAGAAGAAGAATTTAATATTATTGAAAAGACTTTTCTTAAATTACAATACCCTTTAAACTTCATATATATATATATGGAGCTGGTTGAGCTCAGTAGGTAGAGCACCTGCCTAGGAATTGCAAGGTTCTGGATTTGATACTGGTCCTCACCAACTCAGCACATGAGTAGCACAGATTGGGTAATCTGATCTGTGCGGTAAAGAGGGGAGCTGACTAGGTGTGGTGCTCCAGCTCAGAAAAAAAACAAAACAATTTACACTCACACAATGGGGATAGACTCCCTCACTGTCCCGTTGATACCAACTATAGGCCACTCCACCAACTTTATTTATATATATATATGTATGTATGTATGTGTGTATATATATATATATGTATGTATGTGTGTATATATATATGTATGTATGTATGTATGTGTGTATATATATATATATATGAAAGTAAGTAAACAAACAATGTGTTTATTCTTGATATGGCCTTTTTTAGCTGACAATTTTTGGAGGATATGTGCTTAATTGAAGTCATACCTAATTTTTGAAAATTAATTAGTTAATAATTAATGAATTTAGGCGGGCATATATGTTCAAATGTAAGGCTAAACAAATCGAGAAAATGTCAATCCTTGTATGTACATTTCGACCTATTAGGTCTCATCAGCAAAGTTATAGACATGGGAGACTGCTCCGTGTGTGACTGGAAACCTAATAGGTCGAAATTAAGGGCTGAAAAGTTCATATGATGCTGTTGAGAAAATTATATGGACAAGTTTTTATTTAAAGTTATAAGTGTGGCTGGGCTGAAAAGTTCATATGATGCTGTTGAGAAAATTATATGGACAAGTTTTTATTTAAAGTTATAAGTGTGGCTGGGCTGACTTTTTTTGGCCAATAGGTTCAACACCGATGGAAGAAGTATGTGGACCACAAGGAGGCAGGGGGAGACTATGTTGAAAAATAAATCTCATTTGATCACATTCCAAGAGCGTATCTTTGTGAGCCTATGAACTTTTCAGCTAACTCTCATAATAACATTGTTATGAAGTCCATCAAATTGTTTTGCAAATATAGATTATTGAAATGGCAGGAAAAATATGCCAAGGTTGCCTGTGAACAAGTGACATTATATAAACAAAGATGTTTATATTTCAAAACTGAAAATATGAATGAAGAAAAGGGCTGTATAGATTTGGTCAAAATGGGAGAAGCAAATGACCAGAGACAAATCAAGAAGACTTTTGAGTGGTCAAAACCCTTGGAAGTTTGGTTTGGTTTGGTTTGTTTTACGGCATATCAACCTCAGTGGGTCATTTAATGCTGGCTTGGAAGAAGTCATACAATCAAGGACAGGCTGGAAAGTTGCATTGGTTTAGTTTCTTTGTTTAATGGCATATCAACCTTTGTGGGTTACTTGGCTGGTTGGTTGGTTGATTGGTTGGTTGGTTGGTTTTACAGCATATCAACCCTTTTCAGGTCAAAAGTGGAGAAGCAAATGACCAGAGACAAATCAAGAAGACTTTTGAGTGGTCAAAACCCTTGGATGTTTGGTTTGGTTTGTTTTGTTTTACAGCATATCAACCTCAGTAGGTCATTTAATGCCGATAAAGTTTTGAAATAAATCAATTCTTAATGAATAATACAATTTGTTTATAAATACATTTTTCTATTTAACCCATAGATATACCCTAACAGGTACTACCACTCCAGGTCAGAGTGGACCAGGGAGCAATGGTGATGAAGGGGTGCTCCACATTCCCCAAACCTCCAAAACTGGAACCTCACCATCAGATAGAGTTTAACGTCATTCCCAGGACATGTAGACCCTCAGTCACCACCTTCTAGCACCTATATGATAAAAAGGGGTTGGGGGAATCATATGGGTGCTAGGGCTTGACGTGACCAGCTGATTGATCGGAGGGGGCCTCTTCAACCGCCCGTCTAGCCTAAGATATGGCCAAAGTGGAGTAATGCATGTCATGAACTGCTCATCTACCTGGGCTCTATCCTTAAGCATCATGGGTCGCCACCCACGACCAACAGGTGGCCCCATTGGGGGAGTCTTACCCCTTTGCAGAGGTGCAGTCGGTGCATTCTAACGCCCCAGCCGACAGGGCGGCCGACTTTAGGCCGCCCTGACGACTTTACTTACTTTACATAGTGAGTAGGTGTTCTTTTCAGGTCCAGGGAATAAGATGATATTGTATGCAACTTGAGTGTCTATATTTCTGGCCTCATATGTGATTAACAAAACAGATTTTTGATTGGAATAGATGATTACATTTATTATTGGCATTGTTGGTTGGTGCTAGGGGAGATATTTAGTCACGTCCCTACTCACCAAGGTCCACTATTTGCTTTAGTATATTCAATTATGCACTAATACTTAAATAACGGGCGGAAAGACAAAAAGCTCAATCGATAGAGCACTTACCTAGGTTCTGCATTAAAAGGAAGGATCAAAGTGTAGTATCTGTTCCAGATTCTATGCTTTGACACTTACCTTCTATACCCGGCCTCGGCTGGGGGTCCAGTGTGCTTTGGCCTCTGGACCGGTGAAGTACAGTTGATGGCATCAATCCAGGGGGGCCATCCCCCCAGATCCTTGCAATTTTTATGTGCCCACGTAAAAACGAGACCTTGTGTCCAGCCCTCATAAGTGGGATGAGCAGGTAAATACCCTTACCTTCTATACCCGGCCTCGGCTGGGGGTCCAGTGTGCTTCGGCCTCTGGACCGGTGAAGTACAGTTAATGGCATCGATCCAGGGGGGCCATCCCCCCAGATCCTTGCAATTTTTATGTGCCCACGTAAAAACGAGACCTTGTGTCCAGCCCTCATAAGTGGGATGAGCAGGCAAATACCCTTACCTTCTATACCCGGCCTCGGCTGGGGGTCCAGTGTGCTTCAGCCTCTGGACCGGTAAAGTACAATTAATAGCATCGATCCAAGGGGGCCATGCCCCCCAGATCCTTGCAATTTTTATGTGCCCACGTAAAAACGAGACCTTGTGTCCAGCCCTCATAAGTGGGATGAGCAGGCAAATACCCTTACCTTTTATACCCGGCCTCGGCTGGGGGTCCAGTGTGCTTCGGCCTCTGGACTGATAGAGTACAATTATTAGCATCGTTCCCAGGGGGCAATCCCCCCAGGCAATACCTGCCCCCTTGAGGGCAGGGCTGGGTTTATTGCCCAGCGCCCCCTTGAGGGGGAATGCCGAAGGGATCGACGCAATTTTTGTTCTTTCCCACCCATCAGCTTCGGCTTGTGGGTGGGCACACGTTAAAACGAAGCCTTGTGTCCAGCCCATACAAGTGGGGTATGAGGCAAATACCCTTACCAAGGTTCTGCATTTGATACCGGTCCCCGCCAACTCAGCTCATGAATAGCACAGATTGGGTAATTTAATCTGTGCAGTAAAGTGGGGAGCTGACGTTAGGTATAGTGCTCCACTTCAACAAAAAAATCTCCTTGGTCTAGTGCTAGCAAAAAGTGGATAGACTCCCTCGCTGATACTGACAATAAGCCAATTCACCAATGTTACTTTTTTACACATACAGAAACATTTTGTTCATATATAATATACATACAAGAAATATCGAAAGGAATACACAAACATGTCCCAACAGATAAAATATGTACTTATTGTTCTATGAACAAGCAGTATATGAAAGGGCTACAAAAACAGTAAAATTCTTGAGTTTGGTGGTCATAGCCATGTGGGCTTTATGTTTCAGTGATGAGGCAAGAGACAACATCCCTCAGAAGGAGAGACGACCAAGTCTTTACTGTCTAAAGAACTGAAAAAAAAAAGAGACCGAGATAGATAATGGGATTGACATGTGACCACAAAGTCACTTCAAAGATGTGCCACATCTTATTATAATGGAGATTGTGTAACAGTCTGTTTGTAACTGAAACTATGTCACCACTGATGTCACGATTTCCTTAGTTATTTAAGTTATATTTTCAACAGTTATCAAAGAGTCATTATTTAATCTTGATAAGCAACTTGTTCGTTAATGATGTCTCCTTTAAAGTCTAGCTAAATTAGATTTACTGCAAAACTGTTCACATTATTAATGTATTTAAAATCTTGAAATAAAGTTATATAGCTTTCAGAAATAAAGATTTACATAGTATGTGGTGTGAATAATTTCCATAATGACTTTAACAAAACTGGGTTTAATAAAAGTATTTTATAATTTGCTTGAAATTGCTGTTACTTATTTCTAATACTATCATGTTATTCTCAAATGTATTAAAAGCAATCCTATATATAATTTTTGTATAGAAATCAATTAAAATAAGTAATATTTTATATTCGTTTTTATTTAGTTTCATTAGTCTTTCTAATTTGATATAATAATCTATTACATCAAAGCTTAAATACTTGCATCCAGCAGAGGGTGTATACATTTGCTAGTTTATCTAATGGAGACAATTGTCTACCTACTCAGGTGTTATATATCATATATATATATATACATGTGCATATGAGATAAACATAGTTAATTCCCATATATCTAATAACTGTACCATTCCACTGATTACTACTGTTCATAAAGAAACTAATTAGTCTGGAGAGTGGATGGGCCTGAGCAAGGTTGTATCAAAAAATGGCAATTGCTCATGTATGTAGCGTAATTATTAGGGTCTACTGGGAATTTGGGATTAAAAATAAAACTGTATTCGGATTTCTAGAGAAAGAGGGGAAAAAGAAATAAGAACAAACAAAGGTTAAAATTTGGAAGACTAAACACAAAGCGGGGTGCCAGTAATTTGACCGAAGAATGACCCCGGAAATAGATTTAAAAATAAAAACGGAAGTTCCGGGTTTTGACCGGAACCGGATGTGACGCCAGGACGAGAAACGGGAGAAGAGAAAATCTGCCTCTTTTCCTTTCGGCCCTAGAAGAATGACCCTGGAAATAGATTTAAAAATAAAAACTGAAGTTCCGGGTTTTGACTGGAACCGGATGTGATGCCGGGACGAGAAATGGGAGAAGAGAAAATCTGCCTCTTTTCCTTTCGGCCCTAGTAGGCGTCAGAAGTTGGTCCCAGTTCCTCGTGTGGGTGTGGGACAGCGGTACAGAGCATGATACTATGAAGATAGAATAATTTGATGATACTTCCTCTCTTTCTCGCTGTCTTTCCTTCTCTCTGAGGAAGAGCCCACAAGCCTGGAAATAAATACAAAGCCCCTTGTGACTACAACCTGCGTGTATGTTGTTTTCTGAACTAACAACCACTACTAACGACGACTACTACTACAACTTGAGCTGGCCTATGCAACAAACTTCATTCTTGTATGGTGACTATCGTTATGCTACATGTAGAAATGTTGTATACCTCTTTACTTTCTTACTACTTCTATTCTTCTTCTGTTCTTCTAGTCATCTTCTGACGTCTTTTCTATCTTACATCTTCTTCTAACATCTGGACTTCTCTTGGGGACTTCGTGTCTGGTCTTCCATTGTGGATTTCTCTTTATCAGAAGCCCTGTGTCATTGGTAGTTTTTAGATAATAACACAAGACTTCGATTTACTTAGATCATATTTTATTCCGAAATCCCCAACCAGACTACCTGCGCAGATCGAGTCGGAGCGTGCAATACATGACTCACCACTGTTGTAGTTTCTTGCCGACTGACTAAAATCTATTTCTAATCTAAACCGGAAGAGGGTCTCTTCCACCGATTCTCACAGTATCCACCGGAAAGGATCAGGATGAGGTCAAGCCTTGTCACTCATCCTTCAAGGCTGTGGGCTGCAACTTATAACAGCCATTTTGATTTCTATACTACTGTACATAAATATTAAGAATCTAATAATTATGTAACAGAAAATCTCTCTTTTCTATCAATGTTATCCAAGAGAAAGGCAAGAACTTATATGGTTTGGCATCTTATCAGTTTCCAGAAAACAGAACCAAACTGCTTGGGAGACTCTGGCTTCTTCCCCTCTAGACTAGTTGTCTCACAGTTGTTGCACAGAGCTTTATCTAATCTCTTAGTTGAGATGGAGAGAGGTAATAGATTCATATCTTTCATCTGATTATAATAAAGTCTGCGGAGTAGCCTATTGTCAGTATTAGCTGAACAGCAAGGGTGTCTATCCCCTTTTCGCTAATGCTCGGCCAGGGAGATTGTTTTGCTGAGGTAGAAATAAGAAATTAGAAATTTATTTATCAATAGTAGGTACAAGTTATAAAGAATAAGTAAAAGAAAAACTTTAATTTTGTTAAACTACTATTGAAGGGAGGCCATGCCTAATAGCGTGAAGCTAAGCCTATGGCCATGACCACCCTTGGACGCTCACAGGAAACGATACAAGACACACCAGACAATACAAACATATAGATATATCTCATGAGACAAATTAGCCGTATGAGAATCTAAATGCAAATCTGTTGATTATAAGAGGCAATAAAATGCTTTTTCAAAAGTTTTTTTAAGGACAAAATAATTTACCGAAACAAGCTTCACCTTTTCCTCCTTTTCTTCATCAAACAGTACCGACTGAACAGTGGAGTACTACACCTAACGTCAGCTCCCAGATGCATCAGTGCACAGATCAGATTACTCAAGTAGCACTGAGTTGGACTAGTGGGACAACACAAACATATAGATATATATCATGAGACAAATTAGCTGTATGAGAATCTAAATGCAAATCTGTTGAGAGGCAATAAAATGCTTTTTCAAAAGTTTTTTTAAGGACAAAATAATTTACCGAAACAAGCTTCACCTTTTCCTCCTTTTCTTCATCAAACAGTACCGACTGAACAGTGGAGTGCTACACCTAACGTCAGCTCCCAGATGCATCAGTGGGACTAGTGGGACTAGTATCAAACATCTTTCATTTGATTATAAGAAAGTCTGCGGAGTAGCCTATTGTCAGTATTAGCTGAACCGCAAGGGTGTCTATCCCCTTTTCGCTAGTGCTCGACTGGGGAGATTGTTTTGCTGAGGTGGAGTGCGACACCTAACGTCAGAACCTTGCAATTCCTTGGCAAGTGCTCTACTGATTGAGCTAAATTGACCGATCATCTGATTATAGCCAGTGTTACACAACAATGTATGTGAAGAAAGGAATTGAATTTTTAAGTAGAATTTTAAATGCTATTTCTATGTATATTTTAATTTTTGTACAAAAAGCAAGAACTAGTGATATTTAATGTGTATATATATATTTACTTTGTTGCTGATTGTTTTATTTTCATAGTTTCATCTGAACATACATACATACACACCAACTGCTCTAACTTGTAATCTATCCTGTGTAATTCATTTCTAAGAAACTATTGAAATGTATTTACAGTTAGCTTGAAATCATGAGGGAAGAAAAATGAAAAACACTGGATGCATGGATATGATTTTACTGCATCCTTTTAGATTTTTGTGTGTCAGGAATGCAAATACCTATCTCTGTATATGTAACCCCCATGTTTTTCTTCCAGTATTTGTTTACTTTAGTCAATTCCTTTATTCACTGCTCTGTTGGCTAGGGCTGTAAAATAGACCCACTGCACCACTGCAGAGGGATAAGTTATCCCTTAATGGGGTTGTGTGTGTGTGTGTGTGTGTGTGTGTGTGTGTGTGTAAATTTTGTGTGCAAGTGTGAGTGTGCATTTTGTAAGCTTGGTATAATGTATCTGAGTACCCAGAATCTAAAAGAATTTTAAAGAGTTAAAATAATTCAATTGAAATGTTTTTTTGTTTTTAAATGGATTTGAATGCAAATCATAATGTTTTTTGTCTTTTTTTACTTTTTAAAATTTTCACGTTTTTTTTTTTTTCTTTTTCAGGATTTTGTCACATTTGTTCGTTCGTTGTTTAATAAATGTGAAGATTACTTGAAACTGCACATACATCAAGTTGCGCACTGCAAAGATTGGGATCTATTGACTGACGAGATGCAAAAAAACATCATGCAATGTAAGTGACCCCTGACCCTGAAAAGGAGGAGGTGGAGGGGGATGGAGGATGGAGGGGATGGAGGAGGAGGAGGAGGGGTTGTAGAAGAATTTTTGTTGCACTTTCAATAGATAATTTTAACGGTGGTGATTTATAATGCCTGATACATATGTAGTATATTAAGAAAAATGAAAAACACAGGTTTAAATTGGTTAAGTGGTGAGTTTATTGGCCGACGCTGCAGTGTTTCGATCTATTAATTAGATCATCTTCAGGGCATTTGTTGGTATATGGAAGGTAATAAGAAATTTTCTATCACAGAATAACGAGAAAAGCGAGTGGTAGTCCTTGTTATTCAGTCTGTTTAAAAAATGTTGAGGTTTGAAAAAGGAGACGGTTTGAAATATGACGTCAAATATTCTTTTTTACAGTGTGAGTATGGGACGGTGTAAGTGTGTGTATTGAAAGGAAACATTGTGCATTTTTTAGGTGTGTGGTTGTGTGTGCGTGTGTATAAATCTTTTGCAATAAACAACAGCGGAAACAACAATGTATGTGTGTGTGTGTGTGTGTGTGTATACATATCAAATTAAGGAAATCAAGTACCATATTTGACGGCATATAAGACACACGGGCATATAAGACGCACCCCCATTTCAGCAGGTCAGATTCAGGAAAAAAGTTTTTAGCATATATTGTTGAAAACAGTCTAGCTGTGCATTACACAAGCAGAAACATAATGTGTGTGTGTGTGTGTGTGTGTGTGTGTATACATATCAAATTAAAGAAATCAGGTTCCGTATTTGACCATTGTTACAATTGTAACCAACCAATCCCACTTGACCGCAAATGAATCTAAATGAAATTCGAGCAATAATTAAAATAGCAAATCGGTCAAGCTGTGCTACTCCTGCGCTGAGTTTATATATATATATCATTCATTCATTCATTGGCAATTCAGTCTCGAAAGACTATGATAAAAGTTTTTGTGTGCACCCTGAATTTGCAGTGCCTCCTGTGACAATGAAGTCCTATGTTTAAGAAACATTCTCGACCACAGATTTTGCATTTGTAGGTTGTCCCTGTAGATGATGATGTTCCGATGCTTTGTTGCCGTTGCTTTCTTATGGACCTCTTAGCATCATGATGTTGTATCAGGGTGACTTCTGACATGTACAGTCCTCTATGGAGATTCTGCCGCCACCGAGGGCGGTCTTGAGCCAAATGTATATATATATATATATATATATATATATATATAGGGTGACATTAATAACTCTCATATTTTAAACTGTGACCTATGTGGTGAACTTAGACAAGGGGTAATAATAACTCCATCTTGCTAATATCTTACCATTTTTAAGATATAATTAATTACGATCATAGCTTATACTGGCCATATTTTTAAGGACTGACTAATGGCCACTGATATTATGGATAAATAGTACTGTATGTATGTGTGTGTGTCTGTGTGTATACATATCAAATTAAGGAAATCAGGTACCGTATTTGACGGCATATAAGACACACGGGCATATAAGACGCACCCCCATCTCAGCAGGTCAGATTCAGGAAAAAAGTTTTTAGCATATATTGTTGAAAACAGTCTAGCTGTGCATTACACCAGCAGAAACATAGCTGTATAAAAGCAATTTGGCAGTACAGGCAATCAATAAGCATACACAAGACATCTTGCGTAAGCTGGGTTAGTGAGCATCATAGAGAAGATTAGCCTAGGCCTATGGGAGGTCTAAAACTTCACCTACGATGTATAAGATGCGGGGGAATTTTTTGAGCCAAAATTTTGGAAAAAAAGTTTATCCTATATGCCGTCAAATATGATAGTTAATAAAATCGTAAAATCTGGATATGTGTGTGTATATGCAAAGTAAAAAAAAAGAAAATAGTAGAATATATTTGTGTATGTGCCTACATTTATGTATATGTGTGCATATGTATAGGGACAGACCTTAAGTTTTACTTAAGTCAGAAAAATTTTAAAAATTATAAAAACTGAATGTATGTGTTGTATGTGTTAAGTTTGACTTAGTTTAAAACTCTTAACATCCTGTTGAGAATTTTCTTAAGTCCAAAGCCCCATTCCTCTAAGGATTTATCAATAAATGGCTAAAAATTGACTTTTCATTTAAAGTTACCCGTTATTTACGTTAATGGAAGACTTCTAAATATTTTAATATTACATTTAAACAAAGGCTATCATTTGGGGTATATTAGGAAAATGAATGTGACTTCTGGATGGGTGGAATGAGGTGGTATAGGACGTTAAGAGTTAAGTAAAAGTGCAGATTTCTTGGCCTTGTACCAGACTAAATAGGGTTTAGAGAAATATAAAAAATTCCCAAATTTTTGGACCAAAATATTGCTAACATATTTCTTTCTTGTTTGTCCCACTGCCAAGTTGTCAAATCATTAAATGTCTTAGATAATTCAATAAACTATTTCATTATTTCAAGAATTTTACATCAACTCATTAAAAAAGCGAATCCAAACGATCATGGATGGAATTTGATCTCACCGATTCCATTTCCTCAAATAATAATCATTATGTCAACAGCACTTCCCATGATGTACAAGAATTGGAATGGTAAGTATAATATTCCAAGATAAAACAATTTTTTTTTTTTTTTTTGCAAATTAGGAAAAAATAAATAAATAAATAAATAAATAAATAGATAAAATATTCAAATTAAAAATTCTAGCAAAAATTTCTTTGCACTAAAGCAAAATCTGCAAATGATTAGCGCTTACCAAATTGAAGAAACTTTTTTTTTCTTGTCGAAACTGTCAGAGAATGAAGCTGAATGCGAAACAACTAATGAGGCCAGTGGGGACATCCAGACGCCGCTTAAAAACATTTTGCCTTGAACACATTTTAGAATTCCAGTTTTGTGACATTTACGTTCCTGTCACTAATTTTCCAGATTGACACGAGGGACAAGAACATTGCAAATGTCTAATCAAATTGTTGCTTTATTTTCTGCCTTTATGACAAATTGTAACAGAATTTATTTAAAAATATATCACCACATTATTTGGGCTGATTTAGCTCAGTCGTTAGAGTGTTCGACTATGAACCACAAGGTTCTTGGTTCAATACCGGCCCTCACCAACTCAGCGTATGACTAACACAGGGATCTGTGCGCTAAAGTAAGGAGCTGGTGGTAGGTATGGCGCTCCATCTAAAAAAATCAATGCCTCTCCAGTTCAAATTGATTATTTCAAATGTATTTTTTAGGGCCAATTTAGCTCAGTTGGTAGAGCGTCTGCCTAGGAACCATAAGGTCCTAGGTTCAATACCAGCCCTTGCCAACTCAGCGTATGAGTAGCACAGAGATCTTTGTGGTAAAGGGAGAAGCTGAGAGTAGGTGTGGCGCTCCACCTCAGATGCCAAAACAATCTCCTTGGTCTAGCGCTAGTAAAAAGGGGATAGACTCCTCATTGTCTGGCTGACACCGACTTTAGGCCACCCCGATGACTGACTTATATACAAACAGAATTTCAGAAAATATTTATGACTGAATGTTTATAAGTTTTATATCAAACTCACATTTTTAAAATATTATTTTCTTGTTATTACTTACTTAAAGGCCATTATTGACAGTTTTTAAGTTTAATGTCAAGTTACATTTTATTATAATGGAGATTCGGTGTCTGTCTGTCTGTAACGAAAACTACATCACTGCTTACATCACAATACCCTCAGGAATTACATACATTTATCATTGAGTATTTTTGGTTTGTACGATTATTTTGGTCTTTTATTTTTTTCCAAAATTTTTTTTCTCCCCAGGTGATGTTTGGTAGTATATTTTTACAATCAAACTATTTGCTGTTTTTTTTCTCACCGCGAGGATTTACCAACAAGTTTGGTATATTAAATTATATATATATATATATATATATATATATATATATATATATATATATATATGTGTGTGTGTGTGTGTGCAAGTTGAAAAAATGGAAGTAAAAACAATATGTTGAAAAAAATAAATAAAGGAAAGAAAATGTTAAATGGATAAAAATTGTCTATTGAAGTGCCAACACATGTTTCGACTGAAAGGATGTCCTTGTACACAATGTATTCTATTAATTACTATTTTAAATTAGAAAATAAAATAATAATAATAATAATAGAAAATATATAAAATGTTTTTTAAGTATACAGAAGAATGGTTGTCGTAGTCAGGGCAAGATGTTATATATATATATATATATATATATTTCAAACCGTTCATTTTTTCAACGTTCTTTTTTCTCAGATTTCAAATTTTAAGCAGACCGATAAACAAGGACTATTACTCGCCTTTGTCCTTATTCTGAGATAAAAAAAATTTTCATCACCTTCCACATACCAACAAAAGCCCTGAAGATGATCTAATTAATAGATCGAAACACTGCAGCGTCGACCAATTAACTCACCACTTAACTCATTTAAACCTGTGTTTTTTCAATTTTTTATTATACTACATACCGTCGGATTCACTTCCTTTTATTCATATATATATATATATATGTGTGTGTGTGTGTGTGTGTGTGTGTGTGTGTGTGTGTGTTAAAAAAATAAGTAAAATAAATGATATCTATGAACACAATAAAATGAAAATTAATCTACCTATTTATTCATCCCCCTCTTTATAGTTCCTTTTTTCTTTCTCTTTCCTATGTGAAGAAGTTGAAATCAACAAATCCTTACTCCCATTCTATTTTCTTTGATATATTTAGCCAATCATAAGTTTTCTATTTAGCCAAATAATGTTGAATGAGATTACTTGGATATTCCAATACAAATGTTTACAATTCTAAACAAATAATTTAAAAAACAGGTCATCGTATTCATAACTCGCTCTAATTCCCATTCGTCTGACCCAACGTTTTTCTACATAGTCTAATTCCTAAACAAAGGCTTTCAGTTGAATAAGATAAAGTTCCTATGTAACTTTGTTTACTATTTATAGTATTTGTACTTCTATACATATATAAAGGGCAATTTGTGTGTATGTATGTATGTATGTATGTCCAGATGAAATGACGAAAATAAAACAATTAATGACAAAGTAAATACATATACACATTAAATATCACCAGGTTTTTGAGCAAAAATAATAGAGATTTGATTTATATTCATGAAGATAATTAAAAAATAAAGTTTAAATGATAACAGCATGGAGATTTTTTTCATTTAATATTTTAGATAGTAGACATTAACATTTCTTTTCAGAGTAGCTGGATCAATGCAAGGTCTATTTTTTTTACACAGGGATTTAAATGGGGCATCCCACAAGGATTCAACTCACGATTCAGTAATAATGGATCTGCGGGACTAACTTCAAAAAATCCCCATCTACCCAGGTGACGCCGGATAACTGCTGCTAGTACATATATAAAAGGCAGTTAGTGTGTATATATGGTCCAGATGAAACTAGGAAAATAAAACAATTAATGACTAAGTAAATATATATACACATTAAATATCACCAGTTCTTGCTTTTTGTGCAAAAATGATGAAGACTTGATTTATAATCGAAGATATTTAAAAAAATAAAATATACATAGAAATAGCATTGAAATTCTTCTTAGAAATGTCCAGCATTTATAAATCTCAAAAGTAAACAATTTTTTAAAGGTTTTTTTTTTTTCCCTGCCACCATCACTCTACCCAATTGACCCTGGGTATCCTCCTCTAGTATTATATACACAGGTATTATAAATAGTAAATAATGTTAAGTAAAAATGTTATTATCTTAATAACCTTTGTTTAGGTAGAGGCTATATCGGAACACTTTGGGTCGAATTTACAGCAAGGTTATACTTAGAAATAAAGTAAGCTTACACATTTCAAAAATATATCTTTTTATCATATGGGTGCTAGAAGGTGGTGGCTGAGGGTCTACATGTCCTGGGAATGGCATTAAACTCTATCTGATTGTGAGGTTTCAGTTCTGGAGGTTTGGGAATATGGAGCACCCCTTCATCACCATTGCTCCCTGGTCCACTCTGACCCAGACTGTACCTGTTAGGGTCCCATCTATGGGTTAAATAGAAAACATGAGTTTTTTTTTTAAATTGAGTATCCCTGAATGAATGAATACATTTCAAAACTTTGTCGGCATTAAATGACCCACTGAGGTTGATATGCCGTAAAACAAAACAAAAAAAAAAACACACAGAACCCTGTGCTACTCATACGCTTAGTTGGCGAGTGCCGGTATCAAACCTGGAACCTTGTTAGGGTCCTATATATGGGTTAAATAGAAAAATGTATTTATAAAAAAAATTGAGTATCCATTTAAGAATGAATTAATTTCAAAACTTTGTCGGCATTAAATGACCCACTGAGGTTGGTATGCCGTAAAACAAAAACAAAAAACACACAGAACCCTGTGCTACTCATACGCTGAGTTGGCGAGTGCCGGTATCAAACCTGGAACTTTGTTAGGGTCCTATGTATGGGTTAAATAGAAAATATATTTATAAAAAAAATTGAGTATCCATTTAAGAATGAATTAATTTCAAAACTTTGTCGGCATTAAATGACCCACTGAGGTTGGTATGCCGTAAAACAAAAACAAAAAACACACAGAACCCTGTGCTACTCATACGCTGAGTTGGCGAGTGCCGGTATCAAACGTGGAACCTTGTGATTCCTAGGCGGCTGCTCTACCAGCTGATCTAAACCTACCCTAGTTCAGTATAATGACATTGATCCATTAATGAAAGATCTATGTGAAGCAAATGATGAAAGTATTGAACACTCTATATGTTAGTTGATAGAAAAGTATAAAGAAAGACAAGAGAATTGAGATCTGGGTCATCATCATCATCATCATCGTCATCGTCATTTATATGGTTGTATGTAATTGTCCCATAGTCATGTGTGTTGCGGAATGTGATTGTTTCATAGTCATCTGTACTGTGAAGTGTGAGTAGCGTCACCCATATCATTTGAATTTTATAGTGTTAGTGTGTCATAGCAGTTTGTATTGTAGAGCGTTAGTATCTCATAATAATTTGTATTGTGTAATGTTAGTAGCTGATAGACATTTGTATAGTGGAATGAGGGTGTCTCACAGCTGCTGCTGCTGATATTGCTGCTGCTGCTGATATTGCTGCTGCTGCTGTTGCTCCATTACAAGAATGATAATGGAATGGTCTACTTTTGTGTTATGGATAACTTATTTCAATAAGAAAACATTGATAGAGAGTGAGATGAAAAGGGAAATAATTTACTCTCATGGAGGTACTGTTAGTTGTATGAGAATATATATATATATATAGAGAGATAGATAGATAGATAAAAACTGGCTTACCGGTGAATATGGGTATGATCGTTGGAGGTGCACAAAATCCAGGGGTTAAGTAAGAAAACGATAGAGAGTGAGATGAAAAGGAATGATTTACTCTCATGGAGGTACTGTTAGTTGTATGAGAATATATATATATATATATATATATATATAGATAGATAGATAGATAGATAGATAAAAGGTGGCTTACCGGTGAATATGGGTACGATCGTTGGAGGTGCACAAAATCCAGGGTTAAGTAAGAAAACATTGATAGAGAGTGAGATGAAAAGGAAATGATTTACTCTCATGGAGGTACTGTTAGTTGTATGAGAATATATATATATATATATATATATAATAGATAGATAGATAGATAGATAGATAAAAGGTGGCTTACCGGTGAATATGGGTACGATCGTTGGAGGTGCACAAAATCCAGGGGTTAAGTAAGAAAACATTGATAGAGAGTGAGATGAAAAGGAAATGATTTACTCTCATGGAGGTACTGTTAGTTGTATGAGAAATATATATATATATATATATATATAGATAGATAGATAGATAGATAGATAGATAAAAGGTGGCTTACCGGTGAATATGGGTACGATCGTTGGAGGTGCACAAAATCCAGGGGTTAAGTAAGAAAAGATTGATAGAGAGTGAGATGAAAAGGGAAATGATTTACTCTCATGGAGGTACTGTTAGTTGTATTAGAATATATATATATATATATATATATATATATATAGATAGATAGATAAAAGGTGGCTTACCGGTGAATATTGGTACGATCGTTGGAGGTGCACAAAATCCAGGGGTTAAGTAAGAAAACATTGATAGAGAGTGAGATGAAAAGGGAAATGATTTACTCTCATGGAGGTACTGTTAGTTGTATGAGAATATATATATATATATGTATATATATATATATATATATATAGATAGATAGATAGATAGATAGATAAAAGGTGGCTTACCGGTGAATATGGGTACGATCGTTGGAGGTGCACAAAATCCAGGGGTTAAGTAAGAAAAGATTGATAGAGAGTGAGATGAAAAGGGAAATGATTTACTCTCATGGAGGTACTGTTAGTTGTATGAGAATATATATATATATATATATAGATAGATAGATAAAAGGTGGCTTACCGGTGAATATGGGTACGATCGTTGGAGGTGCACAAAATCCAGGGGTTAAGTCAGCGATATAACAAATACAAAGTGCTCAATACAAAGTAGAGCAAATTTATTAAAGAAATGGATACAATAGAAACCTACTCGAGTTTCACCATTAGGATCTTCAGGGTTAAATCCACTGAATTAATCGAGGTATCGATTAATTGCAGCCAATTATACGTGTGTTCATTGAATAAGATGTTACATTATCCACTTAACGTAACATCTTATTCAATGAACATACATGTAATCTGCTGCAATTAATCGGTACCTTGATTAATTCAGTGGATTTAACCCTGAAGATCCTAATGGTGAAACTTGAGTAGGTTTCTATTGTATCCATTTCTTTAATATATATCTATTTAACATATATCTATGTGAAGAAAAAGTGGAAGTGAATCCGACAGTATGTAATATTATGAAAAAATTGAAAAACACAGGTTCATAAATGAAGTAATGTCTATTTCATCTACACTACAGTGTTTTGATCTGTTTCAATAGATCTTCATCAAACTAATGAAATCCCTGATGAAGATCTATTGAAACAGATCGAAACACTGCAGCATAGGCAAAATAAACATTACTTCCTCTATGAACTTGTGTTTTCAATTTTTTCATAATATCACACACATATATATATCTTATTATAATGGAGATTGTGTGTTTTTCTGTCTGTAACCGAAACTATATTCCTACTCAAGTCACAATTCTCTTAGTTATTGACATCACATTCTCCATGATTTTATTTGTATCTAAACCTCAATTATCAATAAAATTGTCTTACATTATTAATACTGTTAACTATGTCTACATACTGACAACATGCAATTATATTTAAATATACAACAAAATAGCGGTTTACAGTGTGAACGGGAAGGCTAATTTGCATATTAATATTAAAAAATCGAATTTAATAAATATGTGCTTAGTATTATTGATTTCTAACTGTTTGGTTTTATTTTAATGAATATAAGCAAAAATCTCTTCAATGAATCTTAAATGAAATCCATTAACAAGATAAAATAACTGTCATTTTATTCTTTACTCCCTCTTACAACTAAATACTTAAATTAGAAAAAATGAAAGACGAGAGTGATGGAAGAGTAAGTTTCAGTTGTTCCATTTGTTATTATACTCCCTCTGTTTCAAATCTTTTATTATACTCCCTCTGTTTCAAATCTTTTTATCTGTATTCTTATTTAGTTTCATTAGCCTTTCTAATTTAATACAATATTTTATAACATTAAAACTTAAATACTTGCACCCGGAGGGTGCATATATTTGCTAGTATATATATACCAATAATATTATTAGAGGAAAATAAAGGGTTACCATGGTTTCAATCAAATTGAAATGATTTCTTCAGGACCTAACCTACATTAACAGGTATTATAAATAGTAAACAATGTTAAGTAAAAAATTCTATTATCTTAATATCCTTTGTTTAGGTAGAGGCTATATGGGGATACTTTGGGTCGAAGTTACAGCAAGATTATGCTTAGAAATAAGGTAAGCTTACACATTTCAAAAATATATATATGTAAATAAATAAAGGGTCTACCATGGTGTCATTAACGTTATGTTAATGAAACCTTAACAGGTATTACCACTCCTGGTCAGAGTGGACCTGAAAGCAATGGTGATGAAGAGATGCTCCACATTCCCCAAACCTCCAGAACTGAAACCTCACCATCAGATAAGTTTAACGTCATACCTGTTGAGAATTTTTGGATATAAGGCGTGTGGTAAATGCCTACTCTTACTTATAGACTCGCCGAATAACCATGTCACCAACTTATTGGCCAACCACTGGCAGTACTCTGCTGCTGATATTATTATTTATACTGGCTTTTCTGGTCATACCTAATCATTACTACTTGGATCTTCGTGGATCACGGATCATAGGATTATATCGCTGGACCTTTTGACACTACGTAGGATTCCAAAACTTAGGATTTATTCACTTGCCAAAGGATTCTATAGTTCAGGACTTATTCACTTGCCAAAGGATTCTATAGTTCAGGATTCTATAGTTCAGGACTTATTCACTTGCCAAAGGATTCTATAGTTCAGGACTTATTCACTTGCCAAAGGATTCACTTGCCAAAGGATTCTATAGTTCAGGACTTATTCACTTATTCCAGCCAAAGGATTCTATAGTTCAGGACTTACTTACTTTAAGTTCTTTTCAACTGGCCAAGGATGGCGGCCAGATACTTAACAATACCCAGGACATGAAGATCCTCAGCCACACCTTGACATGACCAGCTGATTGATTGGAGGAGGCGTCTCCAGACACCTGTCTAGCCAAAGCAGAGTGTTGAATGACATGAACTGCTCAACCACTTAGGTTTCTTCCTTAAATATCATGAGTCACCACCCACGGCCAACAGGTGGCCCTATTGGTAGGGGTCTTACCCCTCTACAGAGGTGTAGTTGGTGTATTTTGAAGCCCCACCGACAGGGCTGAACAAATGTTTGTAAGTAATCAATATTTAATAAAACTTATTAGTAACAAGCAGAGGTTTTGTTTTTTTATACAATATCGCTCATAAATAAATGAACATGTGCCAGACTAAATACAGTTTGTTATTGTTATTATATATACAGTATTGCTCAGGAATAAGAACTCACCTAACATTTTTTTTTCATTTTATAAAATGTTAGTTTTCTTCTAAACCAAAGATACAAGGACTTTATTATTTATAGTGGAACATTATAAAATCAAAATGGATATTATTAGGTATTATTTATTACTAAACTCTACAAAATTGAAAGATTGTAACCAAAAATATGAATACGTAGTAGTCCACTACAAATAATAAGATCTAGATCTTTCAAAGAAAATTAATCTTTTATAGAAAATTGTTAGAGTTGTACATTATTGGACAACCCCCCACCCACCCACCCCAAAAACAGACAATGAAAAAAGCTGAACCATTTTTTATTATTGCTACAAATTTTGATGAAACTTCAATGGCTTAGAAACACATGATTAGCAGCCTTCCATCTACTAAAGAAGATGGAGTAGTTTCCATTTTTTTTTTTTGTGAAACTACATTGCCTGGGTGGGTTGATATGGAGGATGAACTGTTGCCCAAGCAGCAAATCTCCCCTCTCCATACTACCGCTGTGATCCAAAGAAAAATAAAAACAACTATTGTTATATGTGTGATGGAGAACGAAAAAGAGCAAGACTGTCTTGCCTGCCAGGATCGAACCCGCGTCCTCCCGCATGCAAAAACAAATGCGATTTAGGCACTGGATGGACGCGAGGTGCAATTCAGATGTTGGCGCCTACACGCGTCCATCCGAATGCACTGGACAAGCGCTCTTGCTTAAAGCCTACAGGATGGCCCATAAGATTGTAACAGGTTTTGGGTCCAACACGCTTCCACTGGACAAGCGCTCTTGCTTAAAGCCTACAGGATAGCCCATAAGATTGTAACAGGTTTTGGGTCCAACACACTTCCACTGGACAAGCGCTCTTGCTTAAAGCCTACAGGATAGCCCATAAGATTGTAACAGGTTTTGGGTCCAACATGCTTCCACTGGACAAGCGCTCTTGCTTAAAGCCTACAGGATGGCCCATAAGATTGTAACAGGTTTTGGGTCCAACACGCTTCCACTGGTCAAGCGCTCTTGTTTAAAGCCTACAGGATAGCCCATAAGATTGTAACAGGTTTTGGGTCCAACACACTTCCACTGGACAAGCGCTCTTGCTTAAAGCCTACAGGATGGCCCAAAAGATTGTAACAGGTTTTGGGTCCAACACGCTTCCACTGGACAAGCGCTCTTGCTTAAAGCCTACAGGATGGCCAAAAAAATTGTAACAACCATCAATTGATGTTTTCTGATAAAATTATAAGAAAACTGGAAATTATCATCAAAAAGAATGTTGAGGCCACAAGAGAAAAACCACTGCATCTGATGCTGATGGATATCCTACCAAATATTAAATCATCATAAATTGTCCTGACTTGTTATCATCATCAAGACATACGGACAGCACAGATTCCTTTGATTCTCTCAACATCTATCCCTATCAGTCATTGCTCTTAGCACATCCTCTAGATGACAAACAGAACTGATCAATGTAAGTTTTTACTGGTTGGCCAACATTGGTATGTCCATGTGTAGGAGTCCATAGGATAAAGTCACTTGTGAGTCCGGCCCTAATTC
>CM042166.1:44624867-44639867 GCA_023376005.1 Doryteuthis pealeii | reverse complement strand
TAGTACCTGTTAGGGTCCCATCTATGGGTTAAATAGAAAAATGTATTTATAAAAAAAATTGTATTATGCATTAAGAATTGATTTATTTCAAAACTTTATCGGCATTAAATGACCCACTTAGGTTGATATGCCGTAAAACCAAACCAAACCAAATAAAGTGAATAGAAAGTGAGAGAGAGAGAGAGAATGAGAAGAGAAAGAAAAAGAATTGAATATTAAAAAGATAGGGAGACAGAAGAGTAAAGACTTTACAATAAAAAACGTGTGAGAAAAAGAAAGAAATGGAAAACAGAGAGAGAAAGTAAGTGAGAGAAAGAGAAAAGGTATGAGTAAAGGGAAGTTTCTCTCTTACTCTCTCGGGATGCAGCAAAAAGAGAGAGAGAGAGAGAGTAGAAATAAAAAGAGAAATAGAGTAAAGAAAAAAGGATAGCTAAAGAGAGAATAAATCTTTTTTCTACAAACACTTGTAAATAGATGCGTGTGTGTGTGTGTGTGTGTGTGTGTGTTAATGGAGGCACTGATGGTGTAATGGTTACAGGCATAGGAAATGGAAACAATGATTTGAGTTCAAATACTGGACAAGGCTGTTTGCATTTCACATTGTGCTAATGCCCTATGGAAAGGCATGAATCCAACTATTCTAACCCCTACCCAGCTATGATGAAATAGTAGAGCAGACTGGGCTTTTTAACCTTGGTATGGCAACCTGTTTAACTTCACTTAAAAGAATTGACCCTCTGTCTAATCATGCGGAGGATTTGGGGAAAATGTGTGTGTGTGTGTGTGTGTGTGTATGTGTTCATTTATCCAAAAAGATATATGTGTGAGTTTGTATATCTATATTATATATAACATAAAATTCCAATCACGTATCATATTTTCAAATAAGGGACTCTAATTAGATTCAGTCAGAATTGTTTTACACAATAATAATACTAATAATAATAATAATAATAATAATAATAATACACATCAATAATACAAATCAAACATATAAAACTTTCCCCACCCCCCTTTCTCTATCATTTGATTTGGTTTGGTTTGTTTTGTTTTACGGCATATCAACCTCAGTGGGTCATTTAATACCGATAAAGTTTTGAAATAAATCAATTCTTAATGGATGATACAATTTTTTTATAAATACATTTTTCTATTTAACCCATAGATGGGACCCTAACAGGTACTACCACTCCGGGCCAGAGTGGACTAGGGAGCAATAGTGACAAAGGGGTGCTCCACATTCCCCAAACCTCCAAAACTGGAACCTCACCATCAGATAGAGTTTAACGTCATTCCCAGGACATGTAGACCCGCAGCCACCGCCTTCTAACACCCATATGATAAAAAGGGGTTGGGGCTTGCCATAAGGGCAATAGGGTCTTATCATTTGAAAAATAAATATGCCTATGTCACCAGGCAGTATTTGAATGTCCTTAAGATATATATATACACACATGTCCTGCCACACAGGTCACATATCGAGGGTTGGGCTTCTCAGTCACATACGGTTGCATGCGAGAGGAAGCAAAGAAAGGGGTTCATGTGTGACAGGAAACATAAAAACAAATTTGGGTCAGGGAGTCCTTTGCGTGCTCACATCTGAACTACTTGTAGAAATGGCCTTATTCTGCGAAGAAGTGGCAATCATCATATATATATATATATATATATATATATATATATATATATATATAGTATCCAATTGCCGCTTTAACTTTTCTGTTGGAGTGGCATCAGTAAATAATCCACAAGTGCTCAATATATTAAAAACATAGAGTAATAATAATACTAATAATATTATTATCATAACATTATTAGACCCTTTATTTTTCCTCTAATAATAATAATATTATTAGTATTATATATATATATATATATATATATATAATATATATATAATGCAACATTAAGAATTGATAATTTTTTCTCTTTTTGTTTCTGTGGACACACCAATGTAGGCTGACTAGCAAAAACCTACATCAATCAGCTTTGTTCAGATTCTGGATGCTGCACAGAGGACCTCCCAGGAGTTATGACCAATAAGGATGGTTGGAGAGAGAGAGAGAGAGAGAGAGAGAGAGAGAGAGAGAGAGAGCATGATGGATATCTGTGTTACCAGCGCAACCTAATGATGATGATAATGATGCCAGGCAGTAGGGTAGATCAATTTTGGAACTGTAATGTTTCCCATCTGGCAAAAGTTGCGAATTAACATAAAGAATTATCACACAAAATAGTTTTCTTCAAAACTTCGTTTGAGGAAATAGATCTCAATCTTTTAATATGCTATCACTGTTAAAGTTTTATTATTAAGTAAAAAGCAGTTGTGATGGGGGCATATTTTCAATTTGAATCCTACTTATATTTATTATTTCGTTTAAAATGACAACTTTTTCTGTTTTAAATATTGAAATTGCTATATTTTCTAACCAATTTCTAGGCTAAATTTTGCAAAAACATGGAGTTTTAGTGCATTTTAATAGATGATCTTTGATGCTATTTCCTCAAACAATGGTGCAAATGAAAGATCTAGTTTTTGGTATTAGCATTCAGTATACCAACACATACTTTTCACTGCTTGGGAGAATTTGATATTTTTTTTAAAAAGTGAAAAATCAACCTACCTTACCAGGCAATGACATTAATTCTAGGATCAGAATGTGTGTTCAATCTTCTTAAATAGAAATACTAAATCCATATGTAAGTAATCCTGTCATTTTTATATGCTCATATCATAATCAATATTTTATATTATAATTCTTGTCATTTTGTTACATAATTGTTAGTACCCTAACTCTTATTTACAGTAGTGTAGAAACCAAAATGGCTGTTATAATTTGCAGTTGGTGGACTTGAAGGATTGAGTGACATGGCATCCTGATCCTTCCGGTGGATACCGTGAGAATCGGTGGAGAAGACCCTCTTCCGGTTTAGATTAGAAAGAGAGTTTTGTATCAGTATCGGCCAAACCACGAAGGTGTAAGTCGTGTTAAGCACACGGCTGACTGCACAGGTAGTCTGGTGAGGATTTCGGAATAGAATATGATCTAAAGCAAATCGAAGTCTTGGGTTATTATCTAAAAACTACCAATGACACAGGGCTTCTGATAAAGAGAAATCCCCAATGGAAGACCAGACACGAAGTCCCCAAGATGAAGTCCAGACGCTAGAAGAAGAACGTAAGATACCAAAGATGAGCAGAAGAATAATAAAAGTAAAGAGAGTATACAACAATTTATGATGGGATTATTTAAGTTGTCTATGAATTAAGGGAGAGTCACATCCATGGTAATAGTAATTTAAGAATGTAGGGAGACAAATAATGGTCTCCCTTGATGGTGATGGTGGGGGGCGTGTCCTTTGGAATTCTTAAGGTGACATTAGATTCACAGAATTCCTGGGGATCAGAGTGTAGTATCTGTTCCGGATGCTGTGCTCTGGTACTTGCCTTCACCCTTCGGGGGGTCCCTGAGGGGGAATGCCGAAGGGATCGATGCAATTTTTGTTCTTTCCCACCCATGAGCTTTGGCTTGTGGGTGGGCCCACGTTAAAACGAGGCCTTGTGCCCAGCCCATACAAGTGGGGTATTTGTTTGAACAGTTAAGACACTCCTTTTTTTTTAAATCTGTTCATTGAACAATAGAGACATTATCTCACCATCAGAATCTAAAACCCAGATGTCTATAACCCAAGAACTTTAGTAGGACTTTTACCATTTTTTTAAAACCTTTTTTATATGTTTCTTGGTTTGGTTTGGTTTGGTTTGTTTGGCTTGAACATAAGATTCAATATATAAAAATAAATACATACAAATAAATAAATACAAATAAATACAATCAATACAATAAATGTATTAATATTAAATGTATTAATATCATATTTATCAAATACAATAAGTACATCAATACAAATAAATAAATACAATAAATACATACAAATAAATACACAAATATAAAAACCCTTTTTATATGCTTCTTGGTTTGGTTTGGTTTGTTTTACGGCATATCAACCTCGGCGGGTCATTTAATGCCGACAAAGTTTTGAAATAAATTCATTCTTAATGGATAATACAATTTTGTTTATAAACACATGTTTTTCTATTTAACCCATAGATGGGACCCTAACAGGTACTACCACTCCGGGTCAGAGTGGACCAGGGAGCAATGGTGAGGAAGGGGTGCTCCACATTCCCCAAACCTCCAAAACTGAAACCTCACCATCAGATAGAGTTTAACATCATACCCAGGACATGTAGACCCTCAACCACCGCCTTCTAGCACCCATATGATAAAAAGAGTTGGGGCTTGTTATAAGGGCAATAGGATTGGGGCAATCCTATAGGTACTAGGGCTTGATCATATGCATATTGTTCATAGAACAATATATGTACATTCTAAGTGTTGGACACATTTTGGTTATTTCCTATAAGTTTAATATAAACAAAGGGGAACCACTCTTGACTGATAAATTATTTATTTATTTTCCCATTAAACTAACCCTAAACCCTAACCCTAAGCCCATCTTCTTTTTTCCTAGTAGATCAATAAATAAATAAATAATTTATCAGTCAAGAGTGGTTCCCCTTTGTTTATGTTAGACTTATAGGAAATAACCCACATTTTTGTTAATGTTTGGAATTATTTTTCTGTTTACGTTTTGTTGTCTTGGCAACAGGCTGAAATAAATCTTACTAATATTTGGGAAATACATTGCATGTGGATGCGTTATTATTTGACTGAGCATATGTTAACACAGTGTATTAATACTTCTTGTATATATATATTACATATGTATGAAGTATTCTGTTTGTGTAAATGAACTTGTCTTTCTTTCCATCTATTCAGTCTTAGTCTATTATTAAATATAAAATATCTATCAACCCCTCAAGTGTATAGGATAAAATCCTATATTTTATACTAAAATAAGGAAAAACATAAAAGTCGCATCAAGCACAATTCTTAAATCCAAACTTAAAGAAAATAGATTAAAAAAATAATTATACAACTGTCAAATTCGATTGGACAAAACTAATCATGAGTAGTGTTTACACATACATCTGTGCTTTACCTCCAAAATAAAAATATCGAAATTGGAGCCACCCGAAAGATACTTAGGATATGAGTTTAGGATCACCTAGCCCACATGGTCACTGGATATCAAATTCAGTAGGAGTAGAGCATTGGAAGCAGCATGGTGGGTGTAAAACAGATCAACAGCATTTTTTTGTCTTGTTTTGTTTTTACACTGTATCATTTAAAATGTTTAAAATACGTAGACTTCACCTGCTGCTTTTTCTGGAAAGTTCTTTTAAATAATAAACTAAAATGAGTCAAAATTTTTGCAACGTTTGGTAATGTGATGCATAATTCTAACATGCAAGAAAGAAAATGTTTTAACATCTACAGATGAGTTTCATACCTTCAAAGAAAAGATCAAGGGAAAACCCATAATGGTGTAATAGTTAGCAAGCTAGTCTTGCAGATCCATCACTACTGAATCCTAAGATGGATCCTAGCTGGATGACTCCTACTTGCGACCTTGTGTCACATCCTACCTGTGACAAACAGGTCGGGGAAAATAAGGGCATTTCATTCATTACGGGATTAATTGGGATTAATATAATTTATTGGAGATGGAATATTAATCCAAAAATATTAAAACATTAAAAAAAATACAGGTAAATGAACAACATACTCGTTACCTTTTCTTCCTTCATATTGTTTTTATAAGCCTTCAAGGTAAGAAATGACAATGAAATGTGATATGCTGGGCTCGCCTATACTCTCTCCGGTATTACCCATAGTGTTGCAGATTGACTATTGTTCAGTTTGTTTTGCGCGGGAAGTTCGAAAAGACAAAGGAAAATTGAACTGAGAAGACAATGGCTAAGGTAGACAGAGGGTCTGGTGTAACAAAAGACTTCATCTGGATAAACCGCGAATTTTGAACAAGAGAAAGGACTTCCGGTCAAGGAACAAAAGGATGTGTGGGCGGTCGTCAATACTTAAGCGGTCATCAGGGCAGTCAAGAGGCAGACCCCAGAGAGACGGCGAAGAGAGCACAAGGACTGACTGACCGTCGACATGGTCGCGTGCTGCTGCGGGCAGTGAGGCTCGCCCACCACCTTCCACCACACCATAGGTAGTCGTAGTGCCATTATCCATGCCCGCCACTCACCTACCACACACCGAAGAAAATAAAGAAGAGTCATCTTTTGTATACGCGTATCTGTTGTTATTGAAGTTCAGTAGCTGACTACTACCATACATCGCTTTTGGGTTAGTGACGATATCCGCTACTAACATACACGAATTCGAAGCCAGTATACAACAATAGGATTTGCTTCTAAAGTTTAAAGCATGACATCAGAATCAACGCTTTTAGGCCTACCTGACTTTGCTTGATCGTTAAGGTTATTGAAGTTCAGTAGCTGACTACTACCATACATCGCTACCATACCTCAAGAGATAAATTGAATCTCTTATAATATCATCACGAAATAATGCTATATATATTCACCAAACCCCTCCGCACGAGCAGGATGTGACACAAGGTCAATTTCTTAAGCGGACTTTATCAGGTTTGAATTCAGAGTTTTCCTTCTCCTAGACTGGTTACCTATCCATGGTTAAAGAGTCCAGTCTGCCCTGCTATTTACCCATCTTATATTGCCTGATACTCTCCAGTATTACCCATAGGTTTTGCTTCTAAAGTTTGAAGCATGACATCGGAATCAACGCTTTTAGGCCTACCTGACTTTGCTTGATCGTTAAGGTTCTTGCAACCTGACAGGAATTTCTTATAAACTCATGTTTTTCTATTTAACCCATAGATGCGACCCTAACAGGTACTACCACTCCGGGTAAGAGTGGACCAGGGAGCAATGGTGATGAAGGGGTTCTCCACATTCCACAAACTTCCAAAACTAAAACCTCACCATCAGATAGAGTTTAACGTCATACCCGAAACATGTAGACCCTCAACCTCCGCCTTCTAGCACCCATATGATAAAAAGGGTTGGGGCTTGCGGTAAGGCAATAGGATTGGGGCAATCCTATAGGTACTAGGGCTTGATCATATGCATATTGTTCATAGAACATATATGTACATTCTAAGTGTTGGACACAATTTTGGTTATTTCCTTAAAGTTTAATATAAACAGGGGAACCACTCTTGACTGATAAATTATTTATTTATTTATTTATTTTCCCATTAAACTAACCCTAAACCTAAGCCATCTTCTTTTTCCTAGTAGATCAATAAATAATTTATCAGTCAAGAGTGGTTCCCCTTTGTTTATGTTAGATTATAGGATAACGTTGGATTTGCTTCTAAAGTTTAAAGCATGACATCAGAATCGCCGCTTTTAGGCTACCTGACTTTGCTTGATTTCACAGGTTCTTTCAATCTGACAGGAATTTCTTCGACCTCTGGTTAGTGTACATAGATATGTCAACTTTCTTGAATTGTATACTTTAGTTAAAATAAATTATTTCTCTTAAATGTTACGTTCCATCAATCATAGAACTTTTGGAATATTCTGAAAGACGTGATGACTCATGGCCCTAGCCGGCATAGCTAAGAAGAGGAAGGCACATGAAACGACACGCCTTATACTACCTCGGTTGCTTTACTACGTAGGCAAACGTACCAATACAGGTGACGTCACAATTTAGAGGAAGGGAAAGCGATCCCTGTTGTCAGGCTTGGACAGTGTAAACCAAAGGACGATGAATGAACATCTCGTGGGGGAGGGAAGACAAAGAATGTCTTCCCGAAACAAATGTGATCAACAATGAAAATGCCAGATAAAAGAATTAATACCGGAATAATTATAACCACGGAAAATAAATCACCCATATAAACAAGATAAGTGTAACTTCTTTCGTTATGAACATTATATATTGATTTTTAAATAAGAAATTCAACCAAAAGGACTTAAAAAACTCTAGCCTGTCGGCGGTCGTATTAGGACTCCCAAAGAATTTTAAACCTCGAATTAAATGTTATGTTCTAAAATAAATATTGTGCTTTATTGTTGTTTGTTGGCCAAGTTTTTTGTATATATGTTATCAACTCTCTTTGGTATCTCTGATGGAAGCGCTGTATAGCGTTGAGCGCGATAGCATATGTAAATAATTATAAATATAATTGCACTTTAGTTATTTTCCTCCGGCAAATCTACAAGATATATATATATATATATTTACCAACCCTCCACAGGAGCAGGATGCGACACAAGGTCATTTCTTAAGCGGAGTTTAATCAGTTGAATTCAGAGTTTTCCTTCTCACTAGACGGTTGCCTAGCATGGTTAAAGAGTCCGTCTGCCCTGCTATTTACCATCGTTATGCCATCAAATATTGGTTAATTTCAACATTCATGTTAGAACGCATGAATGAAAACTCTGAATTCAAACTGATAAAACTCCGCTTAGAAATGACCTTGTGTCGCATCCTGCTCCTGTGGACGGGTGGTAAATAGTATACCATATATAATATATCTTGTGAGATTTGGGAGGAAAATAACTTAAAGTGCAATTATATTTATAATTTATGTTACATATGCCTATTCGGCTAACGCTATACAGCGCTTCCATCAGAGATACGCAAAGAGAGGTTGATAGACATATATACAAAAACTCTGGCAACAAACAACAATAAGCACAAATATTATTAGAACATACATTTAATTCGGGTTAAAATCTTTGGGAGTCCTAATACGACGCCGACAGCCTAGAGTTTTTTTTAATGTCCTTGTTGTTGAATTTCTTATTCAAAATCATATATAATGTTCATACGAGAAGTTACACTTATCTTGTTTAATATGGGGATTTATTTTCCGTGGGTTTATAATTATCCGGTATTAATTCTTTATCGCATTTATCTTGTGATAAATTTGTTTCGGGAGACATTTCTTTGTCTTCCCTCCCCCAGAGATGTTCATCATCGGTCCTTTGGTTTACACTGTCCAAGCTGACAACAGGGTCGCTTTCCTTCCTCTAACATTGTGACGTCCACCTGTATTGGTACGTTTGGCCTACGTAGGTATAAGCAACGAGGTAGTATAAGGCGTTCGTTTCATTGCCTTCCTCTTCTTAGCCTATGCCGGCTAGGGCCATGAGTCATCACGTCTTGTCAGAAAATATTCCAAGTTCCTATGATTTGATGGAGCGAACATTTAAGAGAATAATTTATTTAAACAAAGTATACAATTCAGAAAGTTGACATATCTTGTAGCACCTAACAGATGGTCGAAGAAATTCCTTGTCAGATTGAAAGAACCTTGATGAATCAAGCAAAGTCGGTAGGCCTAAAAGCGGCGATTCTGATGTCATGCTTTAAACTTTAAGAAGCAAATGCCCAACGTTATTTCGCTATAATCTAACATAAACAGAGGGGAACGCACTCTTTGACTGATAAATTATTTATTGATCTAACTAGGAAAAAAGAAGATGGCTTGGTTTAGGGTATTTAATGGAATAAATAAATAAATAAATAATTATCAAGCAAGAGTGGTTCCCTTTGTTTATATTAAACTTTAGGAAATAACCAAATGTGTCCAAACCTAGAATTGTACATATATTGTTTCTATGAACAATATGGCATATTGGGATTCAGCCCTAAGTACCTATGGATTGCCCCATCCTTTGCCCTTACCGCAAGCCCCAACCCTTTTTATCATATGGGTGCTAGTAAGGCGGAGGTTGAGGTCTACTGTTTCGGGTATGACGTTAAGACTCTATCTGATGGTGAGGTTTTAGTTTTTGGAAGTTTGTGGAATGTGGAGAACCCCTTCATCACCATGCTCCCTGTCCACTCTTACCCGGTGGTAGTAACGTTAGGGTCGCATTATGGTTAAATAGAAAAAACATGAGTTTTAGAATTCCTGTCAGGTTTGAAGAACCTTAACGATCAGAAAGTCAGGTAGGCCTAAAAGCGTTGGATTCGATGTCCATGCTTCAAACTTTAGAAGCAAAACTATGGGGTAATACTGGAGAGTATCAGGCAATATAAGATGGTAAAGTAGCAGGGCAGACTGGACTCTTTAACCATGGATAGTAACCAGTCTAGGGAGAAGGAAAACTCTCTGATTCAAACCTAATAAAGTCGCTTAAGATTGACCTTGTGTCACATCCTGCTCGTCGGAAGGGGTTTTGGTAATATATATAGGCATTATTTCGTGATGATATTATAAAGATTCAATTTATCTCTTGAGGTATGGTAGCGATGTATGGTAGTAGTCAGCTACTGAACTTCATAACCTTAACGATCAAGCAAGTCATAGGCCCCTAAAAGGTTTGATTCTGATGTCATGCTTTAAACTTTAGAAGGCAAATCCTATTGTTGTATACTGGCTTCGAATTCGGTGCTATGTTAGTAGCGGATATCGTACTAACCCAAAAGGCGATGTATGGTAGTAGTCAGCTACTGAACTGTCATAACACAGATACGCGTATACAAAAGATGACTTCTTCTTTATTTTCTTCGGTGTGTGGTAGGTGAGTGGCGGCATGGATATGGCACTACGACTAGCCTATGGTGTCGGTGGAAGTTGGTGGCGAGCCTCACTGCCCGCAGCAGCACGCGACCATGTCGACGGTGCAGTCAGTCGCTTTGTGCTCTCTTCGCCGTCTCTCTGGGGTCGCTGCTCTTGACTGCCCTGATGACCGCTTAAGTATTGACCGACCGCCCACAACATCCTTTTGTTCCTTGACGGAGTCTTTTCTTTTTCAATTCGGGCGTTTATCCAGATGAAGTCTTTTGTTACACCAGACCCTGCTGTTCTACCTTAGCCATTGTCCTTCTCAGTTCAATTTTCCTTTGTCTTTTCGAAACTTCCCGCGCAAACAGAACTGAACAATAGTCAATCTGCAACACTATGGGTTAATACCGGGAGAGAGTATTAGGCGACCCAGCATATTCACATTTCATTGTCATTTCTTACCTTGAGGTATACAATATGAAGGAAGAAAGGTACGAGTATGTTGTTCATTTACCTTGTTTTTTTTTAATGTTTTAATATTTTTGGATATATTCCATGCTCCAAATAAATTATTAATCCAATTAATCCCGAATGAATGAAATGCCCTATTTCCCCGACCTTGTTTGTCACAGTAGGATGTGACACAAGGTCGCAGTAGGAGTCATCCGCTAGGGACCATCTTAGGATTCAGTAGTGATGGATTGCAGACTAGCTTTGCTAACTATTACACCATTATGGGTTTTCCCCTTGATTCTTTTCTGAAGGTATGAAATCATCTGTAAGATGTTAAAAGCATATTTCTTTCTTGCAATGTTAGAATTAATGCATCACATTACCAAACGTTGCAAAAATTTTGAGCTCATTTTAGTTTATTTTTAAAGAACTTTCCAGAAGAAGCAGCAGGTGAAGTCTATCGTAATTTTAAACATTTTAAATGGATACAGTGTAAAAACAAAACAAGAACAAAAAATGCTGTTGATTTTTTTACACCCCATGCTGCTTCAATGCTCTCTCCTTACTGAATTTGAATATCCCAGTGACCCATGTGGGCTAGGTGATCCTAACTCAATCATAAGTATCTTTCGGGTGGCTCCAATTTCGATATTTTTTATTTTGGAGTAAGCACAGATGTATGTGTAAACACTACTCAGATTAGTTTTGTCCAATCGAATTTGACAGTTTGTATAATTATTTTTTTAATCTATATTTCTTAGTTTGGATTAAGAATTGTGCTTGATTTGCGACTTTTATTTTTTCCTTATTTTGTTATAAATATAGGAATTTTATACCTATACACTTGAGGGGTTGATAGATATTTTATATTTAATATGAGACTAAGACTGAATAGATGGAAGACAGACAAGTTCATTTAACACACAACAGAATACTTCTACATATGTTAATATATATATACAGAAGTATTAATACACTGTGTTACATATGCTCAGTCAAAATAATAAAGCATCCACAGCAATGTATTCCAAAATATTAGTAAGATTTTTTCGGCCTGTTGCCCAAGACAACAAACGTAAAGAAATCATTCCAAACATTAACAAAAATGTGGGTTATTTCCTATAAGTCTACACGATAAACAAGGGAACCATCTTTGACTGATAAATTATTTTTTATTTATTGATCTACTAGGAAAAAAGAAGATGGGCTTAGGGTTAGGGTTTAGGGTTAGTTATGGAAAATAAATAAATAATTTTATCAGTCAAGAGGTGGGTTCCCCTTTGTTTATATTAACTTATAGGAAATAACCAAAATGTGTCCACATTAGAATGTAAGCATAATTGTTCTATGAACAATATGCATAGATCAAGCCCTAAGTACCTATAGGATTGCCCCAATCCTATTGCGCTTATAACAAGCCCAACTCTTTTTATCTATATGGGTGCTAGAAGGCGGTGGTTGAAGGGTCTAGCATGTCCTGGTATCGATGTTAAACTCTATCTGAATGGTGAGGTTCAGTTTTGGATGGTTGGGAATGTGGAGGGCACCCTTCTTCACCATTTGCTCCCTGGTCCCCGCTCTGACCCGGGTGTAGTACCTGTTAGGGTCCCATTATGGGTTAAATAGAAAAACATGTGTTTAATAAACAATTGTTTATCCATTAAAATGAATTTATTTAAACTTTGTCGGCATTAATGACCGCGCCAGGTTGATGATGCGTATAAACAAACCATACAAACCAAGAGCAATAAAAAGGGTTTTTATATTTGGTGTATTTATTTGTATGTATTATTATTGTATTTATTTATTTGTATGATGTACTTTATTGTTTTGATAAAGTATGAATACTAATACATTAATATTAATACTTTATTGTATTGATTGTATTTATTTGTGATTTATTTATTTGTATGTATTTATTTTTTATATATTGAATCTTATGTTCAAGCAAACAACACCAAACCAAACCAAACCAAGAAAGCATATAAAAAAGGTTTTAAAAAAATGGTAAAGTCACTAAGTTCTTGGGTTTTAGACATCTGGGTTTAGGATTCTTTATGTGGATAATGTCTCTATTGTTCATGAACAGGAATTTAAAAAAAAAGGAGTTTGTCTAACTGTTCAAACAATACCCGCACTTGTATGGGCTGGGGCACTAAGGCCCGTTTTAACGTGGGCCCACCCACAAGCCAAAGCTCAATGGGTGGGAAAAGAACAAAAATTGCATCGATCCGCTTGCGGCATTCCCCCTCAGGGACCCGCCCGAGGGTGAAGGCTAAGTAACCAGACAACAGCATCCGAACAGATACTAACACTCTGTATCCCCAGGAATTCTGTGAATCTAATGTCAGCTTAAGAAATTCCAAAGGCAACGCTACCCACCATCACACATCAAGGGGACCATTATTTGTCTCCCTAACATTCTTAAATTACTATACATGGATGTGACTGCTCCTTAATTCATAGACAACTTCAGTAATCCCAATTCATAAATTGTTGTATACTCTCTTTACTTTTATTATTCTTCTGCTCATGCTTTGTACTTACGTTCTTCTTCTAGGGTCTGGACTTCATCTTGGGGACTCGTGTCTGGTCTTCATTGGGGATTTTCCTCTTTATCAGACAGTCCCTAGTGTCATTGGTAAGTTTTATTTAGATAATACGAATGACTTCGATTTGCTTAGATCATATTCTATTCCGAAATCCCTCACCAGACTACCTGTGCAGTCAGCCGGTGTGCTTAACACGACTTACACCTTCGTGGTTTGGCCGGATACTGTACAAAAACTCTCCTTTCTAATCTAAACCTGGAAAGAGGGTCTTCTCCAACCGATTCTCACGGTATCCACCGGAAGGATCAGGATGCCAGTGTCACTCAATCCTTCAAGTCCACCAACTGCAAATTTATAACAGGCCATTTTGGTTTCTACACTACTGTAAATAAGCGTTTAAGGGTACTAAATTATGTAACAAAATGCAAGAATTATAATATAAAATATTGAATTATGATATGAGCATATAAAAATGACAGGATTACTTACATATGTTTAGTATTTCTTATTTAAGAAGATTGAACACACATTCTGATCCTAGAATTAATGTCATTGCCATGGTAAGGTAGGTTGATTTTTCACTTTTTAAAAAAATATCAAATTCTCCAGCAGTGAAAAAGATGTGTGGTATACTGAATGCTAATACCAAACTAGAATCTTTCATTTGCACCATTGTTTGAGGAAATAGCATCAAAGATCATCTATTAAAATGCACTAAAACTCCATTGTTTTTGCAAATTTGCCTAGAATTGTTAGAAATAAGCATTTCAATATTTAAAAACAGAACAAGTTTGTCATTTTAAACGAAATGATAAAATAAAGTAGGATTCAAATTGAAAATATGCCCATCACAATGCTTTTTACTTATTAATAAACTTTAACAGTGATAGCCATATTAAAAGATTGAGATTATTTCCTCAAACAAGTTTTGAAGAAAAACTAATTTTGTGTGATAATTTCTTTATGTTAATTCGGCAACTTTTGCAGATGGGAAACATTACAGTTCCAAAATTGATCTACCTACTGCCTGGCATCATTAAATCATCATCAATTAGGTTGCGCTGGTAAACACAGATATCCATCATGCTCTCTCTCTCTCTCTCTCTCTTTCTCTCTCTCTCTCTCTCCACCATCCTTATTGGTCTAACTCCTGGGAGGTCCTCTGTGCAGCAAATCCAGAATCTGAACAAAGCTGATTGAAATTAGGTTTTTGCTAGTCAGCCTACATTGGTGTGTCCCACAGAACAAAAGAGAGAAAAAATTAATCAATTCTTAATGTTGGCATATATATAATATTATATATATATATATATATATATATAATACTAATAATATTAATTATTATTAGAGGAAAAATAAAGGGTCTAATATGTTATGATAATAATATTATTAGTATTTATTTTACTTCTATGTTTTAATATATTGAGCACTTGTGGATTTTTCTGATGCCACTCCAACAGAAAAGTTAAAGCGGCAATTGATACTATATATATATATAATATATATATGA
>CM042166.1:44466599-44624767 GCA_023376005.1 Doryteuthis pealeii | reverse complement strand
GAAGAGTAAAGGGAAAAAAATAATGGTGTAATAGTTAAAGATAGTATTGAAGATAAATAAATATATCGAATTAATAAGTTGGATAATATGATGGATGACTAATAATGTGAGATTGTGTAAATTAATAAATTGTGAAAAAAGGTAGGGGAAATAAGGGAATTTAATTAATTAGGGATTAATTGGGATGTGAATATAATTTATTGGAGATGGAATATTAATAAAATATTAACAATTAAAAATAAATAAGGTAAATGAAACATAATAATTACTTTATTCTTACATGTTGTTATAAGATTCAAGGTAAGAAGAAAATGAAAATGTGTATGAGGCTAGCATATACTTACGGTATACATAGTGTTGCAGATTGGACACATATTGTTCAGTTTGTTTTGAGCGGGAGTTCAGAAAAGACAAAGGAAAATTGAACACATGAGAGACAATGGCTAAGGTAGAACAGAGGGTATGGTGTAACAAAGACTTCATCATGGACAACCGAATTTGAAACAAAGAGAAAGGACTTCCGGTCAGGAACAAAAGGATTGTGTGGGCGGTCGTCAATACTTAAGCGGTCATAAAGGCAGTCAGGGCAGACCCGAGAGAGACGGCGAAGGAGCAAGGACTGAGCTGACCGTACGAACAGGTCGAGCGCTGCGCGGGTAGTGAGGCCGCCCACCCCCCTCACCACACCTAGGTAGTTCGTTAGTGCCATTATCCACCATGCTGCCACTCACCACACACCCGAAGAAAATTAAAGAAGGAGTCATCTTTGTAATACGCGTATCTGTTGTTATTGAAAGTTCAGTAGCTGACTACTACCATACATCGCATTTTGGGTAGTGACGATATCCGCTACTTACATAGCACGAATTTCGAAGCCAGTATACACAATAGGATTTGCTTTAAAGTTTAAAGCATGACATCAATCCGCCGGCTTTTTAGGCTTACCTGATTTTGCGTGATCGTTAAGGGTTCTTTCCAACCTGAACAGGAATTTCTTCGACCATCTGATTAGTGTCAAGATATGTCAACTTTCTTGAATTGTATACTTTAGTTTAAATAAATTATTTCTCTTAAATTATAAATATAATTGGCACTTTCAGTTATTTTCCTCCAAATCTCACAAGATTTATATATATATATATTTACCAACCCATCCACAGGAGCAGGATGGATAGACAAGTCATTCTTAAGCGGAGTTTAACAGGTTTAAATACAGAGTTTTCCTTCTAGAACCGGTTGCCTACCATGGTTAAAGAGTCCAGTCTGCCCTGCTATGTACCATCGTATATGCCATCAAATATGGTAATCAACATATCAAGTTAGAAACGCATGAATGATAAACACACACACACACACACACACATTATATATATAATATATAAGGGTGCAATGGATAATTGTCCTCATCTTAGATTATTAATTTCATGCAGGCACTTTGTTTTTGTCTACTGTGGCAGCAACTCAAGTCAGTTGGGCACTAAATATAAGGAAAGCAGCACCATGATGCAATTCACTCTTCTAAAAATATCATGTACTACTTGACATTCATGCTGGAGAGCTTCAATACGAATAATTAAAAATGTTTGCGTGTCAGTCAGAGAACAGTGCAGAGGCTGGAAAAAAGTCAAAAGGTGATTATGAAGGTATGGCTGCTCGGAAGTTTCACTGATAGTTCCAATAATAAAAGACTCCCAAATTTGGGAAATCCAGGCCACAACACTAATATCAAGGAATCTTCTTGTGAATGTGATCTGGGTATTACTGTCAGCAGTGATTTACGTTGGACGAAACGCATCTCCAAAATTGTCAAAAAGGCCGAGGGTGTTCTGGCATCACTCAGCAAGACCTTTGTCAGCCGCTCACTGCATATGTATGTGGAGAGTGGCATCAGGTATAGTGTCAGCGGACTACAGGAAGCATGGAGGATTTGAAAGACTCAGTGCTTTGGCAGCCTACAACAGATGCGGGCAGTTTATTCCATGTCTTCGCAACTCTGAGCATGAAAAAATGTTTCCGAAAGTCACGTGAGCAGTGCTGTTTTCTGACTTTGTAGGTGATATAATGAATATGCAAATACCTTGGCACCCCCTCACTGTAATCTGATTGGACAGTTCATGCATAAGTAGGCGAGACTGTGTTGTTCCCACGTCCAACTGTGGACAAGCTAGACTACTCGCGAGACGACCCCACGTTGGCTGGGCAGACATATTGCTATCGACATAACCATGACTACGGTGATAATATACCAAATACCAACTTCCGAATATCTCTGTTTAATACAGATATATCAGTAGGCATGCCCACCTGTGTTAGAAAGATGGAGATGTCTTTGAATGAATTTAATCTATAGTATTTTAAGATATTTTCATGTAATGTTTGTAAATTATGATTATGGGAAATGTCAGTGTTATTATCCTTGAAGAATTTAGATGACAATTTACCTGCTGTCCCCTGTATAATCAATATTTACAATAGAATAAAAAAAAAAGGTAAACTATAAATAATTAGTATTCTTCTTTGTTGATGTATTGAAGTTTATAGTTGGTGATAAAAGGTAATTGCTATCAACCTTCATGGGTCAAAAGATAGCAATCTCTCAAAGTCCAGAAGCAGGTTATAGATGAAGTCCGTCATGGGTTTTTCGTCTGTATGCCCAATTTGTAGGAAGAGAGAGAGCAAAACCCTTACCTGGATGAAGTATGGTGGCCCGAAGCCAGCAGTCAGAAGGGTTACAACCAAAAAGAGGGACACGTGGTGGGCCGAACCCAGCAGTGAGCCCTCAGAAGGCTTACAACTAAAAGAGGCAGAATCGCTAACGACATGGCTTTTTATAAGGACTATGATGATAGATGGCTGTTGCTGCTGTATCGGTGATACTCGACCACTGTCCCCTAGAGGCACAAATGCCGGTGTTGTATGAAGATAACACAAAATTTCCATAATTCTTCCTTGTTGATGTATTGAAGTTTATAGTTTAAAAATTCAAGCTGGACTCCCAAAGAGAATGAAAAATCCTATCTCACAACACAGTACAACTGATTTCAACAATAAAATCAGTTAACATGGATGGTTGCCCAAATGATTAAAAATAAATAAATAAATAAATAAAAGTAACCCCTGCACACACACAGTAACCATTCCTTTATTATGTATGGTAGGTTTGTCATGCATTGCTGATTCATGGAACTGGATTAGTTTAAGTTTTTCTATAAAATTAATGACAAATTCAGTTTCCAAACACACATCTCTTATTATAATGGAGATTGTGGGTTTGTCTGTGTGTAACCGAAACCATATTACTATACAAGTCACAATTCCTTTAGTTATTTACATCATATTCTCAATGATTTTATTTTTATTTAAACCTCAGTTATTAATAAAATCCGTTTTACATTATAAATACTATAAATATCTACATATTAATAACATACAATTCTATTTATATATACACAAAATAGCAGTTTACAGTGGGAAGGGGAGGCTAATTTGCATATTTATATTAAAATGTTCATTTTAATAAATATTTGCTTGGTATTATTGATTTCTAATTGTTTGGTTTTATCTTAATGAATATGAACAAAAATCTCGGGGATAAATCTTGAAAGAAATCCATTAACAATATTAACAGTGATTCTATTCTTTACTTCCTAATTGAACTAAATAGTTAAATTATGAAAATTTAGCAATGAAAGACGGGAGTGAAGAAAAAGCAAGTTTTATTTGTTTCCCCTCTGTTTCAAATCTTTTTCTCGGCATCTTATTTAGTTTCATTGGCCTTTCTAAGTTAACATAATATTTCATTACATTAAAACTTAAAGACTTGCACCTGGAGGGTGCATATATGTGCTAGTATATATAAAAGACAATTAAAACAGACATACACACACTCATTGACCCACCCTCATCTTTCAAACATTCTTGACCCACACCTGCATCACCATATAAACACTCCCATTGTCATGGGAAATGGACTCGTCGCCCGAGTTCAAATCCTGGACGTGGTAATTGGCATTTCACTTAGCGCTAATACCCTTGGAAAGGTATGAAATCCTACTCTCCCTCCAGCTATGGGCAAATAGCAGGGCAGACTGGGTTCTTTAACCATGGCTAGGTAACTAGTCTAGGAGAAGGAAAACTCTGAATTCAAACCTATTGAACTCCGTTTAAGAAATTGACCTTGTGTTGTATCCTGCTCGTGCGGAGGGGTTGGTAAATAGATATTTCCTGAAGCTGACCTGCTGAAATGGGGAGGGGGATCTTATATGCTGTCAAATACAATACTTACATTGGGAATGAAGAAATAATCTTATTCCCTTCAACTAGTGATGAAAATGAAGTTGTCACATTTTCAAAGGGAAGTAAATCTGAGGTTGACATTCATTTATATCTGATAATATCCAGGCTGTTAATGTGTATCTGAGATGTAACCATTTTTGGTAATTTTCACCTTTAGTGGGCTAAATTCATAGCAAATAAGGCAATTAGAGTAACCTCCCTTGACTTTCACTTTGAAACAAGCCGGTAGCTATTTTGAAAGTCTCCATGCGAAATAAACAAATCTTAGAAACTTTTTCGAAAACAATACAACTGCATGTTTTAACACAAAAATATCAAAATGTGTTAATAACAATTAAGTTCATTTAAGATAATGTGCACACACAATTTTATGAATCGGAATTTAGCCAACTAAAAAGGTGAAAATTACCATTTCTTTCCTTTTGTATTTCAAGAATTGATATTCTATTTTATGTGCAGGTTATCTGGAGATGTTTGTAGCTAAAATGTTTGTCTCTTTAAGGAAATATTGTAATTCTATATCAAGAATATTTGTATGGGAGCAATTTTTAAATCTGTTTAGTTCATTTAGATGGTTGTGTATTACATGAAGTGTATTGGGTTAAGTAGTATCAGTATCCCTTTAACAGATATCAAAACCAAATCCATGTTTGTGTAATTTGTATATCCATTTAACTCTTAATGTCCTATACCACCTCATTCCACCCAGTCAGAAGTCATTCATTCTCATAATCTATCCTAAACGATAGCCTTTGTTTAAAAGTAATATTAAAACATATTTAGAAGTCTTTATTTTAAGGGAACTATCTCAGGTTAACTTTAACTCTTAAAGTCCTATACCACCTCATTCCACCCAGCTGGAAGTCACATTAGTTTTAACTAATCAGCCCCAAACAATAGCCTTTGTTTAAATTTGATATTAAACATATGTAAAAATCTTTGATTTAAGGGAAATAAAAGGTAACTTTAGATACAAAGATCATTTTTAGCCATTTTTTTATATATCCTTATAGGAATGCTCTAGACTTAGAAAAATCTCAACAGGATGTTAAGAGTTAAATGAACAGGCCATTTTTAGCCATTTTTTGATAAATCATTATAGGAATGGGGCTCTGGATTTCTCAACAGGGTGTTAAGAGTTAATTTGGGTTTTTTTTTTTTATGTGTGTACAGAACGGAATCCTGTGTATTAGGATGCATTTGATGTTGTCTAAAGTGTATCCGGGTAGATTGGAGTGCTTGGCCACAATGGAGTATGGGGGATTTGCGGATGGTTTGTTATGGTTACGTAATTTTAGGCATAAAGAGAAGTGGGTGGAGACAAAAAACAGGTCCGGTCTTAAAGTGATTATATGGAACTTTCCAAATTAAAAGGGGACCTTCCTAAGATTTTAAATAAACTGGATTTTTCAAGCAACTTGATCCCAATGAACTATACTTGTTAATATTCTTCCAAATATTATACTGGATATACCAACTGGGGTAACACCTTCATTTCACAATATAAGAAAAGGAATCCGGTATCTTGTGGGAGCCAGATAATACTAAGATCAGAATGTAGTTACTACTTATGGAAATATATACAGCAGTACCTTGACTAATTCATTCCACTTGTAACTTAATTTCCTTGAATATCAAATCAATTTCCCTCATTGAAATTAACTGTTACTAATCCATTCGACCCCCTCCCCTAAACACCATCTTTTTTTAATAAAAGTAGCACTATTGTGTATACACATATGCAAGATAGGATATTAGTCTTTATAAAAATATTTTATTTTGGCATAAATTTAGAAACTTTATTTTTTTTTATTGTTGACTTTTTTGTAATATAAAAGGTGTGTGTTAAAAGTCCACTCCTACTTATAGACTCGGTGAGAACCATGTGATCAAATTCTTGGCCAATCGCTGGCAGTACTCTGCTGCTGATACAATACTTATACCGGCAGTATTGGAAATAACTACTCATAACTACTGCAACCTTCGTGGACGACAGACATACGATTAAATCACTGGACCTTTAACAATATGCTGGATATGACTTATACGCAGGATAGGACATTCACTTACCAAAGGATTTCATAACTCAGGACTTACTTTAAGCCCTTTTCAACTGGCCAAGGAGGGCATTTAAAAACTTAAATATCTGGTTATTTCCTCTAAGTCTAACATATGCAATGGGGAACCACTCTTGACTAATAAATTATTTATTTTCCCCATTAAACTAACCCTAACCCAGTCTTTTTTCCTAGTAGATCAATAAATAAATAATTTATCAGTCAAGAGTGGCTCACCTTTGTTTATGTTAGACTTATTAGAAAATAACCGTATATCTAATGCTTGCTCGTACCTCTAATTTTATCTCTCAGACAGTGACAGCTTGTAACTCTAAATTTAAGGTAAAATCAGCAAGTGGTTTATTATTAGTACTAGCAAATATATGCACCCTCCGGGTGCAAGTATTTAAGTTTTAATGTAATAAAATATTGTATTAGATCAGAAAGGCTAATGAAACTAAATAAGAATACAGATAAAACGATTTGAAACAGAGGGAGTATAATAAAAGATTTGAAACAGAGGGAGTATAATAAAAAATGGAACAACTGAAACTTACTCTTCCATCACTCTCGTCTTTCATTGTTATCTCTTCTAATTTAAGTATTTAGTTATAAAGGAAGTAAAGAATAAAATGACAGTTTTTTATCTTGTTAATGGATTTCATTGAAGAGTTTTTGCTTATATTCATTAAAAAAAAACCAAACAGTTAGAAATCAATAATACTAAGCACATATTTATTAAATTCGATTTTTAATATTATATGCAAATTAGCCTTCCTGTTCACATTGTAAACCGCTATTTTGTTGTATATATAAATATAATTGCATGTTGTTAATATGTAGACATAGTTAACAGTATTAATGTAAGACAATTTTATTAATAATTGAGGTTTAGATAAAAATAAAATCATGGAGAATGTGATGTCAATAACTAAGAGAATTGTAACTTGAGTAGGAATATAGTTTCGGTTACAGACAGAAAAACACACAATCTCCATTATAATAAGATCAGTCTGACAGTTATGGAGTCTATCCCCTTTTCACTAGTACTAGATCAGGGAGACTTTTTGCATTGAGGTGAAGCACCACACCTACCGTCAGCTCCCAACTACTGTACAGATACAAGTTGTGCTACTCATGTGCCGAGTTGGTGAGGGCCAGTATTGAAGTCTAGGCAAATGCTCTACTGATCAACCTAAACCAGCCAGTGTAAAAAAAAAAATGAAAAGTTAGCATTATCTGATTCTCATGGAGAATCACTAGCCAATAAGTTATGTGTGTTTGTGTTTGAGTTTTGTTTAACGGCATATCAACCTCTGTGGGTCATTTAATGCCAAAAAGGTTATTTTGGATTTCAGTCTTTAAAGTAATGGTTCTATGGAGATAATTGGTTATGTTGTGTTATATTTTTGTTGAAAAAGGTTGCTTTTTTTTTTTTTTTTTTTTTTTTTTTTAATAATATAAATTTAAAATGTTTCAGGGTTTGTATTCTTAAGTTATGGTAAAGTCAAAGCTTAGTAAAAGCACAACAAGAACAAAGTCTATGATGTTACATGTGCAACCAAAAGAAACCCTCTACCATACCTGAACATTTCGCAGCCTGGGAATGGAGTCGCTGAAACTTCGGCATCTGCAAGTGACCTGGTACGCTCATAATCATCTTAACAGCAAGCTTGAGCACCTTTTTGATCTCTTTCCAACAATGTGGGCTGCCTACAAAGTCGGGAAAAAAAAAAAAAAAAAAAAAAAAAAAAAAAAAAAAAAAAAAAAAGAAAAGAAATAAACTGCTCACGTGACTTTTGGAAACATTTTTTCACGCTCAGAATTGCGGAGACATGGAATAAACTGCCCGGATCTGTTGTAGGCTGCCGAAGCACTGAATATTTCAAGCCTCCATGCTTCCTGTAGTCCGCTGACACTTACCCGATGCCATTCTCCACATACATATGCGCACACACACACACTACTGTAAACTGTTCATGTTCCTGACACATTCTGTGTACTTGACATGAGACTGATGAGTTGTGGTGCACCTGAGCACAATAAATTTCATTATTATGTTCAAATGCTGGTTACTTCTATTTATAGAACCTTTTAACAAGTAAATACTGTAAACATAATTAGATCCCTTCCATTTATAGGGAAGGTTTTTTTTTTTAATTTTTTTTTTTTTTTTTTTTTTTTTTTTAAAAAGGTTATTCAAGGTTAACTACATTTAAACTGATTTCTTTGTAGCATAGCCACAAGGTTACTTTACTTTTTTGACCATAATTAAAGCAGAGCTTAAATTTGAAAGATCTGGATTTTTCAGAAATGGTCCTCAACTACAATATTCAAAAGTTTAAGGTCAAACGTCAGATTTTATTTTATCTTATTTTTTTTTAGATATGGCTTGATAATTAAGATCTTTCACCTGTAGTTTGGATTGAACCTGCAACCTCTAGATTCTCTTAGAAATGTTACACCATGTGTCCTATTGGACACATGGTGAATTTTGTAACCTACCACTGAAAACAAAGTTGACAGCAGTCTATAAAATAAAAATTTAATACAAGGTCACAAATGTTGAATATCAAGGCTCTTTCATAAAATGGTGAGATTAATTAGTAGGTTAACAAATTTAACTGTAATCTAGCACAAAGGTATTGTACTATAGTGAAAACTAAGAGACTATAGTGAAAACTAAGAATAGTTTCATCTACAAGCATAGTAAAATAAAATACATTTTAAAAACTCATAGAATGGTAGTAGCTGTACCCATAGAAATTTATTTTTTGGTTGTGTGAGGATTGTATTTAATCCTGGTTTTATGTCCCACCTCCAATGTTTGGTAAGTAAAGAATCAGGTTTAGTCCAGATTAAAAGTGTGGCAAACTAACCTGCAACCAAACATTTTTAGGTCTTGTTCCCCAATGATACCTGCATTGGAAAAAGTTTGAGCCAAGATTTGGCCTGTATACTAAAACTTTTCATACCTGCACCAGAAAAAACAATGTCCATGCTTTTAACCTGAACTTGTAATTATGACACTATTAGTATTTTTTTTTCTTTTTTCTAATTTACCACTATAAGAATTCTAGACTTCTGCAATAAATATGACAATACAAGTAGTAAGATTATTTTTCTAAGAATGTATAACAAGATATTTTGAAAATATACCACTTCCTGGTGCTTCATTTCATCATAGAACAAAAATTAAGACAAACATTCCCTAATGAGTACCAAAACTTCCATGGTGAAGGCATGTGGAATCCCCTTTGTTTCTTTTAGATCTATTATAACAAACGCAAATGGCAGGGTTCATTTTTATTTTTTACGACTTTACTCCTAGAAGCTGTAGCATATGACATGTTTTAATCAGGCAGACTATTCCAGACCAGTAATCCTGGATTTTACTTTCTGCAATTTTTTTTTGAAAAGATCTTAATACTTATAATTTGGAAATACATTTAGAATAATCAAAATTATGAAATCCAGCAAGTCACCCTTGAAATAGAAATAATTGTATGTAGGGAAAGTAAGGACTTACAAGAATATATAAAGAATGAAGGTAAGACAGAAAAATAATTTATTAATCTATGTATTAATATAGAGGAGTTTAATTTTTAACTTTAAAACCCGGGCAATGTCAGTAGCTCTGCTAGTAGAAAATAAAATTCAAACAATTAAAGGGAGGTAAGTCGAAGTCTATTCTTGTTATAATTATGACCCATCTCAAAATTTTCAATCTTCATTAACACAAATCGTTTTTTGAATAATGGTAAAACGTTATTCCAAATGTGAAAGCAAAACTTTACCTGCATGATGAATTGGCTTTTAATATAGAATTCTATGGTGCAATGTTACATAAACAAGTTGAAACCTGTGTGTCAGACTAAACACAGCTTAGTAAATCTATTAATGGAGATTCGCTTCCAGTTTTTGTCTGTAACAAAAACGACCTCACTAATTACGTCACACTACCTAAAACGTTATAACAGAATAAATACTCAAAATTTGAGCATGCAATGTTAGACAATCCTCTGTTTTTTTTAAACAAGTTTTAATAGATACATCCCCAGTATCATATTTATATAGTTTGAATAAGAAGTTAGAACTTCGTTTTAATTTCAAATGGTTTTATTTCTTTTTTTACTCCTTTAATAAATTTGATGTCATGATTTATGGTTCAAGCTCTGACATTTAATTTTTAACCTCCACCTCAAGCAATATCTTTCAAAAATTTATTTTTTTACATCGCCCGGGGGCGTTTTTTATTTTGCTAGTAAAGATAAAAAAATTTTTTTTTTAAAGTCAAAATGAATACCATATTTGTTGGCATATAGGACATAATTTACAAGTGTATTTGTAGAACAAACATTCATTGTAAATTAGACTCACCCCCACAAACAATCCATTTGGAATGTTAGTAGATATCAACTCTACCCCATAATCCTACTGACAGGGAATGTTTGTGTTATCTTTAAATTAGACTTACTAGCAAATATATGCACCCTCCGAGTGCAAGTATTAATATCAAAATATTATATTAAATTAGAAAGTCTAAATAAACTAAATAAGAATGCAGATAAAATGATTTGAAACAGAGAGGGGTATAATCGAAAAATAAAACAGCTGTAGCTTCTTCCATCACCCCCTGTCTTTCCTTGCTAAATTTTCCTAATTTAACTATTTAGTTAAAGAAAGTAAAGAATAAAATTACAGTTATTTCTTTTTGTTAATGGATTTCTTTTAAAATTTATTCAAGATTTTTGCTCATATTCATTAAGATAAAAAAAAATCAAACAATTAGAAATCAATAATACTAAGCACATATTTATTAAAGTCAAATTTTAAATATCAATATGCAAATTAGCCTTCCCGTTCACACAGTAAACCTTTTTGTTGTACATATAAATACAATTGCATGTTATTAGTACGTAGATATGACCAACAGTATTAATAATGAAAAACAATTTTATTAATAATTGAGGCTTAATTAAAAATGATGTATAATAACTAAATGGATAGTGACTGGAGTAGTGATATAATTTCGGTTACAGACAAACAAACAAACACATAATCTCCATTATAATAAGATATGCTTGAAAATATGGTAACTTTTTTTTTTCAAAATTTCTGAAACAAATTCCATTGAAAAGATAATTAAAAATTCACTTGAAGGAAAAAATTTCAAAGTAAAACAAATATTTAAATCTATGCCTTTTTATTATAACTTCAAATACATTTTTTTATGGATAAACAGACCAAAACATTTCATTGAAGATCAATAACATTAATCACAAGATGAAAATATCAAAAAGGCAAGAACAATATAATTTATGTCAAAGAAAAAAAAAAGCATTATATAATTGTTGGTTACTGTCATTAAAGTTCATTATTTCAGCACTAGTGAGATTGATAAGAGAATTCAACTGTAAGTCTTCAAAGCCAGCAAAAGGTGAACAAAGACAAAAAAGTTTTGACAAATTTAGTATTAACAACAACAGCAGCAGCATTTTATTAGGACTATTAGTAAAGGCAAAAAAAATAAAATAAAAATAGAAGCTTATTTGTCGTGTCACCTTGCAGCTCAAACTTACAGAGCAGGTTATAAAAAAATAAAAAGGTCGGTTATCATTGCAGACACTTTGCACAGGCAAAAAGACAATATTTAATATTTTGTTTTTCTTTATATCTGGTCGTCAGGTTCAAGTATGGAAGTCGCTTACCACCTTATAAAAAAAATGTCCAAGTTTTGGTGAGAAATTTGAAATGAGAGCAACATTTAAATGAGAATGTACCCTACCTATTCAAGGCTTCTTCCAAGCTAAAGAATCTAGACAAGTGAGAAGCAGACATTTTAAAAGTCTTCACTTTTAGAATCAATATGTAATCTACAGTACTTATTTAAACTAAATTGAATTAGAAAATTTCAGAGAGTCAACATGAGGTTTATCAAATTTAGGAAAATAAGTGTCAATTTAGTTATTACCTCAATAAGTTTATAAAAAAATATTCTGCTAAACGGAAATTTATTCGAGAGGTTTGTCAAGGGAAATAACTAAAGATGCCATAAGACATCAAATGCCAACTCACTATCGATAAGCATAAAAAAAATTTGGAAAAGATTGAAGTAGGAAGTATGATGGGGATTGTAACAACAGCTTCCTCACACCGGGTTGATTGACAGGATTTTTCAGGGCTTGGTCGTGTAAATGTTGTTAATGATTTGTCCCACCTTTTGGGCATATTCTCCTTGAATAAAGCTCTCATGATTACCATCAATCACTTCTATTTTTAGTGGTCCAGTGCAAACCTGAAAAAAAGAGAAAGTAGAAAAAAAAAAAGTTTTAAAAAAAAAAAACACTCTGAAAGAACAGTTTAGGATATAGAATAAAAATCAGTTTTAAAAGACGGAATCCCTTTAAAGGGCTACTTTAGGAAATTACCCATTAAATTAGTAAACCAAGTGTTAAACAAAGACAAATTACATTACAAAAGTTGAAGTTTTATTTTAGTGACAAATTAATTGGTCTAAGCAATACATGTGTGTATGTGCATATGTATATATGCATAGGGTAGAATTAGTTTATGTGCACCTGTTCAAAGCAGTTTTGAATCTTGACAATTTAGGATAAGTGTGTGTATATATTATTATAATATAGATTTGGTGTCTAACTGAAACCAAGTCACTGCTTATGTCACAATACCTTCAGGAATTGTCTAAGTTTATGAGTATTTAATTCGTAAAGGTCGGTTTAGCTCAGTCAGTAGAGAGTCTGACTAGGTGGAGCTCTGTCAGTAAGAGTGACTAGCCCTCACCACATGAGTAGCATAGGGATCTGTACTGTAAAGCTGATGGTAGGTGTGGCGTCCCACCTCAGATAGAAAAAAAAAAAAAAATAAAGGTCCCGTTGCTATCTGGCCGATACCAACTTTAGAACACCCTAACAACTAATTCATAGTCAAAATCATTTATACATGTAATAAAAGTAAATAAATCTTATTAACGAATGTCTGAATATCCAAGTTAGATTTTGCCTCAAAACAGCCCATGTTATTAGTGCATTTAAAATCCTGCAATGTGTCAATCACTCAGCCAAAGGTTACATAATATATACTGTGGTTAATTTTAACAAACAGTTTAATAATTACTTGGTGTTATTTATCTAATTGGTTTTATGCTCCAATGTATTAAAAATCAATCCTATGAATGATTTCATATAGAAACCAATTAAAATAATTAAAATAAGTAATCTGTTATAGGTGATCTTAATTTCGTTAGTTTTTCTAATTTAATACATTTCATTTAAAAACTTGAATACTTACACCCGAGAGTGCATATTCTTGCTAGTATATATACATATATATAATGCATGTATGTATAAAGTAGAATTAGTTTATACACACTTCATGGTGTAATTTTAAGTAAACTAGTCTTCAGATCAATTACAGTGTACAAAGTCTTTCCTTACTCCCTCATATTTAGGACCTTGCAGACCTAAATAACTCTAGAGAAACACTGTAAGCCTTCCAGTACTTAAAGTGACCCCTTAAAAAGAACAGCAAGTACTACTGTAGGTACGGCCAATGGCCAAACTAACCAAGTCTTGATAAATTATAAGATTAGTTTATGGTAACCAGTCCAGAGAATTATTCCAAGGAGCTAGTTCTATAGATTTTATTCTTTTACTGATTAAAAAGTCAGTGAGGTTAGAAAAGAAAAAAAAAAAAAAAAAAAAAAAAAAAAAAAGAACCCTAGAAAGAGCACAGTTCTTACATTTATTTCATTTTTTTAAAAAATCAGATTTTTCCTTTAGTATATCTGCGTTATTCAGACTATTGTCCTCATCTGTACAACATAGCTGGGGTAGAGGCGTTAAACTGTGTTTATCATTCTATGTTACTGGACACATGGCCTAGTGGATAAAGGAGTTAAGTTAAGACAGTTCTAAGTAACAGTTATCTCTTGACTGCAGGTTCAATCCTGGTCAAGAGCAGCAGTAACAGAATAATAACAGCTTAACGCCTCTACCTCAGTGATGTTTAGCGGAATGAGAACAGGATACCCCCATGGATTGAATAAAGGGTTGGGTTCAAAGTTCCTTGATGGCTCCCGATTACGACAAGAAGGTTCCTAGTCTGAAAAGAAGGTTCCGAGTCCGCCAAGAAATACCTGAAGTAGGCCGGAGGGGACATCGGCCGAAATGTTGTCAGATAAAATGAAGATGAGGACAGTAGTCCGAATAACGCAGATAATACTAATCATCAAGCCTCATCTCAAACATTCAGAGAAATATATTTTCCTTTTATCTGTTTTCACTGAGGTTTTCTTTTTAGTTTTAAATGTATATATAAATCATATCACCCCCTCCCAACTATGTAAATATAGGATTAGGTGTAAGTTTGTCACAGACTGGCAAGTTTTGGTGATTGTAAGTGCAAATTAGTCTTATAATAAATGGAAATTTGTAGTAGGAATTGGTCACAAATAGAAATAGTTAAGTTAAAAGTTAGGATAGAGAAGACCAACCACCCCCTCTATTTTTGGCCTTGTGCCACATTTTTGTATTTTTTTGCAAATATTCAGTTCTTACCTTTTGAACACCAATAATCTTCTCCAGAATGTAAACTCAGCAGTTGTTTCCTTAACTCTAATTAGAGTAACATCACAGGAAATTTTGCTCTTTGGGGTGTATTCCTCGCTATCAATAACAGTCGTAAAAAAAGTACGAGCAGCAGTAATCATGTCACCAGATGTTTCACTGTTGGATTGTTTTTTCATTATCAAGTCCACGGCTCGCTCGAGACGTTCACTCATTGATGACAATTTGACCAACTCGTCTATTGCCTGGAAAATAAAATTAAAGTTAGTCAAGTCAAACATTATGGTTGGTAATGGTTGTAGCAAGAAATTGAGGCCAACAAAAAGGAGGTATTTTTATTATGACTTTTAGAGGCTAAAGTATTTTATTTACTCCAACACAAGCAGAATGAAACAGTCATTTATCAGCAAAGTACAGCTGTTTGAATTCAGTTTTCCTTTCTCCTAGACTGGTTGCCATACCAGGGCTAAAGAGACATTCTACCCCCATTTACCCATAGATGGAGGGAAGAGTTGAATTCATACCTTTCCCAAAAAGGTATAAACACAAAATAAATTGCAAACGGCTTCATCCAGAATTTGAACTGGTTCATTGTGACTTTTTTTCTAAGATGATAACCATTACACAATGTGCTTTCACATTTGGAAGGTAAAGTATTGATTAATAGTTTCTAGTTGGAGTCTACCTGGAAGTCCTTAGTTTAATCCCTGGATTTAATTTCAGTAGAAAGAAAAAGTCACATAACCAGGGTGAATAAACATATTCCCAGTGTACTGGATAAAGGTTTTGTTAGCTGATAGATTCTAATGGTATATAAACCCGTCTGGGGTTATTTTATGCCTAGATGTTACAGAATAACATGTCTATATTTACACTTTTGTAGTTAATGGTTTTCATGATATAATTAACATCAGGGGATTGTGTTGAGGGGGTGTTACTTTAGTATGATATTGATCAGGTTTTATCTTTTAAAGTTTAAACGGCATGCATCAGAATTCAACGCTTTTAGGCCTACTGCCTTTGCTTGATCGTTAAGGTTATGAAGTTTACATTAGCTGACTACTACCATACATCGCTACCATACTCAAGAGATAATTGAATCTCTTATAATATATCACGAAATAATGCTATATATATTCACCAAACCCCTCCGCACGAGCAGGATGTGTACACAAGGTCAATTTTCTTAAGCGGATTTTATCAGGTTTGAATTCAGAGTTTTCCTTCTCCTAGACTGGTTACCTATCTCATGGTTAAAAGAGTCCAGTCCTGCTGCTATTTACCCCTTATATTGCCTGATACTCTCCAGTATTACCATAGGTTTTGCTTCTAAAGTTTGAACCATGACATGGAATCAACGTTTTTAGGCTATCCTGACTTTGCTTGATCGTTAAGGTTCTTGCAACCTGACAGGAATTCTTATAAACTCATGTTTTTCTATTTAACCCATAGATGCGACCCTACAGGTACTACCACTCCGGGTAAGAGTGGACAGGGAGCAATGGTGATGAAGGGTTCTCCAACATTCCAAAACTTCCAAAACTAAAACCTCACCATCAGATAGAGTTTAACGTCATAACCGCGAAACATGTAGACCCTCAACTCCGCCTTCTAGCACCCATATGATAAAGGTTGGGGCTTGCGTAAGTGGCAATAGGATTGGGGCAATCCTATAGGTACTAGGGCTTGATCATATGCATATTGTTCATAGAACAATATATGTACATTTTAAGTGTGGACACATTTTGGTTATTCCTTAAAGTTTAATATAAACAAAGGGGAACCACTCTTGACTGTAATTAATTTATTTATTTATTTATTTTCCATTAAACTAACCCTAAACCTAAGCCCATCTTCTTTTTTTCTAGTAGAATCAATAAATAATTATCAGTCAAGAGTGGTTCCCTTTGTTTATGTTAGATTATAGGAAATAACGTTGGATTTGTCTTCTAAAGTTTAAAGCATGACATCAGAATTCGCCGCTTTTAGGCCTACCTGACTTTGCTTGATCATAAAGGTTCTTTCAATCTGACAGGAATTTCTTCGACCATCTGGTTAGTGTACAAATATGTCAACTTTTCTTGACTTGTATACTTTAGTTTAAATAAATTATTTCTCTTAAATGTTACGTTCCATCAAATCATAGAACTTTTGGAATATTCTGAAGACGTGATGACCATGGCCCTAGCGGCATAGCTAAAGAAGAGAGGCACATGAAACGAACGCCTTATACTACCTCGTGCTTTAACACGTAGGCCAAACGTACCAATACAGGTGACGTCACAATTTAGAGGAAGGGAAAGCGATCCTGTTGTCAGGCTTGGACAGTGTAAACCAAAGACCGATGAATGAACATCTCGTGGGGGAGGGAAGACAAAGAATGTCTCCCGAAACAAAGTTATCACAATGAATAATGCCAGAAAAGAATTAATACGCGGAATAATTATAACCACGGAAAATAAATCACCCATATAAACAAGATAAGTGTAACTTCTTTCGTTTGAACATTATATATTGATTTGAATAAGAAATTCAACCAAAAGACATTAAAAACTCTAGCCTGTCGGCAGGTCGTATTAGGACTCCCAAAGATTTTTAACCTCAATTAAATGTTATGTTCTAAAATAATATTGTGCTTTATTGTTGTTTGTCTGCCAAGTTTTTGTATATTGTCTATCAACTCTCTTTGTACTCTTGATGGAAGCGCTGTATAGCGTGAGCGATAGGCATATGTAACATAAATTATAAATATAATTGCACTTAAGTTATTTTCCTCCCAAATCTCACAAGATTTATATATATATATTACCACGTCGCACAGGAGCAGGATGCGACACAGGTCAATTTCTTAGCGGAGTTTTCAGGTTTGAATTCAGAGTTCTCCTCTCCTAGACGGTGCCTAGCCATGGTTAAAGAGTCCAGTCTGCCCTGCTATTTACCCATCGTATATGCCATCAAATATGGTAATCAACATATCAATGTTAGAACAGCATGGAATGTGAAACACCACACACACACACACACATTATATATATTATATATATAAGGGCAATGGATAAATTGTCCTCATCTTAGATTATTAATTCATGCAGGCCTTTGTTTTTGGTCTACTGTGCAGCAAACTCAAGTCAGTTGGGCACTAAATATAAGGAAAGCAGCACCATGATCTCAATTCACTCTTCTAAAAATTTGAAAATATCAATGTACTACTGATGCTGAAGCTTCAATACGAATAATTTTCAAAATGTTTGCGTGTCAGTCCAGAGAACAGTGCAGAGGGTCTGAAAAAAGTCCAAATGGTGATTATGAAGTATGGTGCTCGGAGCTTCACTGATAGTTCCAATAATAAAGTTCCAAAATAAAAGACTCCCAAATTTGTGAAATCCAGGCCACAACACTAATATCAAGGAATCTTCTTGTGAATGTGATCTGGGTTTATTACTGTCAGCAAGTGATTATACGTTGGACGAAACGCATCTCCAAAATTGGTCAAAAAAGGCCGAGGGTGTCCTGGCGTCACTCAGCAGAACTTTGTCAGCCGCTCACCGGCTATCTATTTGAAGCTGTACAAAGCTATGGTGCGGCACCTTGGAGTTTTGCATCACCAGTCTGGAACCCTATCTTTTGCTCAGAATATTAACCTCCTAGAAACTGTACAGAGACGTGCAACCAAACGAATACCTCCATCAGGCATCTGCCATACCTGAACGTCTCGCGCCCATAGGAATGGATTCGCTGAAACTTCGGCGTCTGGCAACTGACCTGGTAAACGCTCATAAGGTCTTATCATCTTAACAACAGCAACCTTGAGCACCTTTTTGATCTGCATCTTTCTAACACACCGTGCATGCCTAAAAGTCAGAAAACAGCACTGCTCACGTGACTTTCGGAAACATTTTTTCACGCTCAGAGTTGCGGAGACATGGATAAACTGCACCGCGTCTGTTGTAGGCTGCCGAAGCACCGAGTCTCTCAAAGCCTCCATGCTTCCTGTAGTCCGCTGACACCATAACCTGATTGCCACTCTCCACATACATATGCACACCACGCACACATACATGCATATTACTACTGTAAACTGTTCATGTTCCTGACACTAATACATTTTCTGTTACTTGACATGAGACTTTGATGAGTTGTGTGCACCTGAGCACTTGTACACAATAATTCAATTATTTTTCATTATTTTCATTATTAACAGCATATTACTACTGTAAACTGTTCATGTTCCTTGACACTAATACATTATTCGTGTTACTTGACATGAGACTTTGATGAGTTGTGGTGCACCTGAGCACTGTACACAATAAATTTCATTATTATTTTATAATCCCAGCAAGTCAATCAGCTCCATAGACATGGCTGGGAGTGGAAGTTTCTTATCAGTCTGGTAGTGCATGAAGACATTGATATTTCACATACAATATGAGAAAGAGCCAATTTTAATTACAGAACAAGAGGGAATACCACACTGAAAAGCTTTAACAAACTCAAGCATCCTATTCACCAAAACATTCTTACTTTTTCTCAGATGAGAAAAATTTCTGCCAGGATCAAATCGTGAATCTCAGAACAAACACTGGCTTGCTCTGTCTCCACAAGATGTACTGGAGAGTGATGAAAATAACACCCAGTCCACATCATAGAGTTTAGGGTGGTCACTAGCAATGGTGATGTTATGCCTCTATTCATCTTCCCACAAGGCCTCATTCAACATGGAGGCTACATCAAGTGCTTGAAGAGGTAGAAATCTGGATAGAGAACGTGTATGCCCCATACAAACAGGAGACCCAGTATTGGCTATAAGAAAATTTCTGCGACCCCCATCATCTCTAAAATCTGATCACTAACTCCCTAGATTGCAATCCTCTCTATGATATGTGGAGCACGGCTGAGTGAGAGACAAGACTGTTCAACATGTAAAACAACCATTGTATATGTGATTCTTAGCAAATTTCTAATTAGAAAAGGAAATTGTTAAATTTTCCTCTTACTCTTTGGTGTTCCTAAATCCCTTTAGTTCAATCATGGACCACATCCTTCTAGTATATACATAAAAATTACATGAAAATGCAGGCCTATATATCTAACTAATGTTAATAACGAAAAGTTTTTGAGAAAAAAAATTAACTATTGCATTTGATGGCAATATAAGACTTTTTTTTTTTTAGCCAAAATTTTTGAAAAAAAAGTAAGTCCTGTGTCTTATACATTGTAGGTGAAGTTTTAGACCTCCTGCTAGGCCTAGGCTAATCCTCTCTATGATGCTCACTAACCCTAGCTTAGGCTCAGTACATTTATCCCTAAACTCCATGATCCTTATTTTATTGCTGGTATTGTTATAATCAAGGTTAAACAGGAGTGTATGGTAGACTTTTCAACAATATGCTTAAATACACTAAAAACTCTTTTTCCTGAATCTGACCTGCTGAAATGGGGGGGGGTCTTATATGCTGTCAAATACAATACTTACATTGGGAATGAAGAAATAATCTTATTCCCTTCAACTAGTGATGAAAATGATAGTCACATTTTCAAAGGAAGTAAATCTGAGGTTGACATTCATCTATATCTGATAATATCCAGGCTGTTAATGTGTACCCGAGATGTAACATTTTTGGTAATTTTCACCTTTAGTGGGCTAAATTCATAGCAAATAAGGCAATTAGAGTAACTCCCTTGACTTTCACTTTAAAATAGCTACCGGTTCTTCCAAAGTCTCCATGCGAAATAAACAAATCTTTTTCAAAACAATACAATGCATGTTTTAACACAAAAAATATCAAAATGTGTTAATGACAATTAAGTTCATTTAAGATAATGTGCACACACAATTTTATGAATAGGATTTAGCCAACTAAAAGGTGAAAATTCCATTTTTTTCCTTTTGTATTTCAGAATTTAATGTGCAGGTTATCTGGAGATGTTTGTAGCTAAAATGTGTCTCTTTAAGGAAATATTGTAATTCTATATCAGAATATTTGCATGGGAGCAATTTTTAAATTGTTTAGTTCATTTGGATGGTTGTGCATTACATGAAGTGTATTGGGTTAAGTAGTATCAGTAGCCTTTAACAGATATCAAAACAAATCCACGTTGTTGTGTAATTTGTATATCCATTTAACTCTTAATGTCCTATACCACTTCATTCCACCAGTCAGAGTCACATTCATTCTCATAATCTATCCTAAAGATAGCCTTTGTTTAAAGAATATTAAAACATATTTGAAGTCTTTATTTAAGGGAACTATCTCAGGTTAATTTTAACTCTTAAAGTCCTATACCACCTCATTCCACCCGCTGGAAGTACATTAGTTTTTAACTAATCAGCCCCAAACAATAGCCTTTGTTTAAATTTGATATTAAATATGTAAAATCTTTGATTTAAGGGAAATAATAGGTAACTTTAGATGCAAAGATCATTTTTAGCCATTTTTTATATATCCTTATAGGATGCTCTAGACTTAGAAAAATCTCAACAGGTGTTAAGAGTTAAATGAACAGACCATTTTTTAAGCCATTTTTTTGATAAATCATTATAGGAAGGGGCTCTGGATTTCTCAACAGGATTTTAAGATAATTTTTTTTATTTTTATGTGTGTACAGAACGGAATCCTGTCTATTAGGATGCATTTGATGTTGTCTAAAGTGTATCCGGGTAGATTGGAGTGCTTGGCCACAATGGAGTATGGGGATTTGCGGATGGTTTGTTTATGAGTTAACGTATTTTAGGCATAAAGAGAAGTGGGGTGGAGACAAAAAACAGGTCCGGTCTTAAAGTGATATTATGGAACTTTCCAAATTAAAGGGACTTCCTAAGATTTTAATAAACTGGATTTTTCAAGCACTTGATGCCCATGAACTATACTTGTTAATATTTCCCAATTTTATACTGGATATACAACTGGGTAACACCTTCATTTCACAATATAAGAAAAAGGAATCCGGTATCTTGTGGGAGCAGATAATACTAAGATAGATTGTAGTCTACTTAGGAAATATATACACGCAGTACTTGACTAATTCATTCCACTTGTAACTTAATTTCCTTGAATATCAATCAATTTCCTCTCATTGAAATTAACTGTTTACTAATCCTTCGACCCCTCCCCTAAACACATCTTTTTTAAAATAAAGTAGCACTATTGTGTATAACATGTATATATGAAGATAGGATATTAGTCTTTATAAAAAATATTTTATTTTGGCATAAATTTAGAAATTTATTTTTTTTTTATTATTGACTTTTTGTAATATAAAAGGTGTGTGTTTAAAAGTCCACTCCTACTTATAGACTCGGCTGAGAACCATGTGATAAATCTTGGCCAATCGCTGGCAGTACTCTGCTGCTGATACAATACTTATACCGGCAGTATTGGAAATACACTACTCATAATATCTGCACCTTCGTGGACGACAAACATACGATTAAATCACTGGACCTTTAACAATATGCTGATATGACTTATATCGCGGATATGAATCTTGTAATAATGTCCTTATATCAAGGATCTTTAAGCCTTTTTCAACTGGCAGAGGGGGGATTTAAAACTTAAATATCTGGTTATTTTCTATAGTCTAACAATATGCAATGGGGAACCACTCTTGACTAATAAATTATTTATTTCCCCCATTAAAACTAACCCTAACCAGTCTTTTTTTCCTATAGATCAATAAATAAATAATTATCAGTCAAGAGTGGCTCACTTTGTTTATGTTAACTTAGAAAAATAACCGTATATCTCAAATGCTTGCTCGTACCTCTAATTTTATCTCTCAGACAGTGGACAGCTTGTAACTCTAAATTTAAGGTAAATCAGCAAGTGGTTATTATTATACTGCAAATATATGCACCCTCCGGGTGCAGTTATTAAGTTTTAATGTAATAAAATATTGTATTAGATCAGAAAGGCTAATGAAACTAAATAAGATACAGATAAAACGATTTGAAACAGAGGGAGAAAGTAATAATAAAAAAGGAACACTGAAACTTACTCTTCCATCACCTCGTCTTTCATTGTTATCTCTTCTAATTTAAGTATTTAGTCTATAAGAGGAAGTAAAGAATAAAATGACAGTTTATTTTATCTTGTTAATTAATGGATTTCATTGAAGAGATTTTTGCTTATATTCATTAAAATAAAACCAAACAGTTAGAAATCAATAATACTAAGCACATATTTATTAAATTCGTTTTTTAATATTAATAATGCAAATTGCTTCTGTTCACATTGTAAACGGCTATTTTGTTTGTATATATAAAAATATTGCATGTTGTTAATATGTGACATAGTTAACAGTATTATAATGTAAAGACAATTTTATTAATAATTGAGGTTTAGATAAAAATAAAATCATGGAGAATGTGATGTACAATAACTAAGAGAATTGTAACTCGAGTAGGAATATAGTTTCCGGTAGACAGAAAAACACAATCTCCATTATAATAAGATCAGTCTGACAGTTTGGAGTCTATCCCTTTTCACTAGTACTAGATCAGGGAGACTTTTTGCATTGAGGTGAAGCACACACTACCGTCAGCTCCAACTACTGTACAGATACAAGTTTGCTACTCATGTGCCGAGTTGGTGAGGGCCAGTATTGAAGTCTAGGCAAATGCTCTAACTATCAACCTAAACCAGCCAGTGTAAAAAAAAATGAAAGATAGCATTATCTGATTTCATGGAGACCACATAAGTTGTGTGTTTGTGGTTTTGTTAACGGCATATCAACTCTGTGGGTCATTTAATGCAAAAAAAAAAAAAAAAAAGGTTATTTTGGATTTCAGTCTTTAAAGTAGATGGTTCTATGGAGATAATTGGTTATGTTGTAATATTTTGTTGAAAAGCGTTCTTTTTTTTTTTTTTTTTTTTTTGGGGTTAATAATATAAATTTAATTTTCAGGGTTGTTACTTAAAGTTATGGTAAAGTCAAAGCTTAGAAAGCCACAAACAAGAACAAATGTCTATGATGTTACATGTGCACCAAAAAGAATACCTCATCACATTACCATACTCTGAACATTTCAGCCTGGGAATGGATTCGCTGAAACTTCGCATTTGGCAAGTGACCTGGTAAACGCTCATAATCATCTTAACAGCACACTTGAGCACTTTTTGATCTCTTTCAACACACTGGGATGCCTAAAAGGGAAAAAAAAAAAAAAAAAAAAAAAAAAAAAAAAAAAAAAAAAAAAAGAGAACTTAGCTCACGTCTGTGACTTTCTGAAATTTTTTCACCTCAAATTGCGAGACATGGAATAAACTGCCGATCTGTTGTAGGCTGCCGAAGCACTGAATTTTTTCAAAGCCTCCATGCTTCCTGTAGTCCGCTGACTATATTACCTCGATGCCATTCTCCACATACATATGCGCGACACACACACTACTGTAAACTGTTCATGTTCCTGACACATTCTGTGTACTTGACATGAGACTGATGAGTTGTGGTGCACCTGAGCACAATAAATTTCATTATTATGTTAAATGCTGGTTACTTCTATTTATAGAACCTTTTAACAGTAATACTTAAAATAATTAGATCCTCCATTTATAGGGAAGGTTTTTTTTTTTAATTTTTTTTTTTTTTTTTTTTTTTTTAAAAAGGTTATTCAGGTTAACTACATTTAAACTGATTTTCTTTGTAGCATAGCCACAAGGTTACTTTACTTTTTTGACCATAATTAAAGCAGAGCTTAAATTTGAAAAGATCTGGATTTTTCAGAAATGGTCCTCACTACATATCAAAAGTTTAAGGTCAAACGTCAGATTTTATTTTATCTTATTTATTTTTTTAGATATGGCTTGATATAAGATCTTTCACCTGTAGTTTGGATGAACTGCAACCTCTAATTCTCTTAGAAATGTTAATCATGTGCCTTTGGACAATGGTGAATTTTGTAACCTACCACTGAAAACAAAGTGGACAGCAGTCTAATAAATAAAAATTTATACAGGTCACAAATGTGAATATCAAGGCTCTTTCATAAAATGTTGAGATTATTAGTAGGTTAACAAAATTTAACTGTAATCTAGCACAAAGGTATTGTACTATAGTGAAAACTAAAGACTATAGTGAAAACTAAGAATAGTTTCATCTACAGCATAGTAAATAAAAATACATTTTAAAACTCATAGAATGGTAGTAGCTGTACCCATAGAAATTTATTTTTTGGTTGGTGAGATTGTATTTAATCCTGGTTTTATGTCCCACTCCAATGTTTGGTAAGTAAGATATCAGGTTTAGTCAGATTAAAAGTGTGGCAAACTAACCTGCAACCAAACATTTTAGGTCTTGTTCCCCAATGATACCTGCATTGAAAAAAGTTTGAGCCAAGATTTGGCCTGTATACTAAAACTTTTCATACCTGCACCAGAAAAAACAATGTCCTATGCTTTTAACCTGACTTGTAATTATGACACTATTAGTATTTTTTTTTTTTTCTATTTACCACTATAAAGAATTCTAGACTTCTGCAATAAATATGACAATAAAGTAGTAAGATTATTTTTTAAGAATGTATAACAAGATTATTTTGAAATATACCACTTCTGGTGCTTCATTTCATCATAGAACAAACAAATTAAGACAAACATTCCCTATGAGTACCAAAACTTCCATGGTGAAGGCATGTGGAATCCCCTGTTGTTTCTTTTAGATCTTATTAACAACAACGCAAATGGCAGGTTCATTTTTATTTTTTACGACTTTACTCCTAGAAGCTGTAGCATGACATGTTTTAATCAGGCAGACTATTCCAGACAGTAATCCTGGATTTTACTTTCTGCAATTTTTTTTTTGAAAAGATCTTAATACTTATAATTTGGAAATACATTTAGAATAATCAAATTATGAATCAAGCAAGTCACCGCTTGAAATAGAAATAATTGTATGTAGGGAAAGTAAGGACTTACTATTTATATATTTGATAAGACAAGAAAAATATTTTTATTAATCTATGTATTAATAGAGGAGTTTAATTTTTAACTTTAAACCCGGGCACATGTCAGTAGCTCTGCTAGTAGAAAATAAAATTCAAACAATTAAAGGGAGGTAAGTCGAAGTCTATTTTTAATAATTATGACCATCAAATTTTCAATCTCATTAACCAAATCGTTTTTTGAATATGGTAAAACGTTATTCCAAATGTGAAAGCAAAACTTTACTGCATGATGAATTGGCTTTTAATATAGAATTTCTATGGTGTAAGTTAATAACAAGTTGAAACCTTGTGTCAGACTAAAACAGCTTAGTAAATTTATTAATGGAGATTCGCTTGCCGTTTTTGTCTGTAACAAAACACGACTCACTAATTAAATCGTCACACTCTAAAACGTTTAATACAGAATAAATACTCAAAATTTGAGCATGCAATGTTAGACAATCTCTCTGTTTTTTTTTTTTTTTAAAGTTTTATAGATACATCCCAGTATATATTATATAGTTTGAAATAAGAAGTTAGAACTTACGTTTTAATTTCAAATGGTTTTATTTCTTTTTTACTCTTTAATAAATTTGATGTCATGATTATGGTTCAAGCCGACATTTAATTTTTACCTCCACCTCAAGCAATATCTTTCAAAAATTTATTTTTTTACATCGCCCGTTTTTTTTTGCTAGTAAAGTAATAAAAAAATTTTTTTAATTTAATTATATTTAAAATTTTTTAAAATTAAATTTTAAATTAAAATTTTTTTACATCGGTTTTTATTTTGCTAGTAAGATAAAAAATTTTTTTAAAGTCAATGAATACCAATATAGGACATATTTACAAGGTATTTGTAGAAAAACATTTCATGCAATTAACTCGCCACCACAAACATCCATTTGGAATGTTAGTAGATATCACTCTACCCATAAATCCTACTGACAGGGAATGTTTGTGTTATCTTTAAATTAAGACTTATTAGCAAATTATATGCACCTCCGGAGTGAAGTATTAATATCATAATATATATTAAATAGAAAGTCTAAATAAACTAAATAGAATGCAGATAAAATGATTTGAAACAGAGAGGGGTATAATCGAAAATAAAAACGCTGTAGCTTCTTCCATCACCCCGTCTTTCCTTGCTAAATTTTCCTAATTTAACTATTTAGTTAAAAAAGTAAAGATAAATTACCAGTTATTTCTTTTTGTTAATGATTTCTTTTAAATTTATTCAAGATTTTTGCTCATATTCATTAAATAAAACAAACAATTAAGAATCATAATACTAAGCAATATTTATTAAATAAATTTTAAATTCAATATGCAAATTAGCCTTCCGTTCACACAGTAAACCTCTTTTTGTTGTACATATAAATACAATTGCATGTTATTAGTACGTACGATATGACCAACAGTATTAATAATGAAAAACAATTATTAATAATGAGGCTTAATTAATGATGTATATAATAATGGATAGTGACTAGAGAGTAGTGATATAATTTCGGATATAGACAAACAACTAATCATCCATTATAATAAGTATGCTATGAAATATGGTAATTTTTTTTTCAAAATTTAAAATATAGATAGAAATATTAAAAATTCACTTGAAGGAAAAAATTTAAAGTAAAACAAATATTTAAATCTATGCCTTTTTATTATAACTTAAATACTTTTTTATGGCATAAACAGACCAAAACATTTCATTGAAGATCAATAACTTAATCACAAGATGAAAATATAAAAGCAAGACAATATAATTTATGTCAAAGAAAAAAAAAAAGCATTATATAATTGTTGGTTACTGTCATTAAATTCATTATTCGCACTAGTGAGATTGATAAGAGAATTCAACTGTAGTCTTCAAAGCAGCAAAAGGTGAACAAAGACAAAAAAGTTTTGACAAATTTAGTATTAACACCAACAGCAGCAGCATTTTATTAAGGACTATTAGTAAGAAAAATAAATAAAAATAGAAGCTTATTTGTCGTGTCACTTGCAGCTCAAATTACAGAGCAGTTATAAAAAATAAAAAGGTCGGTATATCATTGCAGGACACCTTTGCACAGGCAAAAAGACATATTTATATTTTGTTTTTCTTTATATCTGGTCGTCAGGTTTCAAGTGGAAGTCGCTTACACTTATAAAAAAATGTCCAAGTTTTGTGAGATATATTGAAAGAGAGCAACATTTAAATGAAATGTACCCTCCTATTCAGGCTTCTTCCAAGCTAAAGAATCTAGACATGTGAGAAGCAGACATTTTAAGTTTTATATTAGAATAATGTAATCTACAGTACTTATTTAAACTAAATTGAATTAGAAAATTTCAGAGAGTCAACATGAGGTTTTATCAATTTAGGAAAAAATAGTGTCAATTTAGTTATCTCAAATAAGTTTATAAAATAATTCTGTAAACGGAAATTTATTCGAGAGGTTTGGTCAAGAGAATAACTAAAGATGCATAAGACATCAAATGCCACTCACTATCGATAAGCAAAAAAATTTGGAAAAGATTGAAGTAGGAAGTATGATGGGATTGATAAACAGCTTCTCACACCGGGTTGATTGACAGGATTTTCAGGGCTTGGTCGTGTAAATGTGTTAATGATTTGTCCCACCTTTTGGGCATATTCTCCTTAGATAAAGCTACTAGATTACCATCAATCACTTCTTTTTAGTGTCCTGTGACAAACCTGAAAAAAAGAGAAAGTAAAAAAAAAGTTTAAAAAAAAACACTCTGAAGAACAGTTTAGGATATAGAATAAAAATCAGTTTAAAAGACGGAATCCCTTTAAAAGCTACTTTTAGGAAATTACCCATTAAATTAGTAAACAGTGTTAAACAAAGACAAATTACATTACAAAAGTTGAAGTTTTATTTTAGTGACAAATTAATTTGGTCTAAGCAATACATGTGTGTATCGTGCATGTATAATATAGCATAGGTAGAATAGTTTATGTGCCTGTTCAAGCATTTTGAATCTTGACAATTTAGGATAAGTGTGTGTATATATTATTATAATATAGATTTGGTGTCTAACTGAACCAAGTCACTGCTTACGTCACATACCTTCAGGAATTGTCTAAGTAATGAGTATTTTAATTCGTAAAGGTCGGTTTAGCTCAGTCAGTAGAGAGTCTGACTAGGTGAGCTCTGTCAGTAAAGAGTGACTAGCCTCACCAACATGAGTAGCATAGGGATCTGTACTGTAAAGCTGATGGTAGTGTGGCGTCCCACCTCAGATAGAAAAAAAAAAAAAATAAGGTCCGTTGCTTCTGGCCAGATACCAACTTAAACACCTAACACTAATTCATAGTCAAATCATTTATACATGTAATAAAAGTAAATAATTTTATTAACGAATGTCTGAATATCAGTTAGATTTTGCCTCAAAACAGCCCATGTTATTAGTGCATTTAAAATCCTGCAATTGTCATACAAATAAATACAATCAATACAATAAATGTATTATATTATGTATTATATCATCATACATACAAATACAATAAGTAATCAATACAAATAAATAAATACAATAAATAACATACAAATAATACACAATATAAAACCCTTTTATATGCTTCTTGGTTTGGTTTGGTTTGTTTTTACGGCATATCAACCTCGGCGGTTCATTTAATGCGACAAAGTTTTGAAATAAATTCATTCTTAATGGATATACAATTTTGTTATAAACACATGTTTTTCTATTTAAACCATAGAATGGACCCTAACAGGTACTACCACTCCGGGTCAGAGTGGACAGGAGCAATGGTGAGGAGGGGTGCTCCACATTCCCCAAACTCCAAAACTGAAACCTCACCATCAGATAGAGTTTTAACATCATACCAGGACATGTAGACCCTCAACCACCGCCTTCTAGCACCCATATGATAAAAGAGTTGGGCTTGTTATAAGGGCAATAGGATTGGGGCAATCCTATAGGTACTAGGGCTTGATCATATGCATATTGTTCATAGAACAATATATGTACATTCTAAGTGTGACACATTTTGGTTATTTCCTATAAGTTTTTAAATATAAACAAAGGGGAACCACTCTGACTGATAAATTATTTATTTATTTTCCCATTAAACTAACCCTAAACCCTAACCCTAAGCCCATCTTCTTTTTCCTAGTAGATCAATAAATAAATAAATAATTTATCAGTCAAGAGTGGTTCCCTTTGTTTATGTTAGACTTATAGAAATAACCACATTTTGTTAATGTTTGAATTATTTTTCTGTTTACAGTTTTGTTGTCTTGGCAACAGGCTGAAATAAATCTTACTAATTTTGGGAAATACATTGCATGTGGATGCGTTATTATTTGACTGAGCATATTTAACACAGTGTATTAATACTTCTTGTATATATATATTACATATGTATGAAGTATTCTGTTTGTGTAAATGAACTTGTCTTTCTTTCATCTATTCAGTCTTAGTCTATTATTAATATAAAATATCTATCAACCCCTCAAGTGTATAGGATAAAATCCTATATTTTATACTAAAATAAGGAAAAACATAAAAGTCGCATCAAGCACAATTCTTAAATCCAAACTTAAAGAAAATAGATTAAAAAAATAATTATACAACTGTCAAATTCGATTGGACAAAACTAATCATGGAGTAGTGTTTACACATACATCTGTGCTTTACCTCCAAAATAAAAATATCGAAATTGGAGCCACCCGAAAGATACTTAGGATATGAGTTTAGGATCACCTAGCCCACATGGTCACTGGATATCAAATTCAGTAGGAGTAGAGCATTGAAGCAGCATGGTGGGGTGTAAAACAATCAACAGCATTTTTTTGTCTTGTTTTGTTTTTACACTGTATCATTTAAAATGTTTAAAATACGTAGACTTCACCTGCTGCTTTTTCTGGAAAGTTCTTTTAAATAATAAACTAAAATGAGTCAAAATTTTTGCAACGTTTGGTAATGTGATGCATAATTCTAACATGCAAGAAAGAAAATGTTTTAACATCTACAGATGAGTTTCATACCTTCAAAGAAAAGATCAAGGGAAAACCCATAATGGTGTAATAGTTAGCAAGCTAGTCTTGCAGATCCATCACTACTGAATCCTAAGATGGATCCTAGCTGGATGACTCCTACTTGCGACCTTGTGTCACATCCTACCTGTGACAAACAGGTCGGGGAAAATAAGGGCATTTCATTCATTACGGGATTAATTGGGATTAATATAATTTATTGGAGATGGAATATTAATCCAAAAATATTAAAACATTAAAAAAAATACAGGTAAATGAACAACATACTCGTTACCTTTTCTTCCTTCATATTGTTATAAGCCTTCAAGGTAAGAAATGACAATGAAATGTGATATGCTGGGCTCGCCTATACTCTCTCCGGTATTACCCATAGTGTTGCAGATTGACTATTGTTCAGTTTGTTTTGCGCGGGAAGTTCGAAAAGACAAAGGAAAATTGAACTGAGAAGACAATGGCTAAGGTAGACAGAGGGTCTGGTGTAACAAAAGACTTCATCTGGATAAACGCGAATTTGAACAAAGAGAAAGGACTTCCGGTCAAGGAACAAAAGGATGTGTGGGCGGTCGTCAATACTTAAGCGTCATCAGGGCAGTCAAGAGGCAGACCCCAGAGAGACGGCGAAGAGAGCACAAGGACTGACTGACCGTCGACATGGTCGCGTGCTGCTGCGGGCAGTGAGGCTCGCACCACCTTTCCACCACACATAGGTAGTCGTAGTGCCATTATCCATGCCCGCCACTCACCTACCACACACCGAAGAAAAAATAAAGAAGAGTCATCTTTTGTATACGCGTATCTGTTGTTATTGAAGTTTCAGTAGCTGACTACTACCATACATCGTTTTGGTTAGTGACGATATCGCTACTAACATACACGATTCGAGCCAGTATACAACAATAGGATTTGCTTCTAAAGTTTAAAGCATGACATCAGAATCAACGCTTTTAGGCCTACCTGACTTTGCTTGATCGTTAAGGTTATTGAAGTTCAGTAGCTGACTACTACCATACATCGCTACCATACCTCAAGAGATAAATTGAATCTCTTATAATATCATCACGAAATAATGCTATATATATTCACCAAACCCCTCGCACGAGCAGGATGTGACACAAGGTCAATTTTTAAGCGGACTTTATCAGGTTTGAATTCAGAGTTTTCCTTCTCCTAGACTGGTTACCTATCCATGGTTAAAGAGTCCAGTCTGCCCTGCTATTTACCCCTTATATTGCCTGATACTCTCCAGTATTACCCATAGGTTTTGCTTCTAAAGTTTGAAGCATGACATCGGAATCAACGCTTTTAGGCCTACCTGACTTTGCTTGATCGTTAAGGTTCTTGCAACCTGACAGGAATTTCTTATAAACTCATGTTTTTCTATTTAACCCATAGATGCGACCCTAACAGGTACTACCACTCCGGGTAAGAGTGGACCAGGGAGCAATGGTGATGAAGGGGTTCTCCACATTCCACAAACTTCCAAAACTAAAACCTCACCATCAGATAGAGTTTAACGTCATACCCGAAACATGTAGACCCTCAACCTCCGCCTTCTAGCACCCATATGATAAAAAGGGTTGGGGCTTGCGGTAAGGGCAATAGGATTGGGGCAATCCTATAGGTACTAGGGCTTGATCATATGCATATTGTTCATAGAACAATATATGTACATTCTAAGTGTTGGACACATTTTGGTTATTTCCTTAAAGTTTAATATAAACAAAGGGGAACCACTCTTGACTGATAAATTATTTATTTATTTATTTATTTTCCCATTAAACTAACCCTAAACCTAAGCCCATCTTCTTTTTTCCTAGTAGATCAATAAATAATTTATCAGTCAAGAGTGGTTCCCCTTTGTTTATGTTAGATTATAGGAAATAACGTTGGATTTGCTTCTAAAGTTTAAAGCATGACATCAGAATCGCCGCTTTTAGGCCTACCTGACTTTGCTTGATCATCAAGGTTCTTTCAATCTGACAGGAATTTCTTCGACCATCTGGTTAGTGTACAAGATATGTCAACTTTTCTTGAATTGTATACTTTAGTTTAAATAAATTATTTCTCTTAAATGTTACGTTCCATCAAATCATAGAACTTTTGGAATATTCTGAAAGACGTGATGACTCATGGCCCTAGCCGGCATAGCTAAGAAGAGGAAGGCACATGAAACGAACGCCTTATACTACCTCGTTGCTTTACCTACGTAGGCCAAACGTACCAATACAGGTGACGTCACAATTTAGAGGAAGGGAAAGCGATCCCTGTTGTCAGGCTTGGACAGTGTAAACCAAAGGACCGATGAATGAACATCTCGTGGGGGAGGGAAGACAAAGAATGTCTCCCGAAACAAAGTTATCACAATGAAAATGCCAGATAAAAGAATTAATACCGGAATAATTATAACCACGGAAAATAAATCACCCATATAAACAAGATAAGTGTAACTTCTTTCGTTATGAACATTATATATTGATTTTGAATAAGAAATTCAACCAAAAGGACATTAAAAAACTCTAGCCTGTCGGCGGTCGTATTAGGACTCCCAAAGATTTTAAACCTCGAATTAAATGTTATGTTCTAAAATAATATTGTGCTTTATTGTTGTTTGTTGCCAAGTTTTTGTATATATGTCTATCAACTCTCTTTGGTATCTCTGATGGAAGCGCTGTATAGCGTTGAGCGATAGGCATATGTAACATAAATTATAAATATAATTGCACTTTAAGTTATTTTCCTCCCAAATCTCACAAGATTATATATATATATATTTACCAACCCGTCCACAGGAGCAGGATGCGACACAAGGTCAATTTCTTAAGCGGAGTTTATCAGGTTTGAATTCAGAGTTTTCCTTCTCCTAGACCGGTTGCCTAGCCATGGTTAAAGAGTCCAGTCTGCCCTGCTATTTACCCATCGTATATGCCATCAAATATGGTAATTCAACATATCAATGTTAGAAACGCATGGAATGATAAACACACACACACACACACACACATTATATATATTATATATATATAAGGGTGCAATGGATAAATTGTCCTCATCTTAGATTATTAATTTCATGCAGGCACTTTGTTTTTGTCTACTGTGCAGCAAACTCAAGTCAGTTGGGCACTAAATATAAGGAAAGCAGCACCATGATGCAATTCACTCTTCTAAAAATTTGAAAATATCATGTACTACTTGATGCTGGAAGCTTCAATACGAATAATTTCAAAATGTTTGCGTGTCAGTCAGAGAACAGTGCAGAGGGTCTGAAAAAAGTCCAAATGGTGATTATGAAGGTATGGCTGCTCGGAAGCTTCACTGATAGTTCCAATAATAAAAGTTCCAATAATAAAAGACTCCCAAATTTGTGAAATCCAGGCCACAACACTAATATCAAGGAATCTTCTTGTGAATGTGATCTGGGTATTACTGTCAGCAGTGATTTACGTTGGACGAAACGCATCTCCAAAATTGTCAAAAAGGCCGAGGGTGTCCTGGCGTCACTCAGCAAGAACTTTGTCAGCCGCTCACCGGCTATCTATTTGAAGCTGTACAAAGCTATGGTGCGGCCACACTTGGAGTTTGCATCACCAGTCTGGAACCCCTATCTTGCTCAGAATATTAACCTCCTAGAAACTGTACAGAGACGTGCAACCAAACGAATACCCTCCATCAGGCATCTGCCATACTCTGAACGTCTCGCTGCCCTAGGAATGGATTCGCTGAAACTTCGGCGTCTGGCAACTGACCTGGTAAACGCTCATAAGGTCATTAATCATCTTAACAACAGCAACCTTGAGCACCTTTTTGATCTGCATCTTTCTAACACACGTGGGCATGCCTACAAAGTCAGAAAACAGCACTGCTCACGTGACTTTCGGAAACATTTTTTTCACGCTCAGAGTTGCGGAGACATGGAATAAACTGCCCGCGTCTGTTGTAGGCTGCCGAAGCACCGAGTCTCTCAAAGCCTCCATGCTTCCTGTAGTCCGCTGACACCATACCTGATGCCACTCTCCACATACATATGCACACACACGCACACATACATGCATATTACTACTGTAAACTGTTCATGTTCCTGACACTAATACATTATTCTGTGTACTTGACATGAGACTTTGATGAGTTGTGGTGCACCTGAGCACTGTACACAATAAATTTCATTATTATTTCATTATTTCATTATTAACAGCATATTACTACTGTAAACTGTTCATGTTCCTGACACTAATACATTATTCTGTGTACTTGACATGAGACTTTGATGAGTTGTGGTGCACCTGAGCACTGTACACAATAAATTTCATTATTATTTTATAATCCCAGCAAGTCAATCAGCTCCATAGACATGGCTGGGAGTGGAAGTTTCTTATCAGTCTGGTAGTGCATGAAGACATTTGATATTTCACATACAATATGAGAAAGAGCCAATTTTAATTACAGAACAAGAGGGAATACCACACTGAAAAGCTTTAACAAACTCAAGCATCCTATTCCAACCAAACATTCTTTACTTTTTCTCAGATGAGAAAAATTTCTGCCAGGATCAAATCGTGAACTCTCAGAACAAACACTGGCTTGCTCTGTCTCCACAAGATGTACTGAGAGTGATGAAAAATAAACACCCAGTCCACATCATAGAGTTTAGGGTGGTCACTAGCAATGGTGATGTTATGCCTCTATTCATCTTCCCACAAGGCCTCATTCAACATGGAGGCCTACATCAAGTGCCTTGAAGAGGTAGAAATTCCCTGGATAGAGAACGGTGTCATGCCATACAAACAGGAGAACCCAGTATTGGCTATAAGAAAATTTCTGCGACCCCATCATCTCTAAAATCTGATCACCTAACTCCCTAGATTGCAATCCTCTCTACGATATGTGGAGCACGGCTGAGTGAGAGACAAAGACTGTTCAACATGTAAAACAACCATTGTAATATGTGAATTCTTAGCAAATTTCTAATTAGAAAAGGAAATTGTTAAATTTTCCTCTTACTCTTTGGTGTTCCTAAAATCCCTTTAGTTCAATCATGGACCACATCCTTCTAGTATATACATAAAAATTACATGAAAATGCATGGCCTATATATCTAACTAATGTTAATAACGAAAAGTTTTGAGAAAAAAAATTAACTATTGCATTTGATGGCATATAAGACTTTTTTTTTTTTAGCCAAAATTTTTGAAAAAAAAAGTAAGTCCTGTGTCTTATACATTGTAGGTGAAGTTTTAGACCTCCTGTAGGCCTAGGCTAATCCTCTCTATGATGCTCACTAACCCAGCTTAGGCTCAGTACATTTACCTACCCTAAACTCCATGTATCCTTATTTTATTGCTGGTATTGTTATAATCAAGGTTAACAGGAGTGTATGGTAGACTTTTCAACAATATGCTTAAATACACTAAAAACTCTTTTTCCTGAATCTGACCTGCTGAAATGGGGGGGGGTCTTATATGCTGTCAAATACAATACTTACATTGGGAATGAAGAAATAATCTTATTCCCTTCAACTAGTGATGAAAATGAAGTCACATTTTCAAAGGGAAGTAAATCTGAGGTTGACATTCATCTATATCTGATAATATCCAGGCTGTTAATGTGTACCCGAGATGTAACCATTTTTGGTAATTTTCACCTTTAGTGGGCTAAATTCATAGCAAATAAGGCAATTAGAGTAACCTCCCTTGACTTTCACTTTTAAAATAGCTACCGGCTTCTTCCAAAGTCTCCATGCGAAATAAACAAATCTTTTTCAAAAACAATACAACTGCATGTTTTAACACAAAAATATCAAAATGTGTTAATGACAATTAAGTTCATTTAAGATAATGTGCACACACAATTTTATGAATAGGAATTTAGCCAACTAAAAGGTGAAAATTACCATTTTTTTCCTTTTGTATTTCAAGAATTTTATGTGCAGGTTATCTGGAGATGTTTGTAGCTAAAATGTGTCTCTTTAAGGAAATATTGTAATTCTATATCAAGAATATTTGCATGGGAGCAATTTTTAAATGTGTTTAGTTCATTTGGATGGTTGTGCATTACATGAAGTGTATTGGGTTAAGTAGTATCAGTAGCCCTTTAACAGATATCAAAACCAAATCCACGTTTGTGTAATTTGTATATCCATTTAACTCTTAATGTCCTATACCACTTCATTCCACCCAGTCAGAAGTCACATTCATTCTCATAATCTATCCTAAACGATAGCCTTTGTTTAAAAGTAATATTAAAACATATTTAGAAGTCTTTATTTTAAGGGAACTATCTCAGGTTAACTTTAACTCTTAAAGTCCTATACCACCTCATTCCACCCGGCTGGAAGTCACATTAGTTTTAACTAATCAGCCCCAAACAATAGCCTTTGTTTAAATTTGATATTAAACATATGTAAAAATCTTTGATTTAAGGGAAATAATAGGTAACTTTAGATGCAAAGATCATTTTTAGCCATTTTTTTATATATCCTTATAGGAATGCTCTAGACTTAGAAAAATCTCAACAGGATGTTAAGAGTTAAATGAACAGACCATTTTTAGCCATTTTTTGATAAATCATTATAGGAATGGGGCTCTGGATTTCTCAACAGGATGTTAAGAGTTAATTTTTTTAATTTTTTATGTGTGTACAGAACGGAATCCTGTCTATTAGGATGCATTTGATGTTGTCTAAAGTGTATCCGGGTAGATTGGAGTGCTTGGCCACAATGGAGTATGGGGGATTTGCGGATGGTTTGTTTATGATTACGTAATTTTTAGGCATAAAGAGAAGTGGGGTGGAGACAAAAAAAACAGGTCCCGGTCTTAAAGTGATATTATGGAACTTTCCAAATTAAAAGGGGACCTTCCTAAGATTTTAAATAAACTGGATTTTTCAAGCAACTTGATGCCACTGAACTATACTTGTTAATATTCTTCCAAATCTTATACTGGATATACCAACTGGGGTAACACCTTCATTTCACAATATAAGAAAAAGGAATCTGGTATCTTGTGGGAACCAGATAATACTAAGATGAGAATGTAGTCACTACTTATGGAAATATATACAGCAGTAACTTGACTAATTCATTACACTTGTAACTTAATTTCCTTGAATATCAAATCAATTTCCCTCATTGAAATTAACTGTTACTAATCCATTCGACCCCCTCCCCTAAACACCATTTTTTAAAATAAAAGTAGCACTATTGTGTATACACATGTATATATGTAAGATAGGATATTAGTCTTTATAAAAATATTTTATTTTGGCATAAATTTAGAAACTTTATTTTTTTTTTTTATTATTGACTTTTTTGTAATATAAAAGGTGTGTGTTAAAAGTCCACTCCTACTTATAGACTCGGCGAGAACCATGTGATCAAATTCTTGGCCAATCGCTGGCAGTACTCTGCTGCTGATACAATACTTATACCGGCAGTATTGGAAATACCTACTCATAACTACTGCGACCTTCGTGGACGACAAACATACGATTAAATCACTGGACCTTTAACAATATGCTGGATATGACTTATACGCAGGATATGAAATCCTTTGGTAAGTGAATGTCCTAACTCAGGACTTACTTTAAGCCTTTTTCAACTGGCCAAGGAGGGCATTTAAAAACTTAAATATCTGGTTATTTCCTATAAGTCTAACATATGCAATGGGGAACCACTCTTGACTAATAAATTATTTATTTTCCCCATTAAACTAACCCTAACCCAGTCTTTTTTCCTAGTAGATCAATAAATAAATAATTTATCAGTCAAGAGTGGCTCACCTTTGTTTATGTTAGACTTAGAAAATAACCGTATATCTAATGCTTGCTCGTACCTCTAATTTTATCTCTCAGACAGTGGCAGCTTGTAACTCTAAATTTAAGGTAAAATCAGCAAGTGGTTTATTATTAGTACTAGCAAATATATGCACCCTCCGGGTGCAAGTATTTAAGTTTTAATGTAATAAAATATTGTATTAGATCAGAAAGGCTAATGAAACTAAATAAGAATACAGATAAAACGATTTGAAACAGAGGGAGTATAATAAAAAAATGGAACAACTGAAACTTACTCTTCCATCACTCTCGTCTTTCATTGTTATCTTTTCTAATTTAAGTATTTAGTTATAAGAGGAAGTAAAGAATAAAATGACAGTTATTTTATCTTGTTAATGGATTTCATTGAAGAGATTTTTGCTTATATTCATTAAAATAAAACCAAACAGTTAGAAATCAATAATACTAAGCACATATTTATTAAATTCGATTTTTTAATATTAATATGCAAATTAGCCTTCCTGTTCACATTGTAAAGCGCTATTTTGTTGTATATATAAATATAATTGCATGTTGTTAATATGTAGACATAGTTAACAGTATTAATAATGTAAGACAATTTTATTAATAATTGAGGTTTAGATAAAAATAAAATCATGGAGAATGTGATGTCAATAACTAAGAGAATTGTAACTCGAGTAGGAATATAGTTTCGGTTAGACAGAAAAACACAATCTCCATTATAATAAGATCAGTCTGACAGTTATGGAGTCTATCCCCTTTTCACTAGTACTAGATCAGGGAGACTTTTTGCATTGAGGTGAAGCACCACACCTACCGTCAGCTCCCAACTACTGTACAGATACAAGTTGTGCTACTCATGTGCCGAGTTGGTGAGGGCCAGTATTGAAGTCTAGGCAAATGCTCTACTAATCAACCTAAACCAGCCAGTGTAAAAAAAAAGTGAAAGATAGCATTATCTGATTCTCATGGAGCCAATAAGTTGTGTGTTTGAGTTTTGTTTAACGGCATATCAACCTCTGTGGGTCATTTAATGCAAAAAAAAAAAAAAAAAAAAAAAAAAAGTTATTTTGGATTTCAGTCTTTAAAGTAGTGGTTCTATGGAGATAATTGGTTATGTTGTAATATTTTGTTGAAAAGGTTTTTTTTTTTTTTTTTTTTTGGGGGGGGGGGGGGGGTTAATATAAAATGTTTTCAGGGTTGTATACTTAAAGTTTGGTAAAGTCAAAGCTTAGTAAATAGCCACAAACAAGAACAAATTCTATGATGTTACATGTGCAACCAAAAAGAATACCCTCCATCAGGCATCTACCATACTCTGAACATTTCGCAGCCCTGGGAATGGATTCGCTGAAACTTCGGCATTTGGCAAGTGACCTGGTAAACGCTCATAAATATCTTAACAGCAACCTTGAGCACCTTTTGATCTCTTTCCAAACACATGGGCATCTAAAAAAAAAAAAAAAAAAAAAAAAAAAAAAAAAAAAAAAAAAAAAAAAAGAGAACTGCTCACGTGACTTTCGGAAACATTTTTTCATGCTCAGAATTGCAGAGACATGGAATAAACTGCCCGCATCTGTTGTAGGCTGCTGAAGCACTGAATTTTTCAAAGCCTCCATGCTTCCTGTAGTCCGCTGACACTATACCTGATGCCATTCTCCACATACATATGCGCACACACACACACTACTGTAAACTGTTCATGTTCCTGACACATTCTGTGTACTTGACATGAGACTGATGAGTTGTGGTGCACCTGAGCACAATAAATTTCATTATTATGTTCAAATGCTGGTTACTTCTATTTATAGAACCTTTTAACAAGTAAATACTGTAAACATAATTAGATCCCTTCCATTTATAGGGAAGGTTTTTTTTTTTAAATTTTTTTTTTTTTTTTTTTTTTAAAGGTTATTCAAGGTTAACTACATTTAAACTGATTTTCTTTGTAGCATAGCCACAAGGTTACTTTACTTTTTTGACCATAATTAAAGCAGAGCTTAAATTTGAAAGATCTGGATTTTTCAGAAATGGTCCTCAACTACAATATTCAAAGTTTAAGGTCAAACGTCAGATTTTATTTTATCTTATTTATTTTTTTTAGATATGGCTTGATAATTAAGATCTTTCACCTGTAGTTTGGATTGAACCTGCAACCTCTAGATTCTCTTAGAAATGTTACACCATGTGTCCTATTGGACACATGGTGAATTTTGTAACCTACCACTGAAAACAAAGTGGACAGCAGTCTATAAAATAAAAATTTAATACAAGGTCACAAATGTTGAATATCAAGGCTCTTTCATAAAATGTTGAGATTAATTAGTAGGTTAACAAATTTAACTGTAATCTAGCACAAAGGTATTGTACTATAGTGAAAACTAAGAGACTATAGTGAAAACTAAGAATAGTTTCATCTACAAGCATAGTAAAATAAAATACATTTTAAAAACTCATAGAATGGTAGTAGCTGTACCCATAGAAATTTATTTTTTGGTTGTGTGATGATTGTATTTAATCCTGGTTTTATGTCCCCCACCTCCAATGTTTGGTAAGTAAAGAATCAGGTTTAGTCCAGATTAAAAGTGTGGCAAACTAACCTGCAACCAAACATTTTTAGGTCTTGTTCCCCAATGATACCTGCATTGAAAAAAGTTTGAGCCAAGATTTGGCCTGTATACTAAAACTTTTCATACCTGCACCAGAAAAACAATGTCCATGCTTTTAACCTGAACTTGTAATTATGACACTATTAGTATTTTTTTCTTTTTTCTAATTTACCACTATAAGAATTCTAGACTTCTGCAATAAATATGACAATACAAGTAGTAAGATTATTTTTCTAAGAATGTATAACAAGATATTTTGAAAATATACCACTTCCTGGTGCTTCATTTCATCATAGAACAAAAATTAAGACAAACATTCCCTAATGAGTACCAAAACTTCCATGGTGAAGGCATGTGGAATCCCCTGTGTTTCTTTTAGATCTATTATAACAAACGCAAATGGCAGGGTTCATTTTTATTTTTTACGACTTTACTCCTAGAAGCTGTAGCATATGACATGTTTTAATCAGGCAGACTATTCCAGACCAGTAATCCTGGATTTTACTTACTGCAATTTTTTTTTTTGAAAAGATCTTAATACTTATAATTTGGAAAGACATTTAGAATAATCAAAATTATGAAATCCAGCAAGTCACCCTTGAAATAGAAATAATTGTATGTAGGGAAAGTAAGGACTTACCTTCATTCTTTATATATTCTTGTAAGACAGAAAAATAATTTTTATTAATCTATGTATTAATATAGAGGAGTTTAATTTTTAACTTTAAAACCCGGGCAATGTCAGTAGCTCTGCTAGTAGAAAATAAAATTCAAACAATTAAAGGGAGGTAAGTCGAAGTCTATTGTTATAATTATGACCCATCAAGATTTTCAATCTTCATTAACACAAATCGTTTTTTGAATAATGGTAAAACGTTATTCCAAATGTGAAAGCAAAACTTTACCTGCATGATTAATTGGCTTTTAATATAGAATTCTATGGTGTAAGGTTACATAAACAAGTTGAAACCTATGTGTCAGACTAAACACAGCTTAGTAAATCTATTAATGGAGATTCGCTTCCGGTTTTTGTCTGTAACAAAAACGACATCACTAATTACGTCACACTACCTAAAACGTTATAACAGAATAAATACTCAAAATTTGAGCATGCAATGTTAGACAATCCTCTGTTTTTTTTTTTTTTTAAAGTTTTAATAGATACATCCCAGTATCATATTTATATAGTTTGAATAAGAAGTTAGAACTTAGTTTTAATTTCAAATGGTTTTATTTCTTTTTTTACTCCTTTAATAAATTTGATGTCATGATTTATGGTTCAAGCGCCGACATTTAATTTTTTAACTCCACCTCAAGCAATATCTTTCAAAAATTTTTTTTTACATCGCCCGTTTTTATTTTGCTAGTAAAGATAAAAAATTTTAAAAAATTTATTTTTAAAAAATTTTTTAAAATTTTAAAATTTTAAAAATTTTAAAAAATTTATTTTTATTTTTAAAATTTTAATTTTAAAATTTTTAAAAAATTTATTTTTTTTTACATCGCCCGTTTTTATTTTGCTAGTAAAGATAAAAAATTTTTTTTTAAAGTCAAAATGAATACCATATAGGACATAATTTACAAGTGTATTTGTAGAACAAACATTCATTGTAAATTAGACTCGCCACCACAAACAATCCATTTGGAATGTTAGTAGATATCAACTCTACCCCATAATCCTACTGACAGGGAATGTTTGTGTTATCTTTAAATTAGACTTATTAGCAAATATATGCACCCTCCAGGTGCAAGTATTAATATCATAAAATATATTAAATTAGAAAGTCTAAATAAACTAAATAAGAATGCAGATAAAATGATTTGAAACAGAGAGGGGTATAATCGAAAAATAAAACAGCCGTAGCTTCTTCCATCACCCCCGTCTTTCCTTGCTAAATTTTCCTAATTTAACTATTTAGTTAAAGAAAGTAAATAAAATTACAGTTATTTCTTTTTGTTAATGGATTTCTTTTAAAATTTATTCAAGATTTTTTCTCATATTCATTAAGATAAAATCAAACAATTAGAAATCAATAATACTAAGCACATATTTATTAAAATCAAATTTTAAATATCAATATGCAAATTAGCCTTCCCGTTCACACAGTAAACCTCTTTTTGTTGTACATATAAATACAATTGCATGTTATTAGTACGTAGATATGACCAACAGTATTAATAATGAAAAACAATTTATTAATAATTGAGGCTTAATTAAAAATGATGTATAATAACTAAATGGATAGCGACTTGAGTAGTGATATAATTTCGGTTACAGACAAACAAACACATAATCTCCATTATAATAAGATATGCCTGAAAATATGGTAACTTTTTTTTTCAAAATTTCTGAAAAATTCCATTGAAAAGATAATTAAAAATTCACTTGAAGGAAAAAATTTCAAAGTAAAACAAATATTTAAATCTATGCCTTTTTATTATAACTTCAAATACATTTTTTTCATGGATAAACAGACCAAAACATTTCATTGAAGATCAATAACATTAATCACAAGATGAAAATATCAAAAAGGCAAGAACAATATAATTTATGTCAAAGAAAAAAAAAAAAGCATTATATAATTGTTGGTTACTGTCATTAAAGTTCATTATTTCAGCACTAGTGAGATTGATAAGAGAATTCAACTGTAAGTCTTCAAAGCCAGCAAAAGGTGAACAAAGACAAAAAAGTTTTGACAAATTTAGTATTAACAACAACAGCAGCAGCATTTTATTAGGACTATTAGTAAAAGCAAAAAAAAAAATAAAATAAAAATAGAAGCTTATTTGTCGTGTCACCTTGCAGCTCAAACTTACAGAGCAGGTTATAAAAAAATAAAAAGGTCGGTTATCATTGCAGACACTTTGCACAGGCAAAAAGACAATATTTAATATTTTGTTTTTCTTTATATCTGGTCGTCAGGTTCAAGTATGGAAGTCGCTTACCACCTTATAAAAAAATGTCCAAGTTTTGGTGAGAAATTTGAAATGAGAGCAACATTTAAATGAGAATGTACCCTACCCTATTCAAGGCTTCTTCCAAGCTAAAGAATCTAGACAATTGAGAAGCAGACATTTTAAAGTCTTCACTTTTAGAATCAATGTAAACTACAGTACTTATTTAAACTAAATTGAATTAGAAAATTTCAGAGAGTCAACATGAGGTTTATCAAATTTAGGAAAATAAGTGTCAATTTAGTTATTACCTCAATAAGTTTATAAAAAATATTCTGCTAAACGGAAAATTTATTCGAGAGGTTTGTCAAGGGAAATAACTAAAGATGCCATAAGACATCAAATGCCAACTCACTATCGATAAGCATAAAAAAAAATTTGGAAAAAAGATTGAAGTAGGAAGTATGATGGGGATTGTAACAACAGCTTCCTCACACCGGGTTGATTGACAGGATTTTTCAGGGCTTGGTCGTGTAAATGTTGTTAATGATTTGTCCCACCTTTTGGGCATATTCTCCTTGAATAAAGCTCTCATGATTACCATCAATCACTTCTATTTTTAGTGGTCCAGTGCAAACCTGAAAAAAAGAGAAAGAAAAAAAAAGTTTAAAAAACACTCTTGAAAGAACAGTTTAGGATATAGAATAAAAATCAGTTTTAAAAGACGGAATCCCTTTAAAGAACTACTTTAGGAAATTACCCATTAAATTAGTAAACCAAGTGTTAAACAAAGACAAATTACATTACAAAAGTTGAAGTTTTATTTTAGTGACAAATTAATTGGTCTAAGCAATACATGTGTGTATGTGCATATGTATATATGCGTAGGGTAGAATTAGTTTATGTGCACCTGTTCAAAGCAGTTTTGAATCTTGACAATTTAGGATAAGTGTGTGTATATATTATTATAATATAGATTTGGTGTCTAACTGAAACCAAGTCACTGCTTACGTCACAATACCTTCAGGAATTGTTTAAGTTAATGAGTATTTAATTCGTAAAGGTCGGTTTAGCTCAGTCAGTAGAGAGTCTGACTAGGTGGAGCTCTGTCAGTAAAGAGTGACTAGCCCTCACCAACAGGAGTAGCATAGGGATCTGTACTGTAAAGCTGATGGTAGGTGTGGCGTCCCACCTCAGATAGAAAAAAAAAAATAAAGGTCCCGTTGCTATCTGGCAGATACCAACTTTAGAACACCCTAACGACTAATTCATAGTCAAAATCATTTATACATGTAATAAAAGTAAATAAATCTTATTAACGAATGTCTGAATATCCAAGTTAGATTTGCCTCAAAACAGCCCATGTTATTAGTGCATTTAAAATCCTGCAATGTGTCCATCACTCAGCCAAAGGTTTACATAATATATACTGTGGTTAATTTTAACCAAACAGTTTAATAATTACTTGGTGTTATTTATCTAATTGGTTTTATGCTCCAATGTATTAAAATCAATCCTATGAATGATTTCATATAGAAACCAATTAAAATAATTAAAATAAGTAATCTGTTATAGGTGGTCTTAATTTCGTTAGTTTTTCTAATTTAATACATTTCATTAAAAACTTGAATACTTACACCCGGAGAGTGCATATTCTTGCTAGTATATATACATATATATAACATGCATGTATGTATAAAGTAGAATTAGTTTATACACACTTCATGGTGTAATTTTAAGTAAACTAGTCTTTCAGATCAATTACAGTGTACAAAGTCTTTCCTTACTCCCTCATATTTAGGACCTTGCAGACCTAAATAACTCTAGAGAAACACTGTTAAGCCTTCCAGTACTTAAAGTGACCCTTAAAAAGAACAGCAAGTACTACTGTAGGTACGGCCAATGGCCAAACTAACCAAGTCTTGATAAATTATAAGATTAGTTTATGGGTAACCAGTCCAGAGAATTATTCCAAGAAGCTAGTTCTATAGATTTTATTCTTTTACTGATTAAAAAGTCAGTGAGGTTAGAAAAAAAAAAAAAAAAAAAAAAAAAAAAAAAAAAAAGAAGCCCTAGAAAGAGCACAGTTCTTACATTTATTTCATTTTTTTAAAAATCAGATTTTCCTTTAGTATTATCTGCGTTATTCAGACTATTGTCCTCATCTGTACAACATAGCTGGGGTAGAGGCGTTAAGCTGTGTTTATCATTCTATGTTACTGGACACATGGCCTAGTGGATAAAGGAGTTAAGTTAAGACAGTTCTAAGTAACAGTTATCTCTTGACTGCAGGTTCAATCCTGGTCAAGAGCAGCAGTAACAGAATAACAGCTTAACGCCTCTACCCAGTGATGTTTAGCGGAATGAGAACAGGATACCCCCATGGATTGAATAAAGGGTTGGGTTCAAAGTTCCTTGATGGCTCCCGATTACGACAAGAAGGTTCCTAGTCTGAAAAGAAGGTTCCGAGTCCGCCAAGAAATACCTGAAGTAGGCCGGAGGGGACATCGGCCGAAATGTTGTACAGATAACAATGAAGATGAGGACAGTAGTCCGAATAACGCAGATAATACTAATCATCAAGCCTCATCTCAAACATTCAGAGAAATATATTTTCCTTTTATCTGTTTTCACTGAGGTTTTCTTTTTAGTTTTAAATGTATATATAAATCATATCACCCCCCCTCCCAACTATGTAAATATAGGATTAGGTGTAAGTTTGTCACAGACTGGCAAGTTTTGGTGATTGTAGTGCAAATTAGTCTTATAATAAATGGAAATTTGTAGTAGGAATTGGTCACAAATAGAAATAGTTAAGTTAAAAGTTAGGATAGAGAAGACCAACCACCCCCCTCCTATTTTTGGCCTTGTGCCACATTTTTGTATTTTTTTGCAAATATTCAGTTCTTACCTTTTGAACACCATAATCTTCTCCAAGAATGGTAAACTCAGCAGTTGTTTCCTTAACTCTAATTAGAGTAACATCACAGGAAATTTTGCTCTTTGGGGTGTATTCCTCCGCTATCAATAACAGTCGGTAAAAAGTACGAGCAGCAGTAATCATGTCACCACGATGTTTCACTGTTGGATTGTTTTTCATTATCAAGTCCACGGCTCGCTCGAGACGTTCACTCATTGATGACAATTTGACCAACTCGTCTATTGCCTGGAAAATAAAATTAAAGTTAGTCAAGTCAAACATTATGGTTGGTATGGTTGTAGCAAGAAATTGAGGCCAACAAAAAGGAGGTATTTTTATATATGGACTTTTAGAGGCTAAAAGTATTTATTTACTCCAACACAAGCAGAATGAAACAGTCAATTTATCAGCAAAGTACAGCTGGTTTGAATTCAGTTTTCCTTCTCCTAGACTGGTTGCCATACCAGGGCTAAAGAGACCATTCTACCCCATTTACCCATAGATGGAGGGAAGAGTTGAATTCATACCTTTCCCAAAAAGGTATAAACACAAAATAAATTGCAAACGGCTTCATCCAGAATTTGAACTGGTTCATTGTGACCTTTTTTTCTAAGATGATAACCATTACACCAATGTGCTTTCACATTTGGAAGGTAAAAGTATTGATTAATAGTTTCTAGTTGGAGTCTACCTGGAAGTCCTTAGTTTAATCCCTGGATTTAATTCAGTAGAAAGAAAAGTCACATAACCAGGGTGAATAAACATATTCCCAGTGTACTGGATAAAGGTTTTGTTAGCTGATAGATTCTAATGGTATATAAACCCGTCTGGGGTTATTTTATGCCTAGATGTTACAGAATAACATGTCTATATTTACACTTTTGTAGTTAATGGTTTTCATGATATATTAACATCAGGGGATTGTGTTGAGGGGGTGTTACTTTAGTATGATATTGATCAGGTTTATGTTTATATTTTTTCGTATGGTTTTGGTTTTCCTCTCAAGGACAGAATTATCAGTCAACTTTTAAAATGTATATTTCATATTATTTGTATTAAAAATAAAGGGGTTGGCTCAATACTCCCTGAAGGTCACTTATAAGGTTGAAAAGGTAGAGCAAGACTTTAATATAATAAAAATTAAAGTTGTATATGTAAATAACAGATTTCAGAAATTTAGACAATTGAAACTGGAAAAGTTTAAAAGGATTACTTACCTGTTGGTAATTAACTTCAAAGAAGTGTCTCGAGAAAGCCACCATTGACTGTGATTCTAACAGACTCAGATCTGAGGTTTTCTCACGATGACTGGATGTGTGGGCTTCAACATAATTGTGAGAGCCATCTAATAACAGAAGATGTTCAAGTTTTTCTTTTCTTTCCAACTGGAAAGCCATTTCTGTGACAAGACCAGCGCCAAACGAATAACCAGCCAGTCTGTAAGGACCTTCAGACTGATATTCTGAGATTTTCTGGAAAAAAATAAATTTAAAAAATAAAATAAAATATAAATAATATCTTGCAATCTAATTTGAAGTAATATTATAATCTAGTTTATGGTTTCTAAGGATAACTGATTTCCAAGGATAACTGAATAGCAGCAAAACATTTCCAAGGATAACTGAATAGCAGCAAAACATTTCCAAGGATAACTGAATAGCAGCAAAACATTTCCAAGGATAACTGAATAGCAGCAAAACATTTCCAAGATAACTGAATAGCAGCAAAACATTTCCAAGGATAACTGAATAGCAGCAAAACATTTCCAAGGATAACTGAATAGCAGCAAAACATTTCAAGGATAACTGAATAGCAGCAAAACATTTCCAAGGATAACTGAATAGCAGCAAAAACATTTCAAGGATAACTGAATAGCAGCAAAACATTTCCCAAGGATAACTGAATAGCAGCAAAACATTTACATTTGAAATCTTGTGTAAAGTGTCTTTAGGATTAAGGAGATAATTAATCACTAGACTATAGAAGGGGAAAAATAGATATTTGAGTCAACAGTCTTCGACCAGCAGCTGAAAATCCGTCGTCGTCGTCAAAATAATCTTTACAGACTGCCGTCCCACGTAGGCCAAATGCTTTTCTGCTTATCACACCAAATTCACTTTGGTTATTTTATGGGCATATTACCCAAAGGTCCAGGCACACCAGTCGAACCTCGCGTCCGTCCAGTGCCTAAAATCGCATTTGTTTTCGCATGCGGGAGGACACGAGTTCGATCCTGGCAGGTAAGACAATGTCTTGCTTTTTCCTTTCGTTCTCAGTCACAGACTTATTTAATATTAATACCAGCTACAAATTGGAGAAAAAAATTCCTACATTACAATAAACTAAATTTCAATGGTTGCCATAGAAATGCTTATACTGCTATCAACTGGCAAAGGATAAGCTGGGAATAAACCAGTAAATAAGCTCAAATGAAGGAAACTACTTTTAAGTATATTGTTGTTCTGGATTAATTTTAGTTATTTGGTATCTGTTTTAGGATTCTGCCTCTTACTAGTTTAATCACTTCCTCTCCATTGCTTCAATAGTTGAATGTCACAATTTTTTTTTTTAAATTGTTAGATTTATTTTCTATTGCAATGAAATAATACTCCAGGACATGGAGTAGATAAGTTCAATTGAAATTAGACTCAAATTATCAAACTTGTCCAATTTATAGACTTTTTGTCGATAATACTTTTTATTTTAAAAATTTAAGTGACTTGACTCTTAACATCCTGTTGAGAATTTTCCAAGTCCAGAGCCCCATTCCTATAAGGATTTATCAATAAATGGCTAAAAAATGGCCTTTTCATTTAAAGTTACCAGAGATATTTTCCTTAAATCAAAGACTTTAAATATGTTTAATATTACATTTAAACAAAAGCTATCGTTTGGGGCAGATTAGGAAATGTGATTTCTGGCTGGGTGGATTGAGGCGGTATAGGATGTTAAGAGTTAAAACTGTTCACATTTGTCAGAGCAAAATAAATGAGCAAGAAACTTTTAATTCTTTAGGTCTGTTTATGAATTTCCAATGTGAATTTATATTTTTTTAACGGAAAAATTTGGTATTTGAAGAACGGATCTGCAAACAAAATACATGATTTTTTTTTTTATTTAATTATAAATATATAATTCACTGTTGAGAATAAACAAATGGTCTAAGGAACCCTCTTCAATGTTGGAAAAAACAAAAAAAAAACAAAAACAAAAAAAAAAAAAAAAAAACACTACTTCCATGAGCTTACAGGAATAACTCGTGCACCACCACCCTCAAGTAAGAAAAGTTCTTTTTGCAACAACTTACCTGCAAATAATATGCAGCTAGTGATTCTATTGATTCCAGTGGAGTTGATTCAGTACATTCCACTCCATAAACAGGGAATTTTACATGTTCGGCTAATGTTTTCAAACAATATGTTGACCCTGAAAAATAGCAGATTTGTGTCATTAGCATTGGACTATTAGGGACTATGTCATTAGCATTCAAGGACTATTAGGACTATGTCATTAGCATTCAAGGACTATTAGGGACTATGTCATTAGCATTCAAGGACTATTAGGACTATGTCATTAGCATTCAAGGACTATTAGGGACTATGTCATTAGCATTCAAGGACTATTAGGGACTATGTCATTACCATTCAAGGACTATTAGGGACTATTAGGGACTATGTCATTACCATTCAAGGACTATTAGGGACTATGTCATTACCATTCAAGGACTATTAGGGACTATGTCATTACCATTCAAGGACTATTAGGGACTATGTCATTACCATTCAAGGACTATTAGGGAATATGGAAATATTTGTGTCTAAGAGATTCCAGTAAATGGAAGTTATGGCATTTAAGAATTTCAAGTCTTATCCAGTTTCAATATCAAATTTTTATGTAGTTGTCAAGGATTTAAAAGAAAAAGAAATTAAACTATTGCATAGTGCTCGGGTGCACCACAACTCAAAGGCTCATTTATAGTACATAGAATAATGTGGTAATGTCAGGAATATGAATAGTGTACAATCATAATATTATAGAAGGGGGGAAAATATATGGGGGGGGGGGAATAGATATTCGAATCAAGAAGTTCCTGCTGAGGGGGGACCAAAAAACAAGCGAGTTCACTGTCTTCTCACAAGCCAGACTTTCTTTTGGTCAACACATTCTTTGTCTAGCAGCTGGAAAATCAGTCGTAGTCAAAATAATCTTTAACAGTTCAAAATCGCATTTCCTATTTAGTTTTGTTTCTGTTGGACTAAAATCCATTTCTTTACTGGGTTGTTCGCAAAGCACTTCGTCGACTGCTTCTGACTCCCAGCGCTCGACTCACTTGTCATTTATGGACATTTACCCAAACATCTGGGCACATCAGTCGAACCTCGCGTCCGTCCAGTGCCCAAATCGCATTTGTTTTTGCATGCGGGAGGACGCGAGTTCGATTCCGGCAGGCAAGACAATGTCTTGCTCTTTTTCCTTTCTCGTTCTCAGTCACAAATATACATGTATGTGAGTGTGCATGTGCTATGTGTATGGAGGGAAGATATGTATAGTGTTATTGATTTACAGAAAGCATGGAGGTTTTGAAAGATGCAGAGTTTCAGCAGCCAACAATGGATGCAGGCGGTTTATTCTATGCCTCAGCAACCGAGAGAAAAAGTGTTTCCAAAAGGCATGCGAGTTGTGCGGTTTTGACTTGTGTGGATTTAAGACAAATGTATTCAAATAAATTTGAATATAAATCTTTAACTTTTATCCTACCATGGAAATTTATGATTTTCAATGATCATATGACATTCAGTCAAAAAGGTAACATTTTAAATTCTGGGCATGATCAATTACAATTATGGACAAAAAAAATTTTTTTAAATAAATTAAAAACTGTCAGAAAATAAATTAACTTCTTCAAAGACCACATAAATGGAGACAGCTCTCCCTGAAATTTACCTGTAATTTTCAGGATTTTTATTATAAATTTATATTTTTTTTACCTTTTCCCTCCATTAGGATAATATTCGATTTTCATTTCCATTCTTAAAACATCGTACTAAAAGCATAATTATGCATATCCAAAAACTTAAAATTTTTTTTTTTTAATTGGTAGTTTCCAACTAAATTCACTCGCAATGACATTTTTTGTAAAACCATTTTGTTTTGGAAATAATTTATTTGTATAGATAAATACTGGTGTTTGACACACAGCTACCACCTTCTAGAACCTATGATAAAAAGGGTGGGTATTTGCAATACGAGCATTTTTGCTATAAGGGCAATTTGAAGAATATGATCAGGACAATCATAGTTGCTAGGGCTGGACAACAATTTGATTGATTAGATGGTGCCTGCCTACCCCAAATAAAGGCCAATGTCTTGTGTAACAGATCACGGTATGGACCACTCAACCACCAAAATCTTGACCTCCCAGTCCACAGGTGGCTCCTTTGGAGGTTGGGTTTTACGGCATGTCAATCCCTTGGGTTATTTTATGCCAAACACTTCTATTGATAAAAAAAATGTTTAATTCTGACAAAGTTTTGAAATAATTTCATTTTTAATGGATAATAAAATTTTTGTTTATAAACTCATGTTTTCTATTTAACCCATAGATGGGACCCTAATGGGTACTACCACTCTGGGTCAGAGTGGACCAGGGAGCAATGTGATGAATGGGGTGCTCCACATTCCCCAAACCTCCAAAACTGGAACCTCACCATCAGATAGAGTTTAATGTCATTCCCAGGACATATAGACCCGCAGCCACTGCCTTCTAGCACCCATATGATAAAAAGGGTTGGGGATTGCCATAAGGGCAATAGGGTTGGGGCAATCATATAGGTACTAGGGCTTGATGTGACCAGCCGATTGATCGGATGGGGGCCTCTCCGAACGCCCTCCTTTGGAGGGGGTTCTTACCACTCTGCAGATTGATTAATACTAACAGCATAAAATAACCCTTGATGGTTGATGTACTAAGTGATAAATTCTGAGGAATGGCCAAATTTATTGTCTTTTTCAAGGATTATTCTAGATTTTAACAGTAAATTGTTTGCAGTTTGCTAAATGGATTGGGAATTGATTTGGGGATAAGTTTATAGGATAAAGTTAAAGTTCGTCCTTTAACTCTTAACATCCTCTTGAGAATTTTCTAAGTCCAGAGCATTCATATAAGGATATAAAAAAATTGATAAAAATGGCCTTTTCATTTCAAGTTACCTGTTATTTCCCTTGAATCAAAGACTTCTAAATTTAATATTACATTTAAACAAAGGGTGGATTAGGAAACCGAAGGAGACTTCCAGTCAGGCCGAATGAGGCGGTATAGGACATTAAGAGTTAAGGAATAAAATTATACTAATTATAAGTGTCATTTATACCAATATTTTCAAATATACCTGTTGTTCGTGTTGTGAAAATATCTAATAACACATCACCCTGCAGAGTTGCAGTTGACATTTTACAGCCCCAGCTGATTCGGGGGGGGGGGGTTAAGTTTACTCAAGGTAAAATTCCCCATACATTAAGTCAAGAATAAAAAAAAAAAAAATAGATACAAAGTAACTTTAATGTTGAAAGTTAGGAGTCACTTAGGAAATTTTATTAGAATTCCACCATTGTCTCACCCAAGATATTCGGACAATTTCTAAACCTTGTTAAAGACGGTCTAAAAGGTTACCAAAACTGAAAGAATGAAATTCCAACTCACCTTCAAGAGGATGGACAATGAAAATAGGTTGTCCAGTCTTACCAGAATTCAAAGGAGTGATATTATGTAGAGGAATGATTAAGTTCAAGTTGTAACGTGTAATTTGTGACGAAGATGTTTGTGAAGTCTGGGCGGCAGCAGACTGGGTACATCCACTGATTTCTTGGATTTTGGCAATAGTCAATTGTCGGATTTCTCGTGTTGACAAATTCATGTCATAATCCCTCTCCAACATTTGTTTAATTTCAACCCCCATCAAAGAATCCAGTCCAAGATCCGCTAAAGTAGTTGAGGAATTTATTGTTGTCAGATCCTTGACACCTGCAGAAAGAGAAAAAAAAAAAAGAAAAATTATGTAACTTCCTATTGTTGAAGTTGTATAACAGATAGCAAATTATTCTCACAAATCAATTGAGTAGCCAACAGCTTGATCCTTATTATATGCCCCATACTTGTAGCTGTGAAGAGTCAAATGGGTGACTTTCTTTACACCATTCAAGATGTTACTTTTTTTTCTTTTTTTTTTTAAGTAATGTTAACTTAAAGGTCTGGTAGACAAGTTACAATTGTTTGATTTTAACAGCATATCAACCCGTCTGGGGTTATGTCATGCCTAACAGTTCGGAAGTAATACATATTGTGTATTTATATTTTTTAGTAATTGTTCTTAACAAGGCGTTAGCATTATTGGGGATTATGTTTTATGGTATTGATTAGTTTCAAGTCTATATTCTATGGTATAATTTTATTTCCCTAAAAAAAAAAAAAAAAAAAAAAAAAAAAAAAAAAAAAAACTTATAAAAATCTATTGTTTTTCATTTATAATTTGCATTGTTTTTGTAAGCCGAAAATTTTTAAAAAAATCATTGAGTTTGTTTAATGCTTCGAGTGAATAAAAACAAATTTCAAGATAAAACTTGCATAATGGTTAACATTAAGTTAAATATAGTGTGTGTGTGTGGGGGGGGGGTAATTTTCACGGGTAAAATTGGTGGTACCCACGGAAAACTTTAATATACGCATCAGAAAAATAGTATGATATTCAGGAGTATTCATTTGGCCGCTTTTTTTCTCCACCATCAAAGTTACAAATTAAATCAAAAAACTAGAGCCCTTTGGGCCTGTAGCCTAATATTGTTTGCTTTAAAATAACGGTTTCTGATGTGAGCAACTAGACAAGTTACATGCTGTTACAACTGATAGTTATACTGAAACTGACTTGTATCAGTTTAAACTAGTAAGCCTATTATCCAGGGCTGAGTACTAATTTACATCATGTGCCCAACATGCCAAATACACTAATAAGACCTAATAGAAACCATTCACAGCTTAAAGAAAGGGGATATTTTTTTCAACAAAAATGGCTGCAACAATTTGCAAATTCTAGTAAAAGATATAAGAGCTGGAAGTTCAAATGAATCAAGAAATTTAATTCTAGTATCTTCAGCATGTTGCATTTCCTTCTGGTATAAATAATCTAGTCACTTCTAAAAAAAAAAAAAAAAAAAAAAAAAAAAAAAAAAAAAAAAAAAAAAAAAAAAAAAAAATTTTAAATTAAAAAAATTAAAATTAAAAAAAAAATTAAATTAAATATAAAATTCAAAGAATCTTAAAAATTACCTAGAATATTTGTCACAGATTCCAATAAGTTTTTCTTCTGTTCACTTGTGCCACTGCCTTTATTTGAGCCCATATCCTTCTCTGCTACTACAAAGCTAGAAACAACAGGATGGTTCTGATTCAAGAAACTCTCCAAGACATTAAAACAAGAACCAATTCTTTGAGGCAATGTTCCTCCAACAACAGTCTCATTGCTTCCCATACTTGAAAGCACAATACCAACATCACCAATGGCACCCCATTGAATAGCCAAACCTGAAAGAAAATAGTGTTCTGAATTAAACTTTAGTTATTACTATGGATAAGTATTATACACATACACCTTTCAACTTACTGTTGTCATTTCTGTAGCTGTAAGAACAGCATTCATCAGGACTCCTTGGGGGAGTTTTGTACCGTTCCTCACCAGCATAGAAGTGATTAACAAAGCAAGTCGAGATTAAAAAACAAAACTAGAATATTAAATTCTAGTCAAATTTATTAGATTTTAGTCAAGCATAAACAATTAGAATTTAAGGGTCAATTTAGTTCATAGAAATATTAATATGAATCTTTACAAACCCAAAAGGTCCACAGCTTTTCTAGCTTAACATTTAGTTAAACAAACTAAAAGGCTTTAATCAACTACTTGAAAATACTGTAATTATTGGGGTATAAGTTCCACTATTTTCCATACCATAAGTTGAGGTGTGCATATTATACATAGGAACTATATAGTTAACATTTTTCTGGCCACAGGTCTCACCATATTTGGGACAGTATGACCAAAAGTTGTCTAAACAAATGTTTTTCCACCGTTATAGAGAAATATCCACAGGCATGTACAGGTTTAGAATTTTATTTCTAATGTAAGCTTATTTTTTTTGCTACAAAAATGTATGAAAAAGTCTGTTTTATCTAAATACGGTATAAGTTTCATATTTTAAGACCTGCAAATCTTATTTAAATTTTACAAACCAATAAAAAGTTTGCTGCAACAAATTCTAAAGAGTATAGACAAATAACTACAGTAAATTTTACAGAGAAATTTATACTAGGAGATCAACAACAAAAAGGTAAAATGATGGGATCTAGTAGACATAGGTAGAGATTCCTTTTGGTATATTTTACCTGGGAGGTCATCTTTGCGTCTTTTTTCACAGATTCTTTCCATAACGGAATTGGCAAATCCATAATTGCTTTGTCCTCCATTGCCACGACCACAACTGACAGATGAAAAGACAACAAACCATTCCAAATCTGAAGAACATATTTCTCTTGTGACTTGGTCCAAATGTTGTGTTCCTGTTACTTTTGGGTTAAATACTTTTTGGAAACTTTCCACTGTTTGATTTTCCATCATGCCATCACTCAAAACCTGCAAACAGAAAATATTTTCATTCAAAGAGAAAAAAAAAAAAAAAAAAAAAAAAAAAAAAAACCCTCAAAGTGTTCCTCAAATGTTCTAGTAATTCTAAATTTTACTATTTACCGTTATTAATGATGGAATGGTCGGCCACAAACAAATTATCAGTCATATGGAAATCCGATCTCACTGACAAGCTAAAAGCGACAGTTCTTCCAGACTGTGGTTATATCAGTACTACTGTATGGCTGCCCCACTTGGACCCTAATGAAGCGCCTTGAGAATAATCTATACAGGAACTGCACAAGAAAGCTGCAGTGCAGTCTTGAACAAGTCGTGGAAACAGTACCCCACAAGGAAGCAGCTGTACAGCCACCTGCCCTCCATCCGAGTGATACAGACTAAGCATGCAGGACACTGCTGGAGAAGCAAGGATGAGCTCATAAGCGACGTTCTCCTGTGGAAGCCAACACATAGACATGCAAGTGTGGGGCGCCCAGCTAGGACCTACATTGACCAACTATGCGAGGATGCTGGTTGCTGCGCAGAAGACCTACCAGGGGCAATGAATGATAGGGAAGGTTGGCGAGAGATTGTCATGGATATCCGTGCTACTTGCGGATGATGGAAAAAATTCCAACATTCAATAGAGATTCATTTAAATCAAGATTAAGAGCTTAAAATCATCCAGTTGATTACAAATCAAACACTTTCAAGAATATTGAAATTTTAAAAAATCTTAACCAGTTACAATTAATGCACTAGACATCTTCCATTGTGGGGAGTGAGCATTCAGTGGATTCATGTTAAGGGGCCTCCACATGTTGATGCCTTAAGTTTCTTTGAGGGGAGGGATAGAGTCTGATGGTTGCAAGTCACATGCCCCCATTCTTACAAAAGGTTTGAATTCAGGAGATTCCTCCTTCTAGATTTGTTGCCATACAAAACTTAAAGAGGCCACCCTGCCCTACTATTTACCCATAGTTGAAGGTAGACTAGATGCATACTTCCCCCAGTAGGTATTGACCCAAACTATTTACCATGGGTAGGATGCGACAAGGTCGCGAGTAGTGGGTATCCAGCAAGGATTGAACTTTATATTCAGTACGAGTGAATCTGCAAGACTAGCTTGCTAACCATTACATCATGAGAGGTCCTATCTTTCCCCAAGGGTATTCGTGTTATGTGAAATGAAAACTGCCTTGTCCAGGATTTTATCTCGGATCACCACGTTTATTTCTCACAACCATTACACCATGAGCAATTCCATTAAATAGACCTGGACTTACACATGCATACAAATTATTTGGGCATAATGATTTTCTATATCTTATTATAATGGAGATTGTGGGTTTGTCTGTGTGTAACCAAAACTATATTACTATACAAGTCACAATTCCTTTTGTTATTTACATCATATTCTCCATGGTTTTATTTTTATTTAAACCTCAATTATTAATAAAATTGTTTCACATTACTTACACTGTTGACCCTATCTACATACTAATAATATTATTTATACAACAAAATAGAGGTTTACAGTGTGAATGGAAAGGCTAATTTGCATATTGATCTTAAAAAAATGATTTTAATAAATATATGCTTAGTATTATTGATTTCTAATTGTTTGGTTTTATCTTATTGAATATGAGCAAAAATCTCTTCAATGAATCTTAAAAGAAATCTCTTAACAAGAAGAAATAACTGTAATATTATTCTTTACTTCCTATTTTAACTAAACAGTTTAATTAGGAAAATTTACCAATGAAAGACAGGAGTAACGGAAAATGATGGAAGAGTTAGTTTCAAAGTTCTATTTTTCAATCATACCCCCTCTGTTGAAAATCTTTTTATCTACATTCTTATTCAGTTTCATTAGCCTTTCTAATTTAATATATTTTATTATAAAATTTAACTAAAATACTTGCACCCGGAGGGTGCATATATTTGCTAGTTTGAAAAATGTACATTGAACATAAGGTTAAAGCAAAAAGCAACCAATAAGAAAGGTGTTCAATCTTTAATCAATAGAAGAAAATCTAGGATCTTACTTGGACAGTCTACGTCAATTATCCTGTTAAGGAAGTTAAATATGAAACTGAACTAAGCCTACAAACTGATCAGAAGATCAAACCTTTATTATATTTGTTAATACTGCTTTTTCCTACCATTCATAATACACTATGATTACACATGCAGAGTAACTCAAAATATATGTACAATAAGTTTTGATAGCTAACATTCAGATGCTCATCCTCGACCAGGACAGTGTGTAAGGGCAGTCTCTCTTGTCTGAGGGTTTTGGTGAATCTTCGTGTCAGGAGACGCTATTTTGGTCACATGACACAGGAACGCATGGAGAGAACGCTCTTCTTCCGATGCATTAAACAAGCCTGGACGTGCTTGTCATCTCTCCAGCAGACACCTACGGTGCACACCAGACGCCACAGTCTACTTACAGTAAGTGGTTACCACTTTGTCTATTAACACTATTGTGTATGTTTGGACATTTGTGACATTAAATAGCCTGGGGAACTTTGTTCCCTTAATATGTTATAATAAAGTTATATAAATGTAACCAACGCGTTTGTTGTTTTCCTAACTGAAGTATTCCGCATTGGGTACTTATCCTTTAAGTAACCCAATGTTTTATAAGAACCAGAGTTAACACTGGACCTCTTATAAATGCACTAATTTTAATGAATTAAAAGCATCCTTACATCATCTTATAGGGCCGGGTTAGCTCAGTCAGAGCGTTCGGCTAGAAATAACAAGGTTCCTCGTTCGATACCCGCCCTCACCAACTCAGCGTATGAGTAGCACAGGGATCTGTGCTGTAAAGTAAGGAGCTGATGGTAGGTGTGGCGCTCGACCTCAGACGCTAAAATCTCCTTGGTCTAGCGCTAGTGAAAAGGGGATAGACTCCCTCGCTGCATGGCTGATACCGACTTTAGGCCGTCCTGACGACTTTTTTTTTTTTTACTTGAGAGATATATATATATATATATATATATATATATAGATATATAGATATATAGATATATATATATATATATGAAAAAAAATGTATATTTAAGTTAATATATAAAGTTAAGTTGCATGGCTGATACCGACATTAGGCCGCCCTGACAACTTTACTTACATCATCTTACTACCTCTACTCCCAAAACAAAGCCCCAATCTTTTTTTTTTTAAAACCACCACAATCAAAAAATACAAGAAATAAATAAAACCATTAGAATTTACCATTGCAAGGTGGAAAATGCCGCCAACTGGTTGAGCTTCTTTGATCATCTGCTGTGCTTGTTCTACATCCAAAATATTTAGAGTTGAAATTTCTATTGCAATTCCTTTCTCTCTCCATTGACGCACTTTACGAGTTTGATAGCCTGTGCGAATACCAGAACGAGAAGTAAGCACTAGTTTTTTGGCACCTCGCTCCACCAACCATTGGGCAAGTTCTAGGCCAAATCCTCCAAGACCACCGGTAATTATATAGGATTTTTTGGGGTTGCAGATTGTGCGAGAAATACAGGACAACACCATTGGTGAGGGAGAGGTTCCTTTTGGTTCTTCCTCGCGAACCTGAAAAGACAAAGCAAAAGATTTGTTGAAAAGTGACAAAAGGATTTAAGGTTTATATTTGAACTTTTAAATCTACAGTAAATTTTCTGTATCTGTGCATTAAACAAGATACTCTATATATCTGACAAAAGATTTGAATTTAGCTACAAATTCAGTTTAATATGAATATGTAACCTTGGATATATGAACAAACCCTAGAAGCAGCATCTTACAACCACTTACCTCTCATCACAAACCATCCAAGACATTCTAGGGGAAGTAAACTCATAAGCAATGTTCTATACACTCCTACACACCAGTGTTTGCCAACCAGTAAAATCTTACATTCATCAGCTGTGCTGACACTGGACACCATGTAAAGGACTTGCTAAGAGTAATGATCAATAGGGATGGATGGTAAGAGAGAATCAAGGGAACCCATGTCAACATTAATAGAAGGAATCTACAGCTTTCTCAGAATTACTATTTAAAAAAAAAATAAAAAAATAAATGAATAAAAATGTTTTGCTTTATTATGGTAAAATAAATTTATTGAAATATAAAAAAATGTTAAGGCAGGTCCTCAGCATTGGGTGTCAATGCCAGGCAATACATTTGTGCATTGTGGTTTTTTAGACTTTAGCAGTTTTCTCTTTTTATAAAAAGAAAAAAAAAAAACAAAAAAAAAACACATGTGCAGAGGTTATGCACAATATGCCACATGCATTATGAGATAAATGTATTCAATTACTTTATACCTCAGACTGTGACCTGGCGTTTCCTCATCAAACAAGGAACAAGGAGTGAAAAAGAGAAAAGTAGCCACCGCAGAAAAGAGCCAAAAGTAAGGAGAGACATCTACTCCAGCAAGCATCACCGTTTGTTTGCAGTCACTGCACCAGAAATTGTCATTCAAAAATTGGTATGTTCAGCCACTCATGCAGTTGCTGATGAGGAGAAAGAGAGAGAGAAAGAGAGACTACGCCATTGTCTTTAGTAGATGGACGGATTTCCAACAGCAAAACTCAGTGTAGTTTAATATTGGTCTACCATCAATAAGAGAATATTTCAAATCCTTGGTTACAAATATTTCTTTTTCAAATCTAAGAAATGCACCCAGCCTTTAAACATGCATACAAATTACAAGGATAAGCAAATATCACACCAGGTTTAACAGTTTCTTAAGTGCTTGACATTCAGTTGCCTATAACAGTCCGACATATGCAAAAGAGCAACACTCCCTGCCAATATCAAATCTACCCTCCCCCATTCCATTGAAAAGAGAAAACATTACCAACCTTAATCAACACTTTACCAATATGTTTTCCTTGAGCCATAAATCTGAAGGCAGCCTCTACATCAGTTTTGTCAAACACTGTCGTCTTTAAGGGTTTTACAGCGCCAGATTTGATTCCATTGGATACCAATTTAGCAACTCCTTTCCAGTCTTCATTTCCTTCTTCAAACAGAGCATCCAAGAGGATTCCATGGAAACTTATGTTTTTCAAGAATATAGACATTCCTGCAAAAGACAGTTTGGATTAGAACACTGCATCATATGGAACTCAAATTCTAAATTACATTCAGACAAACATTTTCTAAAGTTTAAAGATTTTTTTTGTTTTGGTTTGTGGCATATCAACCTCAGTGGGTCATTTAATGCCAATAAAGTTTTGAAATAAATCAATTCTTAATGGATAATACAATTTTTTTATAAATACATTTTTCTATTTAACCCATAGATGGGACACTAACAGGTACTACCACTCCAGGTCAGAGTGGACCAGGGAGCAATGGTGATGAATGGGGTGCTCCACATTCTCCAAACCTCCAAAACTGGAACCTCACCATCAGATAGAGTTTAACGTCATTCCCAGGACATGTAGACCCGCCGCCACTGCCTTCTAGCACCCATATGATAAAAAGGGGTTGGGGCTTGCCATAAGGGCAATAGGGTTTGGAAAATTATATAGGTGCTAGGGCTTGACGTGACCAAAAGTTTAAAGATTAACAAATCTAAAATTTCAGGAGTTCTGCTTAAGTCCCTGATTTTGATCACATTTCAGACAGTTTCTCTAACTTTCCACAGATGATCAAATCTTATAAAACTAAGTTACCAAATTCTCACAATCTGCAGAGAATTATTTGGTAATTTAGTTTTGTAAGCCTTGTTATTGCCTGGGCAGGTAGAAGGAATTGGTAGAGGGAGAATCAGGTTATTTTTAAAGTTTTAGATATGGACTCCAAGCAGAATTTTGCATTTTAAAAAGGTTAAAAGTTGAAAGACACCAGAGTCTCAGTTGGGGTGAAAAGGCATAAATGGTGATAAGGGAATGATCCAAAAATGATTCCCCTAAGGGCATAATTTAAAAAAAAAAAAAAAAAAAAAAAAATTTTAATAAAAAATAAAAAGTAAAAGTAAAAGTGAAAGTTCTGTATATCCCCCACCCATTCTAATTGTTTTTGTTTGAATTTCTGAAATTTATTGTAATCTACTAGCTACCTTGTTTTGGCCATTGTTAGAGACCCCCCACCCCACGAGCAAGTAACCCAAGTTTCAAATCAAACCCTTTATTCAAGCAATTTTAAGTCTTATTCACTCCAAGTGCAGACAAATGAGAATAGTAAGATATAGCAGAGGTTAGCACAAGGCTATCCCCAACAGTGGGTAGATGGTGCTCCTTCGCCTTGGTCAGCAATCCCTCTAGGAAGAGTTATAAAACTTCAGCTGCCCAGCGGTTACCCCTCATTCCAAAGAATAGCTCAGAGTGTAAACTTCAAAATCAAATTCAGAGCTGGAGTCCCTAAGGTGGAGCGAGGCTGAACTTCAGCACTATCCAACAATTTCTGTGACAGTATCGTTGCCAAACTGCATTGTTTTTTCCCCTTTGGACCATACCAGTGTGGATGGGGGGGGGGGAGGCTGCAGCTTGAGTGACACCTTATCCTCCATATCAACTCACCCAGGCTACATGGTTTCACTTGTTTTTAGATACTATTGTTGCATAGCGCCTTCTTTACCGGCACTAAATAGGTATATGTTATATACTGGTCTTTTCACTAAGCCAAATCAGCATATAACGTTATATACCTTTCTTTAATTCTTACTCTGGTCGTCTATTCTCTGGCCGGCTTTAGTTCTGATTGTCTATCATCTATCTTGGTCTGATATATCTTCTAAGGTCTCGTCTGGTCTTCTATTGAGGATTCCGGGTCTGGTTTCTGTTGCTAGGGATTTCTTGTTATCAGAAGCCCTGTGTCATTGTTAGTTTTTAGTAATAAACAAGACTTCGATTTACGATGATGTTACTTTATTCGTAGATCCCCAGACCAGACAATCTGCGCAGTGAGACTCCCATCTTGCTAGCTTGGCTTCTAACTGACTAACTTACTTAGCATCCTTAAACCGGAAGAGGGCCTTCTATGGGGGTTCCGGTTCTCACGGTCTATCCCACAAGGCAAGGTCAGAGTGAGGTCAAGCATTGTCACTCACTCTCAAGGCCATCAGCTGTACTGATCGCCATAATGATTTCTACACTACCTTAAAAATGTATTAGGGATCCAATTATGATGTAACACTATGACATTTCCTAGTAGACAGTGTTACGTTGTAATATTCACGGCACTAAAACGATACATGTACCGTAGTCCTTTTTTCTTTCTTGGTACTAAAACTGATAAAAAATCATAACACGAGAAACATGTCGTCACAACTGCCAGCCTTTATTTTCGTGCTCGTATAGTGGGCTCCTACCAGAGAGAGGAAAGGCAGAGAGAAAGAACACTACTAGATTACTGGGCTCTCATGAGGTCCGTACCATACCACCGCCGCCGGCAAAAAGAGGGCGAACCCCTTCTTTTTTTCCCCCACGTGACTTCCGGTCAACCCCCGACTTCCGCTTGCCACTCAATTCTTCGTTCGGGTCACGCTACGGTCAAACCATCGTCTATCCTTTTTTAAACCTTCATCATTTCTTCCTCCTTCCATTAGTAGTCCTAGCTCACAAAAGTCAGGAATATACCCATCTTGCAACAGACAGAAGGATGCAGTAGTGGACTCAAAATTTCCAAATATATGAATTTTACTATAATCAAAATTCAAACTAATTCTACTTACCAAGTGGTGTGTTGTTAGATAAGTCCACTTTACCAATTTCCAAGAATCGGCCATGTGGCGCTAGAACTCTCAGACTGGCTTGTAATTTTTCATCAGCTAGAGAATTGAGGACAACATCAACGCCTCTACCTTTTGTTGCTCTTAAAAAGTCAGTCTCAAAAATGGTTGATCTAGAATTACTGAAGTGCTTGTCTGTCAAGAACGGGAATCTTTTTTGCAGGAATTGTCTCTTCTCTTTTGATCCAACAGTTGTGAAGACTTCACAGCCATAATGATGGGCCACAGAAATGGCTGCTTGGCCAACACCACCACTTCCTGAATGAATCAGAACTTTATCTCCTCTCTTTATCTGCCCTCGCACAACAAGGGCATAATAGGCGGTGGAGTAGACCACAGGGATAGTAGCAGCCTCTTCTAGGCTCCAATGGGGAGGGATTTCCCAGAGAAATTCTTTATCTGCATCAACAGTTGTTGCCAAACCCTAAAGAGAGAAAGAAAAATCTTAGAAATCAAAAGTTTCTTAAAGAGAGAGAGAGGATACCATTTTCAAACAAATCTAAGAGGATAACATCTTATTATAATGGAGATTGTGTGTTTTTCTGTGTAACCGAAACTATATTCCTACTCAAGTCACAATTCTCTTAGTTATTGACATCACATTCTCCATGATTTTATTTTTATCTAAACCTCAATTATTAATAAAATTGTCTTACATTATTAATACTGTTAACTATGTCTACATACTGACAACATGCAATTATATTTATATATACAACAAAATAGCGGTTTACAGTGAACGGGAAGGCTAATTTGCATATTAATAAAAAAAAAAAAATAAAAAAAAAAAATAAAAAAAATCGAATTTAATAAATATGTGCTTAGTATTATTGATTTCTATCTGTTTGGTTTTATTTTAATGAATATAAGCAAAAATCTCTTCAATGAATCTTAAGTGAAATCCATTAACAAGATAAAATAACTCATTTTATTCTTTACTTCCTCTTATAACTAAATACTTAAATTAGAAAAAATAAAATGAAAGAGGAGAGTGATGGAAGAGTAAGTTTCAGTTCATTTTTTTTATTATACTCCCTGTTTCAAATCTTTTTATCTGTATTCTTATTTAGTTTCATTAGCCTTTCTAATTTAATACAATATTTTATTACATTAAAAAGAGGATACCATTTTATAAAACTGCTAAGAGGATACCATTTTTTATAAAAACTGCTAAGAGGATACCATTTTTATAAAAACTGCTAAGAGGATACCATTTTTATAAAAACTGCTAAGAGGATACCATTTTTATAAAAACTGCTAAGAGGATACCATTTTTATAAAACTGCTAAGAGGATACCATTTTTATAAAAACTGCTAAGAGGATACCATTTTTAAAACTGCTAAGAGGATACAAAAAACTGCTAAGAGGATACCATTTTTTATAAAAACTGCTAAGAGGATACCATTTTTATAAAACTGCTATAAAACAAATCTAAAAAGTTTTCTAAATCTGGTACAAAGTCACAGATGCAATGCAAGTCAGCTGAATGGCCTATTGTTATCAGCCAGACAGTTAGGGAGTGTATCCTTTTCACTAGCACTAGACCAGGGAGATTGTTTCTGCATCTGAAGTGGAGCACTACACCTACCATCAGCTCCCCACTTTACCACACAGATCCAAGCTGTGTTACCCGAGCACCAAGTAGGCAAGGGCTAGTATCTAACCCAGAACATTGTGGTTACTACAGATGCTCTGACTGAATTAAACCGGCCCAATGGTTATCATCGAGCATAAAAATAAGGGACTGACCTAAGTTCAAATCCTGGACTAACCATGATATGACGGTCTACAAAGCAAACTGAATTCAAATCAGTTAAGCTCCACTTAAAAAAATTGACCTTGTGTCACATCCTGCAAGAGATCTAACAAAAATTTAACCTATGTAATATGAACTTGACAAATAGCAGTCTTTAGATTTGGAACTGTTTAAACAAAACCAAATGTGGGAGAAAAAGGGCAGCCATTTTCTATACTAGTTGTAATTCGGTTATTTTTACCCCCACCCTCAAATTTTCAGTCATGGAGCTCAAAGCCTCAAATTGACCAGTTTTAATAAATAAAAAATCCAGTGAATAGAGAAGCAGTCTTTAACCAAAGTTTGGAAATGAATGTAAAAATTTGAAATTTACCTTTGCTGCAAGCAAACCCATAACCCTCTTGCCATCTGGGTGTCTGCCAGAAAATTCCATACCCAGAATGCAGTCTTGGTCAGCCATGTTACCTGGAATAGCATCAGGTGGAAGCTTGCCAGTGGCCAGCATGACATCTCGGAAGTTGAGGGAAGCATAGTATACAGTGCATAAAGACTTCCTTGGATAAGCTTCAGGATTGAAATATTTTAATGGAGACTCAATCCAATGGAGACTTGATAAATCTCCTCTTGTCAAGACATTGATGTAAGCATTAGAGGATTCCACCATTTTGGAAACTGAAAAATAAGAATCAGAAAATATCTAAGTGGCAGAAGAGTGAGAATTCTGGTTTAACTCTTAACATCCTGTTGAGAATCTTAAGTCCAGAGCCCCATTCCTATAAGGATTTATCAAAAAATGGCCTTTTCATTTAAAGTTACCTGTTATTTCCCTTAAATCAAAGACTTCTAAATATGTTCAATATTACATTTAAACAAAGGCTATCATTTGGGATAGATTAGGAAAATGAATGTGACTTCCGGCTGGGTGGAATGTGGCGGTATAGGACATTAAGAGTTAAAGCTTGGTACATCAAAATTTAAGTATATTATTTATATTTTAAAGGCAATTACAACAATAGTGTCCAATGTCTAATCAATTTTGATTTTATCTTCGAGTGTTTTTGAAATACAGTCTCTTAAGATGAAGATACTTTGAAATTGATTAGACATTGGACACTATTTTATACACATTGTAATTGCCTTTAAAATTCTATATATATAATGGAGATAGCCTGCATTTCTGTCTGAAGCCGAAACTATGTCACAGCTTATGTCACAGATTCCACAATAATCTAAAATCTTTTCATTTAAAGTTACATGTTATTTCCCTTAAATCAAAGACTTCTAAATATGTTTAATATTACATTTAAACAAAGGCTATCATTTGGGGATAGATTAGGAAAATGAATGTGACTTCCGGCTGGGTGGAATGAAGCGGTATAGGACGTTAAGAGTTAAAACTCGGATTTTCTGCATCAACCATGGATTGCAGGGTCTCTCTATATTTGCCAAAAGTCTAGCCGAATGCCCACGCTGTGTTGAGATCTCAAACGACTAGAAATCTAAACAGTGTGGGCATTCGGCTAGACTTTCGGCAAATATAGCGACCCTGAAATCCATGGTTGATACAGAAAATCCGATCTTGACAGCCAATTTCGGAAATTCCGTGAGCCCTTTAGCTCAGTAGCGACCGACGGGTTATACAAATCCTAGAAGTAGCAGCTTACAAAGCAGTTGTACAGCCACTTACCTCCCATCTCACAAACCATCCAAGTAAGATGAGCAAGGCATGCTGGAGAAATAAGAAACTCAAACATTCTCCTACAAATGGATACAGCGTTGGCTGACCGGCAAAAACTTACATTAAGCTCTGTGAAGACACTGGATGCCACCTAGAGGACTAACCAAGAGTGATCCAATAGGGATGGATGTCAAGAGTCTAGGGAATCCATGCTGTTGATGAAATTTTGAATAAAGTCCAAATGAGACCCAATAATATTTACAAGATCAACACTTAGTAAATAACTAAATCTGCTATTATCTAGATTAGTCTTTGGTCTTCTCAAATTTTGGTTGATTGGATTATACAAATCCAGGATGATGGCTGGTTATTGCAGTTGGAAAGTTTGGAAGAGCACACGTTTTGGAAGAGCACACGTTTTGGAAGAGCACACGTTTTGGAAGAGCACACGTTTTGGACATGGTGTTTGGCAGGAATGAATTTTAAGTTTAAATTATCCTACAATTGGGTTGAAGAAAAAGACAAGATTTAATTGATGTACTCAAATGTAAACATGTGCAAACTTATTTCTTCCCAAAAAAGTGAAAGTGGGGACAAGTTTGCATGTTAATGAGTTCTTAAACTCCTTTTAGTTTAGAGAAATCTACTTACCATTTTCCAATGGAATATGTCTGAAGGATCCCCATTTATCATCCAGAAAGATATTCATCACAAGATCTTTTTGTTGTAGACTCTTAAAAAGATCATCATCCAATTCCAGGGGTTTATCTGATGCATTAAAGATGCACCTACACAGAAAAAAAAAATCATTGCATGAAAAATCAATTTAATATATTTTCCAACTTTATTAATATTAAAAAAAAAAACTTTAAAAACTCTGGGCAGTGTAAAAAGTTTTTGAGAGATATTACCCAAGGGTGTGGGCATTAAAAATTCTATGTCAGAGGATTTGTATCATAAGTAAGTTTTATTAAAGGAGTAAAAAAAAAAAAAAAAAAAAAAATTTGAAATGGAAACTTGGCTATAGATCCTATAAAAAAGGGTTTCATACAGCTTTTTCTTTAATGGAAGAATGAATATTTGATGTCTATAGCCTGAGGCAAAGGGAACATTCTGTATTTTATATTTTTTCGTTGATCTCACTATGAGACGAAGACTACCAGTACTTGTTGGCTTGGTTTTACGGCATATCAACCTCAGTGGGTCATTTAATGCAGATAAAGTTTTGAAATAAATCAATTCTTAATGGATAATACAATTTTTTTTATAAATACATTTTTCTATTTAACCCATAGATGGGACCCTAACAGGTACTACCACTCTGGGTCAGAGTGGACCAGGGAGCAATGGTGATGAAGGGGTGCTCTACATTCCCCAAACCTCCAAAACTGGAACCTTACCATCAGATAGAGTTTAATGTCATTCCCAGGACATGTAGACCCTCAGTCACCACCTAGCACCCATATGATAAGGGGTTGGGGTAATTATATAGGTGCTAGGGCTTGACGTGACCTGCCGATTGATCGAAGGGGGCCTCTCCGACTGCCCGTCTAGCCCAAGATAGGGCCAAAGTGGAGTATTGCAACTCATGAACTGCTCATCCACCTGGGCTCTATCCTTAAGCATCACGGGTCGCCACCCACGGCCAACAGGTGGCCCCATTGGGGGAGTCTTGCCTATCTGCAGAAGTGCAGTAGGTGCATTCTAAGGGCAGAGTACTTGTTGGAAAATAAAGTGGATTTATACTTTCTGCAACAATTGTACAGTAAGCAGTGACAAAGAAACTTTGATTAGAATTAAAAAGAAGCTCACAGATGACCGTTTATCAAGAAGGGAGTTTTAATATTAAAATTAGTTGTCAATTAGAGGGTTTTAAATTCTCTATTGGGACAATATCCATTGCAAACACCAGAATATAAACTACTTTGCAACTACTTCAGCCCATATCTTGAGTGTTTTATATGGTGTTATCTTATCAAACTAGACAAGCAGATTGTTAAGGAGTTTAATTATCAATGGGTCTCAAGGTTCTGGGCAGGAGCCAAGAAACGTTTGTGTTTTTTCTCAATATGGATAGAGTAATAAAAAGTTAGCACCTTTAGTAGCTCATTTACAGGATACCTAAAAGAATATTTGTAAAAAAAAATAAATAAAAAAAAAAAAAAAAAAAAAAAAGAAGCTTTTTTGAGACATTTTCTTAGATACCGCTTCAACATTTTTTATGTATAACTTAAAAATACAGTTTTTGATCAATTTTGATATTCCTCATAAAAGGGGCACTTATATTCTACCTATATTACTCATCATACACATTCATTATTATATTTTTGTAGCTAGAGACATTTTAATCTGAGATGTAATTCCAAATTGATTCTTTCACTGCAATGTGGTAAAATATACAATAATTGTCAACTTTTATTCAAAAGTAATTTAGTCAATATTTCTTTGGGGTTTTTATTCTTCAATCTATAAATAAAACACGGGTTCTAAACAATTTTGTTGAGAATAATGAAACAATCATTTATGGTAGTTTATTGAAAGTTAAAGAAAACAAAATATTAATAAAAAATTAGATCATAAATGTTTTTATATGACAAGGGTTCAATATTATAAAATAATTTTGAATAAGGTTATTAAATGTCAAATCTTGTTGCCGGATAGAAGCAAAAATAATCCTTTAAATTCAGTCATGGATTTGAAAGCGCACGCATGTGTTGGAGTAAATAACAACCGAGTACTTACCTAATTTTATGGCCACCATCTTCTTTCCTGAGACAGTTGACAAGTCCAAGAATTCCATTCAATGGGCAGGAGAGGGATACAAGCCAAAGTCTATCCACGTCATTATTTGTAGCAACAGATTCAAAAGTCGTCTTCAGTTCTTCAAACCAGTCTGGTTGGAGGTTGTCAATCATCAGTTTAACAGATTTCAAAGGTTTCACTTTACGAAGCAAATATAAATCAGAGATAGGACCAGATGTCATACAAAGAACTTCCAGGCCAGCATCAGCAAAAGCAGATTTCATTTCTTGCTGTGTCAAAAAGAAATCCTTCCTGTGTTTGGTAATTTCAGATTGGTTAGTTATTAGAGCTTCAAGACAAGCTGGAACCTCCAAGTGACGAGCAGCTTCTTCAACGATTAGGAAGCCGTCATTATCCAAGATATTTCCCAAGTTTTTCAAACAGTTATTGAAATCGGTTTGTTTGTGAAAGACATTGCTTGCAATTGCAACATTAACAGGTGACTGATTTATAGTAGTCATCAGGTCCCATTTTATGAAGTTAATACCAGCTGCAGTATCAGGTTCATCCTCACGATTAGTACCAGTATAATCAACAAGTACAATCGGCTGAGACAAGAGATAAGGAATAGCCTCCTTATAGAATTTGTTATGTGATGCATCCACTTCTAAAACCTTCAGCTTAGTTTTAGAGCTATTCTCCAAGACAATGTCCAAGTAATTCTTCAAGATATCAGGCCGTTTAGAATAATTCAACAAGCGATCAGAAGACAACTCTCCCTCAAAAGAAGAGAGAAGATTCTCAATGATGCTGGTTTTCATCTCACTTTGGTTGTTCATCTTGTTCAAGACTTGCAGTAATCCAGAATTTGGTAGCGCCAGCATTTGTTGGTGAGATTCTTCAGAGACATCGGTCTTTTCCCCAGATGCCAGCGATTGCAATAGAGCCAGGTTAGGAAATGAAGTCTCCGAAGAAATTTTGTTCAGCAGAGAAAGACAAACAGCAGAACAAGTTTTGAGATAAGTGGTCATGTCTGGGTCAAGTTCAGTGGTCAGTTCAGATACGTAAGGTAGAAATTGGAATTTCTCCAAGGTTGGAGCCTTTTGCATTTGACGGCGAGGGGCAACTGTAGCATGAAGGCCAAGAATTTCAACATTTCCCGCAGTGCAAGTATCTATTTCTGTATCTATATTTACAGCAATAGCTGAAAAAGAAAAGTTTTCATTTTGTTAAACGAGACCAGTTCAAGATTCAAGTAAAATAAATGCAAAAATCAAATTCCCAGAGGTTTACAACAGATAGTCTTACAAAATTCACAACCTTTGTTCATTTTATAGTTAAAAATAGTGTAGTGTTTGCATTTGAGATACAGTGAATTCGTTGGGTAGAGCCGGCTTAACAGACCCAGGGTGAATGCTGCAGCAGTAACATTAGTATATAGTTAAAAATATTGCATATCCCAACAGCAAATGTAGGCAGGATTTCTAATATTTAGATTTTCCGACTGCCCTCATCTTTGTTATAATTAGAAGGCTAGATCAGATTAAACATGAAATATGAGCAAGGTTAAAAAAAAAAAAAAAAAAAAAAAAGTTATTATAATGGAGATTGTGTGTTTGTAACCAAAACTATATTACTATACAAATCACAATTCCCTTCGTTATTTACATCACATTCTCCATGATTTTATTTTTATTTAAACCTCAATTATTGATAAAATTGTTTTACATCATTAAGACTGTTGACCATATCTACATACACAGAACATGCAATTGTATTTATGTATACAACAAAATTGTGGATTATAGTGTGAATGGGAAGGCTTATTTGCATATTGATCTTAAAAATTTGATTTTAATAAATATATGCTTAGTATTATTGATTTCTAGTTGTTTGGTTTTATCTTTTTGAATATGAGCAAAAATCTCGGGGATACATCTTAAAAGAAATCCATTAACAAAAATAACTAATATTATTCTTTACTTCCTATTTTAACTAAATAGTTAAATTAGGAAAATTTACCAATGAAAGAGGGAGTAATGGAAAATGATGGAAGAGTTACTTTTAAAGTTCTATTTTTCAATCATACCCACTCTGGTTCCAAATGTTTTATCTGCATTCTTATTCAGTTTCATTAGCCTTTCTAATTTAATGATATTTTATTATATTAAAACTTAAATACTTGCACCCGGAGGGTGCATATATTTGCTAGTATATATAATTTGTATAAATGTAAAATTCTAGGTAGAAAGAACATTAAGTTTATGGGTTCCAAAAATTCAGGGTTAACAGAATGAGAACAATCTATCCCAATGGATAAAATAAAGGGTTTAGTTCAAAGTTCCATGAAGGCTCCAGAGTTTGATAAGAAACACCTGAAGAAAACTGGAGGGCACCATTGTGTAGATGACGAGTCTGGAAAAATCTAAATATTAAGAACTTCAATACATTCACTACTACCAAATTGTCACAGCTTTTAGCTTCTACCGGAACATTAGCTATATACATTACTGCCATAAAAAAAAAAAAAAAAAAAAAAAAAAAAAAAAGTTACTTTGTAAAAGAAACTAAGATTTGAATTAGTACTCAGTCTAGGGGCCGGGTTAGCTCAGTCGGTAGAGTGTTCGGCTAGAAACAACAAGGTTCCTAGTTCGATACCGGTCCCCGCCAACTCAGCGTACGAGTAGCACAGGGATCTGTGCGGTAAAGTAAGGAGCTGATGGTAGGTGTGGCGCCCCACCTCAGATGCTAAAAACAATCTCCTTGGTTTAGCGCTATTGAAAAGGGGATAGACTCCCGCGCTGACTGGCTGATACCGACTTTAGGCTGCCCCGTCGACTAAAAAAAAAAAAGTCGGTCTTTCAAGGGCCTAGGCATGATTATATAGTTCTTTACTAAGCTTAGATGTGGCACAAGGCCAGAAGTATGAGGCACTTAATGAGAATCAAACTCATTAACAATGGTCTGCAAATGTAGCCTGCTAAACATTACACCATGCCCAAAGGCAGGATTGTATAGAATATTGGTAGGTGCAAACACAATAAGATACAAATGTGTAAAAAAAAAAAAAAAAAAAAAAAAAAAATTTAATTAAAAAAAAGACACAGCTTGACACCAATGTTATAACAGGAATTGATAAAATTGAACATCTAAATGCTTTGCGAGGTGTCCACCTCGTCACTAAATTCACTTCTAGTCTGATTGCCAACCAAGACTAATCAACCCAGAACTCTTTAATGTACAAAGTAAAAACAACCGCACTATTTTTGTAAACTGTATTATTTGGTTTGGTTTGTTTTGTTTTGTGGCATATCAATCTCAGTGGGTCATTTAATGCCGATAAAGTTTTGAAATAAATCAATTCTTAATGGATAATACAATTTATTTATAAATACATTTTTCTATTCAACCCATAGATGGGACCCTAACAGGTACTACCACTCCGGGTCAGAGTGGACAAGGGAGCAATGGTGATGAAGGGGTGCTCCACATTCCCCAAACCTCCAAAGCTGGAACCTCACCATCAGAGAGTTTAACGTCATTCCCAGGACATGTAGACCCGCAGCCACCACCTTCTAGCACCCATGATAAAAAAGGGGTTGATCTTGCCATAAGGGCAATAGGGTTGGGAAAATCATAGGTGCTAGGGCTTGACGTGACCAGCCGATTGATCGGAGGGGGCCTCTCCAACCGCCCGTCTAGCCCAAGATAGGGCCAAAGTGGAGTATTGCAAGTTATGAACTGCTCATCCACCTGGGTTCTATCCTTAAGCATCACGGGTCGCCACCCATGGCTAACAGGTGGCCCCATTGGGGGAGTCTTACTCCTCTGCAGAAGTGCATTCTAACGCCCCACCGACAGGGCGGAAACTGCATTGTTGCAAATTGAATGCAAACATGGTGAATTTTGAACTTTCATAATTTCTTTCCTGTGCTGATAATCATATCACATCTACAACAGAACTAAAAGATACAAGGGAGTCAAACGAAAAATGTCACTTCAATTATTTGCCATTAATTTGATATTCAATTTCAAGAATTTTCATTTGCCAATCTGTTGACTTGTGTTAAAAGTTTATTTGCAGATTAAAACCTTTAATACAATAAAATAAGGTTAAAGTCTGTAGTCATTCAACTACACGTGAAGAAAAGTTGAACTTCACTTATTAACACAACCCTTTTAAAATTAAATAAAACAAGATACTTTATTGGTTAAACAGTAACACTATGATGAAAGAATCAGAATCAGTTTACACACTGTGTCCCCTATCATCACAGATCTTTTAATGCTAAAAGTGGATTGTTTTCATACACAAGTTTGGGCAAAGTCATTGATTTTGAACAGCACCTAACAAACTATATCAAAGTTAATTCTAATATTCAATATTGAAATTGAGGATTTGGAGTCAATTTACCATTTTATACAATATCAAGCCACTTAAAGCACCCAGTCTTCCAAGAATCTATCTATCTAAATCCCTCCGCACGAGCAGGATGTGACACAAGGTCAATTTCTTAAGCGGCATTTAACAGGTTTGAATTCAGAGTTTTCCTTCTAGACCGGTTGCTTAACCAAGGTTAAAGAGCCCAGTCTGCCCTACTATTTACCCATAGCTGGAGGGAGAGTAGAATTCATACCTTTCCCAAGGGTATTAGCGCTAAGTGAAATGCAATTACCACGTCCAGGATTTGAACTCGGGGCGACGAGTCCATTTCCTATGACTTTAACCATTACACTGCGCGCGTTTTGATATAAGGTGTGTGCCAGATGTTCACTTCTACTTATAGACTCGCCAATAACCATGTGACCAACCTATTGACCAACCACTGGCAGTATTCTGCTGCTGACATTATTTATACTGGCTGTTCTGGTCATACCTGCTCACACTGCTTTGAACCTTCGTGGACGACGGAACATAGGATTATATCACTGGACCTTTGACACTACGTAGGATTACATAACCCAGGACTTATTCACTTACCAAAGGATTCTATAGCTCAGGACTTTAAGTACTTTTCAACTGGCCAAGTAGTTTTAAATTTAAGTGGTTCTGGCTCTTTTAGAATTCTATTATCTAGATCAGTGGTTCTCAACCAGGGTCCATATAACATTTTTGGGGACCCAGGCAAGCAAAATGTATTTAACTATAAAATTACAATGGGATTTTTTAAAACATCAAGTGGCGGGGGGTCCACCACAGTAAAATAGGATTAAGAGGGTCCATAGGTTAAAAAGGTTGAGAACCATTGATCTAGATGGAAACTAATGGGGGGGGGTAGGGGTCTCAATCTTTAAAGTCTTACCTTCATTTTCATCAATTTCTTTTATACATTCACGGTGACCTTCTGGGTTGATGTACATCATTTTGATTCTGGTTGGTAGCCGTAGACCCTGGCCAGTAATTTTTAGTACAGACATCTGCAGCATTGTATCCAAAAAGGTTACCCAATTTTTATTCCAAAGTAAATTTCCTTTTGTACCTACGAAGAAAATATACAAGAAACGGTCATATACAATAATAATAGTTGCAATATAATAGTCACATTTGCAGAAAGGCAATTTGGAAACAGCCAATTCATATTAAACCTAATTATTTTAACACCTGTATATGCATCATTAAAAAAAAGTGTAATATATTTGACAATAGCTATATGCTTGTATAAACAGTTTTATTAGGGGGGGGGGCGTCATTACCTATGCACATATTGTTACATAATTGTTAGTACCCTAACACTTATTTACAGTAGTGTAGAAACCAAAATGGCTGTTATAAGTTGCAGACGGCGGCCTTGAAGGATTGACTGACAAAGCTCGACTTCATCCCGATCCTCCTTCTGGGGGATACTGTGAGAATTGGTGGAGAAAACCCTCTTCCAGTTTAGATTAGAAAGCATGGGCCAACTTAGTAATTATCATGGAGATTGTGGCAAGTTTGTTTGCGAGAAGAAACAATCTTAAACATAGGATTCTAGTTCTAAATGGTTCTTATAGTAAGAGATTGGAATAGAATTTTGGTCACTCAAAATCAAGTTATATTTATCAATTGAGACACGACACATTCCCCAAATAATCTGGTCTTCTGAAATGGCCACATTGAGCAACTGGCATTCAACTTTTGGAAAAGTTCTGTGATCAAAGGAAATTCATTTACCATTCTTTAAATGTTCAATGCTTTTCCAGATTAAGATTAAATCCTAAATTAGGAGGATGGAACTAAAATCCATTTTCTTTACGACTTGTAAACTGTTACCCACCTTCATTGTTGGTGCTTAGAATTCCTTGGAATTCTGGTCCATAGTCATATCCACGAAGACGCAGAGTCTTGTAGACTTCTTCAGCAGTCAAGTTATCTTTTGAATTTGACAAGAGATCCGAGACGAGAAAATCTTCTCTTACTTGGGAGACAAGAGAGATTCTTCCACTTGCCACAAGAGTTTCACCTTCGACAATTTCAAAGTCTCCTGTTGCAGTCATTATGCCAACATCAAATTTTATAATTCCTGGAGAAGAGAAAATTGGTCATTAAGGAATTTTTCAAAGAAAGCATTTTTCAAAGCAAAAAGTCAAAATGAAACCATGATATTAACCCTTTCACGTCAAAGCGAGATTCAAATTGGAGAGAGAGAAAAAAAAAAAAAAAAAAAAAAAAAATTTGCTAGCCTTTTACAGATAAGCTCTTTTAACCATTTCCCTGAATTTTTGAGATGAAGATTATCTTTTATTCGGACTATTGCCCTCATCTTTATTGTTATTTATACATTTCAGCTGATGTGCCCGCCAGCCTTCTTAAAGCATTTGTTGGACTTTGTAACCTTCTCTTCAAACTCTGGAACCTTCATGGAACTTCAAACTGAACCCTTTATTTAATCTACAGAGGTAGACTTATTCTGTTAAGTCTTAATATCTTGTTGAAAATTTTTTAAGTCCAGAGCCCAATTCCTATAAGGATTTTATCAAAAAAATGACTAAAAATGGCATTTTCCTCTAAAATTACATGTTATTTTCCTTAAATCAAAAACTAAATGTTTAATATTACATTTAAACAAAGGCTATTATTTGGGGTAGATTAGGAAAATGAATGTGACTTCTGGCTGGTTGGAATGAGGCGGTATAGGACGTTAAGAGTTAAATATGACTGGGTACAAATGTTAAGCTGTGTTAATTCTATGTTGGTCAGGGTTGAACCTGCCGCCCAGAGATGTCTGTCACTTAGAACTGTATTAACTCAACACCTATATCCGCTGTGCTATGCGTCCAATGAGGACAATAGTCTGAATAATCCAAATACAAAATTTCACTAAGTTTGATTTTTTAATATGCAAAATTATGCTTTTAGTATGACATTTCAAGAGCTAAAATGAAATTTAGTTGGTTTGGTTCGTTTTGTTTTACGGCATATCAACCTCAGTGGGTCATTTAATGCCAATAAAGTTTTGAAATAAATCAATTCTTAATGGATAATACAATTTTTTTATAAATACATTTTTCTATTTAACACATAGATGGGACCCTAACAGGTACTACCAATCCGGGTCAGAGTGGACCAGGGAGCAATGGTGATGGAGGGGTGCTCCACATTCCCCAAACCTCCAGAACTGGAACCTCACCATCAGATAGAGTTTAACGTCATTCCCAGGACATGTAGACCCGCAGCCACCACCTTCTAGCACCCATATGATAAAAAGGGGTTGGGGCTTGCTATAAAGGCAAAATGAAATTGACTGGACACCTATGTTCCAGAGATAATGAAAGGGTTAAAACAGTTTCTTTAGCTCTGATTCTAATTAGTTTAATCACTTGCGGATTATCTAATATTCTTAAATTAGAATCAAGGAATAAAAATATACAAAGTAACAAAATGAAAATGAAATCGTGGATAGCCTTACCTGATTGGGGCACTATGGTGGCTCTGTGGATGGTAATGTCTTGAAATTGTACTGGCAGTTGTTCATGGAAACACCCATGCAGTCTAGCAAATGCTCTCCAGGCCAACACCAAATAACCAGTTGCAGGGTAGAGTATACGGCCATCAATTTTGTGATCAAGGAGGAAGTAATCCTTTGCTTCAGGATTGGATGCATCAATTTTTATTATACAAGTGGATTCATTCCCAGTTCCACTGGCTAAGAATTGGTCTTGCCTAGGGACAGCCCAAGATTCATCATGATCCCATTTGACAAGAGACCCTATCATGTTGGTACCACGACCAACTGGGAAAGTCACCGGTTGAAAGATTTTCATCGGGTTGAATTTCATGCCTTCAATGAAACATCTGAAAGAGTCAATTCATGGCCAGGTTAGTCAAAATCAATTTACAGATTAGAGCTAAGTATTTTCAAAGGCATTTCTACAAGGGTCAGTTGAAAATTCTTTAGACTGACAAAAATACTCTTATGGAATGTGACCAAGTGAAGTTTATCTTCAGTCCCCCTTTTCAGACACTTCCAGTGTTGCAGTGCTTGAATGCCATGGGTAAAATGTCATCAATAGTAGATATGACGTTAACTTTTTAACTTACCTTGGTTCCACTAATCTATTTTTAAATTAGTGTAATGGAAATGGACGAGGCTCCAGCTATGGGTAAATAGTAGGGCAGACTGGGATCTTTAATCTTGGCTAGTCTAATTAGTTAACGAAATTTACTTCCGCTTCTACCAAAGACACCATAACACTTGTGAAGATCTTAAACAAAATAAGTGTCATCTTTTGCCACCTCACCACTGTTCTTTTATACTCGGTCTGGCTGAGACGTCACAACTCTCGTCTCGCCAGCTATGAGACTTGCCACTATAAATCACCGCCTCAAGGACATTCACGACTACCTCCACAACTAGTTGGACTCGTCATGTTTTTCTTCCGCCCACACGTGCAACATGCCACCTGCTATCTCTTCGATCGACGGACTGTTGTTGGCTCATCACAGGTTCGTGAATTTTGCCGTTCGCTCTCGCTACAGCTAGATAACCAGTCTAGGAGAAAGACTAAATTCAAACCTGTTAAACTCCACTTAAGAAATTGACCTAGTGTAAAATCCTGCTCATGCAGAGGGGTTGGTATTTACAACTGCTTTCATCATGATCACTAGAATTCATCAGTCTTTGAGACTATGAATCTGAGCAGAGGTTATATGAAGATAACAGTTACCCCATGCAAGCGTTCTCCCTCACCATAATACCAGTGCTGTCCAAGAACAGCACAACTGTATCAGTCTCATTGCAAGAGTTGCCCGAATGAAAGCCTTAGGAATTCCAGTTTGTTAAATTTGTTTTCTTTCAAGGCCAGTTACTTTATCAAAGTTGCAAAGCATAATTTAATATTTACCCATAGATGGAGTCAGGAGAAAAGATGGATTCATCTTTTCTGAGGGTAGGACCACAAAGTGAAAAGCAAGAATCCTCAGCTGAAGTTTGAGAGTCGTGATAGGTAGTGATCATTTTAGTTTCAAATGGAAAAGGGAGCTTATCCCAGGTCTTAGTTTATAGCATTAACAGTTCAATGTATTTTTAAGTACACAAATAGCAGGTGTTGATAGCCAACCCCCACCCCATTACATAGCAAAGTTCTTAAAGAAGACTAAATTATAAATATCAGAAAATTATTTAGAATTGTTTGAAATAATTGCATTCTATAATATTAATTTTTTCATTGAAGAAATAAAAACAGGAAATGTCTATGCTATTGAAAGTCTCCCAACCATTGAAGCCTTTAACTTTGCCTACTTTAAACTGCTCACAGCAACTCTCCCACTACTGTAATCCTACTGTAAACCAGTGGCTCTAACAGATTACAATAGGACTTTATTTGAATAGAGTTCCAAGGTAAACTTGGAAATATCCCATCATACAGGTAAAAAATATCAAAAACATTTGGTACAGCTATGAGGGAAATTTGGTAGGCAAAGAGTTAGAAGGGGAAGCCTTAAAAAAATAAGAAACCTAGGTGTTTTTATATTAACCAGAAAGAATTGAAATGCTTTTATATTATTCAATACCTGCCAAATTAGAAAAATTTTAATTAGCATGTGACCTTCAAAATATAAACAGATACAATTTAAGACTTGTACAAAAGGTAAAGAGGGGGGCCTCGGGTAGAGTTAGCCCGTTAATATTTGAGGGAGAAATTCACAAAAAGGAAATATTGAAATTCCTCCCTTTGTTACATAATTGTTAGTATCCTAACACTTATTTACAGTAGTGTAGAAACCAAAATGGCTGTTACAATTTGCAGCCGGCAGCCTTGAAGGATTGAGCAACTCGGCTTGACCTCAGTCTGATCCTCCTGGGGGGATACCGTGAGAATCGGTGGAGAAGACTCTTCCGGTTTAGATTAGAAAGAGTTTAGTCAGTATCGGCCAAACCACGAAGGTGGTAAGTCGTGTTAAGCGCATGGCCGACTCAATCTCCGCAGGTAGTCTGGTGTGGATTTCAGAATAAAATATGATCTAAAGCAAATCGAAGTCTTGGGTTATTATCTAAAAACTACCAATGACACAGGGCTTCTGATAAAGAGAAATCCCCAATGGAAGACCAGACACAAAGTCCTCAAGACAAAGTCCAGATGCTAGAAGAAGAACGCAAGATACCAAAGATGAGCAGAAGAATAATAGAAGTAAAGAGAGTATACAACAATTTATGATGGGATTATTTAAGTTTGTCTATGCATTAAGTGAGAGTCATATCAATGGCAATAGTAATTTAAGAATGTAGGGAGACAAATAATGGTCTCCCTTGGATATCGGTGATGGTGGGGACATTAGATTCGCAGAATTCCTCTTGGCCTCTTATCTGTTTGAACAGTTAAGACTTTTAAAATCTGTTCATTGAACAATAGAGACATTATCTCACCATTAGAATCTAAAACACAGAGGAGCAGAAGAATAATAGAAGTAAAGAGAGCATACAACACCTTTACTAATTGTCAGTCTATATATAGCATTTACTGAATGCCAGTTGTACACAGGGATCATTATAGTGGGAAACCACACACAAACTGAAGCTCATGTGTGGATCCCTTCCCATTTTTATAGGGAATTGATAGTTTTTTTGTAACACTTTCAGTTGAAGACAATATTACCTTCAAGTTTTTAAAAATGTTTAAAAACATTTTAAATTAAAAAGACAGCATGAAACATTCATTGAACTATAAATCTACTTTTAAGAAAGATGCATCTTGACAAACTGAAAAGCTACAAATGTACAGAATAGAATAAAAAGGAGTTTCTTACTTTCCAAGATTTGAATAGAAGAATTCCAAGTTGTTTGGGTGACCTTTCTTCATGAGGCCAACAAAGCAACATTTTGGTCCAAGACTTCTCTTCAATAAAGCTTGTAGTAAACAATGTGGGGCGATTTCAATAACAAGGGCATTATCAGGAACGTGCTGAAGGGCTTCCTGGAAGAGTACAGGGCTTACTAAATTGTTTACATGGTAACTTGGAGAAGACATCTTGGCCAATGCGGAATCCCACGAGGTTTCAGGAATTGAAGAGCTTATCCAACGAGGTGAACGGGGTTTAGGTACAATTACCTGTTAAAGAGGAAACGGAATTTTAATTTTCAAAATAGCATCTTCTCATCAGTAATTTTTAAATAACTTACCATTGTACTTATCTGAAGAGATGGTCCCAATTGGAATGTAGCAATATGCTAATGTTTGAGATCTAAAATATGAAGATATTTTATCTGCACTGGGCAATAAACCCAGCCTTGTCCCTTTAAATCTAGGGGGTAGTTGTTGCATGGAAGGATGGGCCCCTGGGATCACACTGATTAATATCTTACCGGTCCAATGGCCAGAGACACAGTACCCGAAAATCAGGTCAATATAGTCTGGTAATATTGTTCATTTTACCTTTTAAGAACATTATTCTTACTGCCATAGTTGGATTGTATATTGTGGAATATTGCAAGACAATAGACTTTGAATGCATGTGGATAAACTTCAAAAAATGCTAATGACAGGTGTATAAAGATACCTGTTCATGTATCTATAGTACAACACAATTACGTAGACAATGTTAAAAACTTGCCTATTGGCATCTTAGATAAATAAATTTTTAAGTGTGTGTGTGTGTGTGGGGGATCTATCAAGAATTGAAACAAAGCCAATGTTTATAACATCAGCACATTCATTTCTTCAATGTGCCATTAAATTCAAGTTTCTATTATGAAACATTCCAAATTAAAAGGCTACCTCACTTTTATAAGAGTAAATAAGATAGATTTTTGTCTCGTTTCAGTCAATTGCCAAAAATCGTCATTGAATTGACTACTTGCTAATATTCCTCATGTAGAGTTTTGTTTGCTCTTCCAATCTTATTACCATTAATTTAAAAAGTTTTATAAAATTTGAAAATAAAACCATGTATAAAATAATTGGTAATTCATGAGGAAGTGCGTCCTGGTCTCCCGCCTCAAAAAACCGCTACCCGGTGACTATCAAAATAACCCCAGCTCGTCATAATTCTTGTTTATTTATCATAATTCTTGTTTAGATATGAAGATATAGTTTTGAATAGAGTGAGAGATCGATAAACAAACAAAATAATATAGATATATACGAACAAATGGAGATAGATATTTTCGACAAGTAAATGTATTGTGGGGGGGGGGGCGCTTTTTGTCGTAATTCTTGTTTATTTAAACTAAAAACAAGACATTAACAAAACATTAATAAAAAAAATCTTAGTATTTAAAGTAATATAGATAAATATGAACAAATTGAGAGAGAGTTTTGAATAGACTGAGCTGGATTGTTATTTTAATAGTCACCGGGCAATAACTCTTGAGGCAGGAGACCGGGACGCACTTCCTCATAAATTACTAAATAATTAAAGCAAAGCTGTTTTTAGTAATTCCAAGTTTCAGGGATATGAATTCCAAAAAAATGGAGTTTTCATGCTATTTACATAAAATAAAAAAGTCTCATGTTACCATGAACAAGTTTGAATATTATGAGTTACCTTATCAAGAGCTTGTCTCAATGATGGAGCAATTTCCTTCATGTAATAAGAGTGGAAAGCAACTCCAGAACTTTGCACTTCTCTGGCAAAAATGTCTTTTGCTTTTAGTTCTTGCACAAACTTGCCGACAGATTCAGCGGGACCAGAAATTGTCACAGAGTCTTCAGCGTTGTGACAGGCAGGGACAACGCCTTCTGGACACATCGAGTGAGCCTCCTCCCAAGTCAGACCTGTAGAAAAGTTCAGACATTTACAGAATAAACATTGTTATTGGTACCAATGTTTTATTATAAGACAGTTGATATTGGATTTTTTAAAGTTCTATAGCTGGAAGATCAAGGAAAATATAAAGTGGTTTAAACAGAAAAGTGTGGTTTCTTATTCCATTTTTAGTGCTGCAAAAATCTTATATCTCAAAGACCTGACAGTCATCCTCAAAGGATTTGGTTTGTTTTGTGGCATATCAACCTCAGTGGTTCATTTAATGTTAAAGTTTTGGAATAAAGTCATTCTTAAATGGATACTCAATTTTTTTAATAAATACATTTTTCTATTTATCCCATAGATGGGATCCTAACAGGTACTACCATTCCAGGTCAGAGTGGACCAGGGAGCAATGGTGATGAAGGAGTGCTCCACATTCCCCTAACTTCCAGAACTGGAACCTCACCATCAGATAGAGTTTAAGGTAATTCCCAGGACATGTAGACCCTCAGCCACCGCCTTCTAGCACCCATATGATAAAGTGTTGGGGCAATCATAGTTGCTAGGGCTTGACGTGACCAGTTGATTGATCGGAGGGGGGGGGGTCTGTCTAGCCCAAGAAAGGGCAAAAGAGGAGTATTGCAAGTCATGAACTGCTCAACCACCTAGGTTCTATCTTAAGCATCACGGGTCGCCACCCACAGTCTCGTTGGTGGAGTTTTACCTCTCTGCAGAGGTGCATTCTAATGCCCCAGCTGACAGGGCGAATCCTCAAAGGAAAAAAAAAATAAATTAAAATAAATTAAGGGGATCACAGACTTAAAAATTATTTCAGCTTAAGGGGATTTAAACTGCTTGTTTAAACATAAATATGAAAGATCTATTTGATGTCAACAGATAACTGTCCTTTTTGAGAGAAAATAAACCAAAAGATAAACAAACCTGACCATTACCATACAGAAGTAATCCCTCAACACAATCCCCAATGAGGCTAATATATCCTTAAAACTTGACGAATGTCAATATAGATATACAACATTTTCTAACTTCTAGGCATAAAATAACCCCAGACAGATTGATGTGCAATTGAATCCATTATTAAAGACCCACTTAACATTGCCACACTGGAGGCATGATCAATGGTGGTTTGCTTTAGTTTCAATAGAAAAAACTAAATTGTTTTAAAAGCTGGAAATTAACTTCCTACAAGAAAATTTAGGGCACTCACCAACAGCTGCCATCCTACCCTCAGGGAGGGTTGCATCTTGGATACAACGACCTCGCCAATAAGCAGCCAGTACAGTTTCCTCAGCAGTCAGTGATCCATCAGCATAGCCACAGCCAAGCTCTCCCACAGAATGACCCACAATACCATCAGGCTTTACTCCCATAGCCGTCAGGAGATCAACAAGGGCAACCTGGTTAGAAAAAAAAAAAAAAAAATAAATAAATAAAGATAAAAAAATTTTATAACTAAACCTTTACATAGTGTATGAAAAGAGGCTGCTGAAAAGGGAGTCACAATCTCAGAAAAAGCAACTAATTTTAGGTTGGTTGGTTGGGTTTTTACGGCATGTCAACCCCTTGGGTTATTTTATGCCGAATACTTCTATTTATAATTTGGTATTCAAAAATGTTTAATGCTGACAAAATTTTGAAATAAATTAGTTTTTAAATGGATAATACAATTTTGTTTATAAACTCATGTTTTCTATTTAACCCATACATGGGACCCTAAGAGGTACTACCACTAGTGGACCAGGGAGCAATGGTGATGAAGGGGTGCTCCACATTCCCCAAACCTCCAAAACTGGAACCTCACCATCAGATAGAGTTTAATGTCATTCCCAGGACATGACTAATTTTAGATTATCTAAATTCAACTAAAAAGATTAGTCACGATCGTCTCAAATATGAATTCCTTATCACAGAAGTGATGGCCAGAGGTGTAATAAAAGCAATTAAAAAAAAAATAAAGATAAAATAGTTAAATTAATAAATTTATTGGATTTTTATTGAAAGAGTAAAAGAAACTCTAGAAATGGTGTACCAAATATACTGAACAGCAGAATCATTCCAGAGTTTGGTTTCTTTGTTCAATGGCATATCAACCTTTGTGGGTTATTTAATGCCAAAGATATCCTTTTAGAAGCTTTACCAAGGGTTTGCATCCAAAAGGGAATGAAATAGGGAGACTGGTGTAGTAGGTAACTTGCTGGACTGCAACATTGTATTAAGTTAAAATTCCAGAGACACCAGATACTTAGCTAAAAGAACATTTATTTCAATACCATCTCATAAAGGAAGATGAGTCCAAGTAATAAGTCCAATTTTGCTCAAATGTTAAGAACTAGGAAATTTACAACTATCTTGGCCACCAAGTAATAAAACTTACCCAATATACTTTAGTAATGAAGGACATATTGCATGTAATTAATAACTTTTGGCTATGCTAGCATAAAAATAATATCAATGACAAAACACGACACTTAATACTGTATTTTCCTAACATACTAGAACCTCACCATAAGTACACAATAGCACAGGGTCTAATGCTCAGTAAAAACTTGTCTTAATATCCTTTGTTTAGGTATAGGCTATGTGGCAAGGTAAACGTACATTTACTCAAGACTTTTGGACTTTGTAAAAGACTATTGAGGTGAAAAATAAGAGAAAAGTTGCACGAGTATATAATGGTAGTTCTAGCAGCCAGAGATATGAAACTGAAATAGGATAAGACCATTGGAAAGGGTTTGGTTTTTTGTGGCATATCAGCCTCAGTGGGTTATTTAATGCCGATAAAGTTTTGAAATAAATCTATTCTTAATGGATAATACAATTTTGTTTATTAACATGTTTTTCTATTTAATCCATAGATGGGACCCTAACAGGCACTACCACTCCAGGTCAGAGTGGACCAGGGAGCAATGGTGATGAAGGGGTGCTCCACATTCCCCAAACCTAGAACCTCACCATCAGATAGAGTTTAACGTCATTCCCAGGACATGTAGACCCTCAGTCACCACCTAGCACCCATATGATAAGGAAGTACGTGGTGTAATGGTTAAAGTCATGGGAAATGGACTCGTCGCCCCAAGTTCAAATCCTGGACGTGCTAATTGCATTTCACTTAGCGCTAATACCCTTGGAAAGGTATGAATCCTACTCACCCTCCAGCTATGGATAAATAATAGGGCAGACTGGGCTCTTTAACCTTGGTTAGGCAACCAGTCTAGGAGAAGGAAAACTGAATTCAAACCTGTTGAACTCCGCTTAAGAAATTGACCTTGTGTTGTATCCTGCTCGTGCTGAGGGGTTGGTAAATATATATGATAAAAGGGGTCGGGGCTTGCCATAAGGGCAATACATTGGAAAGGGGGAGGGAGGGGTGTAAATAAAGAATATCTAAATGGACATCTAAAGCCAATAAATATAATAGAATCACAATGACACTTTCAAAAAGCACATCTCCAAGAAGCCTTTGGATCCACTGATGCCCTTTTAAAGCATTGGGGGTTTGGGGGGGGGTCTTTTCAACATCATACCCCATCACTAAAATGACCCAGCCAAGATTGTTCACATCTCAGACTGCATCCAACAGTTCTTAGCACTTCTCCCACAGGGGCATAAGTAGTGGGGCAGTCAATATTAACTTTGACAAGCCATACTTTAATATGAAACTTGTTTATTGCCCTATTAGTTATTTCACCTTTTACTTGTATAAAAAATGAGTGAACGCTAAGTCTTCCAGAACTGCTCTTTACCATTTAGCAAAGGAACAGTTAATTTGGCAAGTCTTCATTTTTTGGCTTCTTTAAAAGTCAAATGGCAGTGAGAGTAAAAGATTGGAAGCAGTTGAGAATATGTGTAAAATATTGCACTATTAATGTTACAAGTCAAATCTTTTCAGTCTTATCATTTAGGTTATTAGTTTTACTAGCAAATATATGCACCCTCCGGGTGCAAGTATTTAAGTTTTGATATAATAAAATATTAAATTAGAAAGGCTAATGAAACTGAATAAGAATGCAGATAAAAAGATCTGCAACAGAGGGGGTATAATCGAAAAATAGAACAACTGAAACTAACTATTCCATCATTTTCCATTACTCCCCTGTTTCATTGGTAAATTTTCCTAATTTAACTATTTAGTTAAAATAGGAAGTAAAGGATAATATTACAGTTATTTCTTGTAAATAAATTTCTTTTATGATTTATCCACGAGATTTGTTTATATTTCTTAAGATAAAACCAAACAATTAGAAATCAATAATACCAAGCACATATTTATTAAAATAAAATTTTAAATATCAATATGCAAATTAGCCTTCTCGTTCAAACTGTAAACCGCTATTTTGTTGTATATATAAATACAATTACATGTTATTAGTACGTAGATATAATCAACAGTATTAATAATGTAAAACAATTTTTATTTATAACTGAAGGTTTAAAAGAATGAAATCATGGAGAATGACGTATATAACAAAGGGAATTGTGACTTGAGTAGTAATATAGTTTCGGTTACAGACAGAAAAACACACAATCTCCATTATAATAAGATTTTGTTATACATCAAAGCAGTAAAAATGTCACTTTAATTAACTCTAAGTTCCCAAAACGACTTGTAACGCCTCTAAAAATATTTTTAAGAGCCGAAAGCGCCCTGAAATGTCCGCGGTTCATATACACTGTTAAATTCAATTAAAACTCATATTTTCAACATTTTTAATCCAGGAAAAGTATGTTTCTTACAGAAAGGTTAATTTCTCGTCTGAAATGTTTGTCTTTTTAAAACAATTATTCCCAGAGAACAGAGGTATTTATCTACTCGAATAAAAAAAAAAAAAAAATTAAAAAAAAAAATCCATCTGTTTTCATATACGCTAGTAAAAATTCATTTTAAAACAAAGTGAACAGGGTTATTTCCCTTGCAATAAAATGTTAAAGTATTTATTTTGGTTTGAAAATAAATCTGTCTTTTTAAACTTTTTTTTTTTTTTTTTTTTTTTTTTTTTTTTACAAAAAAAATTTTTTTAAAATAAAAAGTGATTACCAATTAAGGTGGGTCTGCCCGTTTCCATATATACTTGTAAAACTCCATTAAATATCTTTTTTTCAATAGTTTTAAGCCAGGGAAATAACCCTGTTCACTTCCTGAATATTTTATTTCCGCTTTAAACATTGCTATCTGTCTTTTCAAACTGATTTTCCCTCGCATTTTGAAAAAAAAAAAAAAAAAAAAAAAAAAAAAAGGGAGATGGCATCTGAAAATGTGTACAATTTTGAAGGTTTCTCTGAAGATAATCTTAGGAATTGATGCTCAAAGCGATATTTCTTTTTCGAGTGTCAATACTAGTGATTTATCAGATTTTTCTGAATTAGAAGATGAAATTTTTACAAGACCCGACCAATGTACCGAAAAATATTGTTGAACTAAGGAGACCCTCAGAATTTACAAGTTTCGGTCCTACACACCCATTAGGACTTGATGCTACAACGTAGAATTTTTTTTTCATTATTTCCACTAAATTTGTTTGAAGAAATTTCTTTTCAAACGAATTTATACGCAAGACAACAAAATGGTAACTTTATTCCCACGTGTGTGCATCTGAAATACACGCATACTTTTCCGAATGGGAGTCGTTCATTTGCCGAATTACAGGTAATGCTGACAAGGGAAATCACAGGAAATTCTTTTAAAAATCATAAATAAACTAACCATCCAATTTTAATATTTGGTGGTTTCTAATTTAACTAAATTGTCCACAGGTTCAACTAGTACATTAGAATTGGTTGAACACTGAAATACATAATGTGGTAAAAGGGAAAACCTCTATAGTTAGACTTGATTGGTTTGGTTTGTTTTACGGCATATCAACCTCAGTGGGTCATTTAATGCCATAAAGTTTTGAAATAAATCAATTCTTAATGGATAATACAATTTTTTTTATAAATACATTTTTCTATTTAACCCATAGATGGGACCCTAACAGGTACTACCACTCCAGGTCAGAATGGACCAGGGAGCAATGGTGATGAAGGGTGCCACATTCCCCAAACCTCCAAACTGGAACCTCACCATCAGATAGAGTTTAACGTCATTCCCAGGACATGTAGACCCGCAGCCACCGCCTTCTAGCACCATATGAAAAAGGGGGTTGGGGCTTGCCATAACGGCAATAGGGTTGGGAAAATCATATAGGTGCTAGGGCTTGACCTGACCAGCTGACTGATCGGAGGGGGCCTCTCTGACCGCCCGTCTTGCCCAAGATAGGGCCAAAGTGGAGTATAGTTAGACTTGAGTAAATAATAACTGATAATGAAGTCAACCAAGTAACTTTATTCTAACTCTGATGTATACACTTTCACCCACACATTAGAAGTCAACAGAAAAAGTAGGTGACCTTAGAAGAGGATAACAGAAAAGAGATTTAATTGGTGACTCGACAGGACGGACAAGATAATCACTACAATTCTTAAAAGAGAAAAGAGAAAAATATTCAGTTTTGAAAACTTCCTGAAAAATAAATTTTAATGTGTAGATCAATTAAACTTTAAAACAAGTTTCAGTCCCTATCTATTTAGAATCATTAAAAGAAAAGCTATGTACCTCATGCCCGGTCTGAAAGTGGGGTGGGTGTGTGGGTGTTGAAACATGCAAATATTCAAGCAAGATAAAAAGAAAGTATAAACTTACCTGGATAGCAGCAATTCCCACAAAAGAGTTTAATGTGTTATTAAAAGTATCTGCATTACTCTCCATCAATAATTGACTTAATTTTATACCCAAGGGTTGTAAAACAGTTTCAGATCTCATTATAGATGCTCTAAACACTTCTAAATGCATTAGGCTTTTACCCATGCCAGGCCATTGGGAACCCATACCAGCAAATACAAACCAAACAGGACGATTTTCAGGAGAGCATTTCTGAAAGGAAAGAAAAAAAATTATTAATCTAGATTTTCAAAAAAAAAAAAAAAATTTAAAAAAATAAAAAAAATAAAAATAAAAATAAATAAAAAATAAATTAAAAATCTACTATCTTTGTAACTGCTATTTTTTTTTTTTTTAACCTAATCCACAAGTCATCCATTTGACAATTTTCCATCATGATTTTAGTTGATTTTTATATAATAATTGCAAGTGCATTTTAATTGCTTCAATTATAATGAGCAAGTTCAGTAAAATTTCCTATTTTGCCTCCAAAAAGGCTGGTACTTTGTAAAAAGGATTACCATTGAAGAGCAAATGGCATCATTGAAGTACAATGAATACCTATAAATCCATCCAATACATGTCTAATCAGTTTGCCCCACACATGCATAGATAAAATGCAGTGATGTTAAACGTAGCCAGAGGCAAAGTGATTTCGTCTAAGACTCCTTCGTTTCAAATATGTGCCATTCCTCATTTCGAAAAATGAGGACCCAAGTGAATTGTAAAGAAAAAAATTTTTATAATATTAATGTTCCAATCATCTTAACTCTTTGCTTACCAAATCCCCTCCCCCCCCCACCAGATAAACTTTTGGTATTTAAAAGAATTTTTTTTTTTTTACTTGTATGATGGGATATTTTCAAAGTTCAATTTATCTCCAATCATTCTATTCAAATAAAGTCCTATTATTCTATTTTCCCCCCCACATACCACCATGCAGATCAGACACAAAAGGTCCATTTTGTGGGGGCCACTCATGAACTGAAAGCTCATGAGATGGCAGCACAAAAATAAAATAAAATTTTAAAAAGGAATCCTGTTGGCATTCCCATTGTGGCACCTCATGCACTGGGCAATAAAGCCAGTCCTGCCCCTTTAAATCATGCCACTAATTTAATTCCTCTCCGGTCGAGTGGCCAAAGCCACCAGGCAGGCCCTAAAGGCCGGGGGAATTAAAGTCCTATTATTACTCTTATTATTACTATTATAATCAAGTAAAAAAGTAAAGTTATCGGGGCGGCTTAAAGTTGGTATCAGCCAGGGAGTCTATCGCCTTTTCAATAGCGCTAGACCAAGGAGATTGTTTTGGCATCTGAGGTGGAGCGCCAAACCTACCATCAGCTCCTTTACCGCACAGATCCCCGTGCTACTCATACGCTGAGTTGGCGAGGACCGTATCGAACTAGGAACCTTGTGGTTTCTAGCCGAACGCTCTACAAACTGAGCTAACCCGGCCCCTTTATAATGAAATAACCAGTTTTTGTACTTTGGTAGAAGAGCCGCTTGTAAGCAGCTTAAAGTAGGCAAAGACAGTTATTGATAATTTGCTTGAAGCATTGTTAAGTATGTTATTATATATTAATGATTTGAAGGCAATTACAATGCATATAAAAAATAAAAATAAAAAGATGTTATTTTTGTCTTATCGATTTCAAAGAACTTTATCTTCATAGATGATTATCAGGAATCTATGTGCTTAAGTCTTGTGTGGTTTATAAAAAAAGTTGTTTTTCTGCTACTTACACTGATTTGTTTTTCAGCCGTCGAGAGATTCAGAATGGTAAATCCACGGAATGGTTTATTTGCTATGGATTGGGAAATGGTTTCTTGTACAAGAGCATGAAAGTCACAATCCAAATGGTTTTCAGTTATTGTATCGAGCATCTTGGCAACAGATTCTTCAGTACGTCCAGCAAATGTGGCAAGTCTTGGTAATTCACTGGCTGGGTGGGGTGTAGTCTTTTCAACGGGGTAAGATCTCAGCAAGGCATGAACGTTTGAGCCACCAAAACCAAAGGAGTTGATTGCAACATAGCCACCATTCCATCGGAGACGTTCAGTCACAACTTTTAAGCGGCCATCCGACAAACCAGGAATGTCAGGGTTGGGCTCTTTGAAGTGAAGATTTGCAGGAATCATACCATCTTCCATAGCAATTAGAACCTTAGCCAATGCAGCCAGGCCTAAAATTAAAAGAAAAATAATCTGTTAACAGCAGGTAGAATAATTCCGTACCTTACAATAGCAGCTCCCAAGCCTAAATTTATAAAAATTAAACTACAATGATCACTGCACTAGTAAGCCAGAGTTAGCGAGGTAAAAAATACCAGTTTAGTGAACTCAAAAAGTTTAAGGTACTTTAATCTTTGATATAATCAATAGACACATCTTATTTGATTGATTTTTGATTTGTTCTTGTTTTACAGCATATCAACCTCAATGGGTCATTTAATGCCGACTATGTTTTTGAAATGAATTGGTGATAATGTTTAATTTTCTAAAGATTTTTTTTTTGACATTTTTTGTGAATGAAACTTTTAGATATTTTTTTTTAACATTTGTGTTTTCATTTTTTTTTTGGAAGATTTTTAGATTTTGTTGTAGAGGTGTGCTTCTTTTATGTATCCAAGTAGTTTTTCTGGGTTTATTTGGTAGAATATCTGTTTTAGATTTGTTGTTTGGTAGTATTTTTTTCGTATTTGTTTTAGGTTGCTACATTCTGTTAATGTGTTTGATTGTGTAGGGTTTTTGGCATGGTATGCAATATGGGGCTGCTTCTTTTTTGAGGAGGTATGAATGGGTAATGTACGAGTGTCCTATTCTTAGTCTGGATAATATTACTTTTCTGGATATTTTGGTTTGATTTTTTTAAAGTTTTCCTATTTGTGGCATTATTTCATGTAGTTGTAGACACGTCTTATGCCAAGAAAATTATAGAAGGGGGAAAATATATGGGCGAAATAGACCTTTGAATCAACAAGCTCCCGCCGAGGGGGAACCAAAAACAAGCGAGTTCTCCATCTCTTCACAAGCCAGACCCTCTGTTGGTCAACACATTCTTTGTCTAGCAGCTGGAAAATCCGTCGTCAAAATAATCTTTAGCAGTTCAAAATCACATTTCCTATTTAGTTTTGTTTCCGTTAGACTAAAATCCATTTCTTTACTGAAAAAGTGCTTCGTCGTCGACTGCTTCCGATTGCCCAGCGCTCGACTCACTTGTTATGACATTTATCCAAACATCCGGCACTTTAGTCAAACCTCACGTCCATCCAGTTCCTACATCGCATCCGTTTTCACACGCGGGTTCGATCCCGGCAGGCAAGACAATGTCTTGCTCCCTTTCCTTTCTCAGTCACAAAAATATTTAGTGCCAGTTAGTATCGATGTCTCACTGGTATATCAACTAGTATATATATATTAGAATTAAAAGAAAACTATTTGTGAAAGCCCCAAAAGGAATGTGTGGGCGAGCAAAGAAAGCGAGATTTAGTCAAGCTGTATTCTTGGCAGAAGAATGTCGATGCGACTACTGTCCCTAAGTCTGAAGGACAGTTATACTTCCTCACCCTATCTCGGGTGACAGGAGAACATGTATACATATTTCACTGTGACCCCCTCGACCCAAAAGTACACGTTACTGAGACGTTGCTATGACAACGACTAAGAAAGAATTTGTGCGAAAACACGGAAGCAGGACACAGTTGATGAAACCATCCCGAGAAAGTTAGAACATTAAAGTTTGATGTGTGCATCGAAAAATCAAAGGAAAGGAAAAATAAAGGATGTTTCGTCATGGAATAAGAGTTAATTAATTTGGAGAAAAGGAGCGTAACCCTGTCAGACAGAGAAATAACAAGTTTAACAAAGAGACATTGGTGCAGTTGCAGGGAGTTAAAACAATCATTCAGGATTTTTGTATTCTGTAAATCTTTATTTGTCATGCATTTTGTATGTTGCTAATATGATTGATATGCTCGGTCACTCAATTCATTTGATATGAACAAGATTGGTGACAACAAGTATCGAACCTGGAGAATACAATTTTTTTGGAATTGGAAGCTCAAATTTTGGGGATTGGCTAACTTTATCATAATCCACACTTGGACTAAGTTTCAGAAAAATTGAAGGGGGTGGGTAACATGGAATTACCATTATTCTATAAAAAGAGGGAAGAATGTAATTTCAAGCCAATCCAACTTGGAGGATTGGAATCTGAAAAGCCAAATCTAAAAAGGTGGAATGGAAAACAAATTTCAAGAGCATTTAATAATGTGAAATTCTTTAAAAGACTTACCAGATGCAGGTTCAGGGTGGCCCATATTGGATTTTGTGGATCCAATCAACAGAGGACCTTCTCTTCCTTTGCAAAAAACATCAGTGATACTGTTTAATTCTTGGGGGTCACCAGCTTTTGTCCCAGTGCCATGAGCTTCGACATAAGCAACAGTCTTTGGATCAATGCCAGCTTCTTGGTAAACTTCAGTCAATAATCTTTTCTGGATTTCACCGGATGGGAATGTGATTCCTGTAGAGTTTAAAGATTAGTGAAATTATCAACACAAAACATTGACAGTCAATTTTAAAATTGAATGGACAATTCTAGAATTAGTAAAGATCTTACAAGAACTTCTAGTGCAATTAAAAAACAAAAAACTTTCAAACCTTTAAGTAAATTAACTCTTAATGTCCTATACTGCCTCATTCCACCTGGCTGGAAGTCCCATTCATTTTTCTAATCTACCCCAAATGATAGCCTTTGTTTAAATGTAAACATTTAGAAGTCTTTGATTTAAGGGAAACAGGTAACTTTAAATGAAGGTCATTTTTTTGATAAATTCTTATAGGAAGGGAGCTCTGAACTTGGAAAAATCTCAACAGGATGTTAAGAGTTAAACATTAACAATCTTATAAATTTTCAAGAGAATTTTTAATTTCTCAAATCTCTAAATTCAAGTTTTAAAGGTTTTGTAAGAGATTGGATTTTATAAAATAGTAACAGTTAATCTGGTCAAAAAATAGATGCCCTGTTAGGAGAACCTGATGAAAGGGAGGTAAAAACCAACTGTATAGGAATTAGAATCTGGCCTCTTTTCCCTGGCATTAGACTAGGGAGTGTTCTCACAGAGGGATATGACTATTTTACCACAGATCCAAGCTGTACTACTCATGTGCCGAGTTGTCAAACTGGAACCTTGCGTTTCCGAGACGGATACTCAGAGCTAAACTGATCCCAAAATGGATAGATTAAAATAAAATCTTACCTTGTTCTTTATTGCCATCAGCATTGTTCTTTGTGTGTACAAGAGTCGCATAGATACGTCTTGCACTTTTAGCTTTTTGTAAGAAGACCACAACGACAGCTTCACTGCGTACATATCCACTACCTGAAAGAGGTTAAAGAGTTTAAAAGATTAAATTTATATATGTTAGTTTAATAAAAAAATATTCATATATAGTTTAATTAAATTTATATATGTTAGTTTGGTTTTAAGGTTTAAAGAGTTTAAAAAATTTTTTTTAAAAAAAAAAATAAATAAAAAAACTTTAGTATTGCAGAAAAATGATAGCTTAACCCTTTGTGCCAAACAAAAAATATTGACCTATTAAACTCTTACAACAGGATAGAGAATGGTTATCAGAAATATTAAATATGGAAATTGCAGTAGAATTTTTGCAACAAGATTGTTGGAATTTTTAATGTATATATAAGGCATGAGGCTAATGGTCATCTCTACTTATAGACTCGTCGAATACCATGTGACCAGACTTCTTATCCAATCACTGGCAGTGCTGCTGGTGTATTTATACTAGCCAATTCTAATCTTAGCTCATTGTTATTTGGATCTTCGTGGACGACGGAATGCAATACTATACCACCGGATACTATTGACTTATTGACTTATTTAAGTCCTTTTACGTCTGGCCAAGGATGGCGGCCAGATACTCAAAGATGATTTAACTGAATTTACATTCATGTCATTAATACAGGAATAGAAATTTTTGAAATTCGGAAATTTCAGAGCCAAGCATTCATAAAAGCTTTCTGAAGAGCTCAAATTAAGATTAGTTCACTTTTATCTCATATTTGGAGGGTGGGGGTCCAGCACTCACCCACCCTAAGTTTTTTTTTTTTTTTTTTTTTTTTTTTTTAAATTTCACCTTTGTCAGCCATTAGGTCCAATGTAGAAATCTGTACAAATTAAATTATTACTTTTGTCCCATAAATGGTTACATTTGCATATAAAATGTATGAACTATTCAGAGAATATTTTTCAGGAGTTATTAATTTATAATTATCTGGGTGACCCCCACCCCCCACTATCAAGTTGCAAATTTGGCTGAAAATTGTTAAGAGCATTCATAATTGTATTTTTGCTATTATAGTACTATGAAAAGTTGGCTTATAATACATTAAGTCAAGTTGTGGAAAGATAACTTGAATTAAGTTTATATTTAAATATCTACAAAAGAATTTTCCAAAAATATTTGCAGAAGTTTAGAAAAATCTTAAGGCTTTCAGCAGCACCAAGTGTCCATTGTCAGAATGTATACACTCATGCACACACACTTTCGCCGTTGTATTTACCTAACACCTCTGCCGTAGGCTGGATACGAAACCAGTGCAATTTTTTTTAAAAAGCAGAGTAAAGCTAGTTTGATTCAATGTTTCCTTTAGACTGGTTGCCTAACAAAAAGTCTAAAGAACCAAGTCTGCCTTACTATTTACTAGAGAGGAGGAGGGACACAATTCCAAATTTCATTTCTACAATGTAAACTGCTACACTAAACACAACTTGTATACTTTATGCCATCCACTTACCAGTTTTGGTTTGGTTTGTTTTACGGCATATCAACCTCAGTGGGTCATTTAATGCCGATAAAGTTTTGAAATCAATTCTTAATGGATAATACAATTTTTTTATAAATACATTTTTCTATTTAACCCATAGATGGGACCCTAACAGGTACTACCACTCCGGGTCAGAGTGGACCAGGGAGCAATGGTAATGAAGGTGTGCTCCACATTCCCCAAACCTCCAAAACTGGAACCTCACCATCAGATAGAGTTTAACGTCATTCCCAGGACATGTAGACCCGCAGCCACTGCCTTCTAGCACCCATATGATAAAAAGGGGTTGGGCTTGCCATAAGGGCAATAGGGTTGGGAAAATCATAGGTGCTAGGGCTTGACATGACCAGCTGATTGATCGGAGGGGGCCTCTCCGACTGCCCAAGATAGGGCCAAAGTGAAGTATTGCAAGTCATGAATTGCTCATCCACCTGAGCTCTATCCTTAAGCATCACGGGTCGCCACCCACGGCCAACAGGTGGCCTCATTGGGGAGTCTTACCCCTCTGCAGAGGTGCATTCTAACGCCCCACCGACAGGGCGGGATGGAAGTGGCTGGGGGTACATCAATCAGGCAATTAAATTGCAAACTTAGAGTTTCTCTACAAAACTATATGACAATGTCAATATCTTTAGTCGTGTAAGTGTTGAGCTTTTTGTGTTATGGTTTAGCGATAGTCGCATTTGTTTTGTGCGGGAAGTTCGAACAGACAAAGGAAAATTGAACAAAGAGACTGGAAAGGAAAGTAAGGACTTCCAGCTGAGGGACAAAGAGAAAGATAAAAATGCGTAGGCGTGTCGTCAATACAAAAGCGAGGGGGGTTAAACAGTCAGCAGGGACAGTCAGGAGAGAGACGGCAGACCGACGCGGTCACACACCGCCACGGCTAAGGGCGGTGAGATGCCACCAGCACCCCTTTACCTCACATCCCAGCAGCAATAGGAGTAGTCATTGTCAACCGTTGAGCAATTCCCATTGTCAACACTCGCCACCCACCACATACAGCTGAGAAGAAATAAAGTCAAAATTCCCACTATACCAGGTGTTGCAGATTTCATTAAGCGACCACTAGATATATCGTCTAGGGGTTAGAAACGATCTCCGCTGTATACCAGCAGTGTATACGATTCAGCGTGAGTTTAAAGAAGCCGCTATATATAACATAGAATCCGATGCCAGCATATAACATTTAGTGCCGACAAAGGCTATGCAACATTTTTAGAAGCAGAATCTGAAAATTAAATGTTACCTTAATTTAGCTTTAAATAAAAATTTTAAAAAAAATAAAATAAGCCATAGATTATCTTTAGTAGTAAGAAGAGCATGACAAGGAAATTGTATTAAGACCTTACCTGAGGCATCAAAAGATTTACAGCAACCATCTTCAGAAACCATGTTAAGTCTCTTGAATTGTAAAGATGTTGTTGGTTTAAGACACAAACTTGTTCCAGCAACAATGGCAGAATCACAGAGGCCTAAACGAATACTGGCCAATGCCTGATCCATTGCAAGAAGGCTAGATGAACAGGCAGTGTCCATTACAAAGCTGGGGCCTAAAATGGAAAATAGAAAATATTTAGGTTGATATTTTTTTCTTCAAAAGATATTGCTTTGTGCTGAAATTTTAAGGTTGGTGGAGGGTTGCCGAGAAAAGAAAGGTTTTGAAAATGTGGTTATTCACATGGAAATGCAACCTATTTTACTAGTGAAGGTGAGGTGCAACAATTGCACTGAACAGTCACAAGTGCTAAGAGACTTACCATATTTTGTTCAATCAGGCATTACAGAGAGACCCTGTATATTGGCATAAATATAGAAATTCTGTATTACTACAACATTATATTTATGCTTCAGTCAATTTAAAATCTTCAAATCTTTACTAAAAAGATTTGAGATCTACAATCAAGGAATATTAAATTAAAACAATTACCTAAAAATTTGCCCAGTCTACTTGTTTACCCAAGGGTAGCGTGTGGTGTAATGGTTAGAGTCATAGGAAATGAACTTGTCGAACAGAGTTCTAATTCTGGACAAGGATGCATTTCACATAGCACTTATACCCTTCAGAAAAGGTATGCATCCAAGTATTTTTCTCCAGCTATTGGTAAATAGTAGGGCAGACTGGGCTCTAATCTTGGCTAGGTTACCAGTCTAGAAGGAAAACTGAATTCAAACCTTTTAAACTGTAAGAAATAGACCTTGTCACATCCTGTTTCTATTGAGAGGTTGGTAAATATATACTTACTCAACTCTAAACAAGTAGGATGTTACAAGGTCAATTTCTTGACAGGTTTGAATTCAGAGTTTTCATTCTCCTAAACTGGTTGCCTATTCAAGGTTAGAGAGCCCAGTTCACCCTACTATTTATCCATAGCTTGAGAGAACAGTTGGATTCATACCTTTCCCAAGGGCATTAGCACCGTGAAATGCAAATAGCCTCAATCAGGATTTGAACTTGGTCGCCAAGTCCATTTCCTATGAAAAAAAACTATTATACCATGCACCTCCAATTGTGCCCAATATAGAACAGGATTTTAAAATGTAGTAAAAGACTAGTTTTGCTAGAACTAAGTAAGTTCAAATGATATTTATGCCCCCTAGTGGCCATTACTCAGACTACAATCACTGTGTTGGGTCAGTAAAATGGTTATTCCTGTATATAGAGTGAGTGAGGGAGAGGTTCTGTGATTGGATATACCAATCACGTGATGGACCACTTTTTGGATATTGCGCCAAAACTCTGGGTTAACAGATTCCACCAGCAGTACCACGAGGCAACGAATTCCGGGGCTCAAAGAAACCACCCTAAAATATCTTCAATGCGCCGGTAAGTCCCTTAAACTCAACTTTATATTGTTTTATGTCTAGCCAATAAATTGTTTGAATTAGAGGAAATTCAAATTCCTTTCTTGTTAGTCTTAGAATTGAATACTATACTAACACAATAGTAAAAAAATTTTCCCATTGACCTGAAAAAGGTCATAACTAGTTTCAAACTTGAACATTCAGCTAGATAAATAAGTAAAAAGTAAAGTTCATCGGGGCGGCCTAAAGTCGGTATCAGCCAATCAGCGAGGGAGTCTATCCCCTTTTCAATAGCGCTAGACCAAGGAGATTGTTTTTAGCATCTGAGGTGGAACGCCACACCTACCATCAGCTCCTTTACCGCACAGATCCCTGTGCTACTCATACGCTGAGTGGCGAGGACCGGTATCGAACTAAGAACCTTGTGGTTTCTATCCGAACGCTCTACCGACTGAGCTAAAAAGCAATTTGGAGACCTACAGCTAAGTGTCCCAGATTGACAAACAAAAATGAATTATATGCAAGACCAATTGTTTAGTGTTATTTTCTATATAAATTAAACCTTGTCTAAATATAAACATTGATGAGTATAAGATGATTCAAATACCATTATGAAGGGTGTGGCACCAGTCATTCTCAATATAAGTTAAAAGTAGGTTCTTAGTGTCCTATCATAAACAAAATCTATTGTTGCCTAATCAGCTTCATTTAAGAGAAATTGGTTCTTCACAGCCACAAAAAACAAAATACTCAACTAGAATTTTCGGTAATTTATGAGGAAGTGCGTCCCGGTCTCCTGCCTCAGAAATTGCTACCCCAGTGAGTATTAAAATAACGTTCCCAGCTATGTCGTCTCGGTGGTGTTACTTGAAAGAAAACAACCAACCTAGGGCGTTAAATGTATTTTAGAGGGGGGGGGCTTTTTTTATATGAACAAATGGAGATGGTGGATAGATATATATAACAAAGTAAAAAAAAAAAAAAAAAAAAAAAAAAAAAAAAAACAAATTGGAGGTAGATATATATCTATCCATCTTCATATCTAAAGAATTACGACAAAAATAAATTTCTAAAACTAATTACGAAAAAAAAAAAAAGAGACCCCCCCCCCTAAAATACATTTAATTTGGTTAAGTTGGTTGTTTTCTTTCAAGTAACACCACCGAGACGACATAGCTGGGGACGTTATTTTAATAGTCACCGGGTAGCAATTTCTGAGGCAGGAGACCAGGACGCACTTCCTCATAAAATTACTGAATTTTCAGAATCAAATCCATAAACCAAACACCAATCTTTTAATGACTGCATTTAGAATCATTACTTTTTTCTCAATTATAACAGTTTGAGTCCATTACACCAATATAAGTAAAGTCGTTGGGCGGACTAATGTAGGTACTAGCCAATCAGCGAGGGAGTATCCCCTTTTCACTAGCGCTAGACCAAGGAGATTGTTTTGCGTCCGAGGTGGAGCGCCACACCTACCATCAGCTCCTTTACCGCACAGCTCCCTGTGCTACTCATACGCTGAGTTGGTGAGGGCCGGTATCCAATAAGAACCTTGCAGTTTTTAGCCGAACGCTCTACCGACTGAGCTAACCTGGCCCGGGGAGGCACCAATATAGTTATCTACTAAACTTATGAGGCACAAGGCTAGAAGTAAGGAGCACCCAATGATAATCAAAATCACTATCAATGGTCTTCAAATATAGCTTGCTAACCATTATATCATGCGAGATTACTATTTATATTTACCAAGACCTCCGCAAGAGCAGGATGTAACACAAGGTCATTGTTAAGCAGATTTTACCAGATTTGAAGTCAGGAGTTTTCTCCTAGACCAGTTACCATACCAAGGTTAGGGAGCCAGTCCACCCTACTATTTAACCATAGTTGGAGGGGGGTAGTTGGAGTCATCGCTCCCCCCCCCAAGGGTATCAGTGCCACATGAAATGCAACCAGCACCATCCAGGATTTGAACTCCTATTTCCATGTCCATTTCCTTCAACGACAACCATTACACCAATATATATTGGTACTTTTATTCCCCATACTACACAGCACCAGTTTACTGGTGCTGGAATCATTCTCAAACAAAGGGTAAATTTAGGCTCAGGGTTTTAGTTGTACAGTCAACTCTTGTTCTAAGCAGAAAGTTCATTTGAATTCAAAGTTGGGTGACAATGTTTCCTTATCAAAAAGGAAAGTATTCAATACTGTAATTAAGAGAAATTTTATTTTTCAAAAAGTTAAGATAAACTGAAAAACTTAGTCATTAGCATATTGTAGTTATGCTAATGAGTTATGGATGAACATTCAAAGACTTGTAAAATATTTACCTTTAAAGTCAAAATAGTAGGATAATCTGTTTGCAAACATTGAGCGAGCACAGCCTGTCATGTGGTAACCTACGGTTGTCTCTGGATCGGATGACCAAGCCTGGTGAGCCTCAGATTCACTGGCACCAACAAATACACCGGTTTTAGTGCCTCTTATAGAATGTGGGTCAACACCTAAAGAAAAAAAAAGGTTAAGTCATTATATTGTCATGTCTGGTACAAGAAATTGCAGGTGATAAGGAGGGGGGGCATTAGAGTACATGCATTTTGAAAAGCTTAAAAATTGACTAAGTCTTAATGAGAGGCTAAGCAAAGAATTCAGATAAGCTTCAGGATTAAAAGAAAAGTTGATATTGCTTGTAAAAGTGGTTCCTTGGATTTCTGAACATTACAAGATCAGGTATAAATTAAAGTTACTAGTACAAAATAAAACACCCTCCGGGCGATGTAAAAATAGATTTTTGAAACATTGCCTGAGGGGTGGGAGTAAGAAATTCAATGTCAGTGAGTTTGTACCCTAAGTAAGTAAAATCAAATTCATCAAAGGATTAAAAAATAAAACAATTTGAAATGTAAACTTTAAATATGTATTAAAAGAAAACAAACTATAGATATATATAATACCAGTCATGTATTTATTAAAACTAGTTTAAAAAAACAATGAGGACTGTCTAATGTTGCATGTTCAAATTTTGAGTGTATTATTCTATGTTATGATGATTTTGGGTAATGTGATGTAACAGTGATGTAATTTTTGTTACAGACAAAAACCGGAAGCGAATCTCCATTATTAATAGGATTTTACATCTAGAAAGCCAATTTGACTAAAGAGACTTAAAACTCCCCCCATACAACCATAGGAATGGAAGGTGGTTTAGAGAGTTTAGCATTTTTCTCAGTTTACTGCAATATTAACTAAGCAGTTGTATCATTTGGTTTACCTTTGTAGTTTTATAAATAAAGTCACTTGTTCAGGTTATTTCTAAGACAGCCAATAGTCAGACTTGATGAATTATTACCAAGATGAATTATTACCAAGACGAATTATTGAATTATTACCAAGACGAATTATTACCAAGATGAATTATTACCAGATGAATTATTACCAAGATGAATTATTACCAAGATGAATTATTACCAAGATGAATTATTACCAAGATGAATTATTACCCATGAATTATTACAAGATGAATTATTACCAAGATGAATTATAAGCATAATGTAAGCATCTGTAATACCAATACTCTTAAGGTTTAGTGGTAAAAAAGCAATTATGGGGAACCAGACTAAAAAAATTAAAAATACTCTAACTTATCTAATGACATCCCTTCAAAAACTTAAGAGCTGAAGGGAGTTTAGAGATAAAATCAATAAACAAAATTTAAATTTTAGTTTATCTTTTAACAGCATATCAACCCATCTGGGGTTATGTCATGCCTAACGGTTAGGAAGTGATACACATGTATTTATATTTATACTTTTTAGTAATTGGATTTAAAAATGTTAGCATTATTGGAGATTATGTTGTATGGTATCGATTTGTTTCATGCCTAATCTATGGTATAATTTTATTCACCCCCCCCCCCAAAGAAAAAATATCCTCCATGTTGACGTTTTCAAACAGATCTTTCATATTGTTTGCTTTAAAATAAGTTTCTGATGTGAGCAAAAAACCTGCATTCCATGAATAAGTGTTTAACTGTCAAAGGTGTTAGACATGTTCCACATTGTGGTTCTTGTTTGAGTATATAGGAGTGCATTACTCTTGTATGACCAATGCGTAATCAGGACACAATGACTTATTCCTTTCTAGACTCTTAAAGTTGGTTCCATCCTCCCAAAGCGACCATTAAGATATTAGCCAACATTCAATTAACCATTGAAGTTAATTTGATGGGTGACTTTTTTTTTTATAAGACCTGAACAACTTCAGATTGAATTAAATTTGTAGCCATTCATATTTCAAATCGGGTTTACCAAAATTCTAGAGATTGACAAGACTTGCTTTACAAAGTATCATTTAATTCAAGAATCAGAAGCTCCAAATGATAAAGACGAAGGTCTTAAAGGACAAATTTGAAAATGGGTTCCATGTTTGCTATAAACAGAAAAAATATAAGTCATGCACAGTTAAATTAGAATATTTGTAAAAAAAAAGGGACAAGACTAACATTTTATTTTCAGGATATTTGTACTCACCTGCATCTACTATAGATTCATAAGCAACTTCCAACAACATTCTGAGTTGCGGTTCCATAGCATCGGCTTGTTTAGGAGGTATACCAAAAAATGCAGCATCAAATTTGTCAAGTTCTTTTAGCTTTCCACAGCGTTTTGGTAAGTCATACATACCTTAAAAAAATAAAAAAAATAAAAAAAAATTGAATTTAAGTTTTATAACAGTAACATGGTTTCACAGTAAGAAACCTTGTAGGATTATTAGAAGTTTAAAATATCCAATTTTTTTTTCCACATTAAAATTAGGTGACTAAAGTTATCATTTAGTTTATACAAATCTATATACCAACCCCTCTACCCAAGTAGGATGTACACAAGGTCAATTTCTTAAGCAGTTTAAGAGATTTAAATTCAGTTTTCCTTCTTGTAGACTGGATACCTAGCCATGGTTAAAGAGCCCAGTCTGCCCTATTATTTACAGATAGCTGGAAGGAGATTGGATTCATACCTTTCAAGGGTGTATACTGGGCACAAGGCCTTGTTTTAATGTGGGCCCACCCACAAGCCGAAGCTCATGGGTGGGAAAGAAAAATTGCATCGATCACCTGGTATTCCCCCTCAAGGGGGTCGCCTCAGGTGCTGGGCAATAAACCCAGCCCTTGCCCCTTTAAATCAAGGGGGCAGGTATTGCCTGCGGGGATAGCCCCCTGGGATCGACACTATTAATTGTACTTTACCCTGATCCAGTGGCCAAAGCACACCCGCCCTGAAGGACGAGTATGCAAGGGAAGTATTCATACCTTTCAAGGGTATCAGCATTGAAATGCAAATGGCCTCATCCAGGATTTGAACTGAACTCAGCGTGCGGTGGTGTACTGGTTAGAGTCGCAGGAAATGGACTTTTCAACCCAAGTTCAAATCCTAGATGAAGCCAGTTCTAGCGCTAATACCCTTGGGAAAGGGTAGGACTCCCACCAGCTATGGGTAAGTAGTAGGGCACTGGGCTCTTTAACCTTGTTAGACAACCAGTCTAGGAGAAGAAAAACTGAATTTGAACCTGTTAAATCTCTGCTTGGGGTGGTCACTACGAGAATAGGCTCAGGCCTACTTGGTGATCTATTGCAATTTCACTGTCCATTTCCTATGATAACCATTACACCACCACTTCACTATGTTTAATAGACAAAAGAGGAGAAATGCTTCATACCCACTCAGAATTAACAATGACTCCTCTATACATCATTCTATTATACAAGTTATTTAGCTACACAAGTTTTAATTTCAAATTCATCAAGTCCAGATACCTTTTAGATCAGCGGGTCCCCAACCACTGGGTCGCGACCCAGTACCAAGCAGTGGGCCATCAGGTACCAGAGTTTTTTATTATAATTATTTCTTATTAGAAAAAGGATTCGTTTACAGAGATGATTATTAATTTATAAACAAAAGGTTGTTTGATGATGTTTGCATTTGACATAAGACCACTGCAGATGATTTATTAGATTACGTCATTAACGATTGAGCAAATGTAAGCCGGAGCATATGAAGGCTGGTCCGTGAAAATATTGTCTTAGATGAAACCGGTCAATGACGCAAAAAAGGTTGGGGACCACAGTTTTAGATCACAACTAAGTTTTGTATATATATATATTTACCAACCCCTCCACATGCAAGGTCAATTTCTTAAGAGTTCAGCAGGTTTGAATTTTCCTTCTAGACCGGTTGCCTAACCAAGGTTAAAGAACCAGTCTGTCCTACTATTTACCCATAGCTGGAGGGAGAGCAGGATTCATACCTTTCCCAAGGATATTAGCACTAAGTGAAATGCAATTACCACGTCCAGGATTTGAACTCAGGGTGACGAGTCCATTTCCCATGACGAACCATTACACCACGCACTTCCAGTTTTCTTGTATATATGAAAATATTTTATCAAAGTTCATTTTCGTAATAGAAAAATAAATACTTACCAGGTGACCAACGTCTATCATCTTCAGTGACCATGTCAATTCCTTGAATTAGGTTCTCGCGAAACTCCGCAATATTTGTAGATTCTGGTAGGCGTCCAGAAATGCCTGTGATGACCACTTCATCACAATGGAAGAATGAGGGGATTCGGGTCCGAGGGCCATTTTCCGTGGCACCCTCCTCCCCTAATGTAAGATTATCAAACATACGGGCTGGCATATTCCAAAGTTGGAATCTGGAAAATGAATAGAAAAATCCAGTAAAAAAAAAGGAGAAAAAAAAAGATCTAAAAAGAAATAGATTCAGATAATGGATCCGATTATGAGAAACGTTTGATGCCTTTAAATAATCATTTGAAATTAAAAATGCCTTTAAGGGCTAATAGACCAAGCATGTTAAACACGCTACCCCACATGCAGCCCCTCAGCGCTCACATACAGGGCTTTTACAGTACCCCCAGGGTTTTTTAAAAGTTTTTTCTAAGAATTCTTGGTGAAAATAGTTGTTTATTTTCATTAGGACAATGTGTTAAACAATCTATCAAGTCTCACCCCTTCCTTTAAATTGTGGAAAGAAGAGGTTAATTGTCCCTGAAAAGGTAAGAGTCTTTCCTCTTGCCTTCTGCTTTCAATCAACACATGGCTATAATTGAAAGGGACAGTACACTTATTTGAACTCGTCAGTAATAGTCTTAATTTTTTTAGATATGTATTCATTGGCATTTAGTTGATAAAAAAATTATAGCAATCATCACTTAGTTAATATAGAAGAAGGATTTGAAGACTCGTCATGTGTGACCCTCATGATATACATATGTAAACAATATAATCCAATAGGCCTTCCCAGTTTGACATGCTTATAATAGACAACTGATTGGTGGTTTCATATTTTTAGTTTATTTTACAATATTAAAACTTTTCATTCCGCTAACCTTGACCGAGTACAAGTATTGAGCTGTGTTTATTATTCTATGTTAGTGTCACCCTTAACCAGGATTGAACCTACAGCCAAGAGAACTGTCACTTAGAACAGTCTTAATCCAATGCCTATATCCACTATGCTTGGTATTCAATTGGATTCTAGTTGTAAAACTAGAAAAAATTTAATCTGAACAATAAATTCAAGCAAAAATATTCAAAGAGAAATCAGATAAAAAGGAACCCAAATTAATTTACTAAGAATTTTGAATTTTCCAAAATGGTGGCAAATTTTACACTCGACAAAAGGTAAATTTAAGTAGCTTCAAGGTTTAGTCATTTTATGATTTAATATATAAAAATTCAGACATTTTATTGCAACATTTGAAAGCTGTTTCAATAGTAAGATAATGTTTAAACCTTGAAAATCCAAGGTGGAACTAGGTTTGTATTTCTAAGGAATTTGGTTTGGTTTGTTTTCCGGCATATCAACCTCAGTGGGTCATTTAATGCCAATAAAGTTTTGAAAAATCAATTCTTAATGGATAATACAATTTTTTTTATAAATACATTTTTCTATTTAACCCATAGATGGACCCTAACAGGTACGACCACTCTGGATCAGAGTGGACCAGGGAGCAATGGTGATGAAGGGGTGCTCCACATTCCTCCAAACTGGAACCTCACCATCAGATAGAGTTTAACGTCATTCCCAGGACATGTAGACCCGCAGCCACCACCTTCTAGCACCCATGTGATAAAAGGGGTTGGGGCTTGCCATAAGGGTAATATGGTTGGGGCAATCATATAGGTGCTAGGGCTTGACGTGACCATCTAAGGAATTTAGGTAAAACTAATTCAAAAGATACTTTTAAAGAAAATTAGATAGAAGCTATAAATAGAAGCTGTCAAGAAGATTTAATATCTATTCTAAGTAAAACTTTATCTCACTTGAGTGGCTACTTTACTCGTGCAAAGTGGCTTTAAGTTATTTCATCAGGAACACGCCCCCTCACATACACAAGAGGTTATGGAGTTTGTCAAGTATATATTATTGATATCTATATTAGGTAATTAGGAAGTGTTATAGTGTCCTCTATTGATAACCATATTAAATGTAAATGCTTCTAAATTTAGTATGCATATTTAGTGGACAATGGAAGAGGTTTCCATCATCTTTATGAAAAAAAAAGGGTCTAGTAAGAATGGTTCTCTACAGAATATCGAGTAAAATTCAAAAGTAGAATTTTACCTTTTTCAGTTGGTATCAAGGTTCAATCATACATTTCACTTATAAGATAAAATTTGTTTGATATTGTCATACTTTACCACTTTATGCTTTGAAGTAGTCACTCCCTTTAAGAAAAAAATTTAAGTTTAGATTACGTAAAGACATCACTTCAATTCTTAGAAAGGACAGCAAAGTATCTTACAAGTTTGGTTTTGTATTTTTGTTGAGATTTTTTTCATATAGTTATTTACTAAGCTGAGCTTAGAAGTGGCACAAAGCCAGAAGTGTGGGGCGCCCTGTGAGAATTGAACTCACTAACAATGGTCTGCTAATAATCTAGCTTGCTAACCATTACACCACATGAGGTTCCCTAGATTTTTTTCATATAAAGGTGTGTTAAATGCCCACTCCTATTTATAGACTGGTGATAATCATGTGACCAACTTCTTGGCCAATCACTGGCAGTACTCTGCTGCTGATACTGTTATTTATATCGGCTATTCTGATCTTAGCGACTCACAATGCTTTGAACCTTTGTGGACGATGGAACATAGGATTATATCATTGGACCTTTGACACTACGTAGGATTCCATAACTAAGGACTTATTCACTTACCAAAGGATTCCTATAACTCAGTCCTTTTCAACTGGCCAAGGATGGCGGTCAGAAACTTAATTTTAACCCTTGTCAGGTTATATAATGCCAATTTTTTGTGTGTGGAGGTTGCAATTATCTTTCAAGTAATTTGTAAGACTTCAGTAAGCTTCAAGTGACTATTAATACAAATAATTTGCACAGAAATATGTCAGTATTCCTATTCCTCACCAACTCAGCGTATGAGTAGCACATGGATCTGTGCAGTAAAGTGAGGAGCTGATGGTAGGTGTAGCGCTCCACCTCAGACTAAAATAATCTCTTTGTGAAAAGGGGATAGACTCCCTCACTGTCTGGCCGATACTGACAATAAGCCGTTCGACTTATTCCTATCCAGTACTAATAATTCAGACATGGGTAATTTATGAGGAAATGCGTCCCGGTCTGCCTCAAAAATTGCTACCCGGTGACTATTAAAATAACGACCCAGCTAGTCTATTCAAAACTAGACATCATATCTAGCTATCTAATTTGTTCATACTTTAAATACCAAGATTCTTTTATTACATGTTTATTTAAACTAAAAACAAGACATTAAACAAACAAGAATTACGACAAAAAAGAAAAAGCGACCCCCCCCCCATACATTTACTTGTCGAAAATATCTATCTCCATTTGTTCATATCTATATATTGTTTATCTATCTCAGTCTATTCCAAACTATATATCCATCTTCATATCTAAACAAAAATTACGACAAATTGATAAATAAACAAGAATTACGACGAGCTGGGGTTGTTATTTTGATAGTCACCGGATAGCAATTTTTGAGGCAGGAGACCGGGACGCACTTCCTCATAAATTATCCAGACATGGTTTCCCCTGCAACTAATCCTATTTAAGAAATTGTAGTTGCTTCAAACATTCCTACTTAATGATTTTTAAACAGATCTATTTGACCTATAGAAGGTACCTTAACAGGTACTACCACTTTGGTAAAGAGTGGACCAATGACAGTGAAGGAATTGACATCCTCAGAACTAGGGCCTCACCAAATGAAGTTTAGCATCGTATACCCAGAACAGGTTAGTTCATACCTAAAAAGTTCTTGATAGTCTAAGTAAAAAGAACATCTGTGATAAACATGAAGCTTTTTACTTTAATGGATTCTATTCTGGACAATTGATAATTTCGGTAATTAATGAGGAAGTGCGTCCTGGCCTCCTGCCTCAGAAATTGCTACCCGGTGATTATCAAAATAACGTCCCCAGCTATGTCGTCTCAGTGGTGTTACTTGAAAGAAAACAACCAACTTAGGGCATGAAATGTATTTTAGAGGGGGGGGGGCTTTTGTCGTAATTCTTATTTATTTATCGTAATTTGTTTAGAAATTTATTTATAGAAATGACAATTCTTGTTTATAGAAATTTGTCGTAATTATTATTTAGATATGAAGATGATATATCTATCTAATTTGCTCATTTTTTACTTTGTTTATATATCTATCACCCATCTCGATTTGTTCATATCAAAAAAAAGAAGCCCCCCCTATAAAAAGATTTAACCCTAAGTTGGTCGTTTTCTTTCAAGTAACACCGCCGAGAGGACATAACTGGGGACGTTATTTTGATAGTCGCCGGGTAGCAATTTCTGAGGCAGGAGACCGGGACGCACTTCCTTATAAATTACCATAATTTCTCTTCAAAAAGAATCAGTTTCTCTAAATGAAGTGAAGAGCTGTGATTAAGGGGGAGTTTAACTGGCAATTGAACTCGCATCTTGATTGTAAGTCGTGACTTGATATCGGACTACCTTGTTGGTGCGCAGGTACATCACTAGACTGTGCGATTGACCCGGATGTGGCATGTTAGCGTCATTACTTAAGGCCTGCCTTAACAGTGCAGTAGTGTTAGAGTCTTGCTGACGAGGGCAGTGACGTACAACAGGAACTAAGGGAGTGACTGCGAAAGGTGGAGTTTGGCAGACTGCTTTTTGGGTAAAGAACAATGAACATCAGAGGAATATGGTTACTGTGAGAGCAGTTTGCTGAACTAAAGGGATACTGTTAATTGAATGCACTCCAGTTGAAAAAAATTATAAGTGCCAAGTCTTGATTTTGGAATCTAGTTTCTTTAATCCATTTTCAGTATTCCCTTTAATTATAATCAATGTATGATTAGTTCCAACTGATTTCCTAGATGGGATATATTGAACTATTCTGTGATAAGTTATTACTACAAATCTTCATGTAATTCATGTTGGTTTAAACACTGAATTTCTAGAATTATTTTTAATTATATATAATTTTATTAGGTTTGAATTTCAGCATTACATGTTTTGTCTTAAAAGAAAATTAGGTTCTTTAAAATTCAGTCACTACAGTGATCTTCAATATACAAGAAGGTCAACATTATATTTTACTCCAGAGCAATTTACAATCCTTGTTTAGAACAAGTACTGTAGATGAGTGAAAATATTGCAATTAAGAATTAGTCTTTCATTCTACTGTCATTAGATTATGATGCTTAAAATGAATGCAAAGGACTGTGGCACCAACTCAAAAAATTTTAAGAGTCAAGGAATTAAAATATCAAGTTTATCCTAAAATAAAAAAATAAATAAAAAATTAAAAAAATAAATTTTTAAATTAAAAAAATCAGCTATGTTACAAGACTGAAAAACTTAAATTTTTCTATTAAAGTTTTTAATTCTAAAGTTTTTAATTCTAAAGATTGTTAGTTAGGCATACACATTTGTAATTAAAATGTTAAAACAATGATTTAACTCAGATTGTTATTCATAGTTTAAAATAAATGCAATTACATTTGTCAATAGAATTTCCATGGGTACATTTAGTATATAATAGTGCAAATTTTTTTTTTAAACTTCTGTTAAGAGCTTCAAAAATTATGGAATTTACATTTTCACTGAGAAAGTGTTTAGCATTTATTCACAAGACCCAGCTAAACTTTGACCTTTAAAGGTTATAGGTCACAAAAAAAAAAAAATAAATAAATAAAATAAAATAAAAAAGCTTGATAGAATATTTAGTATATCAAATTTAAGTTATGTCACAATCCGTTCTCACTGTTGAGCATTTTCCAAAACTTCCCAAGTCAGGATTGACATGAAGTAAAGTTATAGTGGGGGGGGGGGGAACCACACACAAACCGAAACTCATGTGATTCAGTATTATGAATTACTGAAAAATATTTTTTTTTAAATAAAGCGTTCTTTATCTTAGCTCTTTGATTTTTGAAATTCTTTTCCCTGTATCGAGAAATTTTAGTCCAATACACTTACATTGGCAACTTTCCAGCATTAAGCACATAAAAATTTCTTCATGGGTAGGATTTGACACAAGGTCACCAAGGATCCAATTTGCTTTTCAGTAATAACAAGTTTGCAAGAATAGCTTATTAACCACGACTGTCATAGGGAGAGCAATTTCGGGAGGTGGGATCTCAACCTTTTTGCAACAATTTCTGTTGCATAGCTGAACATCTTAGCTTCAAATTAAATGGTATAATTCCCCCACTTCGATAAATATAAAATCCTTCAATTTGTTATAAAAAGAAAGATGAAGACACTAAATTGATATTAGACATTTTACTAAATTATAAGAAATTATTATTCGGCAAGTGATCCAATAAAGTTTTACAAAAATTATAACCCTCTACCCAGGCAACGCCGGATAGCCGCTTCTCGTTCCATATAAAATAATGACTGTTTTCATCTTCATATTTTAGGTCTTATCCATTTTAAAATAATAGAATTTCCAGGTTCAGTAAAAGTAAAAGTCGTCGGGGGTGGCCTAAAGTCGATATCAGTTAAACAGCGAGGGAGTCTATCATCTTTTCACTAGCGCTAGATCAAGGAGATTTTTTTTTTTTATTTTTTTAAACAAATTAAAGGATTTTAAAAACAAAGATGAAGACACTAAATTGATGTATTGATACTAGACATTTTACTAAATTATAGATATTTACCAACCCCTCCGCACGAGCAGGATGCGACACAAGGTCAATTTAAGCAGAGTTTAACAGGTTTGAATTCAGAGTTTTCCTTCTAGACCGGTTGCCTAACCAAGATTAAAGAGCCCAGTCTGCCCTACTATTTACCCATAGCTGGAGGGAGAGTAGGATTCATACTTTCCCAAGGGTATTAGCGCTAAGTGAAATGCAATTACCACGTCCAGGATTTGAACTCGGGGCGACAAGTCCATTTCCCATGACCTACCATTACACCACGTGCTTCCTTTACTAAATAAGAAATTATTTAGTAAGTTATCCAATAAAGTTTTACAAAAATTAAATTCTAATTAGAAATTACAAGATCATTCATTTACTAGGCTTAGTTTGGCACAAGGATGGAAATATAGAGCACAGTGAGAAGAGCAAACTCACTTGCATAGCTTACTAATCATACTGAAGAAAAAAGAAAACAAATCCAGTCTTCTCAATTATAGAACTGATCAAAATGTTATAGAGATGTTAGACTAAACAGGTCAACTTGTCCTTGGTTAAAGGAGGAGGAGGAAGAAGAGAGGAGGAGGAGGAGGAGAGTATCCTTCCAACAAGACATGCATAGACGAGATCAAACAGGCATTAGTGATCAGCTGGTTGAGGGAGACAGACAGAAAGAGAAAGAGAAAGAGAAGAGAAAACTCAATACAGCCATCTTGGCTGTCCTTCAACACAAAATGAGATAATTAGTTGGGAGGCTTAGGAGACTGAGAGTAGAGAAGGAAGGAAGGAAGCAATAAGAAAACACAAGAATGTATTCCTTAATGCAGGTAGCAGGCATCAAGCAATGAATATATTTCAGATCAATAAGGTTTAATCATAAAAATGTTCAATAAAAACAGGAAACAAGGGCAAAGAATCAACCATCAAAAACTATGGAAGCTTATCAGCATCACATTTAAAATTCAAAAACAAGCCATACAATTGATCATATACATCTGTATTCAGCTTTGTTTTATTGTTAGTAAAGAAATAAAAGTATGGAAAAGATTGCCTTGAGTAGTTAAGCCTTACTTTGACACCAGTTGCTTATGGTACTTGCTGTTTAAGTGGTCACCCATTTCAGTACTAAATAGGCTCATTGCTGCTTAACTTTTATCCGAACCAGCGAGACAACCATAAACTAAAAGATTTGCCTAATTTATTGAAGGCAAGCTTCAATCCAGGAATTTTACCTTATTCCAAAAGAGTTTATAGGAAAGATCAATTAGGCAGATTTTATGCAATAATATCAATGGAGGCATTTTTAATGTTATGATCACAGGAAATGGAATCATTGACTAGAGTTCAAATCCTGACAAGGCCGATTTCATTTTACACTAATACCCTTAGGAGGGTACAAATCCATCTGTCCCCAACCTCCAAAACATGGGTAAATAGAGCAGACAGTTATTTATCCTTGTTAGACAACCAGTCTAAAAGAAGTTAAACCGACTTAAAACCAGCTGTACTCCACCTAATTGACTAGGCATTGGGTAAATATTCATGTGTTGCACAAATCTCAGCCATTTTGGGATCCCGCCAAAATAGTTTTTAAGAATGGAAGCCTACAAAGATTAAGTTTTTTTGCACAAACAATAGATTTATACTAAATATATTTGTTCTATTTCTCATTCTTAGCATAAACCAGCAGCCACCAACATTTTTTTTATGGAATCTGGATGGAACCATGAATCGCAATATCATTGATGTCCAGCCAATCATAGCAAACAAATTGAAGATTTCATCTTTTCCATCTATATATCAATATGCTTGCTCCTAAATCTTCCATCTGTCATCATCCTGCAACACCCTCTGGTTAAAAATGAGGTCCCAATTTGTTACAGATGCAATGCAAAATTTAAGCAAGTTAGTATAAAATATTTGCAGCTCTTTTTTACATGTTATGCTTAATTTACTGTTTATTTTACGGTTATTTTACAATTAACTTTTTCATAAATGTTTGTGTAGAATTCATTAATTACATAATTGGTTGCAACAAAACTGTAAGGTGGACTAGCGTATATAAGGAGGTGTCCATGGACTTAAAAGTTTGAGAACCCCTGGTCTAGAGGAATTGTACCCAATATAATTGTGCTAAAAAAGTTGTTTAGTGGTAACATTATATAAGAGATCGGTACATTTATACAATAAGCAGGATTAACTTACAAGACTAAAAAAGTTGATACAAAATTTCTGAATGTTTGAAGATGAGGCTTGAAGATTAGTATTATCTGCGTTATTCGGACTATTGTCCCCATCTTCATTGTTATTTGTACGTTTCGGCCGATATGCCCTCCAGCCTTCTTCAGGTATTTCTTATTAACTCTGGAACCCTTTTCGAACTCAGGAACTTTCTTGTTATCGGGAGCCATCACGGAACTTTGAACCCAACCCTTTATTTAGTCCACGGGGGTATCCTGTCTCATTCCGCTAACCATAGCTGGGGTAGGAGTTGTGTTGTTTATTTTTTGTATCTAACTGCCTCTACTCAGGATTGAACTCAGGATCCAGAGATAACTGTCAATTAGAACTGTCTTAACCTAACTACCTTATCTACTAGGCCATGTGTCCAATTGGACTACCTACTACTAAATACCTGAAGGCCGGAGGGCATATCGGCCGAAATGTTGTACAAACAACAATGAAGATGGGGTCAATAGTTCAAATAAAGCAGATAATATCGATACAAAATGTTAGAATATATTTAAGAATTATAAGTTTTTACAGATTTATAACACTAACTACATTTTCATTAGCTTAAGACTTTACAAAAGTTTTACATGTTATCTTAAAATACTTTATGTCTTATTTATATAGCACTTAAGACTACATGACTAATACTATTGATAACAAAGCATTAATAATGTTTACTAGAAAGAGGGATAGGCAAACATTACTGTAGCAAGCAACAAAACCTTACAATAAGGAAGTACAGCAATATGTAAGCAATGGCTCAAGAAAATTGATAAGATAAAGAATTGGATAATCCCGATTACTCAGTGGCAAAAAGTGCACAGGTTTTCCAGAACAGACTCGAGTAGCATTGAAACTTTAGTGACCAGTTCTGTAGAGATATTTTACTAGATTAAAAAAATAGGCAAAGTGGACTATTGTCTGAACAGTGAGGGAGTCCATCTTGTTTTCACAAGTGCTAGACCAGGTAGATTGTTTTGCATCTGAGGTGGAGCACCAAATTCATGCTGTCATGCACAGAGTTAGTGAAGGCCAATATTAAACCCAATTTGTGGTTCCGAGGCAGATGGGTCTACCAACAGAGATAAACTGGTGTTACATAGTTATTAGATTCCTAATATTTATGTACAGTAGTGTAGAAACCAAAATGGCTGTTATAAGTTGCAGCCGGTGGCCTTGAAGGATGAGTGACAAGGCTTGACCTCATCCTGATCCTTCCGGTGGATACCGTGAGAATCAGTAGAGAAAACCCTCTTCCGGTTTAGATTAGAAAGATTTTTAGTCAGATCAGCCAAAAACCACGATGGTGGTAAGTCATGTTATGCACACTCCGACTCAATCTGCGCAGGTAGTTTGGTGGAGATTTCAGAATAAAATGTGATCTAAGTTAAATCGAAGTCTTGTGTTATCTAAAAACTACCAATGACACAGGGCTTCTGATAAAGAGAAATCCCCAATGGAAGACCAGACACGAAGTCCAAGACGAAGTCCAGACGCTAGAAGAATAGAAGTAAGAAAGGAAAGATTGGTTGGTTGGTTTATTAATTTTAACGGCATATCAACCCGTCCAGGTTATATCATGCCTAGCGGTTGGGGTGTTATACATATTGTGTATTCATATATATACTTTTAGTAATTGGTTTTAACAATGTGTTAGCATTATTGGGAATTATATTGTATGGCATTGATTTGTTTCAGGTCTATATTCTATGGTATAATTTTATTTCCCTTAAAAAAAGAGAAAATATCCCCAATGTTAACATTTTCAAATAGATCCTTCATATTGTTTGCTTTAAAATAATGGTTTCTGATGTGAGCAAAAAATCTGCATTCCATCAATAAGTGTTTGACTGTTAGGGGTATTTGACATGTTTCACATTGTGGTTGTTGTTCTTGTTTGAGTATATAAGAGTGTTAGTTTCGTATGATCAATGCATAATCGGGACATAATGACTTGTTCCTTTCTAGACTTCCTTAAAGTTGGTCTGCAGCCTCCCAAAGTCGGTTTGATTAGGAAGAGTTTATTGTGGATACAGTTATTCCAGTGTTGCTGCCATTTTGTATGAAGGAATCTATTAATTTTAGGTTTAAGAAAGGAAAGAGTATACAACACTGGCCCCTTCTTGAGTATTGTATTCTGGCATATAATACAACAAAGTTTAAATGTCTCAACTGGAAACTGCAAAAGCAGGAAATATCACAATAAAATTGAGAGCTAAAACCAGAATCAGAGTGGTAAGAATGAAAATATTTTGCAAGATTTCACAGTACAGACCGACCATGTAATTCATCGACTTGATATAATTCTTAACTACAGTCATCAGTGTTGCTTTCTTACACGATTGCCAATGACAAAAGAAAATAAGTAGATTATACTTTAGTAATATAAGGGGAGGTGCATGGCGTAATGGTTTAGACATTTGTAAGAAATTGACTCCTCGTTCAGTGTTCAAATCCTGACAAGGCTGTTTGCATTTCACATAGAAGCACTAATCTTGGTAAAAGGTATGCATCCAAGTAATATCCCTCCAGTTATGGGTAAAATAGTAAGGCAGACTGGGCTCTTTAACCTTGGTTAGGCAATCAGTCTAGAAGGAAAACTGAATTAAAAACCTGTAAACTTCACTTAATTGACTGTCACATCCTGCCTGCGCAGAGGGGTTGGTATGTATGTATATATAATATAGATATTACACACACTTAGCTTAGGACTAAGATCACAGCCAAGCGAGTCAAGATATATTTAAGACAGCTAGGCATTTCGTATAAGATTGGCACACTAGAAATCAGTAATATTTGAAAGTGCACAAAAAAGTCTAAAAATCATTGACCTGATGCCAAATAGTACAGCAGAATAATTGCATTTTATATGGTTTTGTTTTTAAACCACCTATTTTATCTTTATATTAAATTTTTGAAATTCTTTTGGAAGTTAAGAGTAAAAAAAAAAAAATAAAATAAAAAAAAGTTTGTTACAAGCTGGGACAGCCAGCTACTAGCACTTCAAAGTCAACAAGTTGGCTATGAAGTCAGAATAATATAGGCTAGCAATTAATAATTTGGGGAAATGAATGGTTGTAACTTTGACTGGCAAAACAAAAATGATTGGTATTTTATTTGGTGTTGCAGTTCAACTGAAAGAATATTGAAACAAAAAACAATTAACCTCCCACTATTCAAGCTGGGCATAAATTCACAGCATAGCCCAGAAGGTTACGAGAGAAGCAGGGATAATACAGTCTTTAGGAAAATTTAACAAGCTTATCTCAACCCAGCAAGTTTAAAGCCCCCAGAAATGGGGCCAGGATTGTGAATTTTCTTAACTAATGAAGCTCCGGGTGAAAAAAAAAAATTTAAAAAAAATTAAAAATTTTAAAAAAGTACAATAATGCAGGCTGTAAGTGGCATGAACCATCTTACAAAACCATGGACTTAAGCATATTGTATAGAACATGTATAGTTGCCCATGCAACACGTCTCCCCTATATCATGTTAGTGATATTGTATAAATTTTTTTTTTTAAAATTTTTTTAAATCAAGGCCTGGCACCAATGTGATACTGTGGTTAAAGACGAACATGGTCAGAATAAATAAATAAATAAGAAAGAGAGTAGGTTAAAGTCAGGCATAAGTAAAAGGGGTGGGTGGCTGACCTTTTTACGAATCCAAAGATTAGGTTGTAAAGTTTAAAGAGACCTGTATGCCCACCATGAAATGGGACCACTTGGTGATAATATCTTAGGCACCCAGGTATTAAAAGCAAAAAGGATTTTTAGGAGAAATTCTCTTTTGAAAAAAAATTAATGATCAACGTATTGAAGACGTATTGTCTGAAAAAATATTTAAGTACTTTAATTTTAAGGGTTAATGGCGACTAAAAGTCTGCGATTTATTTAAGTGCTGGCCATTTGTGTGGTCCGGAGAAGATGGTTTGGGGAAGGGGAATTTGACATAAATACAACTAGAGCCCTAAAGTAGTTAGAACCCGGGATCGAAGGGTTAAGTTCGCCAGTAGGGATAGCAGTAATAGCCAGTTGGATAGACAGCGAAAGCATCACACACTCTTCTTCCATGTGTCTTGTTTACACTCGTTTTGTTTTTAATCCTTGTGAGCCCGTTTTTCTGACTCGTGCCTTAAATTCGGCCAGCACATAATTCACAACATTGGGGTCTAGACAAGTACATCGACAGAGCAGAATAGGTCTTCTCACACCAAGAATTGTCAAAAGGAGTGATAATGTTTGACTGCCTTAGGAACTGGTTCCTATTTTGAATTCAAATTCCACATTAAGGTATTTCTTGTCAAACTGAGCCTTCACAAAACTCCAGATCTAAAATCTTGAAACTGATGTCAGAGCTGAGGTACATGTCCCACTAAATGACCCCAATCTGGAGCAGAATTCTTTGACCAGTTATTGTCAGTCGGTCAATCTCTGGAGAAAAAGGAGGCAAAGAGATGAACGGAAATACATATCACTATCTTTTTGGGGTGAAGGGAAGAGATCTAGCACTAGTTTAGTTTTCACTCCGGGGCCTCTTGGCGAACACAGTGGGGCTCCTCACCTTCGTTGAGGTAGGTGATGACAGTCTTCATGCAACCTAAAGAATAAGTTTACTACTATGGCCAGTTGGAATCCCGATATCACCTTCATGCGGACAGAAGTAATTAGACCCAGAATAGTCATCCACCCAGCCAGGATTCAATTCACTGGATACAAGTGTTAAACTGTATTAATTATTCTATGTTAACGTCACCCTTGACTAGGATTGAACCTCCAGCCGAGAGATAACTCGGCTAACTCAACACCTATATCTACTACAACATGTCAAATTGGCCCCAGTCATAGTTTGATAGAATGAGAACAGTCTAAAGAATTCAACAAAAAATACCTGAAGGCCATTGCATAGATATTAGAGGAGGACAATAGTCCGAATAATCCAAATTATCAAACCTCATCTCAAAAATTCAGAGACATAAATACTAGATTGGTTGACCAAGGTTAAGAGTGTAGTCTTGCTAAGCATTTTACCAGGTAGTTTAGTGTAGAATGTAATTGAATTCACACCTTCCATCTAATTATGGTCACTGAAAGTTTAGAGCTTCCTCAAACTTTATTCTGCTTTTTATACTGTATAACAAAGAACTAAGCCTAAACCTATTTCAAATGAGTGTATGTACGAGTATATGTGGGTGTACGAGTAATTACAACAAAACAATCCTGAAGTTTGGAAACCAACTTATTTTAAGAGACATTTTTTAATGGTCTGAAAATTAAAATTCAATATTCAGCTGATTTTGTTGATGCAAAAAAAATTTTTTTTAAAAATAAAATTTAAAAAAAAATTTAAAAAATAAAAATTTTTAAAAAAATTTAAAAATTTTAATGCAGATTGCAATTTTTTTTTTTTAACAAAAAAAAAAAAAAAAAAAAAAAAAAAAATTTCATACTATCAAGTTTTTTGTTTAATCTTCAATTCTATAAATATTAGAAAGATTTTCTGGCTTTCCTAATGAAAGGACTTTTTTTTTTTTTTTTTTTTTTTTTTTTAAGGAGTTTGGTTACCTCATCTCCCTAAAATGTTATTTATACCTACAAAAGATAAATTATCAGATTGACTTCCACAGGGTTACTAATTTATTAGTCATGTCAGAATTGTTATATGGTTGCACCACTAACAAAAACACTTAAGAACTAAATGGAACTACTACACATGGACACACCAGTGATTGCCAACCAACAAAAAACTTACATCCATCAGTTCTGTACAGAAACTGGATGCTGTCTAGGGACTCACCAAGAACAAAATGGCAGATAAGGATAGATAGAGGATAGAAAGAGTAAAGGGATCCCAGATATGCTGATAGGGACAGGATGCATACCTGACACAAAAATCTTATCTATACATCCCAGCGTCTTTTTTTCTTCCCTCACCATTTCCAGCTAACGAAATACATTTCAATGGTTTCTTAGAAACAAATTATACAGAATAGGTTACAAGGCTTTAGTGGTTTTCCCAGATCATAAATAAAACCCTATAATTTATGAAGAAACTTTAGTTGAGACCCATAAATTTTGCCGGGGACTCAAAGCAAATATGTGTTCCAGGATGCATTAAATTAAGCTATCAGCATCACTGGGATCCATAGTGTCTGCATGGTTTGACGAAGACAAAGTAATAAATGACCACATATGAATCACAATCCAAAGTTGCCAGATATGCAAATGCTGGATTAGTGAGGTTTAACTTTGTTCAAACAATTTTATACCAATTCGGAAAAAGAAAAAAAAAGTAGGTTATAAAATTGACACGTTCAGCTTTATGATGTTACGTATTACGAGTGACTCGAAACTGATTATAGGACGAAACTCGAAAATTGAAAGGGAACACCCCAGAACATTCTTGAAACTGATGTCAGAGCTGAGGTACATGTCCCACTAAATGACCCCAATCTGGAGCAGAATTTCTTTGACCAGTTATTGTCACAGTCGGTCAGTCTCTGGAGAAAAAGGAGGCAAAGAGATGAACGGAAATATGTATCACTATCTTTTTGCGGTGAAGGGAAGAGATCTATCACTAGTTTAGTTTTCACTCCGGGGCCTCTTGGCAAACACAGTGGGGCTCCTCACCTTCGTTGAGGATAGATGATGACAGTCCTCATGCAACCTAAAGAATAAGTTTACTACTATGGCCAGTTGGAATCCCTATATCACCTTCATGCGGACAGAAGTAATTGTAGCTGCCGCTAAAAAACTGACCAGTTTAATTGTGTTTTATTTTTGTTTGTATAAAGTAACTACCAAGAATATTAAATTTAGGGTAGTTTAAGAGTTAACAGCATTTGGTGCAGAGCACTAGTTTCTGCGGTCTATGAACCCTAACCAAAAAGTGGAAAGGGGACCTTTAGTTAGATTAGCGCCGCCAGGCTGGTCGGAATGAAGGAACAAGCTGTGAGTTTCTATCTCTTGATATGTCTATTTGTTGAAGTCTCTGTATTTTGAGATTCTTTTGAATTGTTCTTATTGTTGTATTCGCTGTTATTAAATGTTATGTTTTCTTGCAGTTTTACGGTGTTAATTGAATAAAATTAATTACATCAGTAAGAATTGTCATGCCTTCACATTTATCCAGACCAGCACGTTGGGGCGGCCGCTACAGTAATTAGACCCAGAATAGTCATCCACCCAGCCAGGAATAGAACCACTAAATAAGCGAAGCTTACCAAAAGCAAATCCATGGATGAATCAACAAAATTAAGATAAGTCTCCCAGTCTATCATGAATTCTTATAGATATTACCACCTCATACTTTGCTTCAATTTACATGTGTATATGTTGGTTCAAATTGTCCCGATAAATATTCCTGTTGCGGATATATACAGATAATTATGCTTATGAACTTTCCACCTTTTTCTCTCCTCCCAATTCTCGACTGCTGAATAAAACCATGTCATAAAAATATATATTATGTCTTACGGTTCTTTGCCAATTTTTGCATGTGTACCTTTCACTTTTTTCTTTGGTCTCTGATGGAACAGCGTTGTACAAGTTTGAGAACGATAAGCAAACGTAACAATGAAGATTGATAGAGAGAAAAAAAAAAAGCAATGAATGGAAGTTATGTAAAATAAAAATTTGGAATTTGAAAATAGAGCAAAGCATTTTTAATTTATCATGGCAATTAGAGATTTGTTATTTTATATATTTGTAGACAAGATAAAAAAAAAAAAAAAAAAAAAAAAAAAAAAAAAAAAAGTAATGTATATGCAAGTATTTAGTGGTTAGATAAGTGAAGACAGACTTTCATGCTCATGAAGAAACTAAGATAATCTTAGTAAGATTATCAAACTAGACTGATCATGCAGTTCCATATTAAATTTCCACCAACAAAAAAAAAAAAAAAAAAAAAAAAAAAAAAAAAAAAAAAAAAAAACTCATTTGAAATTTGCACGTTTCTATGTACAATCTCTGCTTTTCAAGTTTAATCATGTGGCGCAACTAGCACGAATATCCAGGACAATCTCGCCAACGTTCTACCACCCATTGTCCCAGGAGGTCCTCTACACAGCATCCGTGCAGAGCTGGTCAATGTAGGTCCTTGCTGGATGGGCCACATTGACATGTGCTTCAACAGAAGAATGTCGCTTAGGAGTTTGTCCTTGCTTCTCCAGCACATCTTGTTAGTCTCACTCAGATGGTTTGTTAAATGGGGTTAAGTGGCCATACAACTGCTTCCTTGTCTGATGTTGTTTCCACAACTTGTTCAAGATCGCATGCATTCTTGTGCAGCTCCCATTTAGCTTATTCTCCAGGCGCCTCGTTAGGGTCCAAGTGGTGCAGCCATACAGCAGCACTGATATAATCAGAGCTTGTAAGAATCGGTGTTTTAACCTGTCAGCGAGATTGGATTTCCATATGACTGATTATCTGTTTATTGCAGACCATGCGACGTTGATTAAAATGGCAGTCAGGCCAAACAAGTTTCTAAGCAGAAGTTAACAATTATAAAAACATTTCTGTATGTAACACTTGAAAAAAAAAAAAAAAAAAAAAAGAGATAAGTATTAAATACTAATCAAAAGTCCATTTACTTATGTATAAAGGATGACAACAGGTCACTGGGTTATTTTAATAATGAACATTTCAGAGCAAGTATCAATTGACAAAAAATTAAAAACAAACAATAGTGATTTTGTTCTAAAAACAAACACTATCCTCATTACTAGATCAGCATGGTCCAGTAGTTGTGACCTATTGTTGGCATCAACCAGACAGTGAGGGAGTCTATCCCCTTTTCACTAGTGAAAGACCAAGGAGATTGTTTTTTTGCTGTGGAGCACCAAACCAACCATCAGCTACCCCACAGATTAGATTACCCAATCTGTGCACGGAGTTATCAAGGATTGTTATTGAACTCTTGAGATTTCTAGTTGGTTGCACTACTGACAGAGCTAAAGTGGCCAGGGATGAGTTAAAGGGATGAATAAAAAGGCCTCCAAAATATTTGAAAAAAAAAAAAAAAAAAAATTTTTTTTAAATAAAATCACAAAAATGTTTGTCAATGATGTTTACATTAGTTTAAAGTTTGAACATGTATATTTTTCTACATAATTGCCATACGTGTATGCATTTTTGTAGACATTGTGTTAGTTTTTGTATGCCACACCAGCTCACCAGTCATGTCAGCGAGGAAACATTGAATCCTGTTTTAAACTCTACACCACCTGCAGACATTTGACTTCCATGCACAACTTGCCATCCACTTCTGTTAATTGGCAATGAATTTCAGTTTAATAATTCCTTTTGTGTTCAAAAATCAAAATGTGCAGTAGTGTTAATTAATGAGCTCCATCAGAAACGGCAACCAAGCCAAGACTGGGTGTGGCAGTGATGTATGTGCAAGGGCAAGCACAGCGTTGCCAATAGCTGCACAGACAATTTCTCTGCATCCCCCAGTTCTTTGGAGACCTTACTTTTGGCATTACCCTCATAATTACACCAAGCTATGGTTCTGACCCCACCCCCACGTTTGGTCAAGTATTTTATTTTTCTTACATAAGAAAGAAAAGTAGTTTCATTGGTAGTAACCATTAAAAATACTTGTACCCACTCATGGTTAACAGAATGAGAACAATAGACACCCAATGGATTAAATAAATGGTTCAGGTCAAAGTTATGTGAAGGCTCCATTGTTTGATAAGAAACACCTTAAGGCTGGAGGGCAATGTTGTTTATGACAAAGGACAAGTCTAAAAAATATAAAATAGAATTTAAAAAAAAAATTTAATACATTCACTACTACCAAATTGCACAGATATTAGCATCCATCTAAATCAGTCTGCTAGACTGATTACTGCCATAGAGAGAGAGAAAAAAAAAAAAAAAAAAAAAAAAAAAGAGGATACTATTTTAGTTTCAAATAATCTTTGAAGGATTAACTGGTTTCTACTTAACGAGTGCTAGTTTAGATCGACTGACAATATCTAAATTATGTTCCTTTAGTGTAGGTATGCAATATTATGGCAAGGGAAAGAGTTCCCTGGTCACCAGGGCAAGAAAACTGCTTCCCCCACACAGTGATAAGCAAAGCCTTTGCCGCAGGGTACCAGGTTAATCTTTTAACTGGATCCAGCCTGAAGACAGAAGGGAATTATCAGATAATAGTCCCAGCCCAAAAGGTAGATTAAATCAATTATCCATTAATTTTAATTTTCACCACATGGATACAAAAGCAATTGAGAAATGGTCTGGCAGTAAACTTTCTAAGTTCATTTTAAATCCATGATTCTGTAAGGTTAAGAGAAACAGAAAATTTGTTCTATTTCGATTTTTTGGGACAGTTGTCCTCATCTTTTGTTATATACACATTCACATGTGTGCCCTCCAGCATTAAGGAAGCTTATCAAACTAAGGACCTTCAGAATTTCTAACTGAACCCTTTATTTAATCCATTGAGCTAGATCATTCTCATTCCGTTAACCATAAGTGTTAATCAATGTTATATTTTGCCTGTAGTCAGGATTGAACCTGCAACATCCAGATTATCACTTAGAACTGTGTTAAGTCATATCTGTCAGTCAAAAGACCTAAATACAAATTATCAAGCTTCATCTTAAAAATTAACTTGTTATTGTTCAGATATGCTAGACAACTTAACCTTTTCAACACAATTATTGCACTGGTAAAAAAATGGTGCTAGGGTGTGTGTGTGGGGAGGGGATAAGAGTACCATTGGTACTGTGCTCAAATACTATGACGTTGATACCCCCCTACACACCCAGTCCGATTCAGCTTCAATTAAGCTGTATGACAACTGGCTAAAAAAAAAAAAAAAAAAAAAATGGGCAATGACAGATCACATTTTATGATACTAATTAATTTTTTTTTAAAAAGGAAACTACTTGGGTGAATTCAATCACCCAAATAAAGAAAGGTTTATTACTTATATTTTATCACAACAACTACCATAAGGTAGGGGTGGGAAGGAGAGGACGATCTTAGATTTCAGTCCATGCCTTATCCCAACATTGACCGATATAGATTATTGATCATATAGAAATCTGATCTCACTGATCAGATAGTGATAATTATTTCAAGCCATAGCTGCATTAGTGCTACTGTATGGCTGCACTACTTGAGTGAAGGCATTTCTAGAAAATGCTAGATGGGAGCTACATAAAGATATTGCATGCTGTCTTTAAATCTTAGAAGCAGCACCTCACAAGAAAGCAAATGTACATCCATTTGCCTCCTATTACACAAACTGATTAAAAATGAATCCAACATGTTGGAGAAGTAAGGATTACTCATTATGTTCTATAGATACCAGGAAACCTATATTAGCTGTGTAGATCATGGATGCCGCCCAGAGGTGATGACCGATAAAGACAGTTGGTGAGAGAGTCATGGATATCCGTTCTGCCAGCACAACCCGGTGATAATGAGACTAACAAAAGTACGAATTAGTATGTTAAAAATATGTCATGTGTGCAACATTATAAATTTAGTTGCCGTCAACAGTTGAACAACTTGTTTTGAACAAAAAAAATAACCCCCTCCCCCAATACAGAATTACTGGGTCAATATTTATACCAGACATTCAATTGAATTAGTATTGTGAAGGTTGTTGCCCTTCACCTTCAAAAGAGGAAACTAAATGAATTTGTTTAAAAGGTTACAGAACTATCATTGCTGTAATGAGTACAACATAGCATGACAGTCTTCCAATTATAAGAGGTCAGAGGTTAAGAGTCAGCTTAGCAGAAATGTCAACTGGGACCAGAAGGCAAATTACACAGACAAAACATACCAAGGATTCCAACATTAGCCAATCAGATTACAATGAACCAATTCAGACTTTAAAAATTAACTTTCAAAAAAACCTTAAAAATAAGTAGGGCTTTTCACAAAATAAATTAAAAAAACTGTTTCAGGGGACCAGGTTAATCTTTTTGGCTGGATCCAGCCTGAAGACAGAAGGGAATTATCAGTCCCAGCCCAAAAGGTAGATTAAAATCAGAAATTTGATTAAATTAGTTATCCATGGATTTTAGTTTTCACCAGATGGAATAAAGAAGCAATTGAGAAAGGGTCTGTCTACAAATGAACTTTCTAAGTTAATACATGTATTAACTCTTAGCATCCTATTCCAACCGGCCAGAAGTCATTCATTTTTCTAATCTACCCCCAAATGATAGTCTTTGTTTAAATGTAATATTAAACTTTAGAAGTCTTTGATTTAAGGAAAATAACAGGTAACTTTAAAGAAAAAGGCCATTTTTAGCCATTTCTTGATAAATCCTTATAGGAATGGGGCTCTGGACTTAAGAAGTTCTCAACAGGATGTTAAGAATTAAGACTGTCATTTTTGTCAAAGAAATATAAGGAGGAAACTTCTGTATGCAGCATCAATGTTTGTAAAGCATCCTTTTGAAAGCCAAGCTTCAAGAGTGGACAAGTAACAATAACTGAGAATCTCAAACCTTAATCACACCATTTGTTTTACGGCATATCAACCTCAGTGGGTCATTTAATGCCGATAAAGTTTTGAAATAAATCAATTCTTAATGGATAATCAAATTTTGCTTATAAACTCGTGTTTTTCTATTTAACCCATAGATGTTTCCCTAACAGATACTACCACTCCGGGTCAGAGTGGACCAGGGAGCAATGGTGATGAAGGGGTGCTCCACATTCCCCAAACCTCCAAAACTGGAACCTCACCATCAGATAGAGTTTAACATCATTCCCAGGACATGTAGACCCTCAGCCACCACCTAGAACCCATATGATAAAAAGGGTTGGGGCAATCATATAGCTAGGGCTTGATGTGACCAGCTGATTGATCAGAGGGGGCCCTCTCTAACCGCCCGTCTTGCCCAAGAAAGGGCCAAAGTGGAGTTTTGCAAGTCATGGACTGCTCAATCACTCAGTGTTCCCTCAAAAGATAAATTAAACAAATCAAACTGTCACAATCAGGTTTGGCTTTTTAACCTCAATGTTAAAATAATATTTACTTTTCTAGAAAACAAATTAACTTCTAAATTTTAACATAAAAGTAGAAGTTGCCTATTGTTGTTATCAGCTGAGAGCAAGGGAATCCTTTTTCACTAATGCTAGACCAGGGAGCTCGTTTTTGCATTTGAGGTCGAGTGCCACACCATCAGCTGCCCCTTTACCACACAGATCCAAACTTTGCTAATCATGTGCTCAGATTCCCATAATTTTTAAATTACATTTAGTTAGAATAGTTAAAGTAAAAACCCAAAGTTAACCAGCATGGACAGAATATTGGTAATACATATTGTCAGTGGGCCAATTAGCTTCTGATATCAATATCATTGGTTACTGTATAACCTTCTGCACTCTACATTTGTAATTCACAAATTATCAACTGTATATCTATGTGCTGTCCTCCTGACCCAATTTAAATTTTTCAACTTTCTAAATTAGGGAGGAGGAAACACTTAATATTTCGAATATTGTATTCCTTTTAAGATTTACTGTTCAAGTGCATTGTACTTTAATCTTTTCAGATTTATTGAAGTCAACATTATATTCACACAAATTAACTAAACTCAACGGTATAACACATTTTAGATAATTGGGTCCAGCTATTTTGGGACTCCAATCTGCTTCTGATGGCAGGTACTACATTTAAGTTATTAACTCTTAACATCCTGTTGAGATGTTTTCCAAGTCCAGAGATCCGTTCCTATAAGGATTTATATAAAAAAAATAGCCTTTTCATTTAAAGTTACCAAGATATGTCCCTTAAATCAAAGACTAAATGTTTAATATTAAATTTAAACAAAGGCAATCATTTAGGGCAGATTAGGAAAACAAATGTGACTTGACCAATATTGTGTCTTGTTGTCCATTGCCAAGTTTTTGCATGTACACCTCTCATTTTTCTTTGGTAATCTGATGGAAAAACGTATAACGTCGAAACGATAGGCGAACGTAACACCATCATATAGGTAGGGCTTGATGTGACCAGCCGATTGATCAGAGGGGGCCCTCTCTAACCGCCTGTCTTGCCCAAGAAAGGGCCAGAGTGGAGTTTTGCTAGTCAAGGACTGCTCAATCACTCAGTGTTCCCTCAAAAGATAGGGGGTGGGGATTGAGGTGGTATAGATGTTAAGAGTTAAGGCCCTTGTTTGAAGAGAAAATCTCAGCTTAATTTACAAGTTTTCAGAATCAATTTATTGATTGTAGTGTTGTGCACATGTTCTACCTTATTTTGGAGGGAGAAATTAAAACATTTTTTAAACTAGACTTGATCAGACACTGGGAAAGAAAGAAAAAAATCCAGGTTACATTAACTCTTAACATCCTATAACCCCTCATTCCACCCGGCCAGAAGAGTATTATCCTCATACCCCACTTTTACTAGGTTAGGCACAAGGCCCTATTAACGTGGGACCACCTACAAGCCGAGACTCATTGGTGGTGGGTTTAAAAATTGCGTCTATCCCCTCGGGATTCCCCCTCAAGGGGGCACCTGAGGCACTGGGCAATAAACCCAGCCCTCCCCAAATGATAGCCTTTGTTTAAATTTAATATTAAACATATTTAGAAGTCTTTATTTTAAGGCAAATAACAGGCAACTTTAAATGAAAAGGCTATTTTTAGCCATTTTGTGATAAATCCTTATGGACTTAGAAAATTCTCAATAGGATGTTAAGAGTTAACATGGACATTTTACAGGCTGGTATTTGGAGTGGAGGGATGGAGTGGGAGTGATGATGGTAGAGTTTTATTCAGATTATTTGACCCTGAATGAAATTAATCTTTATAGGCAACTTTTGTTAATGCATCAAATACTCATTAATAAAAGATTAAATTTCTTTGGATTTTTAAGGCGTGTTCTTTAAATGGGTTTCCATAAAGTACATTAGCACTAGAAACCTAGTAACATTGCCAAGAAGATATTAAAACTAAAAGTTCTAATTTAGTTATTTCTATTGTAATTTAGAAGTAGAGCAGTGAACAGAATGGCAGCAGATAGAGATGTTTGTTTGTTTTGTTTATGTAATATCATCCTCAGTGGGTCATTTAATGCCGACAAAGTTGTGAAATAAATTAATTCTTAAATGCATAATGCAATTTTGTTTATAAAAACATGTTTTTCTATTTAACCCATAGATGGGACCCTAACAGGTACTACCACTCCGGGTCAGAATGGACCAGCGAGCAATGGTGATGAAGGGGTGCTCCACATTCCCCAAACCTCCAAAACTGGAACCTCACCATCAGATACAGCTTAACGTCATTCCTAGGACATGTAGACCCTCAGCCACTACCTTCTAGCACCCATATAATAAAAATGGGTTGGGGCTTGCCATAAAGGCAATAGGGCTGGGAAAATCATATAGGTGCTAGGGCTTGACGTGACCAGCCGATGGATCGGAGAGGGCCTCTCCGAACGCTCGTCTAGTCCAAGTAAGGGCCAGAGTGAAGTATTGCAAGTCATGAACTGCTCAGGAAATCAGATGGACTGGCTGCAACAAGATTGACATTAGGGCCTCAATTTCTGTGGAGCAGGCTCAAGAGGTTTTACACTGAACTGTAACTATTTACTATGTTTATGCATTATCAATTGGAAGCATCTTAACCTGTGAATGCTTTATAATTTAACACTCCCATGGCTTTATCTTCCATCTTATGTTATGGGATCAGAGATTGAAGAAGCCTAGAATAACCCACTATTAACTGAACTGCAAATTCAGGCTCATATCCTGGCATGAGCTTATCTTCATGCTTGAGGCCATTGGCCTAAATTAGAGAATTATTGCAAGTTCAAACATAAAAGATAACCTATGCCTCTTGGCCACACTTTAAAATTGACTTAGAATAATAATAATAATAATAATAATAATAATAATAATAATAATAATAATAATAATAATAATAATAATAATAATAATAATAATAATAATAATAATAATAATAATAATAATAATAATAATAATAATAATAATAATAATAATAATAATAATAATAATAATAATAATAATAATAATAATAATAATAATAATAATAATAATAATAATAATAATAATAATAATAATAATAATAATAATAATAATAATAATAATAATAATAATAATAATAATAATAATAATAATAATAATAATAATAATAATAATAATAATAATAATAATAATAATAATAATAATAATAATAATAATAATAATAATAATAATAATAATAATAATAATAATAATAATAATAATAATAATAATAATAATAATAATAATAATAATAATAATAATAATAATAATAATAATAATAATAATAATAATAATAATAATAATAATAATAATAATAATAATAATAATAATAATAATAATAATAATAATAATAATAATAATAATAATAATAATAATAATAATAATAATAATAATAATAATAATAATAATAATAATAATAATAATAATAATAATAATAATAATAATAATAATAATAATAATAATAATAATAATAATAATAATAATAATAATAATAATAATAATAATAATAATAATAATAATAATAATAATAATAATAATAATAATAATAATAATAATAATAATAATAATAATAATAATAATAATAATAATAATAATAATAATAATAATAATAATAATAATAATAATAATAATAATAATAATAATAATAATAATAATAATAATAATAATAATAATAATAATAATAATAATAATAATAATAATAATAATAATAATAATAATAATAATAATAATAATAATAATAATAATAATAATAATAATAATAATAATAATAATAATAATAATAATAATAATAATAATAATAATAATAATAATAATAATAATAATAATAATAATAATAATAATAATAATAATAATAATAATAATAATAATAATAATAATAATAATAATAATAATAATAATAATAATAATAATAATAATAATAATAATAATAATAATAATAATAATAATAATAATAATAATAATAATAATAATAATAATAATAATAATAATAATAATAATAATAATAATAATAATAATAATAATAATAATAATAATAATAATAATAATAATAATAATAATAATAATAATAATAATAATAATAATAATAATAATAATAATAATAATAATAATAATAATAATAATAATAATAATAATAATAATAATAATAATAATAATAATAATAATAATAATAATAATAATAATAATAATAATAATAATAATAATAATAATAATAATAATAATAATAATAATAATAATAATAATAATAATAATAATAATAATAATAATAATAATAATAATAATAATAATAATAATAATAATAATAATAATAATAATAATAATAATAATAATAATAATAATAATAATAATAATAATAATAATAATAATAATAATAATAATAATAATAATAATAATAATAATAATAATAATAATAATAATAATAATAATAATAATAATAATAATAATAATAATAATAATAATAATAATAATAATAATAATAATAATAATAATAATAATAATAATAATAATAATAATAATAATAATAATAATAATAATAATAATAATAATAATAATAATAATAATAATAATAATAATAATAATAATAATAATAATAATAATAATAATAATAATAATAATAATAATAATAATAATAATAATAATAATAATAATAATAATAATAATAATAATAATAATAATAATAATAATAATAATAATAATAATAATAATAATAATAATAATAATAAATAATAATAATAATAATAATAATAATAATAATAATAATAATAATAATAATAATAATAATAATAATAATAATAATAATAATAATAATAATAATAATAATAATAATAATAATAATAATAATAATAATAATAATAATAATAATAATAATAATAATAATAATAATAATAATAATAATAATAATAATAATAATAATAATAATAATAATAATAATAATAATAATAATAATAATAATAATAATAATAATAATAATAATAATAATAATAATAATAATAATAATAATAATAATAATAATAATAATAATAATAATAATAATAATAATAATAATAATAATAATAATAATAATAATAATAATAATAATAATAATAATAATAATAATAATAATAATAATAATAATAAAAAAAAAAAAAAAAAAAAAAAAAAAAAAGGTGTGTACCAGATGCCCACTTCTATTTATAGACTCACCGAGAACCATGTGATCGACCTTTTGGCCAATCACTAGCAGTACTTTGCTGCCGATATATTTATACCGGCTGTTCTGGTCATAACTGTTTTGAACCTTCGTGGACTATGGACATAGGATTGAATTACTGGACCTTTAACACTACGCAGGATAGGACTTATACACTTACCAAAGGATTCCATAATTCAGGACTTACTTTAAGCCTTTTTAAACTGGCCAAGGATGGCATTTAAAAAAACGTTATGTTACTCCCGTTACCTTAAGGTAACAGGAGTAACTCATAACGTTACCTTAACTCATAATGTCCTGTTGAGAATTTTCTAAATCCACAGCCCAATTCCTATAACCATTTATCAAAAATTGATAAAAATGGCCGTTTCATTAAAAGTTACTAATTTCCCTTAAATTAAAGACTTTTAGCTCAGTCGGTAGAGTGTTCGGCTAGAAACAACAAGGTTCCTAGTTCGATACCGGTCCTCGCCAACTCAGCGTATGAGTAGCACAGGGATCTGTGCGGTAAAGTAAGGAGCTGAGGGTAGGTGTGGCGCTCCACCTCAGATGCTAAAAATAATCTCCTTGGTCTAGTGCTAGTGAAAAGGGGATAGACTCCCTTGCTGCATGGCTGATACCGACATTAGGCCGCCCCGACAACTTTACTTTAAGACTTCTAAATATGTTTAATATTACATTTAAATAAAAGGCCATCATTTGAGGTGGATTAGGAAAATGAAGGAGACTTCTGGCTGGGTGGAATAGGATGTTAAGAGTTAATTCAAGTCTGCAGCTATTTGCCAATTCAGGCACTGTTTACTCGTCTCGCTTGAACTAGTCTGAAGACAAGTTTTCATGTGGTTCATATTTGATAAGTGTCTCCAGAAAAGTCAAAGGGTTTAAGGCAGATAACATTTTTCATCAAATTCAATAAGAATTGATGACAGACTGTTACCTTGAACTGGCATTCAGTCTTATGGTTGTGTTGGGACTAGAACTGTGCCTTCGGGGACAGGAAGTAGAAAAGGTAACGTCCCTTATCAGGTTGGGGGGGGGGAAGAACCCTCTTTACGGTTTTGGTACCAAAGTGTGAGCCTCGTAGAAATGAGCTCTTGTCTCAGTCTCTTGTGACTGAAGGAACTTTCCTCTCAGTGAGAGTAACAACCGCAGACCCAACCTGACGCCCCCCTCAACAAGGGAGATATATGAACTGTAAGTACTGCCCCTAAGTACTTTGTTATATTGACTGTCGAGTTATATGTGAATAAATAAGGTTAAAAGTACATGTGCTTTCCCTTTCGTCTTTACATTCTGTGAACTTATCTTTTTCCTTATAGACTGTAGGCAGCTATTCCCACAGTTGTAATGCAATGGTAGGATTTGCATAGCCAGTGTAAGATTCAAAGTGATTAACTTGAAGATACAAACTCCAACAAAGGTTGACAGACAAAACATTTAATATGGTACAGCACATGGATAAAAGGGTACATAATACAAGATGTACATAAACATACATACAAAAGTAGAAGGGAAAAACAAAAGTACAGACATGAGACTAAGAATAGTCCATGCTGTATAAATCACTTACATGTAAGGGGGGCCAAAAGCCCCAACAAGAGGGGGTAGACCAGTGTCTAACCCATAGTCGTGCCTCGAGCAACCGGAAAAGAGAGGAAGAGACGTTCAAACCAGCCGCTTAAATACTATAGCCCCTGGTGAGAACAAGCAACAAATCAGGGGGAGGATAACTCTTACAGGCCAATGGGAAGATAATCCTAACACCAGCTACCACAATCTGAATGCTCAATACATCTTTCCAGTTATATATGGCAGGGAGTCAGGGACCCATCTGCGCCAACCTAAAGGGAACCACTGAGTGAATTTTATCTGTTAATCTACCCATTATTTTCCCATTAAACTAACCCTAAATCTTTTTTATTAGTAGATCAATAAATAAATAATATATCAGTCAATCAGAGCCACTCTGAATGAATTTTATCTATTAATTAATCTACCCATTATTTTCCCATTAAACTAACCCTAAACCCATCTTTTTTCCTAGTAGATCAATAAATAAGTCAATTAGAGTGGTTTCCCTTTTTCTAGGTTGGAGTTATTAGGAAATAATCCTAATGTTTCTATCATTAACCCCTTATCCACTACTGTCTGCAAGTAGACAGACTTCAGGTCACATTGACCAATTGTAACAAGATTTTAAAGTATGTTCAGTGCAGCATCCTGACCATCTTAAGCAAAATACCAAGAGGACAGATTCCTATCACCCAAGTGGTTCAGCATCTTTAAGATGTTAAAGAAAAAAAAAAGTTAGTGCTTTAAGAGATATCTAAAATGTCAATGTTAGCATTTATTTCATTAGGTTATAATCAGAAGAGAAATATTTGCCTTAACATTTCAACATGCGAAAGTCTAAGATCTACTATTGATGTCTATAAATAGAAATATTTGAATCTATTCTTTGATGTTCAAAGGGGAGACTGGCATGTTGCAGTTGAATTGGTCATCAAATTGGGAAGATTATCTCAACAGTTGAGGAAGACTAAATGTATTACAAATTAACTCAAATTGCCAAGATGAAAAGCAATATCTTGTTTGATGAGGAAGTGCAAATTAGTAGACGAGGAGGAGGAGGAGGAGAGTATTTATCTTTAAAAAAAAAAAAAAAAAAAAAAAAAGTAAGTAATTAAGAGTCATTGAGAAATGTCTAAGTTCAATGTAAGTATAAAAGTATCTACATATAAAGACTCAAGTTGGGAGGTGTGTGGCGTAATGGCTAGAGTCGTTGGAAATGGACTCATCGACTAGAGTTCAAATCCTGGACGAAGCAGTTTGCAGTTCACATAGCATTAATACTCTTGGGAAAGGGTACAAATCCAACTACTCTCCCTCCAGCTATTGGCAAATAGGTAGACTGGGATCTTTAACCATGACTAGGTAACCAGTCTAGAAGGAAAACTGAACTCAAACCCATTAAACTCTGCTTAAGAAATTGACTTTGTAACATCCTGCTCGTGCAGAGGGGTTTGTAAATATAAATTGTGGAACAAGGTAAGTTTTGGTAGACAGGCCTGTTTACCAAAATTTTCCCAATGATACCGACATAAAATTAAGGTCTAGGAAAAAGAAATTTCAGGTTACCCTTACCACGCTTAAATTGGACTATTAAGGCAACTAGAAAAACAAGTTAAGTACCATTTTATGAATTGCAAAGTTCCTAGCTCAACACTGGCCCTCACCAACTCAGCGTTGGAGTAGCACAGGGATCTGTGCAGTAAAGTGAGGAGCTGATAGCAGGTGTGGTGCTCCACCTTGGATGACCAAGCAATTTTCTTGGTCTAGCGCTAGTGAAAAGTGGATAAACTCCCTCGCAGTCTGGCTGATACCGACTTTAGGCTACCACAACAACTTTTACTTACTACATTTAACCTGGACTATTATCAAGGCAACTAGAAAAACAAATTAAATACAATTTTATGAATTTGTAAAGATTTATTAACCAAATGAAAATCATTTGAATTTCTGAGATGTAACTTGTGCAATAATTCTGTCTGAATAATTTTGTGTGATCAATGTTTATGCTAAGCTCTCTGCTTCTTTTTTCCTCAAAAGAAAATTCAGTTATAACTGGGACCTAACAGGTTGTTGGCTCTTAGATAACTATATCTACAATGTTCAAATCATAATACATTCTCAATTATATAAATACAACCTTCTAATTAGAATTTCTATTGGTAACTGCTTCTCATACCACTTGTCTACATTGCATAAAAATTTTTTAAAATGATATATATCTTATTATAATGGAGATTGTAACCGAAACTATATTACTACTCAAGTCACAATTTCCTTAGTTATTGACATCACATTCTCCATGATATTAATTTCATTTAAAACTCAATTATTAACAAAATTGTTGTACATTATTAATACTGTTAACCATATCTACATGATATTTTCCACGTACCCCACTTGTACGGGTCAGGCACAAAGGCCCTATTTATGTGGGACCACCCACAAGCCGAGACTCATGGAGTGGCAGGTGAAAAATTGCGTCGATCCCGTCGGCATTCCCCCTCAAGGGGGGGGGCGCCTCAGGCACTGGGCAATAAACCCAGCCCTGCCCCTTTAAATCAAGGGGGCAGGTGTTGCCTGGGGGGATGGCCTCCTGGGATCGACGCTGTTAATTATATCAATGGTCCAGAGGCCGAAGCCACTGTTGACCATATCTACATACTAATAACATGCAATTATATTTATATATACAACAAAATAGCGGTTTACAGTGAACGGGAAGGCTAATTTGCATATTGATATTAAAAATGTGATTTTATTAAATATGTGCTTAGTATTATTGATTTTTAACTGTTTGGTTTTATTTTAATGAATATAAGCAAAAATCTCTTCAATGAATCTTAAATGAAATCCATTAAGAAAAAATAACTCATTTTATTCTTTACTTCCTCTTTTAACTAAATAAATTAGAAAAAATAACAATTAAAGATGGGAGTGATGGAAGAGTAAGTTTCAGTTCTATTTTTCGATTATATCCCCCCTGTTTCAAATCTTTTATCTGCATTCTTATTTAGTTTCATTAGCCTTTCTAATTTAATACAATATTTTATTACATTAAAACTTAGATACTTGCACCCGGAGGGTGCATATATTTGCTAGTATATATAAAAAAATTTCTGCAGTTATGCAACATCTATTCATACAATACCATAACCCAACAAAAAGTGGCACATAGGAAGATTAGAGAAATATTATAATGGAGATTGTAACCGAAACTATTACTAATCAAGTCACAATTAACAGTTATTTACATCACATTCTCCATGATTTTATTTATATTTAAACCTCAATTATTAATAAAATTTCTTCACCTTTTTATTAGTGTTGTCCATATCTACATACATATAATATGCAATTGTATTTATATATATATATACAAAAAAATAGCGGTTTGCAGTGTGAATGGGAAGACTAATTTGCATATTGATATTAAAAATGTGATTTTATTAAATATGTGCTTAGTATTGATTTCTAACTGTTTGGTTTTATTCTAACGAATATAAGCAAAAGTCTCTTCAATGAATCTTAAATGAAATCCATTAACAAAAAAAAATAACTCATTTTATTCTTTATTTCCTAATTTAACTAAATAGTTAAATAAGTAAAATTCAGCAAAGAAAAACGGGAGTGATGGAAGAGCAAGTTTCATTTCTATTATACCCCCCCCCACTCTGTTACATATCTTTTTGTCTGCCTCTAATTTAATATGATATTTCATTTCATTAAAACTTGAATACTTGCACCCGGAGGGTGCATATATTTGCTAGTATATTTAAAATGCTTTAGGGAATAAAACAATTGCCAGTCCAATTTGTAACTGAATGATATCCTATAGGATATATGCATTTGTGCAGAATGTAGACAAAGTTTAGTTACTCAAATTTAATATTAAAAATATTGATATTATGTCCTACTGTAATAACAGGAGTCAAACAAGTATTTCTAGCTTAAACAAAAAAAAAAGACAAAACGTTAAATAGTCTTGAGTACTACTATAACTGTAGTTCACATGGTAGATTTGCAGTATCTTTTATGCGAGGGATCCTCACATAAAATATGTTGTGGCTATCCAACTATCAATCAGTCCCAACTGATGTTACTGTTAAAAGGAAACATTACTGGGCTATTTATATAAGGTGACAAAGAAACAAAAATAAATAAATAAATGAGGAGGGGGAGAGACTAGGAGGGGAGAGGCCAGCAGTGGGAGAGGCTGAAAGTGTTGAGTCACATAGCAGCCTGGTCCAGTATTTTATTTTTATTTTTTTTTTTATTTATTATTATTACTACAGCAGCTTTATGCAATATAGACAAGAAGTGGTATGAGAAGCAGTTACCAATAGAAATTCTAATTAGAAGGTTGTATTTATAATATAATTGAGAATGTATTATGATTTGAACATGGTAGATATAGTTTACATAAGAGCTAACAACCTGTTAGGTTCCAGTAACTGAACATTGAAGAAAATAGTAGCAGAGAGCTTAGCATAAACACTGACCATACAAAATTATTCAATTCAGACAGAATTATTGCACAAGTTATATTTTATGCTCATTGCTAAAAAAAAAAAAAAAATCCATTTTTGCCAAGTTGGGTATATGTGAGCACATGCACAAGACCAGAATTTAAACTGGTATAGTTTTATACCACTAAATCTCAAATCTATAAAAATCTTGAAACTTATCTATAAATTTGAAATTTGAATTCAAATGTCACTAAGCAAAGTAAAATATAACCCTTTGATATAACCAGTTCCCACGCCCCACACAATTTAAGAATTAGTTATTAATAGCGACTTTTCTAGTTAGTCGGCATACACTTGTACTAACTAGAAAATAATATTAATAACTAATTCTTAAATGGCTTCTTGTAGGGCGTGGGAACCATGATTCTATCCAAGGGCCATATTTTTGCTTAGCGACATTTACCTTAAAATTTTACTAAGGAATTTTTTTAATATAAATTAAAGACACTAGATTTAGTAGCTTAAACTATACAAAAGACTTTAAATTCTAGTCTCATATGTACTCACATATATCCAATCCAGGAAAAATGCATATGATTCATAAATAAAATATTTGTGTGTGTATGTATATATACACACACACGTAATTATGCATTTTCAGCTTCCTCCATATGAATAATAAAGTGTAGGTCACAAAGAGAGGCATCAGGATTTTAACGATTCTTAGGTGGGGCACAACAAAAAGTTGGGAACTCCTAGGATAGAAGTTAATACTAATGTAGTGAGATGGTGATTTTCCTGAGTTTTGCGAGAACTATTAGAAAAGAGAAAGAAATAAGAGATAGTAAAAGGTTTTAAAAAAAAATAAAATAAAAAAATAGTGATGAGCACAAAACGGTTGTCATCATTTTGACCGGGGTGTAACCCCTCGAATGGAGAATTGTATGTCAACCGGAAGTTTTGGTTTCAACTGGAAGTCACGTGGAATGACGAAGAAAAAATACCACTTTTTGCTTTCGGACGCGTAGGGTACAGACCGGACCTCTAGTCCTAGTGTGGGATCACAGTAATTTAACCTGTCCTTTCTGCCTTCCCCTTCAGACAGCCCATGAGACTAGCCCTGGAAATAAAAGCTAAGCAGCTTGTGACGATATATTTCTCGCGTTGTACTTTTTTTATTGACAAGATGACCGCCACGTGCCGAACACCTTTTTAGTGCTGCGAATTTGGAGGCACATTGACAAGACCCGCTATACAACATATCTATATTAGAAAGTCACATATCGCTTTTGATACTGTGAATATATTGCTACCGACACGTTACACTAAGCTAAACAAGTTTAAGAGACTAAATTTTATTCGCTTTATTCTTTGTGTTCTCATTTCAATTTAAATTGAAAAATGAATCATTTAAGTTTTAACCATCACTTAAATCTTAAGGAATTTTTTAAAGAAGTTCTCAATTTCATAGAAGCAACTATGAAATAAAGGAACTGATTAAATCAAATATATCCAAAATGTTGCACTGAATGCAGTTTTAAATTGCAAATATAAACAGACAACTTCTATGCAACCAAACGCTTTATAGGACAAAAAAGTTAATCTTATAAATAATTAAGAAAACTTTAAGATCTAAACTTCCCCACTTTCAAATGAGGCAGTCCCAAGATATCAGAGACCAGTTCCAGGGGGTCCCCATCCAAGATGCACATAAGTATGGTAAATACTTTACACCTAAAGTACCCAAAAAAGAAAAAAAAAGCTGATGGACTGGATAACTCATGAACTACCAAAACTTGACCATGTGTTACATCCACCCACCCCCTTGTGAGGAAGACGGAGACATACTATTATCACAGATGGTAATTTTTCTAACTCTCCAATGCTTAAAAGAAGCATAAAGTCTTACTAAGTGAGACTAACTTAAAAACAGCAAACCGACAGCAAGGATATATAAAAAATATTAGAAGATAATGGAACCAGAATTTAAGATCTAACAAGTTACACCAAGACACTAGTCATCAATCTCAATGTTAGGGTTACAAAATTTTAAAAACAAATGACCCTAACCTTAAGAAAAAGTTTGAAACAGGAAGGTTAAAACTTCAAAGGATAACATTTTGCTGATAATTACAAGTGAATTCAATCTTTATTACGTACCCCCTATATAAATGGCCTTGTACCAAACAAGGTTTAGTAAATAAGCAAGTTCAGTACAAGAAAGACATCACGTGCGACTTCAAAGGAATTTTGTAAGCTTTGATAGCATATCGGACATGGTTCTCTTACAAACGTTTGATCTTTTAGGCAAATTTTTAAATTAAAGAACCAAAACTGCTATTAAGTCAGAAGTCAACTATTTCCAAAATATTCAGAGAACCTGAACATTTACAAAAATTATTAAAAGAGACATTGAATAGAGAAGTCAATAACTTTAACCATAAGAGAACACTTGACAGGGAGTATCAGTAGAATTATATTGGGTAAATGTTATTACTTGGACTTAAGAAAAAGCTAAATTGGAACTAAAAGATGTTGCATGCTATTTTCAACAAATCCTGAAAGCAATAAAATTGCAACTGTAGATGGTTACTATCTCACAAACCATAAATAATTTAAAAAAATTTAAATACTAATAAAATAAAAATTTTAATTAAAAAAAAATTTTTCAAAATCAATATTTTAAGGCATGAAAATGTAGAAGACTATTATTAGTCAGTTCAAATTATTTATGATGGTTCATTTCCAAAGTTTAGAACAAATTTGTTCCAAGAGAATTTAGTGTACAAAAAAAAATCTTTACATCAAAATAAATACACACACGCATTTCTTTTCCCAAACTTAAGGAAAAGAAATTAAAACAATCCTATATAGCAATGCTAACCTATCCAATCGATTCTGATTTTTGTGTAAACATTTGTTTTAATCACTTTTCCTTAAATTTAGGAAAAGGATTGTGTTAGGGTGTTTGCTTTAATCTCTTTTCCTTAAGTTTGGGAAAAGAAATGTGTATTAGTGTAAAAAAAAAAAAAAAAAAAAAAAAAAAATTTTTTAATTTAAAAAAAAATAAAATAAATTTATCCAACAAATGTTGAAGAAAATGATTGAAAGTGAAAAATATATGTACAGTGTTAAGGATGAAATTTATTGTTTTAATAAGTAAACATAAGTGTTTTGATCTCTTGTTTGCATGTGCAGGATATTCTTTTTTAAATTATTTTACAGATATGCTAGAGTGGGCCGATTAGCAAAAATCTAAAGGACTTGCTAAGCAAGTTGAGGGAACCCATGCCATCAGCATACGTTAATGAGATGTCAGAGCTACTGACAAAGTTTAAACTAAACATTATGGTTTAAGTATTAAGACAAACATGTCATTTTATTAATGCTTGTTTATCACTATTTACCTACCTGTCAATTTCAGAGATATCTATATCCATTTATAGCAAAAATAGGTCTTAAATAAACCAGAGCAGAGAAGAGAAAAGCAACATGCTGTCATTAATATAAAATAAAGTTTTTTTTTCTCATCAGAATTTCATTCTATTAGGCATACAGTCAAGTTTTAAAATAAACACTTATATGGGAATGTTATTTATAGTTTTAAAGAATTCCAGCATGTGTATTCTCTTTATGGAATAAGATATCCCAATGATAAAGAGACTTTAGCTAACTATTGTTTGCAAAAAAAAAAGACAAGCACAGAATCCAAGAACAAAAGATAAATGAAGGTTTATGTAAAATATGAGTAGCAAGAAATTCAGAATGGAGGATGAGGATGTAAGTAGTCAAGAAATATCCATGGATCCAGCTTGTGTAAGATTATTTTAAAAATAAACTGAGTTAAGGCGACTATTTACCTATTAAACTGGGTATTTGCCTCATATCCCACTTGTATGGGCTGGGCACAAGGCCTAGTTTTAACGTGGGCCCACCCATAAGCCGAAGCTCATGGGTGGGAAAGAACAAAAATTGTGTCGATCCCTCGGCATTCCCCCTCAAGTGGGGGTGCCTCAGGCGCTGGGCAATAAACCCAGCCCTGCCCCCAAGGGGGCAGGTATTGCCTGGGGGGGGGGGACAGCCCCCTGGGACCGACGCTATTAATTGAACACACCGGTCCAGTGGCCGAAGCACACCGGACACCTGAAGGACGGGTTGGAAAGGTCTGTAGTATTAAACTGATGACGTGTTAGTTGGAAGTTAATCCAGTCTGGACAAAATGTAGCCAGTCTTATTGAACATAAAAATAGTCACACAATTTGATTAATATATAATCCAAACCAGACTATATGCAGTTAATCAGTTGGCACGAAGACTGAGCATTAAAGTCAATGACCAACCAAGTTATGTTCACATTTTGTGCAGAAGTAAGAGGCAGAAAAAAAAAAAAAAAAAAAAAAAATTTACTGTTTAGTATTTTATTGCAAGGTTGCAGGTTCAATACCAGTCCTTGCTAATTCAGCCGATGAGTAGCAAAGCCTGGATAATCTTATCTGTGCAGTAAAACATCTGGAAGCTGATGGTAAGGACACTCCACCCCAGGAAAAAAATCTCCCCAGTCTAGCACCAGCAAAAAAGACTCCCTTGCCATTGCCAATAGACAACTCCAACTTTACCATTTCACATGAATTTACTAATGACCAAACTAATCCTTTGGCTTTAGGAAAAAAGACGGACAAGATTCTGACCAACTAAATTCAGGACTTTAGATAAATTAGTCCCTGCTGTAGACAAATTAGAAGCACTTTTCATATTGGAAGAGCAGAAACAATGGGTGGTTAAATCCTATTATTAAAAGATTTTGACCTATTGATCAAGTACAAAGAGTTTAAATTCCCTCCCCTCACCCACCCACTTAAGAAATCTGAGCAGATTTCTTTAGTTAGAACTAGAAAACAAATTGGATATTGGAACATCAGTTTCTAATTATATTGATGCTTCTATTTAAGAAGAAAGTGAAGAATATTAATTGGTATTTAATTATATTTGTATTTAAATTCAAAATTTGACTGGATATTACTTTATTCCAAGGGCATTTTAACTTTATTGGTCTAATTTTTAGGTTTCATGTTCCATTTTGCTGGATTAAACATACAAGTATCTTCATAAACCAGATTTGAATAAAAAAAAAAAAAAAAAAAAAAAAAAAAAAAAAAAAAAGAACACATCCAGTTGTTTCATGATAAACTATAGGTTACTAAGGAAACTAAACTTATAGTTTCAATGTTAAAAAGCTTAAAGAATTCCAAAGATGATAAAAATTGAATGGTATTTTCTATTTGCCAAAGTTAGACAGGTCTAAATATTGTAAATGTTTAGAATTATATTAAATTAAGTCTTATTTAAGTAAGTCGGTAGAGCGTTTGGCTAGAAACCACAAGGTTCCTAGTTCGATACCGGTCCTTGCCAACTCAGTGTATGAGTAGTACAGGGATCTGCGCGGTAAAGTAAGGAGCTGATGGTAGGTGTGGCGCTCCACCTCAGACACTAAAATAATCTCCTTGTCTAGTGCTAGTGAAAAGGGGATAGACTCCCTCACTGCATGGCTGATACCGACATTAGGCCGCCCCGACGACCTTACTTTACTTTAAGTCTTATTTACTACTACCATCACATCAGAGGACAGTATGGAATTTATATACAAATTTAACTTATAAAAGATATGAAGTCAGGTCATAATAGGTTCAAAGTTCCCTGTATAATAAAAACATTCTCATTCAAAAAGGATATTTTGACAATTGACAGACAGACAGACAGACAATGTTAATGGACTGATGATAGCCAACAATGGAATGCAGTTAACCATTGCTTTATTTTACATAAGATAAAAAACTTAATTTGCAAAACAATTCAATGTTAGAATTCAAGGTTTTCTCTGAATGAAAACGTCATTGCACATCGAGTAGGAGTTTAAAGGGGGGGGGGGGCTAACACAAGGTAGATTATCCATTTTAGGGTTTGGTTTATTTAATGGCATATCAACAACTTATGGGTCATTTGATGCTGAAATTTGATTCATTTTTAAGTGATTATAATAACTATTTTGAATGTTCCGTAACAATTGCTTGTCAATCATTTCTTTGGTCATATGGTATTAAACCGGATCTAATAAAAAGTTATTTGCAGTTATATGGTTTCAAGCATTCTTATCCAATACTAAGAATTTTCAGACAGAGCAGACCTGGGAGCAATGGCAAGGGTACACGACAATAAAAAAATTTTTAAAAAAATTTTAAAAAATAAAAAACTTCAGTAGAGTCTCACCAAGGGATGTAGTTCCTTGTCATATCTTTGACCCCCCCCCCCATTTTTTGAAATGAGTAGCCCCCTCTGAAGTTACTGCAATCGGCCTATTCTAAGCACCGATGGCGTTTTGTTAATCTGATAAATGAAACTTGATACTAATAGTGTACAGAAAAAAATTCGCATTATTTTATTCACCCGACAAAAGATTATTGCCAATCCCAACAACACTTCTATTTTTCTTTGTGAACTACTTAACTTTATGGAAAAGACTAAAGAGAAAAAGTCGTTTACGAACCGTGGGAACCAGACAAAAACCATTCGAGCAATGTTTTGTTTTTTAACTTTATTTTATAGAAAAGTGTAAAATTACAAGAGAAGAGAACTAAGAATTCTTCGGATGGGTATTGGTGGGGGTGGGGTCCATTTTAGATTAAATCATTCAGGAATTCAAGCAGTAAGATTAAGAAAGAAAAAAAGTTACTTTCAGAAAAATGCTGTCAGAGGTAAATGTAGTCTAAAGAGTAAAAACGTTTATTACGGGTCACAAATCGATCTACCAAAAGATCCTTTATTAGTTACAAACCACGAAACCAAGCCGTTTAAGACAAATCGTATGATTTTGTTGAGGAAATAATACCAAATAAAATAGGCATTAAAGTAACGCTTAGAAAAGAAAAAAAAAGTAACTTTAATTAAATGTATTCTACACAATATTTACTCTAGATTAATTGAATCATTTTTGTTTGCCAATTTTTAAAAAGTTGAAACTCAAACCAACTATAGTTAGCAGTTATCGTGTCTTATCTGAAGTGGGGTCCAATTGGAATGTGATGACATGTGCTGACGACACCACAACTAACATCGTTATATCAATGGCCATTCTTATATCGGGAGATACCATACATTCTGGCCAGTGGGTAGCTTTAAAATATTGCCAACATTTTAGTGATATTACTTATGATGCACATCAACCATAAAGCAAATCTTGATGACCCAGTTGTTTATGCACATTAATATGGTTGAATGCCCTGGGAAGAAAGTTCAGGGCTGCTAGGTTATGAGTGCGCTTTTCTATTACCGACTAATTCATATGGTGGCCCGACAACATGGTCGTTCGTATAAACAGGTTATTGTTTGTAGGGTTGCGAATTTGTTGCGCATTTTTCTCTGTAGCAGGTGACGACTTAATGCTTCAACAACTTCACTAGTTTTTAATTCAGTAAAATAAAAACTGAATGAATACTTATAACGACGATAAGACAAGTTCCCTAATTTGTTTCTAGAGCCTTTTATAAATCCAGCCTGTCCTTGAAACTGTATTTTTAATGAAGGTTACTTGAATTGCTTAGTAAAACTATCCGGGTTTGAATCTATTGAGATAAATATTCAATAACCGTTACTACTACTACCCAACAACTAGCCTAACTGATCCGGTATTAAGTTGATCAAGTTTTAAGAGACTATTGTATAACGTTTGAAAAGGGGAGTGCTACCTAAAAAAATTCATTGTGTATAAAATTTAACTTTTGACCAATCCTTATGAATTTAGCGTACGTTCTAAAGAATTTCTCTTTTTAACTTAGTCCGAAGTAGATAAAGGGAGCACCTGAGGAATTACGTAACACGTCCACTCCAGGGATAACTTCAGCTATCTTAAATGCTTTCTATCCCCATCAGTAGAAATACTAACTGGCTGTCCGATACTCGACTTTAAATGCAAATTTGAGGATTTAAAATTAGATTTATATAATTTTTAAAAATTCTAAAAATCCAGGAGCTAGGAAACTTCAGTAAATTTAAAGATCCAAAATTAAGATTGCATTTAACTATTTTTCCGTAGCTCCGAGAGGAAAAAAACGCAGAAAGGCTGAAGGCTTCGTTAAGTCACACCGTAAGTACCAAACGAAAATTGTGAGAAAGCTATGCAAGACTTAGAGTCACTTATATAAAAAGAGGTAATGAATACCTTCAAGAAACGAATTATACGTTAGTTTTCTTTATGCGTAAATTTTTTTAGTCGTAATGGACCAGAAAGTACGTTTCAGAAGAGTGTCATTAAAAATAGAAGAGTTAGAAAATATACAGACTGTGTGTCATACAAAACAGCAGATAAGCGAAAAGATACTTTAATTTGTTTTTTCATCGTTGATTTCATTAAAGTTTAAGTTTCTAAAAAGACGAAACACATGGTCAGATTTTGGGGGTAGTGAAAGATATTAAGAGTTGAAGTTAACTGCGACTCGTGCTTAAGGGCTTTTTCCACCCACTTCTAATAAAGAGATTAGAAATGGAATTTCCAGAAATAGTTTTTAAATTAAGAGTTAAGGGCAGTGCGTAGGGAGTTAGGTAGAAAAACTACGATATAGCTACAAGTAATTGGATAGTTTCAATCAATAGACGAATTTATTAACATTTTCGTTAGGAAAATTAGAAATACAATTAGTTTCGCCATTGGAAGGTTAGTAATAGCAGGTTATTTTACTTCAGATTTAGTTTTCAAAAGATCTTAGATAATCCTGCTTAGTCTCAGAACAAAGTTTAATTTTATATTTATAAATCTAAATATATTTAACAAATAGATATTACGAGGCTGGCGTGGTAACCGAACTGAAAGCAACCGCTTCACCCTAAGCATTAAGGTTTGTTATTGGTTTTCACTAGGAGGGAAGAAAAAAAAAACCGAAAAAAAAACAAAAACAAAAACGGAGGACTGTATAAAAAGCAAGCGATGTAGTCAAAACTTCCAATCCAAGTAAGATTTAATAATTTCTGAATTGAAATTGTTCGGCATTGCTTGCTACACCTTGTGAAGCCATTCAGGGAGGGGCAAAAAAAAATATCACGTGAGGATTTTTTTTTTCTTAAAGAAAAAAAAAAATTGCAAATACCGGGAAATAAAAAAGTTAAAATAAACACCGGTATATCTAAAATATTCTAATATCTTGTGAGAAATTTTGAGAGCATCGGTAGAATTATGAAAGAAATTAGATAAGCTCACGCATAATTAGGAAGTTAAGAAAAAGAGCGCTGTAAAAGAGGCCACGTGTTAAGTGGTGTGAGGCTAAACGACAGAGAAAGACTTATAACGACATTTTAGTTTAAATGAATAAAATAAAAAATTGTTTTAAGTCACTCAAGTAAGGAAAAGAATTTTCTTGAAGACTGGATTATCTTTATTTTAAAAGTAAAATTTATATCAAGTCTTTAAAAGAGACTAGATATAGTCGTCGGCAAGAAATTTTTTTTTTTGGCGACATTAGAGTCAGTCGCAGTATAAATAGTGAATTTATGTCCAGCTGTTTACTTAGTTGTTTAAAACAAATAAGAAATCAATTAACCGTTAAAGATAGAAAGGACAGTTTTTAAGAGTGTCCTTAAATTAAAGTGCAACTAGAGTTATTTTTCTTTTCATTTTTAAAGTGATACGGAGACTATACTAGCCATCAGCTTTCGCTTTACGTTAAAGTCAGAGACCAGAGATGCTGATGTTTATTTTTAAACATTTTAAGGATATTTTAAGGATATTTTTAAAAGTCGACAAGTGTTAAGTGACGTCCACAAGGCCAACCACGACAATTACAGTACATAGAGTTAATGTGATCTCTTCAATCGTCACTCCCTCCTCGTAGAGACAGTAGTAAAATAAATAGATACCAAAGAGAATTCTTACCTTAGTTACCACCAGACCAGGTATAAGCCAGAATAATAGCAAATAAGCTACGTTGAGGTAGGAGTCAGGAGGTATTTCGGGTGGTAAAGAGACCTTTTTTACCCCCCTTAAGTACCCCTCTACCACGTCTGCTAGGGTGACAATGTAAACGGGTAGAGGTTTAAAAGGGAAGAAAAAAAAAAAGAAAACAGCAGCAGCTCGTGGGGTTTATAAGTCGAGAGAATCGGGCGACATTGTCATTATTGTTATTCTTACGTTTACAGATAGGCACTCAATTTCCCTGGTCCTTAAAAATAATAAAAATCCATCCAATAACGGTGTACTCGACAGGCGGAGTTTTACAATCGACTTACTCTACCCGCCTTGTTGTTTTTATGCTGTCAATCATTCTTTTTTTAGCCAATCGCGTCACAAGTTAATACCGTATGCAAATTACGATGCACGCATTTTTTTTTATTTTTTCAAACAATAATCTTTTTCTTTTCTTTTTATTTCAAGTACGGAAAAAAGTTTTAATATTTTATTTGTTTATTTTCAATTTAATGATTTTTAATTTTTCGCATTCAATTTATATTTTTTCTCGTAAAATGAAATAAATCGTCACTTGTAGTTCGAGCGGTTATAATAGAAATGTGAGTTGTTCAGCGAAAATTTGATTTTTTTATTTTATTTTAAATGCTTCCTTTTATTTTATATCAATTTATTTACAATATTTTCAGTGTATAAGACGCAGTTTTTTCTTCGGACAGAAAGCACATCCAAAGAAATACAAGGTGTGGTTGCGGTAATTTCCAGAAATTTCTGTGTGCAAGATGAGAAATATCTAGAATTTTCGATCTTCTATAAGACGTAGGAAAATTTGAAACTTTAAATGCGTATTATACGATGAAAAATACAATATATAAGCAGAAAACTTTGGTATAACAAAAATGTTACTTTCAAAATAAACATTCCAAAAATCCTTTATTCACTTTTTTTTTTAATTAGATTTTTTAATTATTCAATTTTGTAAAATTTCATCTGAAACAATATGTGTGATCAAAAAAGTATGAAGATTTTTAAAATCTTTAAAATGTTTTAATTTTTAACTTTAATACTTATGCCCTTTATGTAATAAAGTGACAATGCCAAGACATGTAGACTGCTGTATAGATTTTTCTTCCAGGCTGTAGCTGTGTCAGTACTACTGTATGGCTTCACCACTTAGACTTTAACAAAACACTTGGAGAAAAAACTAGATGGAACCTATACACGGATGCTGTGTGCTGTTTTGAACAAATTCTGGAAGCAGCACCCTACAAAACAGCAGTTTTACGACTAGTTACCTCCTATCAAGTTTGCTAATGTGGTTTGGAGCCCAAGACTCATCAAGGACACAAAACTCATTGAGGGAGTCCAGAGGAGAGCTACTAAATTAGTGAATAATTTAAAATCCCTTTCATATGAAGAAAGACTTAGGAACATTGACTTACCAAGTCTGGTTTTCCGACATATAAAAGGGAATATGATTGAAGCCTACAAATACACGTATGGCTTTTATTCAACGAACTCTGACCTACTAACCATTGCTCAAAATATCTATACAAGGGGACATAAATTAAAACTCCTTAAAAAATGTTGTAAAGCAAACACAAACAAAATTATTTTTAGCTACAGAGTGGTGAATATATGGAATAAACTACCTTCATCAGTAGAGAATGCCCCATCTCTAAACTCCTTCAAGGCAAAGTTGGATAATCTGTGGAATGATATTAAATATTCTGTGGATTTAAAATGAATATTTATAAGGAACAGCTGACAGGTCTCAGACCTAATATACTAGCTGAAAAGATATTATTATCATTATTGTTATTATTATTATTATTTACTCCTTTTGAGTTTTCACATCAGCATTAGCTGATGGTCTTTCACTGGAGTCTGAGTGACAGCAAGTCTCCTCAGGTCTCCAGGACTCTTCTGAGTATTCTGGCAGATTGCAGCAGTGCAGTGTTCTGAATCGTTTCAATCCTTCCTCTGATTTCCAAACTTTCCAAACCCTTTTCCAATCCTTTTGGGACTGTTCCAAGTGCACCAACTACAATTGGTATCACTTTCACTTTCATATTCCATAACTTTTTCAGTTCTCTGGCAAGGTCCAGATATTTGTCTATTTTTTCATTTTCCTTTAACTTCACCCTGTGATCTGCTGGCACTGCAAAATCCACCAGTTGACAAGTTCTTTCTTTTTTGTTTATCAACACTAGGTCTGGCCTTGCTGGGATAAGGTGATCCGTTTTTATCTCAAAGTCCCAGAGAATTTTGTGCGTTTCGTTCTCAAGAACAGATTCTGGTTTATGGATATACCATTTTGTTGTGTAGTCAAAATTTAATTTTTTGCATAATTCCCAGTGGATCACCTTCCCAACCCAGTCGTGTCTAGCTTTGTATTCTCGTTGTGCTAGTTTGCTACATTCGCAGAGTATATGGTTAACAGTCTCATCTCTATTACCGCAAAGTCTACATTTACTATTTTGTTGGGTCTTATCAATTTTCGCTTTGATGTAGTTTGTCCTTTATTATTATTATTATTATTATTATTATTATTATTATTATTATTATTCCTTTTGAGTTTTCACATCAGTGTTAGCTGATGGTCTTTCACTGGAGTCTGAGTGACAGCAAGTCTCCTCAGGTCTCCAGGACTCTTCTGAGTATTCTGGCAGATTGTAGCAGTGCAGTGTTTTGAATGGTTTCAATCCTTCCTCTGATTTCCAAACTTTCCAAACCCTTTTCCAATCCTTTTGGGACTGTTCCAAGTGCACCAACCACAATTAGTATCACTTTCACTTTCATATTCCATAACTTTTTCAGTTCTCTGGCAAAGTCCAGATATTTGTCTATTTTTTCATTTTCCTTTAACTTCACCCTGTGATCTGCTGGCACTGCAAAATCCACCAGTTGACAAGTTCTTTCTTTTTTGTTTATCAACACTAGGTCTGGCCTTGCTGGGATAAGGTGATCCGTTTTTATCTCAAAGTCCCAGAGAATTTTGTGCGTTTTTTTCTCAAGAACAGATTCTCGTTTATGCATATACCATTTTGTTGTGTAGTCAAAATTTAATTTTTTGCATAATTCCCAGTGGATCACCTTCCCAACCCAGTCGTGTCTAGCTTTGTATTCTCGTTGTGCTAGTTTGCTACATTCGCAGAGTATATGGTTAACAGTCTCATCTCTATTACCGCAAAGTCTACACTTACTATTTTGTTGGGTCTTATCAATTTTCGCTTTGATGTAGTTTGTCCTTATGGCATTATTTTGTGCAGCAATTATAAGTGATTTTGTTTCTCTTTTGAGGTTTCCCTTTCTTAACCATGTCCAAGTCTTTTCATGTGCAACCTCTTCTATTTGTCGTTTGAAGCGTCCGTATAATTATTTTTCTTCCCATTTTTGTTTTCTAGTCTTTGTCGTTTTTCTGTTTGTCCATCTGCCGTTTCTACTATTATTGGCCGCCATAAGTAGTTTGTCTTTGCTCTTCCTTGTGTAATCTTCAAGTTGTTGGATTGTGGTTTCTACACATTCCTCTATGTTGGCAAGACCTCTTCCCCCTTCCTTTCTTGACACATACAATCTATCTCTATCATCTCTTATTATTATTATTATTTTCACTCCTTTTGAGTTTTTCACATCAGCGTTAACTGATGGTATTTCACTGGAGGTTGAGTGACAACAAGTCTCCTTAGGTCTCCAGGACTCTTCTGAGTATTCTATCCGATTACAGCAGTGTAGTAGTCTGGATGATCTCTATTCTTCCTCTGATTTCTAGATCCTCCAGTATTTTTTCCAAGTTTATTGGTACTGTTCCAAGTGCACCAACTACAATTGGTATCACTTTCACTCTCATATTCCACAGCTTTTTCAATTCTCTGGCAAGGTCCAGGTATTTATCCATCTTTTCATTTTCCTTCAACTTCACCCTGTGATCTGTTGGAACTGCAAAGTCCACCAGTTGACATGTTCTCTTTTTTTGTTAATCAACACTAGGTATTATTATTATTATTATTATTATTATTATTATTATTATTATTATTAGTTTTTCACACCAGGATTAGCTGATCCCTTCATAAGAGTTTTTCACACCCGCCTTAGATGGTGCTTCACTGGAGGCTAAGTGACAGCAAGTCTCCTCAGGTCATCAGGGCTCTTATGAGTATTCCAGCCGATCTCAACAATGCTGTAGTCTGCATGGTCTCGATTATTATTATTATTATTATTATTATTATTATTATTATTATCAAACAAATCATCCAAGTAGGATGAACAGGACACTGCTGGAGAAAACAAGGGTGAACTCATAAGTGATATTCTTCTGTGGACTCCTACACATGGACACACCAATGTTGGTCACCCAGCAAAAACTTACAGTCATATAACAGCTAACATCAATACTGAAAATCCATTTGAAGAGTAAGATTTAAAGATGAAACTGGTACATTTACACACCACAGTCGTAGGAGATGGCCTCGTGCAGGTCGGGGACCTGTCCAGGGAGGGGGTACCTGTAAGGGCAGTCTCCCTTTTCTGAGAGTTTTGGTAAATCTCCTGTGTCTGGAGACCCTAGTGTGGTCACGTGACACAGGAACCCAAGGAGGGAACCCTCTTCTTCTGATGCCACTGAACAAGCCTGGATGTGCTTGTCACTTCTTTCCAGCAGACACCTATGGTGCATGCCAGACGCCACAGACACAACACTGCTCACAGTAAGTGGTTTCCACCTATTTTGTAAATGAACATTACTGTGTATGTTGGGACTCTTGTGACATTTTATAGTCTGGGGAACTTCGTTCCTCTATACATGTTATATTAAAGCTTTATAAACGTAACTAATGTGTTTGTCGTTTTTCCTAACCGAAGTGTTCAACATTGGGTATTTATCCTTTAGGTAACCCAATGTTTTATAAGAACCCGAGTTAATACTTGGTGAACCTCTTATAAAACCATAACAAATAAAAACAAAAAAGAATAAATATAGTGAATGCTAAGGGGATTATTTTGAAGAAATTTGATGTTTCATTTATGGTGGTGGAGTTGAAAGGAGTTATATATATTTGGGGTAATTTACTTATCACACCATAAGTTCACAGGAAGCATGTGGTGTAATGGTTAAAGTCATGGGAAATGGACTCGTCGCCAGGAGTTCAAATCCTGGACGTGGTAATTGCATTTCACTTAGCGCTAATACCCTTGGGAAAGGTATGAATCCTACTCTCCCTCCAGCTACGGGTAAATAGCAGGGCAGACTGGGTTCTTTAACCATGGCTAGGTAACCAGTCTAGGAGAAGGAAAACTCTGAATTCAAACCTGTTGAACTGCTTAAGAATTGACCTTTGTCGTCTGCTCGGGTAAGGTAAGTTGGTAAATTAATATATATATATATTTGGGGTAATTTACTTATCACACCATAAGTTCACATGTATTAAGGCAAAAAAAACAAAGAACTCATAAATTTAACAAATAAAATGTGTATTGAAACAAAGATTACAATAATCAAGAATACTGATCGAAGTCCTGCAGAAAATGCTTTTTTAAATGTTCATGTAATAAGATAATAAGAATTGTTGAGTTGACTCCAACTGAGAAAGAAAGGGTAACATTCAAAATCAAATCAGCAGTCAAGTTACTTAGAGAGAAAGATATAGCTTATAATACCTTCTGCAGTAGGGAATTATTTCTTAAAATGAGAAGCGTGGACTATTCAGGCAAGTTGGTTCTTTCTCTGCTGTTCTTCGAAAAACCTTTGTTTATATAGGGTTCAGATAGGCTCCAAAAAGGGTATTTTTGATAAATTTCTTTTTAGGCGTGAAGCCTCTGATTGGTTGAAAATTATCATTTTTAATATTTATATTTTTCTCTCTAGCTGTGCCGATCTTCATGCACAAAGTGTTTATTTTCATCATTTTATTTTTGCTTTCAAAGCATTAACTTCCGGCTTACCACACATTTATTGTTTATTTCGGACCAAGTTACCTTTAAGCACCCCAGGGGCAACCTCGATTCAGAGGGATATGTTTCACTTTGCACCGTCAGCATCCAGTTGTTTGTTAGGGTTAGGGGTTAGGGTTAGCAGTTAGTTTTATAATTAAAAAAATGCATCTAAAAATCGTCTGGTAAAAAACAACCAGATGTTGACTGTGCAAAGCAAAACATGTCCTTCTGAATCCAGGTCGCCCCTGGGGTGTTTAAAGGTAACTTGGTCCTTTGTTTCTGTCATCATAAATACAGCATTAGTCTTGATACTTTTTGAATATAGTGTAGGAATAGCTGCCTACAGTCTATGAGGAAAAAGATAAGTTCACAGAATGTAAAGACGAAAGGGAAAGCACATGTACTTTTAACCTTATTTATTCACATATAAACTCAACAACAGTCAATATAACAAAGTACTTAGGGGCAGTACTTACAGTTCATATATCTCCCTCGTTGATGGGGGTGTCAGGTTGGGTCTACAGTTGTTATTCCCTCACTGAGGGGAAAGTTCCTTCAGTCACAAGAGACTGGATAAGAGCTCGTTTACGAGGCTCACACGTTGGTCCCAAAACCGTAAAGAGAATTCTTTCCCCAACCTGACAAGGGACTACCTTTTCTACTTCCTGTCTCCGAAGGCACAGGAGAGTTCTAGTCCCTACAATAGCTTGTATATGATTCAGCCCCTTACACTTCAATTGGGGCAAAAATCACTCATTGTGTTATGTAGCCTCTTTGACAGGGGTTGACTTTTTTTTGACACCCATCTTGTGCATCCTACAAGAGACCAGCTGTATGGCCACTTGCCCCCTACTACACAAACCATCCAAGTAAAATGAACAAGACATCCTGGACACTGCTGGAGAAAGAAGGATGAAATCATGTGATGTTTCCGCCCTGTTGGCTGGGGTGTTAGAATGCACCAACTGCACCTCTGCAGAGGGGTAAGACTCCCCCAATGGGGCCACCTGTTGGCCGTGGGTGGCGACCCGTGATGCTTAAGGATAGAGCCCAGGTGGATGAGCAGTTCATGACATGCAATACTCCACTTTGGCCCTATCTTGGGCTAGACGGGCGGTCGGAGAGGCCCCCTCTGATCAATCGGCTGGTCACGTCAAGCCCTAGAACCTATATGATTTTCCCAACCCTATTGCCCTTATGGCAAGCCCCAACCCCTTTTTATCATATGGGTGCTAGAAGGCGGTGGCTGCAGGTCTGGGAATGACGTTAAACTATCTAATGGTGAGGTTCCAGTTCTGGAGGTTTGGGGAATGTGGAGCACCCCTTCATCACCATTGCTCCCTGGTCCACTCTGATCCGGAGTGGTAGTACCTGTTAGGGTCCCATCTATGGGTTAAATAGAAAAATGTATTTATAAAAAAATTGTATTATCCATTAAGAATTGATTTATTTCAAAACTTTATCGGCATTAAATGACCCACTGAGGTTGATATGTCGTAAAACAAAACAAACCAAACCAAACCAAACCAAACTCACTGGGGATTAATCATCATCATCATGACGCGCAGTTTGCACAAATATCCATGACGATCTCTCGCCAACCTTCCCTATCATTCATCGATTCTGGGAGCTCCTCCGCGCAGCAATCATCCTTAGATAGTTGGTCAATATAGGTTCTGGCTGAGCGGCCCACATTAGCGTGCCCATGTGCTGGCTTCCACAGTAGTACGTGCATACGAGCTCATCCTGCTTCTCCAGCAGTGTCCTGCATGCCTAGCCCGTCTTACTCGTATGGTTTATGAGAGGGGGCAGGTGGCCATACATTTGCTTCTTTGTGAGGTGCTGCTTCCACGACTTATTCAGGACTAAGGGGATTAATGGGTACCGCTATTCTGGATCGGAGTGGCTGGTCTGTTGTTGGGTTGGCATTCTTTGTTCTCCGGGTCTGGAATTACTTGGGATCTTCTAGGGATGTCTTTTTAGCCCTTGCATCCATTGTTAGTTTTTAAACAACAAACACAAGATGTTTTTTTTTTAGAGCTCATTCCTTTTTTCTTTAACCCAAGTAAAGGGCTTTGGACTCTCATCTTGCCTCTATCACTTTCAAACACCTCAGTTTGACTCCTCCAAAAACTTAGACAAGACTCTCTTCCCTTTCACTATCTCTCTGCACTTTTATCACATCAGAAGCCAATATTAGTGACATCTATGTCATCACTCACACATCTACTATTCTGGTTAATTTCCATTATTACACTTTTCAACTTTTCCACATTTGTACCACGTCAACTCTCTGCTGACGTCACACACTGAGATCCACTCACCTTATTATTTTATAAATTAAAGTATCAGTATCATCATAGATTGATGTTACAATGGAATTTCCAGTTGGTTCATTGGCCA
>CM042166.1:44454099-44461599 GCA_023376005.1 Doryteuthis pealeii | reverse complement strand
TATTCTACAATAAAATAAATAAGAAAAAAACAAAAAAAAGAATAAAAAAGATTTTGTATTGTTGTCCTCATCTTTATTGTTATCTGTACAACGTTTCAGGTAATGTGCCCTCCGGTCTTCTTCAGGTATTTTTTCTTGAACTCAGGAACATTCTTTTCAAACTCCAGAATGTTCATATTATAACTGGAAGCCTTCACAGAACTTTGAACCCAACCCTTTATTCAACCCTTTATGACTGGATACAAGTATTAAGCTGTGTTAATCATTATTCTATGTTACTGTTGCCCTTGACCAAGATTGAACCTGCAGCCTATGTTACATAATTGTTAGTATCCTAACACTTATTTACAGTAGTGTAGAAACCAAAATGGCTGTTATAAGTCACAGCCAGTGGCCTTGAAGGATTGAATGACAAGGCTTGATCTCATCCTGATCCTCCTTCCGTTGATATACAATAAAAGAAGTGACAAAAATGCACTGATGACATAGCATATCCATTTGTTGAATAAAAATTATTTTCTCATATGAAATCTTTAGGCACCCCTTTTGCTTTGCTGATTCATAAGTACATTTTTTTCATTTACACTGTCAACATCCGGTTGTTTGTTAACAGACGATTTTTAGAGATTTTAAAAAAATCATAAACTAACCCCTAACCCTAACCCCTAACCCTAACCCCTAACAAACAACCTGATGTTGACGGTGTAAATGAAAAAAATGTACTTATGAATCAGCAAAGCAAAAGGGGTGCCTAAAGATTTCATATGAGAAAATAATTTTTATTCAACAAATGGATATGCTACGTCATCAGTGCATTTTTGTCACTTCTTTTATTGTATATCAACACCATTAAAAACTTTAAGATTATTTTTTACAAAACTTTTCTCCTTACAATGACCTACGGTTGAATACTATTATTATCATTATTCTATGTTATTATATTACATTTCTAAGTGACAATCATCTCTAGGTTGTAGGTTCAATCCTGGCCAAGGGCAATAATAACAGAATACTTAATACAGCTTAACACTTGTACCTGGTCATGGTTAACGAAATGAGAAGTCAACTCCTGTGGATTGAATAAAGGGTCCGGTTTGAAGTTCTGTGAAGGCTCCCGATTATGACAGGAAGGTTCCTGAGTTTGAAGAGAAAGTTCCTAAGTCTTAGAAGGTTGCCGAGCTTAACAAGAAATACCTAAACATGGCTGGAGGGCAGATCAGCTGAAATGATGTGTAGATAACAATAAAGATAAGGACAATAGTCTGAATAATCCAAATAATCCAAATTATCAAGCCTCATCTAAAAAATTCAGAGAAATTTGCAAATGAATTAAATTTTGGTATTAAATAATTCATAAGTTGTGATATCTATTAATAATGGAGATTCGCTTCCGGTTTTTGTCTGTAACAAAAATTACGTCACTGCTTACATCACATTACCCAAAATCGTCAAAACATAGAATAAAATTTATTCTATGATTTTTGGCATGTTCAAATTTTGAGTGTAAGTTATTCAATAAATACACTCAAAATTTGAACATGCAACATAGACAGTCCTGCAATGTTTTTTTAATATGTATAAAATAAAACAAACTATATATAGATATATAATACCAGTCATGTATTCATTAAAACTTGTTTTAAAAAACAATGAGAATTGTCTAATGTTGCATGTTTAAATTTTGAGTGTATTTATTGAATAAATACACTCAAAATTTGAACATGCCAAAAATCGTAGAATAAATTTTATTTTGTTATGACGATTTTGGGTAATGTGATGTAAGCAGTGACGTAATTTTTGTTACAGACAAAAACTGGAAGCGAATCTCCATTATTAATAGATATCACTATTTAAGAATTATTTAATACCAAAATTTAATTCATTTGCAAATTTCTCTGAATTTTTTAGATGAGGCTTGATAATTTGGATTATTTGGATTATTCAGACTATTGTCCTTATCTTTATTGTTATCTACACATCATTTCAGCTGATCTGCCCTCCAGCCTTGTTTAGGTATTTCTTCTTAAGCTCGGCAACCTTCTAAGACTTAGGAACTTTCTCTTCAAATTCAGGAACCTTCCTGTCATAATCGGGAGCCTTCACAGAACTTCAAACCGGACCCTTTATTCAATCCACAGGAGTTGACTTCTCATTTCATTAACCATGACCAGGTACAAGTGTTAAGCTGTATTAAGTATTCTGTTATTATTGCCCTTGGCCAGGATTGAACCTACAACCTAGAGATGATTGTCACTTAGAAATGTAATATAATAACATAGAATAATAATAGCATTCAACCTTAGGTCATTGTAAGGAGAAAAGTTTTGTAAAAAATAATCTTAAAGTTTTTAAAGGTGTTGATATACAATAAAAGAAGTGACAAAAATGCACTGATGACGTAGCATATCCATTTGTTGAATAAAAATTATTTTCTCATATGAAATCTTTAGGCACCCCTTTGCTTTGCTGATTCATAAGTACATTTTTTTCATTTACACCGTCAACATCAGGTTGTTTGTTAGGGGTTAGGGTTAGGGGTTAGGGTTAGGGGTTAGTTCTATGATTTAAAATAAAATCTCTAAAAATCGTCTGTTAACAAACAACCGGATGTTGACAGTCTAAATGAAAAAAATGTACTTATGAATCAGCAAAGTAAAAGGGGTGCCTAAAGGTCATTATGGTCCAAGATTTCATATGAGAAAATAATTTTTATTCAACAAATGGATATGCTACATCATCAGTGCATTTTTGTCACTTCTTTTATTGTATATCAAAGGAGGATCAGGATGAGATCAAGCCTTGTCATTCAATCCTTCAAGGCCACTGGCTGTGACTTATAACAGCCATTTTGGTTTCTACACTACTGTAAATAAGTGTTAGGATACTAACAATTATGTAACATAGGCTGCAGGTTCAATCTTGGTCAAGGGCAACAGTAACATAGAATAATGATTAACACAGCTTAATACTTGTATCCAGTCATAAAGGGTTGAATAAAGGGTTGGGTTCAAAGTTCTGTGAAGGCTTCCAGTTATAATATGAACATTCGGAGTTTGAAAAGAATGTTCCTGAGTTCAAAGAAAAAATACCTGAAGAAGACCGGAGGGCACATTACCTGAAACGTTGTACAGATAACAAATAAAGATAACAAAATACAAAATTTTTTATTCATTTTTTTGTTTTTTCTTATTTATTTTATTGTAGAATAAAATTATTGATGAAAATAGAGAATTTAAGTGCATTTACCAGGAAATTTAAAATATCAAAAAACATTTGCAGTGAAGATTTGCAGACTTCACTGGTCTTCAATAAAGGTGCAATAAAGGGAAGTACTCAATATGACTGTAATAAGAAATGAACACACACGACTGGGTTGAGAAAGCTTTATTTACTTAGAATACAGTTGAGTTTCTTAAGTGTTTATATACTTTCAGAAAGCTAAAGAGTTACACAAAGGGGAGGTAATGATAAAACAGGGGAAGTAACTCAATAAATCTTAAGTCATATCCTATTTAAATTATTCTACTTAGAATAATTGGTACACTTATTAAGAGTTTATATAGTCTAGTATTCCCTAGAGAGTAATAATATAGAAGGGGAAGTAACTCTCAATTACTTATTACAACAACATTTTGTTTTGCCCCTGGGAGGACTGCCCCTGGGAGGACTGTCCATGAGAGGACTGCCCCTTGGAGGACTACCCCTGGAGGACTGCCCCTGGGAGGACTGCCCCTGATAAACTACAATATCTAACAATTTCATAGGATTCCCTTGTGTTCATGTTGGACACTTGTGCAAAATTGTCTTGTAGTCTTGTAATGTCACATCTTATTATAATGGAGATTGTGTGTTTTTCTGTCTGTAACCGAAACTATATTCCTACTCAAGTCACAATTCTCTTAGTTATTGACATCACATTCTCCATGATTTTATTTTTATCTAAACCTCAATTATTAATAAAATTGTCTTACATTATTAGTACTGTTAACTATGTCTACATACTAATAACATGCAATTATATTTATATATACAAGAAAATAACAGTTTACAGTGTGAATGGGAAGGCTAATTTGCATATTAATATTAAAAAATCGAATTTAAATAAATATGTGCTTAGTATTATTGATTTCTAACTGTTTGGTTTTAATTTAATGAATCTAAGCAAAAATCTCTTCAATGAATCTTAAATGAAATCCATTAACAAGATAAAATAACTGTCTTTTTATTCTTTACTTCCTCTTTTAACTAAATACTTAAATTTGAAAAAATAAAAATGAAAGACGAGAGTGATGGAAGAGTAAGTTTCAGTTGTTCCATTTTTTATTATACTCCCTCTGTTTCAAATCTTTTATTTTACTCCCTCTGTTTCAAATCTTTTTATCTGTATTCTTATTTAGTTTCATTAGCCTTTCTAATTTAATACAATATTTTATTACATTAAAACTTAAATACTTGCACCCGGAGGGTGCATATATTTGCTAGTGTATATAATGTAAGTAATAGCAAAACAAGTTAGTTATATAATTTGTATTTAATTACAAAACAAAATTAGATAAATTAAGGAAACAGAAATAACGATAAACGAAAAATCATTACTTATCTGTTTCTTTATGTTTATTTTTGTGATACCACATCAGATTTTTAATAAAATCATCTCCCCTCTTCTCTGTCTCTCTCTCTCACACACACAGACACACAAACATCTCCCCCTCTCTCTCTCTTCTCTCTCTCTCTCACACACTCACACACACACACACACACAACACACATACACAAACACACACTTTAAGATATATATTTTGTGATGCCACATCAGATTTTTGATAAAATCATCTCTCTCTCTCTCTCTCTCTCTCTCTCTCTCTCTCTCTCTCTCTCTCTCACACACACACACACACACACACACAAACATCCCCCCTCTCTGTCTGTCTGTCTCTCTCTGTGTGTCTCTCTCTCACACACACACACATGCACACATACACACACACACAAACATCCACTCTCTCTCTCTCTCACACATACACACATACACAAACATCTCCCTCTCTCTCTCCCTCTCTCACACACACACACATACACAAACACCCCCTCTCTCTCTCTCTCTTTCTCTTTCTCACACACATACACACACAAACATCCCCCTCTCTGTCTCTCTCTTCTCTCACACACACACACACAAACATCCCCTCTCTCTCTCTCTCTCTCTCTCTGTCTCTGTCTCTCTCTCTCTCACACACACATACACACACACACACAAACATCCACTCTCTTCTCTCTCTCTCACACACACACACACACACATACCAAACATCCTCTCTCTCTCTCTCTCTCTCACACACACACACACACATACACAAACATCCTCTCTCTCTCTCTCTCTCTCTCTCTCTCTCTCACACACACACACATACACACACACATACACAAACACACACTTTAAGATATTTGATGTTATGTCATCACTGTGACATGTAAAATATTTTAGGTGAGGTTTGATATGTTTAACTAAACCTGACAAATTTATTTGCTATTTGAGCCAAAACAACAGCAATAATATTTATACAATTTTACTACTTTGATATGATCACCTTGAAACTTGGTCATTGCAAGATTCTTTATAAAATGAGAAGAAACAGAAATTTACTCAAAAGCCATCAAAGATCAATCTTAAGTCATATCCTATTTAAATAATTTATATTATAATTAAGTACTAATAAAATAAAAGGGAAGTATGAAATCCTCCACTCCGTGCAGGATGCGACACATGGTCGGTTTTTAAGTATAGTTTAACAGTTTTGAATTCAGTTTTCCTTTTCCTCGACCAATCCCTCTGCACACGCAGGATGTGATGCAAGGTCAATTTTTTAACTGGAGTACAGCTGGTTTGAATTCAGATCTTTCTCCTTGACTGATTGCCATAGCAAGATTAAAGAGCCCAGTCTGCCTATTATTTACCCATAGCTAGAGGGAGAATAATTGAATTTATACCTTTACCAAGGGTATTGGCTTTATGTGAAATACAAAGAGCCTCATCCAGGATGTTAAATAGAACTAAAGGGGAAGTACAATATAATAAGTATTTAACAGGTATCTCTCTTATCTATTTAATTGGGGTTGAGCACGAATGAAGACTCCACACTGTTATAATTAATTTAGGGCAGGACAGGCTTTTTAACTTTGGTATGGCAACCTGTCTAGGAGAAAGAAAATCTGATGTACTCCAGTTAAAATTGACCTTGCATCACATAATGTTCAATAGGTTAGGTTGATTTTGGAACTGTAATGTCTCCCATGTGTCGAAAGTTGCAAATTAACATAAAGAATTAACACAAAATATTTTTCTTCAAAACATGCCTTCGTTTGAAGAAATAGATTTCAATGTTTTAAAATGTTATCATTGTTACAGCTTAATAATTAGGTAAAAAGCAGCATATTGGAGGGGTCAGTGGCGATGGGGGGGGGGGCATATTTTCAATTTGAATTCTAGTTATAATATTTCATTCATTTTGTTTAAAATAACAACATTTTCTGTTTTAAATATTGAGATTGCTTAATCTTTGAACCAATTTCTAGGCTAAATGTTACGAAAATGAGGATTTTTAGTGTATTTTAGTAGATGACCTTTGATACTATTTCCTCAAACAATGGTGTAAGAAATTTAATGTTTGATATCAGTATTCATTATACCAACATACAACTTTTACTTTTTGAGAGAATTTGATATTTTTTAAAAAGTGAAAAATCAATTAACCCTATTGGTAAAATACATAACATTATTATACATAAAATTGATTATACACTAGCAGTGGCTACACGGCGTCGTTTGAGTAGAGGGCGATTTTTTAAGTTAGTCCCGCAATCCATTATTACTGAATCGTGAGTTGAATCCTCGTGGGATGCCTTATTTAAATTCTTATGTAAAAAAAAAAGGCCTTGCATTGATCAAGCTACTCTGAAAAGAAATATCAAATGAAAAAAAATCCACGCTGTTATCATTTAAATTTTATTTTTTAATCATCTTCACGAATATAAATCAAATTTCTATTATTTTTGCTCAAAAACCAAGCCCTAGTGATATTTAATGTGTATAATATTTACTTTGTCGTTAATTGTTTTATTTTCGAAGTTTCCTCCAGACAAAAATTAATTCCGTCCTGTCGGCTGGGGCGTTAGAATGCACCAACTGCACCTCTGCAGAGGGGTAAGACCCCCAATGGGGCCACCTGTTGGCCATGGGTGGCGACCCGTGATGCTTAAGGATAGAGCCCAGGTGGATGAGCAGTTCATGACATGCAATACTCCACTTTGGCCCTATCTTGGGCTAGACGGGCGGTCAGAGAGGCCCCCTCCGATCAATCGCTGGTCATGTCAAGCCCTAGCACCTATATGATTTTCCCAACCCTATTGCCCTTATGGCAAGCCCCAACCCCTTTTTATCATATGGGTGCGAGAAGGCGGTGACTGAGGGTCTACATGTCCTGGGAATGACAATCAAACTCA
>CM042166.1:44319188-44453999 GCA_023376005.1 Doryteuthis pealeii | reverse complement strand
GTTAAAATTGCTAGAGCTAAATGACTGATTAAGAATGCAGATAAAAAGATTTGGAACAGAGGGGGTATGATTGAAAAATAGAACAACTTTGAAAACTAACTCTTCCATCTTTTCCATTACTCCCGTCTTTCATTGGTAAATTTTCATAATTTAACTATTTAGTTAAAATAGGAAGTAAAGAATAAAATTACAGTTATTTTCTTCATGTTAATGGATGTTTAAAAGATTTATTGAAGAGATTTTTGGTCATATTCAATAAGATAAAACCAAATAATTAGAAATCAATAATACTAAGCATATATTTATTAAAATCAAATTTTCAATATTAATATGCAAATTAGCCTTCCCGTTCACACTGTAAACCGTTATTTTGTTGTATATATAAATACAACTGCATGTTATTAGTATGTAGATCCGGCCCACGCTGGGGGTCCAGTGGCTTCGGCCCTGGATCTTTACGAGTTAATAGCGTCGATCCCAGGGGGACATCCCCCCAGGCAACACCTGCCCCCTCGATTTAAAGGGACAGGGCTGGGTTTATTGCCCAGTGCCTGAGGCGCCCCCCCTTGAGGGGGAATGCCGACGGGATCGACGCAATTTTTTCACCTGCCACTCCATGAGCTTCAGCTTGTGGGTGGTCCCACGTTAATAAGGACTTTGTGCCTGACCCGTACAAGTGGGGTACGCGGTAAATACTATGTAGATATGGTCAACAGTCTTAATGATGTAAAACAATTTTATTAATAATTGAGGTTTAAATAAAAATAAAATCATGAACAATGTGATGTAAATAACAAAGGGAATTGTAACTTGTATAGTAATATAGTTTCGGTTACAGACAGGAAAACCCACAATCTCCATTATAATAAGATTACATTAAATTTATTTGAAACTGAGGGGGTATAATCAAATAATAGAACAACTTAGACACTAGCTATTCCTATCACTCCCAGATTTCATTACTAAATTTTCCCAATTTAACTAAATTAGACAGTAAATAATAAAATTAGTTATTTCTTTTTGCTAATCAATTTCGTTTAAGATTTATCGATGAGATTTTTCCTCATATTTATTCGAATAAAATCAAATAATTAGAAATGAATAAAATCAAGCAAATATTTATACATATCAAATTTTTAAGATCAATATGCAAATTAGCCTTCTGTTGCATACCCTTCTCATTACTTACATTCTTCTTCTGCTCTTCTGACATCTTAAGTTCTTCTAGGTCTCTTCTAACGTCTGGACTTCTCTTGGGGACTTTGTGTCTGGTCTTCCATTGGGGATTTCTCTTTATCAGAAGCCCTGTGTCATTGGTAGTTTTTAGATAATAACACAAGACTTCGATTTACTTTGATCATATTTTATTCTCGAAATCCCCCACCAGCCTACCTGCACAGATCGAGTTGGAGCGTGTATAACATAACTCACCACCGTCGTGGTTTCTCGCCGACTGACTAAAATCTATTTCTAATCTAAACCAGAAGAGGGTCTTCTCCACCGATTCTCACAGTATCCACTGAAAGGATCAGGATGAGGTCAAGCCTTGTCATTCAAATCTTTCAAGGCTGTGGGCTGCAGCTTATAACGGCCATTTTGATTTCTACACTATTGCACACAAATATTAGGTATCTAATAATTATGTAACACTTCTTGTTCATACTGTATGCCGCAATTTGATTGTATATATAAATACAATTGTATGAAGGGAAGGCCAATAACATTAATAATATAAAACAATATCATTAATAATTGAGATTTAGATAAAAATAAAATTATGGAGAGTGTTACTAAATGTTACATTGCTCCTCTTCCTAATCAAACCGACTTTGGGAGGCTGCAGACCAACTTTAAGGAAGTCTAGAAAGGAACAAGTCATTATGTCCCGATTATGCATTGGTCATACAAAACTAACACACTCTTATATACTCAAACAAGAACAACAACCACAATGTGAAACATGTCAAACCCCCTGACAGTTAAACACTTATTGATGGAATGCAGATTTTTGCTCCCATCAGAAAACCATTATTTTAAAGCAAACAATATGAAGGATCTATTTGAAAATGTTAACATTGGGGATATTTTCTCCTTTTTAAGGGAAATAAAATTATACCATAGAATATAGACATGAAACAAATCAATGCCATACAATATAATTCCCAATAATGCTAACACGTTGTTAAAACCAATTACTAAAAGCATATATATGAATACACAATATGTAAACACCCCAACCGCTAGGCATGATATAACCCTGGACGGGTTGATATGCCGTTAAAATCAATAAACCAACCAACCATCCTCTTCTTAGTACTCATTTATATATCTGTTTAAGCAAAGTTTAACAGGGTTAAATTCAGTTGTCTTTCTCCTAGACTGGTTGCCATACCATGGTTAATGATCCCAGTCTGCCCTACTATTTACACATGGGTAATGGCTATTGTCATAAGTAATGCACATGGGAATATAAGACTGGTTTCATTTCACATACCACTAATACCCTTGGGAGCGGTATGCATCCAACTGTGGGGGTTATTTTCGTATTTGCCTGGGGAGTTGTCTGCCCGTTTAGTGTCACTGGTTCCCGCTAGGGGCCTTGTGTATTTAAGTGGCTGTTTTGAATTTCTCTTCCTCTTTGCCTGCTGCTCGACCTACGAGACACAATGAGGTAGTCTTATGCCTACCCCTTTCTTGTTGGGGCTTCGGCCCCCCTTACATTACTGTAAGTGATTTCCCAGCATGGACTATTCTTAGTCTCATGTCTGTTGCTTTTATGTTCATATTACTATTGTATACGTATGTATGTTTCATGTACACTTCTATGTAATTTATGTATCCTTTGTGTATTCATGTGCTCTTCCATATTAAATGTTTTGTCCCTCAACCTTTGTCGGAGTTTGTTTGCATTTCAACGAGTTATGACTTTGTCATAACCTTTGAATCTTACACAACTATTCTCCCTCAAGCCATGGGTAAATAATAGGGCAGACTGGGCTCTTTAAACTTGGTATGGTAACTGGTCTAGTAGAAGGAAAACCCTGAATTCAAACCTGTTAAACTCCACTTAAAAATAAATAGTTACAACGTTTGTGTGGAGGGGCTGGTAAATATATATGCATAGCTGGAGGAAGAATATATATTTACCAACCCCACCGTATGAGCAGGATGTGACACAAGATCAATTTCTTAAGCAAATATTGTTTATATAACAATAATGATGAGGACAACAGTCGGAAAAATCTAAATAACTTAAAGTATCAGTTCCAGGTAAATAATCAAAATTAAGTGGTGATGAGCCTGTTCAATTAGGAACAACAGGTATTATAAGTAATCTGAAATTCATGTCCAATTTTTAAAGGTGTATGTTGTATAATAATTACTTATTTCTCTTTCAATCTCAGTGAATGGAGCTGTCCTGTCCAGTAAATCTGATTTCTCCTAAGGTTGAAACTAGTATATTAAAGCAACAAAACAGGTCTAAATTCTAATGAATATCTTTATTTCTTATAAATTTCAAATTTTCTTTAACTCTTAACATCCTATACAGCCTCGTTCCACCCGGCTGGAAGTCACATTAATTTTCCTAATCCACCCTAAACGATAGCCCTTGCTTAAATGTAATATTAAACATTTAGCAGTCTTTCATTTATGGGAAATAACAGCTAACTTTAAATGAAAAGGCTATTTTTAGCCATTTATTAATAAATCCTTATAGGAATGGGGCTCTGGACTTAAAAAATTCTCAACAGGATGTTAAGAGTTTAATGGAAAATTTTCATTCACCACTTTTTAATCTAAGTTTTATTTTCCCATGATGGGTGTAAAGTGGAAGATCAGCTCCTTGCATTAGCTCAACCAGTGGTGTGCATGTGCATATATATATATATATATATATATATAGTATATTAAGAAAAAATGAAAAAACACAGGTTTAAATGGGTTAAGTGGTGAGTTTATTGGCCGACACTGCAGTGTTTCGATCTATCAATTAGATCATTTTCAGGGCATTTGTTGGTATATGGAAGGTAATAAGAAAATTTTTATCACAGAATAATGAGAAAAGCAAGTGGTAGTCCTTGTTATTTAGTGTGTTTAAAAAATTTTGAGGTTTGAAAAAGGAGACAGTTTGAAATATGACGTCAAATATTCTCTTTTAAGGTGTATGGGACGGTGTAAGTGTGTGTATTGAAAGGAAACATTGTGCATTTTTTAGTTGTGTGGTTGCATGTGTGTGTATAAATCTTTTGCGATAAACGACAGCGGAAACAAACCTCAAGGTTGTGTGTGTGTGTGTGTGTAAGCATAGTTACCATTGAGAAACGATGTATGTTTCAGGTAGCAGTGTCAGCCAATAAACTCACCACTTAACCCATTTAAACCTGTGTTTTTTCATTATATACTACATTACCGTCGGATTCACTTCCTTTCTTCACACACACACACACATATATATATATATATATATCCATCCATGTTCGTAGATGGGTTACCAAGTCAGTTGATATTAGGATGATTCTAAATTGGACCTTTCTTCCAATAGCAGAATGTTAGAGTTGTTCAGGTGCAAATTAAGAGCTCAATGTTCAATATCATTGAACAGAGCAATATAATTGGTAAATAAAAAGTTTAAAAATCGGTCATAGCTCTATTTCTACCCACAGGTATCAGTGTATACCTATGCAGACCACCGGTCTGATGATACTCATAGGTATACACTGATACCTGTGGGTAGAAATAGATCTATAACTACAAAATGACTGATTTTTAAGATTTTTATTTACCAATTATATATATTTGTGGCTCCTCGATTTCTAATCTCGTTTTACGTGGGCACAAAAAAAACACCTCATAATCAAATAGGGCCAAGTTTGGCATATAGCTTTTTTTTTTATATACAATTATTAAGGATGAAAACATCTATTAATAATGGAGATTCACTTCCGGTTTTTGTCTGTAACAAAAACTGTGTCACTGCTTACGTCAAATAATCCAACATCATAACATAGAATAAATATACTCAAAATGTGAGCATGCAATGTTAGACAATCCTCATTATTTCAATAAATAGATGCCCGGCGTTATATATATTTATATATGGATTGTTTTATTCTAATATAATATTTAAAGTTATGGAACTGTTTCCATTTCAAATTTTTTTTTTTTTTTTTTTTTTTTTACTCCTTTAATAAATTTGACGATTTTACATACTTATTGTACACACTCTATGACATTGAATTTTCAGCTCCCATCCCCTCAGACAATATCTTTCAAAAAATTATTTTTACATCGCCCGGAGTGTGTCTTTATTTTGCTAGTACCATTAATGGCTTGTGAGACCAATAAATGAAACTGTTGTCTATGTGGTTGGTTCAGAAGAGAGAGATGTGAATACAATATCAATCAAGAAAATGTAACATTTTTTTAATAATCTTTCCATCATGAAGGGGAGGGGTGAGAAAGAAAATTATGTATAAAAAAAAACAAACAACAACAAAAATATTCTTTTTATGAAACTTTATTGTTTACAAAAATAAAATTTTCATCTTTTTCCATTTTTTTTTAATAATATGTTTTTCTTAAAAATGGCCTTTTGCTTTTGTTTTTTAATTGAAAGAAAAAAAATCCCAATAAACATTGAAATGACAAGAAAAAATGAATACTATGACTTTTTTCTATACAAAGAAAACAAAAAAAAAAAAAAAAAAAAAAAAAAAAAAAAAAAAAATCCTTCATGTTCCAATCAAACAAACAATCGTACAAGCACATTTCATAAATAAGGATTTTGAGATTTGAGACAAGGGAGGTAACTACAGCACACAAACGTCTATCTTTATTCTTAAGCTTTCAATCACATATTAATTCTACCAAATTTAAACCAAAAGTTTCAGTTGGGACTGTTTATGTATATTTAAAATTTTGCAAATGCTTGCAAATGCAGTGTGTGTGTGTTGTGGGGAATGGTATAAAATATTTTAAAATCTTTATAAAAAAAACAAACAAAAAAAAAAAAAAAAAACAGGTTTAATCCATTCAGTATTATTTTTATATGGAGAAAAAAAATTCATTTATGTCTGAAATGGCAATTTTTATCAAATGTCTCTTTTTCTTGATCATAAACTTAATAGAAATATCAAGCAATGCAAAATATTTTTCTATCAAATTTTAAGCAGTATTTTTTTTTATAAATGTCATTATTACCAATACATTATCAGTAATGTTATTAATACTGATAATATTACAATTTTTCTGTGCAGCATACACAAGATGGCAACCAACAAACTAGTAAAATATTAATCTCTTTTTTCTTTTTCAAGAGTCTGTAAACTATTAAGCAAATATCTATATTTAGGCTTCTATATTTTTTTTTATTCAACATTATGTATATATAATTTTATTATGATACATTTAAAACATTATGCATGTTACCAGCACTACTAGGCTACTTTTTGACAAAGTCATGATCAAGACTGATGCATTTTTATCATCAGTGCACAAAGAATGTAAAGTTCTTCAGTCAATTTTGGGACTTGAAATGATATTTTTTGATATCCCAAATTCTTGTGGACAATTTTATGGACCATTGATTTTGGAAGATCAAGTTCCACAACCACATCACAGAATTTGTGCCATATAACTTCTGTTATTCAATGTATACAATGCTGTTTTTTGTTGTTGTTGTAGATTAATAAATGTTTTTACCTTACTTATTGGATATGCTTTATATATACATATACACACATGAAACATATCAAAGTAATGTGTGTGTGTGTGTTCATTGCTTTCTAACACAGTAGATGTCATGCCAAATCTTTTTAGTTTTCATTACCAATGAGTGATGAAAGGCTGCTTTAATTCATGAGAATCTCATAGGAATAGCTGAAGTATGGATGACAAAAAACGACAAATCTTGATATTAACGACAATGGCAAAAGGATATTCTCAATATTAAAACACCATCTTATGGTGAGCAACACTTTGCAAATTTTCCCCAACAATTTATTGCCATCTCACCTAAGCACACCGAAACCAAACTTGATATAACAATATCAGAAATGACCAACTACATTAAAGAGTTGCAAGATTGGCCTGAGGCAGCATCTTGAATTAATCTGACATTGTTAGTTCTCCATCACAGTATAACAAAGTTTGGTGGTATTGTGAGGTATTGCTGGAGTTTCATTTTAGCTCTAAAACAATGTCTGAATGTAAGGACATCATCTGATAAAAGCAATACTGTTATTGAATCAGCAGTAAAGGTATAAACATATATTTTATTTATCCATCATTAATAATGTGTATCACAATTATTTATCTTTGTACAAAGTATTATTTGATTTAATAAGTTTTACATTTATATGAGGATAAACTGAAATAATTGTTTTGTTTTTTTTCTTTTTTAGTAACTAATATGACAAATATGGCACAGTAGCACTGTTAGTATAGGGAGGCATTCCAAGAGACTAGAAGTGTTTGATTGTGCCACTCAGACAAAATAAAATAGGGTCAATGCGTAATGTCTAATTAAACTGCTAAGAAGAATATGGAGTTTGTATTTTTGACTACTGAAAAAGCTGAATTTTGGACTCAGTAGATGCTGTAGCAAAACTAGTTAGATTTTGTGGATGAAAGAAAAAAAACAAAAATGGCGGGAGAGAGAAAGGGACAATGAAATTAAAAGACAGATCATTTTAGTTGATTATGACATTCAAGAACTAAAATATATTTTCTTATTCAAAGGATGATGCAAAACATCTACAATGATTAAAAAAAAAATACAAAGTATCTTTTAATCTTGTTTTTCTTCTTTTTTTTTTTTTACAAATGTTATTTTTTGGTCATTTTTAAAACGGTTAATTTTTTCTTCCATTTTAGATAAAAAAGAAAAAGATACAGACCAAATTATACACAAAAAAATGATGAAAAAAAAAAAAAACAATATTGCGTCTTTGTCACCAGTTTTAGTTTCAAATATCAAAATAAGTGCCTTGAAAATTGCATATAAATATTTTTGGGAAGTGAAATAAATAGGAAAAAAAAATATTTTAACTCAAAATTTTTTTTTTTTCTGAGGAAATAAAAGAATTTTTTTTTTCAGTTGAGCATTAAAATGTTGGGTTTTGACAAAGGAAAAAAAAAAAAAAAAAAAAAAAAAAGAAAGAAAGAAAAAAAAAAAAAAAATCCAATATAAATATAACACCAAAAATATTTGTTTCCATATTTGAAGCCCATAAATAAAAATATCAGCTGTTTTTTTTTGTTTTGTTTTTTGTTTTATATTCTTAATTTTTTTACCCAAAACTCATTAATAACCATAAATAAAAAAAATCTGATAATAAACAAAAAGAAAGAAAAAAAAAGGAAAGATCTAAAAAGATTTTAAATTATTTTCATAATTGTTTTTTTTTTATAATTTCTTGTCAGGATTTAAAGCAAGGATGTTAGTTAAACATTTTTCTTCTATTCAAAAAGAAAAAAAAAAGGCAGTTAAATGGTAAAATTTGATTTAACTTTTTTTTCTTTCATTTCTCAGGATTTTTTCCTCTTTTTAAATTTTTTTTTTTTAAATGAGAGTTTTTTGTCCAACATTGAACTTATTTTCTAAATTCTACAATGGACAAAAAAAATTGTTGAATTTTTGGTTCATTATCACTGCAGAACCAATAGAAAGTTATCCAGAATCTTTTGGGGTGGGGTGGGGGAATGATGATATCAACCTTTGTGAACAAATTGAAAACTGGATTTTGGTAAACATTTTTGAATTTTGTTTTGTTTAATTGTGGAACATTTTTGAACAGTTAAATTTCTTTCATTTTATTGGAGAAAGAAAGAACAGAAAATAAAACATTGATTTCTTTTGCAGGAAAAAAATAATAAGAATTAGTATCTTTCCAGTTTTGATATAAAAAGTTTGAATTAATATTCTTTTAAAAAATTAATATAATTTCTCAAAGAATATTAACACAAAATTTTATTTTCATCTTTTGAATAAAAGACCCCACCCCCAAGGATAGAAGTACTACTGTGTGTGTGTGTGTGTGTGTGTGTGTGTGTGTGAAGTTTAGTTTGGTGCAGAGTCAAATTTAAGAGAGGGAGAAAAAGATTAAGAAGTATGTATTACAAAGAGACAAATCAACCTTCTTGAATGACCTTATCTATCCAGGTAGTTGGGACCCCCCCCCAAAAAAAAAACAAAAAAAAAACTATTAGCTACCTTTATTTTCAACCATGATAGATAAAAATAAATGAACCTTATGAAAGAAAATTTGGTGATATTTAGTGGGGAAAAATTTGTATAATAATCTATTTCTCATTTTAAAGTTACTTTCAGAATATGGTACATTGTTCTTCTATAGGGAGGGGGAGTGAAGAGAGAGGGGGTGGAGATGAGAAAAAAATAAAGGAAAAAAATGGAGGAAAAGTGAGAAATTTTGATGATAGCAAGAAAATATCAAAATTAACTAACCAAATAACAATTATCTAAAAATGATTAAATCAGCAGTGAAATAAAAAAAAGAAATTCAAATCAAAATATTACCCCCCCCCTTCACCCAACAAGAATTTGAGTTTCAGCAGAAAAGTAGACAAACATTTTCAATGGAGAGTAAAAAGAAAAAAAAAGAGAAAAATGAGTGTACCATTCATTCATTCACACAAAGATAAATGTTTTGGTTTTATATATTTCTATAATTATCAACAATGATACCTTATCTTAGAAACTAGAATGCCCATCAATCCTGTATGGCTTGACTTGCTAAGGAGCCTGAAAAAATATCAGCCCTTTATCATTCCATATATATATATATATATATATATAAATTAATTATTAAAGAAATGGATACAAAAAAAAAACAAGTGTCTCCTTATAACGTAACATCTTATTCAATGAACACACGTGTAATCGGCTTCAATTAATCGGTACTCGATTAATTCAGTGGATTTAACCCTGAAGATCCTAATGGTGAAACTCGAGTAGGTTTCTATTGTATCCATTTCTTTAATAAATTTGCTCTACTTTGTATTGAGCACTTTGTATTTGTTTTATCGCTGACTTAACCCCTGGATTTTGTGCACCTCCAATGATCGTTCCCATATTCACCAGTAAGCCACCTTTAATCTATTATATATATATATATATATATATATATATATATATAATATAGTGTGTTATATTTATAAATATATAGTGCTCAATATCATGGATAAAGCATATATATCTAAGTTAGGATACTCCAACTTAGATATCTTGGAGAAAAGAGAACGAATTTAGTAATTTTAAAATGACATAAATGTAATTAAGTCAGAACCTTGATCTTTATATCAAGGTAATAGTGGCAAGAGTCTAATGTTTACATTTCTTTTATGAAAAAAAAAGAAAAAAAAGAAAGCATTATTCACCCCCACCCCCCTACATGACACAAAGTTTAATGTAGGAGGGTAGTGACAAAAATTGTTCATCCCCATTGGCATTCTCCTTTTTTTTAGTTGCTACCTCAAACCGTAAATTTGTACTTGGGAAAGAAGCTACTTATCTTTAAAAAAAAAAAAAAAAAAAAAAAAAAACAGACCAATTCCTTCCGCTTAATTTTGAATTTAATACCAACATTTTTTTTTAATATAAAAAAATGCAGCTGGTTCTAACCACCCCTCCATAATACCGAGGCCAGAATATGGCATTTATAGATGTTTGCATGGGTACATGAGGAGAGTGGAGTATTTTTTTTTCATTTTGGCACTAAAACAAATAGAGTATGGGGAGATAAGAGATTTGGTTAGTGAGTTCGATTCACCCAGTTTGTCCTTGTACCAGATTATACTAAACAGTGTTAGGATCAGACCAAACAAAAATATACAGAGTTGCACCCCATAATCAATAGGGGCAGTTATCTCCTGTGACAGGTGTATTGTGGGAGCTAGGGCTGGAGAGGTAGTACAATTCATTTTTACCTCAGTCCTGTAATGGCCATTACATTTGGCATGTAGACTTTATAAATTAAATGTAACAACTATTAAGGAACAAACTCAGTATTAACCCTTTTTTCATACAGTGTGATAGCTCAATGTAAGGCATTTTCCTATTGGCTGCTCATTGATCAATGCAATGTTAATTAATAGAAACATTGCTGTGTAGGATTGTATAAAGGTTGTTTTACAAAATATCATAATTAAAAGTGAATAATTTATATAGTTTTCATGCTATTGTACTATAACACACAATTGCTGATCCAAATGTTTTATCTATTTTTGATATGATTGACTTGACTTGTTTGAACATACCCTCTATTTTGCAAATTTTCTGAAAATAATTTGCCCACTCTACAAAGATTTAAAAAAATTAGATATTTTTTGTAATCCTTGTAGAGTGGGTTGCAATAATCAAATGTCCAAGTGTTAATTTGAAAATATTTTAGGGTGCTTGATTCACCGGGTCAGTAAATGCTTTAAGAAAGCAGGAGATCTTAAGTAAATAATGTAAAAAAGAATTTGATAAGAAATTAATAATAAATAAAAAATAAATAATAGTATTTTGCTAATCAGTTGAGTATAAAACACATTATTATTATTATTATCATCATCATCAATTTTGACTAATATTTCCTGAAATCTTTTAGTTGCTTATTTTTAATAATAATTGCTAACAATATTTAATCTAAACAGGCATGAAATGGTGAATTAAGGAAAGTCTGGTGATGGCTTATTGGTTGCAGATATAAACATGAAGTTTATGGTTCAATCCCTGGTTATATATTGATCATTTCAAGGAGTCAGAAATTGGAAATTTGCCCTTTAAATTATAGACATTGTATAAACAAAAAACAATTATTTATTCAGTTTACTAACTTGCAAGAAGTCTCTGCCCAATCAATATAAAAGCTGCTGCAGCCATTGATACCATAATGCCAGATGAATACAATTCTCTGGAAGTTGTCCAAAAATTTTACTATTTGGGTATTAGAGTTTATAACAATATGAATGGATTGACTGATAAAAGTCGGTCTGCTATAAAATTCAGTATTCACACTTTTAAAATCTAAAATTCCTTAATGGAAAAAAAAAAAAAAAGATGTTTATTTTTTTTTTTTTTCAAGTAAAAAATCTGTTTAAATTTCCAGGCCAGTATTTTAGGAATTGTGCAGAAAGAAGTTGAATAAAGAAATGTCTGCAATATCAGTGGCTTTACCATTTAAAAAAATTTTTTTTTTTTTAGCTATTTTGTTTTGAAGATGTTTTAGAAATTACATTACACATTTTTAATTTGATAAATAAATCTTTATGAACATGTAAATTTCAATCTTATCATAATGTCTAATCAATATACAGTTATGGTTTCAGTAAAAAAAAAAAAAAAAAAAAAAAAAAAAAAAAAATTATGGAAATCTTATTTTGAAAATTATAATTGCTTAATTCTTATTGCTAATCAATTTACTAAAAAATAGTAAAAAAAAAAATCACATTATTTTAATATAGAGTTGAAAATGAAATGTTTAAAAAAATTATATATACAATTTTTTTACACAGACACCCACACACAGTTAGAGGCAGTAAATAGTTATTTTTCCTAAGTAGGCTTGTTTAGCCCAATAATTAACAAAGATTACAAAGTAAACATTGTTATTCTAAGTGTCTAGTATAAAGAATTTTAAATACTGATTGTAGTTGGGAAATAAAAAGATTAAACTGGATTGACAGGTCAGCCATTTTATATTTCAACTGTCATGGCTGACATTATGTTTCCAAGTGCAAAAAATGATGCACATTCATTGCTCAATAAAATAAGACAAAGAAATGATTTCTATCTTACAGATTCAAACTATTTATTTATGATAATTTCTAGATCAAAATCTACTGCATATTTAGTGACTTTTTGTTACTTTTATATTTCTCTTAAATTTAAAATAAGGAATCTTTTTAAACCTAAAAAAAAAAAAAAAAAAAAAAAAAATGGGGGGTAGAAAGTTAAAATATTAAGACGTAATAAACATATACAAGTTTGTCTTTCTATTTACATGATTACGTCAGATTGCAACTCAATAATTTATTCAATAAATTGAATTTTTCATTATTTTTGAGAGAAAGTAAGGTGGGAGAAAAATAAAGGGAGACTACTCCAGTTGGAAACATTAAAATCTCAGCAGTATAATTGAAACAAGTCATCTGAGAAGAAGGTAGGGGGAGAGAAATTGCATAAGTATAAAACAAGGCAAAACATAATTCCTCCTATTTCTCTCTGCCTTGTGTTAGACTAAGAAAAGCTCAGTAAATCAATTGTTAAGTTGAGTTTTGTCAACTTTTACTTTTTAGCCATTTTTAATTTAATGTTTCATCTGTGGAACATTTGGAAATTACAAGTTTTGACTAAAACCAATTCTTTTGTTTGTAGCAATGGTAATCATTCTTTAAAGGTGTTAATATATCACACCTCAGGGTATTATCAAAATGGAAAATATTAACAATACATTAACTATTAAAAAAAAAAGAAAGAAAAGGTACCCTTATCAGAACAAGAATATTTCGTTATGAATAGTCAACAATTTAGAAATTTTTTTTTTTTTTTTTTAAGTATGTTCGAACTTAGCAGAAAAAAACCCAAACTTGGTAGACTAAAACTCAACAAGAAAAAATACGCACATTTTGCTAAAAGGTAAAATGAGTGACATCATTGGAATGAAAACAATTTTTAAAATATAGGTCAAAGAATCTATTTAGAAGATTTTTGCCCAAATATGAAGAATTTGAAAAAAAAAAATTTTCTTAAACAAATGGCATCACATTTTGGTATCTATTGCACAGAAAACAATTTATTTTAATTATGTCAATGAATGAAATTGAAGATGACACTATGGTCAATCCAAAAGCAACAATGATCCAATAATCCCTTAACTCTTAACATCCTATACCGCCTCATTTCGCCCATCTGGAAGTCACATTCGTTTTCCTAATCAGACCCAATCGATAGCCTTTGTTTAAATGTAATATTAAACATATTTAGAAGTCTTTGATTTAAGGGAAATAACAGGTAACTTGAAATGAAAAGGTCATTTTTAACCACTTTTTGATAAATCCTTATAGGAATTAATTCTCAACAGGATGTTAAGAGTTAATCTTAGAAGAAGAATGGTTAACCTAAAACTAGAAGCAATCACTGATACCTGTACATAATTGAATAGAATCATTGTCCCTTTCAAAGAACTCTCTCACCATTATATATATTATATAAAACCAACTAGCATTTAAAATCTTAGAGCTATATTAAAATCTGCATCAGGAAACAGCTATAGAGATGATTTCACACACTACAGTGCATTATATACATAAAATCAGCAACATCAGACAATTACACGAAAAGAACAAACTTTTAAATAACATTTGAAATGTCATCTTTTTTTGACAAAAATATCGTGATATTTATTATTACTAAATTAAATTGATAAATATCTATAGAAGTATTGTTTAGTCTTACGATTAAGAATATTACCCCGTTTCTGAGAGCGGGTTGTTAATGAGAAGCCATCGGGGGCAATACTCTAAAGGCAAAAGCTGGTTCTGTTGGCCCATGACGTATTTGCAATGAATATAGTCAATTGATATTGCTTAAGAGCTTAATGAAATTAAAGGAAAGATAACTGCTCCCATTTGTTTACGCCAAGGGGAAATAACTTCTCTTGGCGTTCCTCCGCTGTATTGAAAATGTTGAGAATCATAATTACTTCATTGTGATTCAAACGCAAGAATTTTGATTAACAACCGGGTGTTAAAAAACTAAAATAAATAAAATAAAATAAGAAGAAAAAAAGCCATGTATTTCTGGGAACCATAAACGGATCTATCGAACTGTACATAATGTCAAAATGACCAAAAATGTGTATGAGAACTGAAACAAAACTTTCAAAAACAATTCTGAAGGTTATGCTATAAATAAATTATGATTTGTATGAATAAAAACAGCTTCATGTAGCTTCAGAGTAAAAACTGCTGCTAAAATAAAATTAACAGACATCAGATACTATTTATTACTTATTTTTTTTTTGTAACTTGTATAATCTTAATGACACAAACATGAAAAATGACGAATGATGCAAAAATGAAGACATGTTTTTCCTAATTCCATTTAAAAAAAAGATAATTGAGAATAATTTAGGAATGACAACTATCAAATGAGAAAAACATTTTTAAAAAACCCGGCCCTTAAAGCTACTTTTATTTAAAAAAAACCAAAAAAAACAAAAAAACAGCAGAATATAAAAAATAATCAAAAATGTATGAAAAATAATTTATTTGCACTCATTGTTACGTAATCAATTGAAGAGTCTTTGTCAAACTGTTGTATAAAGACATGAAAGAAGAGAGCTGTAATACTCCATATATTCTTTATACATCTAAATCTATTGTTTTAACGGATATATATATATATATATATATATATATATATATATATATATAATCCAAAAGTCCAGAGAAGAAATCTTCCTTTACGACAAAGGTATTTTTTTAAAAAAACAACTTGTCGCAGTTAGAGAGCTCAATGTGTGCTCTTGTGTTAGAGTCACAGAGCAAATTTATATTTAAATAAATAACAAAAGACTTATAGATCTTGCATTATAGACTATTTCAGGGAGCTTAGACAAAAATGTCTAATTCTCCCGACTCATCAGATGCAAATGATGAATTCTTTATTTTTAAGGCGTTTGAAAACAAAGTCTGTTTAAAAAAATTTTCTGAAGTTTGAAAAAAGGAGACGGTTTTGAAATATGTTTGTTTTCAAACGCCTTAAAAATAAAGAATTCATCATTTGCATCTGATGAGTCGGGAGAATTAGACATTTTTGTCTAAGCTCCCTGAAATAGTCTATAATGCAAGATCTATAAGTCTTTTGTTATTTATTTAAATATATATATATATATATATATATATCCTTTTTCAGGTGTTAAGTTGTATTTGGTGATCTTTACAAACTGCTGTGAAGACTGCCAGATGCAATATATATATTCAATAAAGGACAAAGAAGATATAGACAGAAATGATGTGTTAAAAACAATAGAAAATGAAAAATGAAAATCTGAAGAATTGGAAATATGAAAATACTTCATGTTAAAAAAATCTGAAACAAAGTGAACTTAACTTTTTACATTTGGATAGGTAAGAATTAAGTAGGGTCTAGTTTTACTGAAAAACTAAAATAGATAAAATTATTTACTAAAAAAGAAAAAAAAAAAATGTCTTGAGAAAAATAAAGATGTTATTGTTGCCAAAATAATTCTTTAAATTATTAATCCTAAATTTGAATCCTAGTACCAAAATAATATCTGTACAATAAATAAACTTTTTAGAATTTTTAAAAGTTTTTAAATGTATTTTTGGACCACAAACATTAACCTTGTGTTCATTTATTAAGTTTTATTTAGGAAAGTAATAATTAAGGAATCTTATATATTTAAATTCTTTCAATTCATTAAAAAATAAAAATAAAAAAATAAAAAAAATAAAATGTTTGTATCCACTAAAGAAAAAAAAGAAAAAGAAAGAATGGATGAAAGAAAATGACTCAACTATAAAATGCTAAACACCCTAACAATTTTTTATGATATTGTGTTAAGTTTACCATAGATTGCAGTGTATACCATGAACCTTTTTTTTCATCCAAAATTACCTCAATTTTCCTCATATCTAGATGGTCTTTGAGAATATTCGTATGAAGAGTTAATAACTCTTCATACCAATATTCTCAGAGACTATCCAGATATTAGGAAAAATTGAGATAAAGAAACTTTTTGGATTATCTCTATTATTTTGAAAACAATCACAAAATTTCATTGAATATATTCTAATGACATAACTTCTAAATTATTTTTGCTGCTGAAACATTGCACTTTATTTTGTAAATCGATTGTGGCTAATGTTAACTCAAGACTTATTTGTTTTTAAAGATCATGGGACAACTTAGAAAATGTTAAATGTACAAGAAAATGACTAAAAAAGTTGCAGCAAAAAATATATAAGAACATTTCCCCATGTTGGAATGCCTAATGAGAACAATACAAAGTTCACCATCTTCACATAAATTGCTGTATAACCACCTAAATTAAACTTGACTCTAACACAAGCTCAAATAGGTGTGTATGCGTGTTTGTGTATGTATGTAAAGAAGACAAGGAGGAGGAGGAGGACAGATATCAAGTAGGGTGGAGGGAGTATGCCCACCAACCTAAATTTAAAAAAAAAAAAATAAAATAAAATAAAATAAATCAGCATTTGAAATATTGCTTTTCTATCTTGGTTTCAATGCTGATCTTTGGTATTAGTTAGAAGTATGCAAATACCTCAACCACCAAACCTTTTCCTGAATATAAACTAAAATTTTCTAATCTCTCATAGATCAGAATAGTAAATGACCATCCTATGTGAGAGGCTTAGAATACTTTTGATATATATATATATATATATATATATATATATATATATATATATATATATTATGTGTGTTTTTATGTTTGTGCAATAGGCACAGAGTTTTTTTTTTGTGTAATAAAACGAAAAAAATTCAGCAGAAAAATTAAAAGCTATATGGATAGGTGACTTATAATAAAGTCACATTAAAAGCCCCGTTCCCTGCCAGATTACTTAATGTTAAGCAGTGATGAGCCTGCACAGTGCTTAAATGGGTGACTATTTAGGAACAATAGCAATCTGAGGCAGATGTGTCAAAGCTTGGTAATTTTACGAAAATATATATATATATATATATATATATATATATATATACACACACACACACACACACACAGTGTGTATGCATGCATATACATATACACACACACACACACAGAGTATGTATGCACATATATATATATATACACACACACACACACACACCTACACAGTGTGTATGCATATATATATATATATATATATATACACACACACACACCTACACAGTGTATGCATATATATATACATACACACACACACACACACACACACCTACACAGTGTGTATGCATATATACACACACACACAGTGTGTATGCATATATATACACAGAGTGTGTATGCATATATATACACACACACACAGAGTGTGTATGCATATATATATACATATACATACATACATATATTCATCTCACACAGTAAAGAGTCAGATAGAAGATAATCGTTTTCTTTCATATTAGTAGTAGTAATAATAGTATTTCTACATCAGGTCTTAATTGCCCTCAGTTAAAAAACTAAGACATACTAAGTTATTTGGCTATTTTTTTTTTCCCATCTCATATTGCAAGCATATTTTGGCCTAATTTTAAATCTTTCACTTTCATTATGGCTTCAAGATTTTTGAAAACAATAACAAAATGTGATTTGGCAGGAATTAAGAATTTTCACCAAAGTAGAATATGCTTGAAGATATCTTTGGCCAATTATCCAGTGAATTCCACCATTATGAGTTTTTTTATTCGCTTCAAGCTGTGTTTTACACTACAGTATATTTCTAACAGATGTTTCACTCAAGTGAATTTCATAATTTTATATTAACACATCTTTTAAAAATAATTTTGTATGCCCTTGTTAGAATAAATAAGGCAAATGAATCTTAATATTGAGTAGGCTTGCTCTATAGAAATTGTTGTTGTTTTTTTTTCTTTAAGACTCAAAGGGTAAATAAAAAACAGCCTATGCTTCAAACCATTGTGAAAAAGGTAGAAGACTGGAGTTTTGCCAATTTGGCAATTGATAATATTTTGGGGAAGAAAAAAGAAAAGAAAGAAAAGGTTACTCATGGGCTAACAGCCGACATGTCTTTCGAAATAGAATAAAGACTGGATATACTTCCTATCAATCCAAACAGTGTAATGGCAACGTCTTTTAAGATGTTCTTTGTTGAAATTTGGCTCCAGCGGAGTTTCAACTCAAACACAGATGGTAAAATGAATAATAACAATGTGCCTCCAACGGAACCTGCAAAAAAATAAAAATGAAATAAATAAATAAATAATCAATATCAATTTTGAAAAGTTGGTTATTTCCTATAACTCTAACCTAAAAAAAGGGAAACCACTCTGATTGATTGATAAATTATTTATTTATCGATCTACTAGGAAAAAAGAAGTTAGGGTTAGGGTTTAGGGTTAGTTTAATGGGAAAATAATGGGTAGATTAATTAACAGATAAAATTCATTTAGAGTGGCTCTGATTGACTGATATTTATTTATTTAATAATCTACTAGGAAAAAAGAAGTTAGGTTTAGGGTTAGTTCAATGAGAAAATAATGGGTAGATTAATTAACAGATAAAATTCATTCAGAGTGGTTCCCCTTTTTTAGGTTGGAGTTATAGGAAATAACCGAAATGTTTATGTTATAAATACAAAAATAGACAACTAGGTTTAAGTAAAAGTAAAGCTGGTGAAGTGGCCTATTATTGGTATTAGCTAAACAGCAAGGGAGTCTATCCCCTTTTCACTAGTGCTAGACCAGGAAGATTGTTTTTTGCTGAGGTGGAGTGCCACACCTACCGTCAGCTCTCCACTTTACCACACATATCAGATTACCCAATCTGTGCTACTCATGTGCTGATTTGCTGGGGACCAGTATTGAACCAGGGACCTTGCAATTCCTAGGTGAGTGCTCTACTGACTGAGCTAAACCCCCTCCAACTAGGTTTAACAGTATGAAATACTTACCTAAAGTAGATATATCTGAATCAAACATTAAATGACATTTATGACAAATTACCTAGCTGTGTGGCAGGGTTAGCTCAGTCAGTAGAGCGTTCGGCTAGAAATCACAAGGTTCCTAGTTCGATACCGGCCATCACCAACTCAGCGAATGAGTAGCACAGGGATCTGTGCAGTAAAGTAAGGAGCTGATGGTAGGTGTGGTGCTCCACCTCAGATGCAAAAACAATCTCCTTGGTCTAGCACTAGTGAAAAGGAGATAGACTCCCTCACTGATAGGCTGATACTGATTTTAGGCCACGCCGACGACTCTTTACTTTAGCTAGCCATGTAATTAACCCTAAGAAATATGTTTGCGGGAGAAAACAATATTTTAAATTACTAAACAAGAATTCTGTTTTGATGTTTATTTCAAATCATTATGAGTGGTTATAGTAGGGAGAGATACAGTATCATTCATAAATAAGCTCCTGCCCTTCTAGCTATTGATCCGAAGAATAATAGCGATAAAGAGGTGCTTCATATTAACCAAAGCTGCAGAATTAGAGGTTCACCACCAGGGTTCCATTCTTAATCCCATGGGGATAGGGTATTACCTTGGTGCAGAGGCGCAGTCAGTATATTCTACAGCCCCAACTGACAGGGTTGGGTGACTTGTGGTTTCCAAAACGACAAACATAATCTTTAATCGTTGATATCATAGCTTGTTCACAACAATATGCCGTGCTCCCCCCAAAATAAGATAGGACTTCTATTAATTTTTACTCCGAAATATAACACTAGGGCTTATTTTCGGGGGATGTCTTATTCTTCATATATTGAAAATAAGATAGGACTTCTATTAATTTTTAGGAGTGAAGGGTTCTAATTAGTTTTTTACAGTTATTTCCATTATATTGAAAAATTTGGATGATTGAAAAATGACATTCAGAATAAATGCAGACTCTACAAAATTATCATTTGGTTGAAAATTGAACTGGAAATTGTTTCATTCTGTAAGTGCAATAATATTTTTCATTAAAATCTCATTATTATGTACTATTCATGCTATGTTATGGTTGCATACACACATGAGAATGTTAGTAATATATTCAAATGAAATTGGTTATATAACTGAGGTAGCAGGGAAGGCAGAGGAGATAGAAAGAAAGGGAGTTGAGGAGAGAAAGGCAGAGGAGATAGAAAGAAGGGAGTTGAGGAGAGAAAGGCAGAGAGATAGAAAGAAAGGGAGTTGAGGAGAGAAAGGCAGAGGAGATAGAAAGAAAGGGAGTTGAGGAGAGAAAGGCAGAGGAGATAGAAAGAAAGGGAGTTGAGGAGAGAAAGGCAGAGGAGATAGAAAGAAAGGGAGTTGAGGAGAGAAAGGCAGAGGAGATAGAAAGAAAGGGAGTTGAAGAGAAAGCAGAGGAGATAGAAAGAAAGGGAGTTGAGGAGAGAAAGGCAGAGGAGATAGAAAGAAAGGGAGTTGAGGAGAGAAAGGCAGAGAGATAGAAAGAAAGGGAGTTGAGGAGAGAAAGGCAGAGGAGATAGAAAGAAAGGGAGTTGAGGAGAGAAAGGCAGATAGAAAGAAAGGGAGTTGAGGAGAGAAAGGCAGAGGAGATAGAAAGAAAGGGAGAGAGAAAGGTATAGGAGATGAAAAAGAAAGGATTTGGGGAGAAAAAGAAAAAATCAGAAAGATAAAAAATAAGGAAGAAAAATGAAATGAGAAAAGGAAAAAACTTTACCTAAAATTGCAGTTAAGTGGGCAAAATTATGTTGGAACAATATGGCAAATCCAACAGAACTCAAAACCATTGACAGTCGGACACAATTTCTTTTCCAAGAAACAATCTGAAACAAAAAAAAGTTTTTATATGTTAAGTCTGGGGTGACAATCTAAATGTTTTATCAATGATTGTGCTAGGAGGTGTAGAAAATAAAATACAATAAGAACACCAAGAAACTGTTGTCCTAATATATTCAAGTTTTTATCTATTAAAATAGTCAAAGCATAAAGATTCCATTGTTACTGCACATGCCATTATCCAATCCAATAGTGACTAAGTTCAGGGAAGTTATGAATTCTTATCATTGTATGAAAAAATTCTATCAAAAGAAGAAAATTCTATTCACCTAGAAAGACAAGAATTGGCAATAGCGTGAGATCAAAGAACTGACAGAAAGGTGGCTTCACCCAACATATAGTCCAGACCTAAATTCCTTGGATTATTAATTGTTCCAATCCATGGTTCACTTCCTGCATTCGCGGCACTTCAACAACCAAGAGGAGGTGGAAGCTTCAGTGAAGGAGTTCTTCATCTTGAAGGACAAGAACTGGCAATAGCATGAATCAAAGAACTGGCAGAAAAGTGGCTTCACCCAGCATATAATCCAGATCTAGCTTCCTCGGATTATTGTTCCAATCCATAGCTCACTTCCTGCACATGTAACGCTTCACCAACGAAGAGAAGGTGGAAGCTTTAGTAAAGGAGTTCTTCACCTTGAAAGACAAGAGCTGGCAATAGCATGGAATCAAAGAACTGGCAGAAAGGTGGCTTCACCCAGCATATAATCCAGATCTAGCTTCCTCGGATGATTAATTGTTCCAATCCATAACTCACTTCCTGCACATGTAACGCTTCAACAACCAAGAGGAGGTGGAAGCTTCAGTGAAGAAGTTCTTCACCTAGAAGGACAAGAACTGGCAATAGTATGAAATAGTATGATAGTATGAAGAACTTGGCAGAAAGGTGGCTTCAGACAGTGCAACACGATGACCTTTACTTTGAATGCTTGGCTGATTTTGTTGAAACTTGAAGAATAAAACAAATGAGTTACTAAAATATTGCAAAACTTTTGACTCACTCTAGTATTTTCATCAAACTAATGACAAATAATTAATGTAATAAATACTACTTGAGATTGGGAAATGGGTGTCCTGAACATGAGCAAGATAATTGATAGATGATGGTGGTAGTGGTGGTGGGGTACCCCCCAGTAGAAAGAGAAGGTTTAACATTCGTACCTTGCGACCTGCTGCTTTGCTGACAGACAGTGTCAAATTTGTGGGGAGTGTGCTTAAAAGGGATGTTGTGTCTTGTTCCACATCCAGCTCACCATTTTCACAGGGTTTGCTGCTTCCTGGAAAAAAAAAAAACAAATAAATAAATAAAATTTAGCATCCAATTGATTTTATCTTGAAATTCTATTGCCATTTTAAGTGATATATATATATATATATATTTTTTTTTTACATACTTCCCCCCTAAATAATTGCTGTGCATTTGTAAACTTATTTCAATTGACAATTTTCTTTTTTTTTTTTTGATTTTGTTCTTGTTTTACGGCATATCAACCTCAATGGGTCATTTAATGCCGACTACGTTTTTGAAATGAATTAGTGATAATGTTTAATTTTCTAAAGATTTTTTGTTTTTGACATATTTTTTGTGAATGGAACTTTTAGATGATTCTTTTTAACATATATTTTTGTGTTTTCATTTTTTGGGGAAGATTTTTAGATTTTGTTGTAGATGTGTGCCTCTTTTATGTATCCAAGTAGTTTTTCTGGGTTTATTTGGTAGAATATCTGTTTTAGATTTGTTGTTTGGTAGTATTTTTTTCGTATTTGGGTTTTTTAAAATCTTCCTGATGAAGATTAATAATTGAGTAGGTTAATATTAAATATTAAAACTATTATTTACTGAAGTTTATTGCTTAGGTGTTATTTTAAAATCTAGAGAAACCAAAAGTGTTTACTTGATAAATCTCTTATGTTTCACTCGAAATAAAAATATATTTCTTTATAAAATTTAACCCTAACAGCAACCACAAATTAATTGTTACTTTTTCCAAGCCAAAACTGTGGCTTTTTTCTGTGACTTTATTATCGGCTATGCTTATTTTGCTGGTTTGTTTCTTTTCATATTTCTTGGGGTTTTCGGCAGAAGAATACCTTTTAAGGTTGTTTTAAGGATCTTTACTCTGAGTTAGGTAAATGAAATTGATTGAATACCATTTGTATTTGGAATTTTTGTGCCATTTTTGCTGTTCACCATAAATAACAGCTGGACAATACCTATCTGATGAAATTGCCATTGCAAACTGGTTATGTGCTGTGGATGCTTGAAGAAACACTCGCAGAAAAATCCCTGGAATTTGTTATATATATCTACCAACCCCTCCGCACGAGCAGGATGCGACACAAGGTCAATTTCTTAAGCGGAGTTTAACAGGTTTGAATTCAGAGTTTTCCTTCTAGACATCCAGGATTTGAACTCGGGGCGACGTGTCCATTTCCCATGACTTTAACCATTACACCACGCGCTTCCTATAAATTTGGAATTTGTTTACGGTCAAACAACTAGCAGGCATGAAGAGGCCACCACTGCAGACATTTACTTGCTAAGCTCCAAAATGCAGGACTAGGAGCCCCTAAGATCTAGCAAGTGACTGAGGAAGCTAAGGACCCTCATCAAAAAAGAATTGACAGAGTGGCTTCAAATAAGCAAGGGCTGAATGCTGCTGTAGGATGTTCCAAACTACTACAGTGGCAGAATAGAGGACTAGGAGCCTTAAGATCTAACAAGCAACTGACGAAGCTAAGGATCCTCGTTAAAGAAAGGACAAAGTAGCTTCAAATAAGCAAGGACTGAATGCTGCTGTAGAATGTTCCAAACTACTACAGTGGCAGAATACTGTAAATCATAGTTATTTTCTATAACTCCAACCTAAAAAAAGGGGAACCACTCTGAATGAGTTTCATCTGTTAATTAATCTACCCATTATTTTCCCATTAAACTAATCCTAAGCCCTAACCCTATCTTCTTTTTTCCTAGTAGATCAATAAATAAATAAATAAATAAATTATCAGTCAGAGTGGTTCCCCTTTATTAGGTTGGAGTTATAGGAAATAACCAAAATCATCATCATCATCACCATCATCATTTGGGATTTGGGAATTAGTTTTTATTTTTTTTATTTTGTAAACTAAGTCAAATGGTGATTAGTAATTTATTCAATGAATCTTCACTCAGTGCCATAAAGAAAATATTTAATTTTCAATCACTGCTAACATCACCAAAACTCCTTCTTCCACATTTGCCATGGTGAACATCTTATTATAATGGAGATTGTGTGTTTGTCTGTCTGTAACCAAAACTATATTACTACTCAAGTCACAATTCCCTTAGTTATTGACATCACATTCTCAATGATTTTATTTTTATTTAAACCTCTATTATTAATAAAATTGTTTTACATTATTAATACTGTTAACCATATCTACATACTAACAACATACAATTATGTTTATATATACAACAAAATAGCGGTTTACAGTGTGAACGGAAAGGCTAATTTGCATATTGATATTAAAAATGTGATTTTAATAAATATGTGCTTAGTATTATTGATTTCTGTTTGGTTTTATTTTAATGAATATAAGCAAAAATCTCTTCAATGAATCTTAAATGAAATCCATTAACAAGAAAAAATAACTGTCATTTTATTATTTACTTCCTCTTTTAACTAAATACTTAAATTAGAAAAAAAATAAAAATGAAAGACGAGAGTGATAGAAGAGTAACTTTCAGTTGTTCTATATATTTTTATATGCATTTTTATTTAGTTTCATTAGCCTTTCTAATTTAATACAATATTTTATTACCTTAAAACTTAAATACTTGCACTCATAGGGTGCATATATTTGCTAGTACATAGAATAAACCTCAATTTCAGGTTTGTAAACATTGTCACTGATAATTCTTTTGTTCCCTCATGTACCACCCTCAAAACTCAGCCCCCTCCCCTGCTTTCTTACTTGTAACAGTTCAAACATAGTTTACCTGATAAAACTTTGAGAAACTGGTTCTGAGTTTCATCTCTGCTTTAATAACCATAAAAAGACAATTAGAGATAATTCCTATAATTTCTTTGGATTTAAACATTTTATCATAATATGGATAATGTTAAAATACATCCTTCTCGTTTCTTCACTTAATTCACAAAATAACCATAAAAAAATTAAAAAAGCGAATGTATCCTTGAACTAAATACGCACAGTTTAGAATTAGATAAAGATATAAACATTCTTAACAAATATACTTTTCATAAAAATACAAACGTAACCAGGAGGGCTTTTCATTATGTTTTAAGTATGTATCCAGGCATATCTATTCACGCCACATTCCATGTGAATGTTGCATATCCCATTTTTTTTCATTTCTTATTTCTAACAGTTTAAACAATGAAGGACACAGGAGTGCCTGAAAATTACATATACATTTCCACCTATATATATATATATATATATAAAAAAAGATAAATCTAATGAGACGAAACTACTATTAGTTTCGCTTAATGCTTTTCAGGGCCAAGATCTGACTCAGATCTTAGCCCTGAAGAGCATTAAGCGAAACTAATAGTAGGTTCGTCTGACTCATTAGATTTATCTTTATTATTTGCTCTACTTAGGTATTGAGCACTTTTTACTTATTAGCTATTCTCCTAGCGGTTATATGAATATATATATATATATATAAATTGTTTTTTCTTTTGGCCAAATACTGTACCAATAGATTATTTTTTTTTGTTGGTACGACTATCTTGGTCTTTTCTTTTTTTCAAAAATTTTTTTCTCCCCGGTTGATGTTTGGTAGTATATTTTTACAATCAAACTATTTGCTGGGTTTTTTCTCACCGCGAGGATTTACCAACACGCTTGGTATATTAAATTATATATATATATATATATATATCAATCAAATGGCCCACAATAACAATATATTAGAAAATAAATTTTCACTAGGTTTATTGCTTTTATCACCTTTTTTTATTAGAAAAAATATTTTTTATAGATTATTGTCTATCTTCAAAATACGCATGCCAAAATTTTTCAGCTTTCTTTTAAAAGAATGCTCTCTTCAAATTAGCAGCAGTAACACTCTTTTGATCTGCATTTTTTTTTTTTTTTTTTTTCATTTGATTTTAAAATTTTTTTTTTTTTAATAAATTATTTTAGACATTTTTCAATTGTCCCAATGAAATTATTTTAGACATTTTTCAATAAACATGTCCCAATGAAATTAACCAATGAAATTATTTTGACATTTTTCAATAATATGAACTTTTTTTTAACAATGAATTAACTTTATTAACTTATTTCAGAATACATATGAAAAACAAGTTTATTTTCATGAAAAAGGCAGATTAAAAGAGCGATTGCAACTGGCTCCTGCTGCTAATTTGAAAAAAAAAAAAAAAAAAAATAGAAGCTGAAAAAGTTGTGAGTGCATATCTAAGATAATAAAAATACTTTTATATAAATTTTTTCAAATTTCTCTTTTTATACCAGTGTAAATGGGTCAAAAGCTCAAATGGCAGAGAGTAGATTTAAGTTCAGCACTCAAAGGGTTAAGATATAAATTTGATGTAAATTGATTAAAGTATGATATATGATATTTAATAGATTTTTGTAAATCAGTACTGATTTTTTTTTAACAAGTGTGCTCAACAAGTGAAATTAAAATTACATTAAAATCTCTTTTCTAGTCAAAGGCAAAAGACATGAATAAATATTCAATTTATTATAATGAATTATTCAAACAATTAGAAAAATAAAGAAAGAAAGAAAAAAGAAAAATAAAGAAAGAAAGAAAAAAGAAAAATAAAGAAAGAAAGAAAAAAGAAAAATAAAGAAAGAAAGAAAAAAGAAAAATAAAGAAAGAAAGAAAGAAAAAAAAGAAAAAAGAAAAAAAAGAAAAAAGAAAAAGAAAGAAAAAAAAGAAAAAAAGAAAAAAGAAAGAAAAAAAAGAAGAAAAAGAAAAAAAAGAAGTAATATAAAAGAAATTTTTGCTTACCTGAAGAAAATATAATATTTTCCAACATTTCTAAAATCGGATGAGCCATGAGAGGATATGTGCATATGACAGCCACCAACAGACAAAAATTGAGCAAATTTGCATAGATCCCTCCATGGATTATAGAGAGGTTGATCATTTGATTGACATTATTGCCATACCTTAAATAACCAGTCAGGCCAAGCACAAGCAACAAGAAACTGACCACACCAATGGCAAAGTGAAGGAATTTGGGAAAGTTGTGTCGGTTCCCATCCATACTGGTCTCAATAGGAATAATCTAAAATAAAAGAAATTGAAAAATATCTTTGTAAAAAAAAAAAAAAGAAAGGAAACAATATAACCAATCAAATCTTTCCCTCACCACAAAACTTACCCACCTAACTACTTCCCCCTTCTATAAAACACTTGTATGATCCTGATAATTCAATAAAAGCTGAAGACGCCGAGTTCAATACTCCAGCGAAATATACTACACATTTTTGTTTGAGTTTTGTTCTTTCATTCCTCATATTTTACCCCATTATTGTTATATACAAACATGAGAATTTTAGTAATATATAGATTTATTGTCATAATATTTTTGACTGGCAAGTGTATTTTACATGACCAATGAATCATGAATCCTAGCAATGAAAAACTTTTTTTTTCTAAGGAATAGAATTTACTTGATTTGATCTCTCTCCTTTAATTCTACCGATTTTTTTTCTAATTAAAAGAAAGACAAAAAGAAAGAAAACAAAGAAGCAACTTTTAAAAATTATTTTTATCTTTTAGATGAAGCATTATCAATGATTATTAATTTTGATTTTATTTCATCCTTAAATTTTAGCTGCTGTTTTTATTTATTTTTTTTTTTCAACTTTTTGATAATGTAATGTTTGATATTTCTAAAAGCAAAAGTGCAAGAGTTATTTTTTGTTTTTTCTTCGGCTCTAAGAGAAAGTGAATAAAAATTGTACATCAAAACAAATGGAGATCAAATTTATTATAAAATTGTGATGATTAACAAACTTATAAACAATTCACTTAATTCCCTACTAAAATATCTGATTTAGACAAATATATATATATATATATATATATATATATATATATATATATATATTTAATATACCAAGCATGTTGGTAAATCCTTGCGGCAAGAAAAAACCCAGTAATAGTTTGATTGTAAAAATATACTACCAAACATCAACCGGGGAGAAAAAAATTTTTGAAAAAAAAAAAGACCAAGATAGTCGTACCAACAAAAAATAATCTATTGGTACAGTATTTGGCCAAAAGAAAAAACAATTTATATGTATATATATGTATATAAGATATATATATATATATATATTCATATAACCGCTAGGAGAATAGCTAATAAGTAAAAAGTGCTTAATACCTAAGTAGAGCAAATAATAAAGATAAATCTAATGAGTCAGACGAACCTACTATTAGTTTCACTTAATGCTCTTCAGGGTTAAGATCTGACTCCTGAAGAGCATTAAGCTAAGATCTTAGCGCTGAAGAGCATTAAGCGAAACTAATAGTAGGTTCGTCTGACTCATTAGATTTATCTTTATATATATATATATATATATATATATATATATATATATATATATATATATATCAATAAAGGAGAACTCAATACAGTAATCCCATAATAAATTTATTTCGACAAAAATTGGGGCCCATATAAATCTAAGTTGATTTAAACCGGCTCCCCAAATATTTGCCTCATCAGATGGGTCTCAATTCACTTATGATATTTGGGGAGCCGTTGGGGAGCCGGTTTAAATCAACTTAGATTTATATGGGCCCCAATTTTTGTCGAAATAAATTTATTATGGGATTACTGTATTGAGTTCTTCCTTTATTGATAAATATTGCTCTGTATATAATCTAAAAGGTTATTTTACATTGAGCTCTCTTTAGTGATTTAATGATTCGCTGTATTTATACATACTGGATCATCAATATTAGTACAGTGGATCTTGAAATCACATATAGAATCATCCCTTACTACCAAGTTTTGGATAAATCTTATATATATATATATATATATATATATATATATATATATGTATGTGTGTGTGTGTGTGTGTGTGTGTGTGTGTGTATAGGTGTAAAACTTTTCTACATAGTTGATTGTTCTAGTGATTCAATGAGGAATAAAAGGTCATTTGCCAGGAATAAGTTAAAATCTAACATTTAATATTTAAAACAAACCAGATTGAAGACATGAATAGGTATTTACCCAACCTGTTAGCCAAGGGCAGGATGTGACACAAGGTCGCAAGTATGGGGCATCCAGCAAGGATCAAACTTGCTATTCAGTACTAGCAACAGATCTGTGAATAGTATAACTGGGAAAATATTTTTACTAAGGTATTTTTATTGCAATCAAATAACCAATTCAGAAAGAAAAAATCCTCTTTCTTTTGTATGGAAGGTTATAAAATCAAATTACAAAAAAAAAAATGGCTCCTGGTTAAATTTCAGATAATTTATAGAATTATCAATGAAAGAATTTGTTTTGATCGAACAGTAATTTTTTTCAAGGTGAAGCTTTGAATGTTTAAAGAAGATATTTATAAACACACCTGTTTGCCAGATGTCTTCATTTATACACCTGTTATACCTGATCAATTTAGCTAATCAGGTCAGGTAATTCTTAACATTTCACTGAATATAAAATAGCATGGGAAAAGTGTATCTCATATTGTCTACAAAGGAAATAATTTTTAAAATTTATTTCTTTAAATTGTCAGTCAGGGTGCTAAGGTATGCGTTGACAGTACAGATAACCAAGACTCTCACCAACCGTCCCTATTGGTCATCACTCCTGAGAGGTCCTCTACACAGCATCCAGAATCCATACAGAGTTGATTGGTCTATGTTTTGGTCTGGTTGGCCTACATTGGTGTATCCATGTGTAAGTGTCCACAGGAGAACGTCACTTATGAGTTCATCCTTGCTTCTCCAGCAGTGTCTTGCTTGGCTGTTTTGTGTAATGGAGGCAAGTGGTCATCCAGTTACTTTCTTGTGGCGTACTGCTTCCAAGATTTGTTCAAGATAGAATGCAGCAGGTTTTGTAGTTGCCATCTAGCCTTTTCTCTAAGCGGTTTTGTTAGAGTCCATGTGGTGCGGCCATAGAGTAGCACTGACACTGCTAAAGCTTGGAATAATTTTCACTTTATCTTACCGCCCTGTTGGCTGGGCGTTAGAATGCACCGACTGCACCTCTGCAGGGGGTAAGACTCCCCCAATGGGGCCACCTGTTGGCCGTGGGTGGCGACCCGTGATGCTTAAGGATAGAGCCCAGGTGGATAGCAGTTCATGACATGCAATACTCCACTTTGGCCCTATCTTGGGCTAGAGAGGCCCCCTCCGATCAATTGGCTGGTCACGTCAAGCCCTAGCACCTATATGATTTTCCCAACCCTATTGCCCTTATGGCAAGCCCCAACCCCTTTTTATCATATGGATGCTAGAAGACGGTAACTGAGGGTCTACATGTTCTGGGAATGACGTTAAACTATCTGATGGTGAGGTTCCAGTTTTGGAGGTTTGGGGAATGTGGAGCACCCTTCATCACCATTGCTCCCTGGTCCACTCTGACCTGGAGTGGTAGTACCTGTTAGGGTCCCATCTATGGGTTAAATAGAAAAATGTATTTATAAAAAAATTGTATTATCCATTAAGAATTGATTTATTTCAAAACTTTATCGGCATTAAATGACCCACTGAGGTTGATATGCCGTAAAAACAAACCAAACAGTCTATAAGATGTTGGCAGTCAATTTCTGTCTAAAAATGTCAGTAACAGGTTATCAAAATTGGTCTTTATGAATTTTGTTTCAATTAACAACCTGTATGCATTGAAAAATCAAGAAGAAAGGGATTGTCAGTGGTGATGAATTAATTCAAGTATTAATCACAGAACAGGGTTATTATCTACACACAAATATCTACAATTTTAATTGTTTCAATACAACTTATAACTTACCGTTCCAATTCCTTCAAAGGCACTAGTCACCAAACCAAAGAAAACAGCAGCATCTTTGGAAGCCAATTTCACATCAGGATGAATTTTAAAATCTGTTGAGAAAAAAAAAAAATGATCATATAAATTTCTGAATGTTGGAATCAAAGTGTTTTATGTTTATTTGTAAATAATAGTAGCATGTAAAAGAAGGAGGAGGAGGAGGGTGAGGAGGAGGAGGAGGAGGAGCATGAGGAGGGTGAGGAAGGAGGAGGGAGGAGGAGGAGGAGGAGGAGGAGGAGGAGGAGCATGAGGAGGATTGTAAGCAGAATTAAGATATCCATCAAAATGTATATTAAAGCTGATAAATCAATAAGTTTTATTGATTGTTTGAATTTTTAAGATAAGATTTTTGATAATTTGCATTATTTATATTTTTTTAGACTATTGTCCTCATCTTTATATCTACACAATGTTTCAGAATACTGAACATAGTTTAAGACTTCTACTCAGTAATGGTTAATAGAATAAGAACAATCTACCCTAATGGATTAAATAAACTGTTCAGTTCTAAGTTCTGTGAAGGCTCCCAAATTCAACAAGAAACATCTGATGAAGGGCACAGGGTTCCACATTGGTGGAAATATTGTGATATTTTGGTAATCTAGCAGAAACCGGTGCTTTTGGTTTGAAGAGCAACTGGAGGAGACGCCAAAATATATAATATGAACGTAAGATAAAACTTTAGCCATATTACTTGAAAATTTTTGTTTTTTCTGGGTCACCCTGTATTTTTTTTTCAATAGCCGCCGCCTAGCGATTTTCGAGGCAGGAGGCCGGGATGGAACTCTACAAATATTACCCAAATTTTTCCCCTTCAATGTTTAAATTGCATTTCAGAATTTATTGTAATATTGTAATTGAGATATTTATTCTTTTTATTTGCAAGTTTTTTAATTTCATGGTCAAATGTGTATACAGGGTGACCCAGAAAAAACAGAACCCACAAATTTTGTAATAAAACTTAATTTTAACTAGGGGGGTTTAAGGTTAGGGTAGGGTTGGGTTTTCGGGAAAAACGTCCTAAATTGGTTGTTTTTTTTTTCAAGTGACACCGCTTCGGCTATGGACTTCAATTGTAGCTGGGGTTTTTTTTTTCAATAGCCGCCGCCTAGCGATTTTTGATGCAGGAGGCCGGGACGGAACTCTACAAATATTACCCAATTTTTTTCCCTTCAATGTTTAAATTGCATTTCAGAATTTATTGTAATTGAGATATTTATTTTTTTTATTTGCAAGTTTTTTAATTTCATGGTCAAATGTGCATTCCGGCCATTAAATTTTTGCCAAATGTGCCGTACAAAAAGGGGGTTTAAAATACAGACCCACAAATGGAACATAGTATGAAATTTTACTATAGTTGTGCACTAGAAGCCACTACCCAGCATCGACTGGGTAGATGGGGGGGGGGACCCCAAAAAAACAAACCCTGGTATATTGATTTGTTTACTTTTGAGATTTACAAATGTTGGACATTTTTAAGTAGAATTTCAATGCTATTACTATGTATATTTCAATTTCTAAATATCTTCAAATCTTCATAATTTTTGCACTAAAAGGCAAGAACTGGTGTTATTTAATGTGTATATATATTTATATTGTCGTTAATTGTTTTATTTTCACCTGGACATAAATACATACACACCAACTGCCCTTTATATATGTATAGATGGCATAGTGATGGGAATTTGGCTATAGTCAAACCAGGCAGTGAATGGATTCTTTAAGAAATAAACAAAGTTGTTTTTTTTTTTAAAAGAACAAAAGAGAAATTTACTTACCGGTAAAAATGAAGACTAAAAGAAAAACCCATCCAACAACAATGGCCACATCAGCACAAATGCTAATTGCTCCCATGAATCTTAAGTTTTTGATGAAAGAGAAGCCAATAAAAATGGGCAGCGGTAACAGAATGAGAATATAAAGCTCAGGGGCATTACTACTATATTCAACATGGTTGGATGAAGAAGAGTTGCTTTTCATAGAACTGCTAACAAATGTGTTTGTACTGTCTGAGCTATTGAGAAGAACTGGAGTTCCCTTGGCAGTGGAGGACAGTTGGGGCAATTTTTGGGGTAGATCAAAATGGGAAACGTGTGGTGAGGAACAGTTCCAGGGTGTGTTGGTGTCTGACAGCACAACAGAATTCTCTGCTTGGGGCGGTCCACTCATCATCTCTCTGACACTGTTTGATGGTAAATTAAGGCGAGTGTGATTGCCTTGCGGGAAGACACAATGGGCTTTTAATGGAAAGAAAGAAAGTAGAGTATTTCCGATGAAAATACAGTATCCAACACAAAATCCAAACTGAGTGAGAAACACACAGAAGTTGACAATAAAACGTCCAGCCTGGCCAAAAGCCACCATTCCTATATCGCCATAGGTCATTTGTGTTTGGAGATGAGATTCTAATTCAAGCCGTTGTTGTTTTGATGTTTCTGTTATTTTCGGGTTAGAAGAATCAAATCTCCAAAGTAATACATCCATTGCATAGTATTTGCATTTGACTAACAATTGGCAGCAATGGTCAGTTATTCTTGCTATCAAAATCAGAAGCAAAAAACCAAGCTGGAAAAAAAAAAAAAAAAAAAAAAAAAAAAAAAATAAAATAAATAAATGGATAAAACAAATAAAATAAAAGCAATAAAATATAAAAAGACAAAATAAAAACAAAAAACTATTTCTCTGAATTTTTGAGATGAAGCTTGATGATTTGTATTGATTTGATGACTATTGTCCTCATCTTTATTGTTATCTGCACAAGGTTTCAGCTGATGTGCCCCCACCAGTCAATTGGACAGATGGTGTAGTGGATATAAGTGTTGAGTTAATACAGTTCTAAGTGACAGTTATCTCTAGGCTGCAGGTTCAATCCTGGGCAAGGCTACAGTAACATAGAATAATTAACACAGCTTAATAATTTTACCTAGTCATGGTTAGCGGAATGAGAACAGTCTATTGAGATTGAATAAAGGGTTAGGTTCAAAGTTCTGTGAAGGCTCCTGAATTACCACATGAAGGTTCTCAAGTTTAAAATAGGTTTCCAAGTTCAAGGAGGGGTGCCTGAATTTGAGAAGGTTCCAGAGTCCGACAAAAAATACCTGAAGAAGGCCAGAGGGCACATTAGAAAGTAAACTAAATAACAATATATGGATATATATTTTTTTTAATTCAAATTATAATCCCATCATTTTCAAGTCTTTTTGATTTACTTCAAAATTTCAGTTTACTTCAATTTAAAAAAAAGACAAAAACAAACATTATTTCCTTCATCTAAACTGGACTTAAAATGCTAACACAACTTTTCTTTTTGTCCCATTTAAACCTTTCCCCGCCCCATTTGATGTGTAACTTTACTGTATCTTATTATAATGGAGATTGTGGGTTTGTCTGTCTGTAACCGAAACTATATTACTATGCAAGTCACAGTTCCTTTAGTTATTTACATCATATTCTTCATGATTTTATTTTTATTTAAACCTCAATTATTAATAAAATTGTTTTACATTACTTACACTGTTGACCATATCTACATGCTAATGACATGCAATTGTATTTATATATAAACAAAATAGAGGTTTACAGAATGAATGGGAAGGTTAATTTGCATATTGATCTTAAAAAATTGATTTTAATAAATATATGCTTAGTATTATTGATTTCTAATTGTTTGGTTTTATCTAATTGAATATGAGCAAAAATCTCTTCAATAAATCTTAAAAGAAATCCCTTAACAAGAAGAAATAACTGTAATATTATTCTTTACTTCCTCTTACAGTTTAATTAGGAAAATTTACCAATGAAAGACGGGAGTAACGGAAAATGATGGAAGAGTTAGTTTCAAAGTTGTTCTATTTTTCAATCATACCCCCTCTGTTGAAAATCTTTTTATCTACATTCTTATTCAGTTTCATTAGCCTTTCTAATTTAATATCATATTTTATTATAAAATTTAACTAAAATACTTGCACCCGGAGGGTGCATATATATGCTAGTCTTTTTAATGTTTTTATTCGTTTTACCTCATATAATTTTTAAATCACTCGTACACTCACATTCTTTTATTAACAACATTTCTGTAAATAAATTTTAGTTTATTCTTTTATTCTTTGTTACTTCATTGTTAACACTTTAATTTTTTCATTTTTTTTCTTAATGTATGGACTAAACAATAGACTCCTGTAATAAACTTATAAGTAAAATAAAACCTATAAGGTTATGACTGGAGTTGTTGCAGAACATAAAGCCATTTACAAAGATTAAAATATAATAGATTTTCTGACCCATTTAGCTTCATGAGGATTTAAAATTTTGCAACAAAAAGTAAAAGAAATAAGAGGAAAGAAATTCTAGTCCAAATATTGACAATGTTTCAGTGAAACAATAAAATAAAATTTATACTTTTTTGCTTGGGACAGTAACAGCTTGTGTGTATTAGGAGAATATAAGTTTTTATTTATTTATCTTTTAATCAAACTGTCAAAAACAGAAACAAAAGACATTTTCAATAGAGAGAGAGAAAGAAAAGAGAAGAGAGAGAAAAGAAAAAGAAAAGAAAAGAGAGAAAGAAAGAAAAGAGAGAAGAAAGAGGAGAGAAAGAAAGAAGAGAGAGAAAAGAAAAGAGAGAGAAAAAAGAGAGAGAAAGAAAAGAGAGAGAAAGAGAAAAGAAGAGAAGAGAGAGAAAGAGAAGAGAGAAAAGAGAGAGAGAAAAGAAGAAGAAGAGAGAGAAAGAAGAAGAGAGAAAAGAGAAGAGAAGAGAAGAGAAAAAGAGAGAGAGAAAGAAAAAGAGAGAGAGAGAAAGAAAAAAGAGAGAGAGAAAAGAGAGAAGAAAGAAAAGAAAAGAAAGAGAGAGAAAGAAAAGAGAAAGAAAGAGAAAAGAAAAGAGAGAGAAAAGAAAAGAGAGAAAGAGAAAAGAAAAGAGAGAGAGAAGAAAGAGAGAGAAAGAAAAGAGAGAGAAAGAAAGAGAGAAAGAGAGAGAAAGAAGAAGAGAGAAAGAAAGAGAGAGAAAGAGAAGAGAAAGAAAAGAGAGAGAAAGAAAAGAGAGAAAGAAAAGAGAGAGAAAGAAAAGAGAGAGAAGAGAGAGAGAAAGAAAAGAGAGAGAGAAAGAAAAGAGAGAGAAAGAAAGAAAGAAAGAAATGCCTTTCTATACAAACAAGTTGAGAAATAAAAGCCAGATTATTATCATCAGCAGGAGCAGCAACAAAATTTCAAGCTGTGAAGAGGAGAAAGCAAAAACATTTTCTATTGAACTTTACACAGATAATGTCAGAAAGAAAGAAAAAAATGCTAAATTATGTTTTGAATTATCAAAGTTTAAAAAGTTTCTAATTTGCTATAGACATATAAACCAATGTATAGACTGTTCCTAGTACCATGTAACTCAGTGTAACATGTCACTTATCATTGCTGAATAAATCCTACTGCCCAAAAAGATACCATAAAGAGGGAATTGCTATATCATCCCAATAATTTATGACGGATTGATATTTGAAACATTTGTTCCTTTTCTTTACAAACACAAACACATATGTGCAATATACTGAAATTCATACCCAGTTAGATAATAGGACACCAGATATCTAGTTTCACTCTAGCAATTTCTGGTTGCTGGATTCCCAGAAAATTAAAAAAGCAAGCAAGAAATTCTACATCCAATTACACATCAACAGTCAACAGACTAAGAAACACTTTACCAGTTATATTAAACTATAAACCAACTTTAAATATGTTAATTTGGGTAATTATGAATAAAAATACATTTCATTCTTATAGACACATTTTTGTTTGTTTGTTTGAGAAATAACATTTTTATTTCTCAAACAAACAAAAATGTGTTGATAAGACATAAGAATGAAATGTATTTTTATTAATTCAATTGTTTAAGAAAATCTCATAAGAAATACTATACAAGCAAATTTGTTAAGGGAGATAATGCGCATGCACAATTTTATGCTAGAATTTAGCCAACTAAAGTTCATAATTACCTTAATTTGCTTGTTTATTTTTATCTGACATGAAAAAAAATATTCTTCCTTTGTTTCATTTTGCCTCTCCCACATTCAAATAAGTGAAATCAGCTCAAAAATCTATTTTTACATCGCCCAGAGGGTGTTTTTTTATTTTGTACTAGTTTAATTAATATATACTACTTAATAGAAATGGAGCTGCACAAGAATGCTGTGTGCAGTCTTGAAAAAGTTGTGGAAACAGCACCCCACAAGAAAGCAGCTGTATGGCCACCTGCCCCTCATCTCACAAACCATCTGAGTGAGATGGACTAGGCATGTAGGACACTGCTGGAGAAGCAAGGATGAGCTCATAAGTGACGTTCTCCTGTGGAAATCAACACATGGGCATGCTAATGTGCCGCCCACCAAAGACCTACATTGACCAACTATGTGAGGATACTGGATGCTGTGCAGAAGACCTTCCAGGGAGAATTGGTGAGAAATTGTCATGGATATCCGTGCTACTTGCGTGACATGATGATGAAACTTTTAATGACTTTTTTGAGACTTTTTAAAATTTTTTTACAGAAAGCATTGAGATAGCTGGTTTTAAAGTAGAGATAGAGAATTTTATTTGATCTTTCAGGAACGCCATGCAAGTCTTTACTTGATGGTTTAGAAAGGGCAAATTTGACCTTAATGTAGCAGGTTCCTCATTCCTCTTCAAGAGTGTGATACGTTTTATGCTCTGATCCTAACAAGACTTTGTAATTTTCTGACTCAGTCATAATTTTTGAATGTTTTTTTATGAGACAGGTGAGACAATTAATGAGAGAGATGAGAGAGAGAGAGAGAGAGAGAGAGGAGGAGGAGGAATAAAAACATTACTTACCAGTGCTCCACTTTTACTGAATGCATAGGATAAGGAAAGATAATTGGTGCCAATGAATGCTTTAAGAACGTTGGCAAAATCAGCGAGGAGGTACATCCATTTTGAGCGACTGCAAAAGAAACAACAAAAATCAAATTAGAAAAAGAAAAGACACTAAACGCAACTAAAAATTACATCACACAATTTTAAATAGAATGCTAATGTTATATATTTACAATATACACATCTCCTTCAGCACATTCTTTTCAGTAGTGCCATTTATTTGTTTAATAAATATTGATTCAATTTAATTTCATTTTCATATACACACACATATATATATATATATATATATATATATATGAAAGTATGCAAACAGTTTGTTTGATATGGCTATGCTGACAATTTTGGGGAATATGTGCTTAATTGAAGTCATACCTAATTAGAAAATTAATTAGTTGATAATTAATGAATTAGGCAAATATATCTGTTTAAATGTGAAGCGTAAACAAATCGAGAAAAAGTCATTCTCTGTATGTACATTTAGGAATTAAAAACTGACTGCAAATTGGCAGATTATTAGCATTTAATGATTATCTCCCTTGGAAAAACCTAATGATAGAAGTGAGCATGAATGAAAGGCCTCACACCATTACTATTAATTTAGGATAGACTTGGCTCTTTAGCTTTGATACAGCAACTAATCTAAGAGAAGGAAAATCTAAATTCAAACCAGCTGTATTCCACTTAAAAATTGACGTTGATGCATTCTACCTGTGATGGAGGGGTTCGGTAAATACATAAATTATTATCATTAATTGGAAATTTTGATCTCAAAATTAGATAATTTTAAATACGATTGTGCTAACAAAATCTTTCTACAATGTGCCATTGTTTTGGATCATTAGAGACAATTTATTCAGGTATCCCACTCATTTAAAAATTGCCAATAGTAGAGAAAGTGATAAGTATTGAAACACAATTATGGAAGAAGATAGAATTGATAAACTATGTTCTAGTTCTGGTGGAGACTTTGAAGACGGTATGAACCAACTTCAACTGTGATTTTTCCCTGCTAATGATACCATGTAACCCAGTAACATCTGTCTCTCATTTAGAGGAGATGGTCATACCCAGTTTGCAACACAGCTGGAAACTTAATCACTCCACAAATCCCTACATGGCGCTGTGAACAGGATTGGAACCTGATGATTGGGAAATGTAGAGATTTGTGGAGTGATTAGTATCCAGATGTGCTGCAAACCGAGTATGTTGTTTATTTACAACAAGTGACATTTTTTGCCCTAGTGGAATATTTTTTCTCAGGGGTACCTAGACTTTTTTTTTTTTACCTTGCGAGCTACTTTTAAAAATGATCTATCTGTATTAAATATTATCTATATACATATAGAGTATATTTTATAAATACAATATATGTTTGTGTAATTTAGGTCACAATAGATTTATTTTCATGACCTCACTCTGATCACTTGCATTGAATAGAGTCATTGAACAATCCAGACATATTCTCATAGTCTATTTATATACATAAAAATCAACCTAGTTAATAAAAAAAATATATATGTAGTGAGAGAGGAGACCTGCCTCGTGCAACACGGTGTGACGGAGAGGGTGGCGGGCGTGAAGACTTGCCGTATTCTCGAAGGAAGCGGGCTAGGCTTTGCCTGGCGTGTAGAACTGACCTAGAGTCGAACCCGCTTCCTTTAGATTGTGAGAGCTGTGGACGATCGGTGAAGTGGGAAATGGCATAGTGGCCCGGATGTGGGTGGTCGCGCCGTGCTGGCGAGTGTCGCACGTGCTGCATGGACAATTATGAGTGAGGAGCCCGGATGTGGTGAAATTGGGGTGTATTTAAAGGACTGATTATCACAGACCAGGGAGAACGACTTGCAGTTGTATTTTGTTGTCGAGACGAGCGGGACGAAGACATAGTTTTGGATATTGGATTTTTGGAGCGAGATACAGTTGGGAGTGGTTGGACTGTCGATTGGAGCCTTGAGTCAGACTTGACTGTGACCCCCCCCTCCCCTACTGATTAGAATATAAAAGAAGATTAAAAAAATTTAGATAATATTAAACATACGCTCAATATCAATCGGTTCAGCTCAGTCGGTACAGTACACAGCCAGTAAACGTAAGGTTCCTGGTTTGATACCGATCCTCACCAACTCAGCGTACGAGTAGCACGGGTAATCTAATCTGTGCAGTAAAGTGGAGAGCTGACGGTAGCTGCGGTGCTCCACCTCAGCAAAAATAATCTTCCTAGTCTAGCGCTAGTGAAAAGGGGATAGACACCTTCACTGTCTGGCTGATACCAACAATAGGCCACTTGAACTAATACCTAACGTAATCATGTTGGTTTTTTTCTTTTCCTTCTGCTTTTTCTCATCTTTTAATTTATTATATCTCTTTAAAAAAATATGTCACATATTTCAAACGTCCTCACTTGTACCAATCACGTCACCTTTTTTCAAAAAATGAATGCTGCCAACGGATAAGAACATTTTTCTTTATACACTTTCTCATCTGTTTTATTTTGACATAGTATCCATCACTGTTCAGATAACACATTTTCCAACTTAATGTCCTGATGAAGGTTTGATAAAAAAACAAAACGTTTTAACATTGACTTCACCATAATGAATAAATTCATCCGGTAATTTATGAGGAAGTGCGTCCCGGTCTCCTGCCTCAAGAGTTGCTGCCCGGTGACTATTAAAATAACGACCCAGCTCAGTCTATTCAAAACTATCCATCTATCTATCTATCTCAATTTGTTCATATTTATCTATATTACTTTAAATACTAAGATTTTTTTTTTATTCATGTTTGTTTAATGTCTTGTTTTTAGTTTAAATAAACAAGAATTACGACAAAAAAAGAAGCCCCCCCCCAAATACATTTCCTTGTTGAAAATATCTATCTATTTGTTTGTATCTATCTATATTATTTTGTTTGTTTATCTATCTATCTCAGTCAATTCAAAACTATATATCCATCTTCATATTTAAACAAGAATTACGACAAATTACGATAAATAAACAAGAATTACGACGAGCTGGGGTTGTTATTTTGATAGTCACTGGGTAGCGGTTTTTGAGGCAGGAGACCAGACACACTTCCTCATAAATTACCATTTATCCTTTTTGGAATACTTTGTTTTTCTATTTCCTACATAGTTCAGGCAGTAATTGATGGTAGCCAGCCTAAAAACATGCTTCCACCAAATGATCATCAGTCATAATGGAACGGTACTTGGGACTTAATAATCTTCATATGGGAAAAAGACTGACTTGCATAAATTAGTAGAGCCAACTAATATCTTCATTAGTAGATATAAATTGGCAGACTAACTAGGTCATTTAGCTTGTAGTTTTTTTTTTTACATGATAAATGAACAAAGTTTTAAGTCACAGCAAACTAGTTTCTCTGCATTGTCATTCAAGTAGTACCTACCAAAAGGAGGAGAGATGGTAGGCTAACATAAAACAAACATTTTTTTTTAAAAATTGTATGTGTCTACCTGCACTACCTTTTTGTTCCGCTGGCCGATCACGATTGATGTATTGGGTAACCCTGATCATTCTGATGATCAATCATCTCAGTGCTCAGGTGTGCTCAGGTGAGTGCAGGTAAATTCATCATAAATATTAATCTGACACAATATAATCACGGATTGTAATAGGAAGCTAATTTTTCTGGCTTCAGCTATTAAATACATTGGCAGTTGTTTTGAGATAGCAATGTACCCATCCCACACCCAACTAGTCGTATCCTGATGTGATACTGGGTGGGTGGCATGATAATAAAAATGATAAAAATAAGTTTGAAGAGTAACATTCTACCAAGGCACACTTAGTGTAATGGTTATCTTCACAGAAAATACAATTGGCAACCAAAGTTCAAATGGTTTGAATTCAGAGTTTTCCTTCTCCTAGACTGGTTACCTAGCCATGGTTAAAGAACCCAGTCTGCCCTGCTATTTACCCATAGCTGAGGGAGAGTAGGATTCATACCTTTCCCAAGGTATTAGCACTAAGTGAAATGCAATTACCACGTTCAGGATTTGAACTCGGGGTGACGAGTCCATTTCCCATGACTTTAACCACGCGCTTCCTACAATGGTGCAATGGATATAAGGGCTGAATTAATACAGTTCTAAGTGTCAATCAACTTTAGGTTGTAGGTTCAATCCTGACCATAGGCAAAAATAACAATATTTAACATCGTTTAAGACTTTACCTGGTCATGGTTAACTGAACGAGAACAATCTAGCTTAATGGATTAATTAAAGGGTTCAGTGTGAGGTTCTGTGAAGGATCCCAATTACAACATGATGGCTGGTAAGTTTGAGAATAAGGTTCCCGAATTTAACAAGAAACACCTGAAGAAAGCTGGAGGGCACATCAGCCAAAACGTTGTGTAAATAATAAAGATGAGGACAATAGTCTGAAAAAAATATAAATAATACAACTGAATCTTTCTCTTTTCCACCCCAACTATGGGTAAATAGGACCAAATTCTTTAGTTGATAAGGCAACCAGTCTAGGAGAATGAACACTTTGAATTCAAATCAGCTTAATTCCGCTTATATATTGATTTCTGTGTCAAATCCTGTGTAGAGGGGTTGAGTAAATAAAACATTCTACCAGCAAATCTGTGTTCATTTTTGTGGTAGAATTATCAGTAGTTGTTTAACTCTTAACATCCTGTTAAAAATTTTCTAAGTCCAGAGCCCCATTCCTATAAGGACTTTTGAAAAAAAATTTTAAATGGCTAAAAATGGCCTTTTCATTTAAATTTACCTGTTATTTCCTTTAAATTAAAGACTTCTAATTATGTTTAATATTACATTTAAACAAAAGCTATCATTTGGTATGGATTAGGAAAATGAATGTGACTTCCAGTCAGGCAGAATGAGGCGGTATAGGACGTTAAGACAGTCAATGAAAAAAAGGCTGGTTGTGTGATAATTAAATGATACTGACTCACATCTAATTATTGAATTTCATTAAAATTCTCAGTATCATTCACTTATAAAAGGTCTATGGTTATTTCCTATAAGTCTAACATAAACAAAGAGGAACCACTCTTGACTGATAAATTATTCATTTATTTATTGATCTACTAGGGAAACAAGACAGGGTTAGGGTTAGGGTTTAGAGTAAGTTTAATGGGAAAATAAATAAGTAATTCATTTATTTTATTTAGTTTAATGGGAAGATAAATAAATAATTTATCAGTCAAGAGTGGTTCTCCTTTGTTTATGTTAGACTTATAGGAAATAACCACGTCTATTTTGTAAGAAAGATTTGTGGAAATAAATTCTACAGTCAATTACACATCATATTTTCATTTTATGAAATCTCTAGAAAATGCTTAAATTATATTTAATTATTTCTTAATGCATTGACATTTTAACTGAAACCTCAAAAATGTAGAAAATATTTTGTTTGATATTTTCTTTGAAATGGTTGTAGTTGCTTTATTTCTTTATGAAAAATGAATACAGTTCTAAGTGTCAATCAACTTTAGGTTGTAGGTTCAATCCTGACCATAGGCAAAAATAACAATATTTAACATAGTTTAACTTTGGCGTGAAAAATATCTAAAAAAAAAAAAAAAAAAAAAAAAAAAAAAATAGTTTTTAAAGTTTTCTTTTTAAAAACATCGTCTTTTTAGAAATTTAGATATTTTAAAAATTATTTATAATTATTCTTGTTGCTCCCTTCCAAAAACTGTTTTAATATTTGAGAAATATAAAATTTAATATCAAATGATCAGGATATTAAAGAATTTTAATAGACATATATACTTGGTTTGAAAATCGCATAGGCTAGAAACTGTCAGTAACCAAGCACTGTTGACTTTATGTTCATGCTAACCTAACATTATATATATATATATATATATATATATATATATATATTATATATGAGGTTAAGTAAACAAACAAATGTGTTTATATTTATATGGCTTTAAGCCGACAATTTTTGGAGGATATGTGCTTAATTGAAGTCGTACCTAATTTTGAAAATGAATTAGTCAATAATTAATGAATTTTAGGCGGGCATATATGTTCAAATGTAAGGCTAAACGAATCGAGAAACTGTCAATCCCTGAATGTACATTTCGACCTATTATATATATGGAGAAAGGTAGACAAACATGGGATGTTATGGAAACTGGATGTTTATTGTCGACGATGCAACGTTTCGGTCTATTGGACCATCTTCAGGACTTGGATATAGTGAAGATGGTCTAAGTGACTGAAACGTTGCATCATCGACAATAAACATCCAGTTTCCATAACATCCCGTGTTTGTCTACCTTTCTCCATATATTGTCGGATTAACCTCCTCACATTTCTCCCATATATATATATATATATATATCTCAATGTTTATGTGCCTACCCTAACTTAAATATAAATGCAGAGATACTGATAGGTACATGTCCTGCATCCCTGATGCAGGACAAAAATCTAAAAGGATGTCCATGCGTCCCAGTGTTTTTCTTTTTCCCCTCACCATTTCAAGCTTACTGTAAATACATTTCAATAGTTTCTTAGAAACAAATTACACAGGATAAGTAACAAGGTAGGAGTTAGGAGGCTTTAGTTGTTTCCCAGATCATAAATAAAAACCCTACAATTTATTAAGAAACTTTAGTTGGGACCCATCAAATTTTCCGGGGACGCATTCAAAGCCAATATGTGCCTCCCAGGATGCACTCAATCAAAAAGCTATCAGCATCACTGTAAATGCTGTATCAACGATATTGAGCACTATTCACTTTATATATATATATATATATATATATATATATATATATATATGCTCCCAACCCCCATGGTAGAGCACTGTGGGGGGGGCATTAATTGAAATTTCACTGTCTAGTGTAAGCCGTTACTCGCCTGTCACTATTTACAGACTTGAGTTCTCTGGCGATTGTAAAAACATTCCCTGTAGGGATGTATCAATTAATTGTTCACCCCAGACTGACTTGGCAGACGAAAATTCTGTTGGGTTTCGATCCAGGCTAGAGGTAGCTGTAAAAAAGTCGAGCTGCCCTAATGAGAAGTAAACTTCGAAACACGTGTCTTTGGATGACATATACATACATATATATACATATACATATATTAATTACTTACAGATGTTAGCAATTAGCCTAGAAATAGCCTCATGCTTGTAAGTTTATTTTTGAGCACTATATATTCTAGAGTATGCCCAGCACGTTAGCAGAGAGCACACTCTGTGTGAATCAATATGCGTCATTGCCATCTATAAATGCTAGAAACGTGAACACTAACAGGTGTTAATCCCCTGCAGACAAAAATTACTAACAATAATAATAAATATTGTTAGATGAACGATTTTCAATATCATACTTTATAATAAACAGGAAATATTCCTACTTGTATTCGCTTCGTTAAATTTCAATTGATTTAACGGTGCGAAAATATAAACATGGTTTTAGTTCATCATTATTTTCATTATTTTCGTAAGCTGAAAAATTTTTGTTTAATGTTTAACATTTAAAATGTTCAATATTTTTTGATTTTTTTAATGTTTCTTCTTTTGAATGGACAAAAGATTTAAGATAATATTAACCTTTATGCAAATTTCATTGTGTTAAATATGGAGGGGGAATTTCACAGGGCAAATTGGAGGTCCCTAAGGAATATCATCATTGCATCAGTACTACTTTGGGTAAAGCGGGGGGGGGGTAGAAAAGTAAGTACTACCAAAAACTTATAAAGACCATTTGATGCAGCATACGCTTAAAGAAAAATATCGACCAAAACGTTATTTAAAAAAATGAATAAATAAAAATAAAATACAGTTCCAAAGATACGTGGAATTATTTTTTCCTGCAAATCTAAACCTTAATTCAAGTTTTCTTCTGGGCAATTTTGAAGTGATTTAATGATGATAAAAAAATCTGTTCATTTATCCGAGACAATGCCAGATTATCTTGCTTGAATTTAAACAAAATTACAAACGTGAAATAAACCCAAAATAGGTTTATTTATTTTTTTTCTTTTATATAAATGTTTTTAATATTTTCATTTAAAAGTTTGTCTAAATTTATAAGTAAAATAAAAATTGACCTACTAAAATTTAAAAAGAATGTTCATTTGTCATTTTTTAAATTTTTTATTTTGCTTTCGATTTCAAACAATGAACAAACTATAAAAATATTTAAAATGTCAAATGAAAATTGAGACAAAATTAGAATATTTACATTTACAAATAAAAGAAAATAGGATGTTTTCTGCTTTTTAATATCTAACCTATTTTTGTTTTTACTTCTCATTTTACTTGTTTTGAAGGAAGAAAAAAAATAGAGAAATGTGCTAATGTAGCAAATTCTAAAAGTTTTACGTCTTTTAGAAAAAAAAAGTCCTTTCACCCCTCCCCAAACTTCAGTAAAGTACAACGTAAACATGGAGCTAAAAATGTGATGACATCACACATATTTTTGGTTATAAACCTAAACAAAAAATAATTAGGGATTTGAAGACAGTTTGTCAAAATAGCAAACATTAGCAATAAATCTAGATGGGGTTGAAGATTCTTAGATATTATATATAAAAAAAAAACAAAACACCCCACCCCCATAAAAACGGATTGAATTTCTTATATTTTGTCCTCTCAGTAGCGACACATTACGTCTAGACTGTAAAAGACAGGAAATTAAACATTAAGGAAATGGTTACAACACACAAGAAAGTTGTAATTAAAAATGAAACACGTAAGTTACTGACAAGAAAAGGCAACTAACAAGATTTATTGGCAGTTAAAAAACAAAAAAACAAACAAACTCTTAAACATTTTGCTTGGGAAAAAAAAGAGAGGAGAAAAACTACAAACAATAAAAAATAAGATGGTTTTGAAATAAAAAATAAATGAAAGAATAAGACACATTAGTGGACTTGAAGAAGAAGATTTAACTTTTTTTTTCTTTTTTCGGAAGAAGAAAATACTTTTAATTTTGTTAATATTCTAAATGCAATGCAATTTGTAATTAATTCAACACGTTTAATCCGAGGAAATGTATTATTTGACTATAAATTGGAAATTAAAAGTTAGTAAAATAAATAAAAAAATAAATAAAAAAAGAGTGTATGCGGGAGGTACATGTTTTCTTTGAAAACATATGTACCCATCTTTTTACAATAAACAAGAAAAAAGTATTTAACTGATGATAAAATTTAGAGTTAAAATGTAAAATTGTTTTGCGTGTAGGTGGAGAGACGATAACAACATAAACATGATTGACAAACGAAATATATTTCTTCCTTCTTATGGGATTGACTTTTTACATATGTTTATGTTTTTTTTTTGTTCTGTTGTTTTCTAGTTTTAAACTTTTAAAAAGATTTACAGACGTTTGGTTTACGATTCGTGAGAATATTTATCACATATCAAAACATAAAAATGTAACTTTTAAAGTCAAAATAGGAATTAATTCAAAAATTCGATTGGTGAATTTCGAATTATCAAGTGAAATTAAACGAGTCACTTTAATTAAAAGAACATTAATTAACTTTTTATCTATTAAAGTGAATAAAATATTTTTGTTTTTAATTTGTTATTTACCTTATTGCCTTTATATTAAAGCCCATATCGGGTTGATGTGTTTGTTAAAAGTCGAGAAAAAGTCGTAGAGTCGTCGTGAAGTCCCGGCGTTAGACCTTGTGAAGTCGTAAGTTGTACTTAATAACAATGATGAAGAGGGTTGATTATAGCAAGGGAAACTAGACCAATAAGTTTGTTGTTTTGTGTTGATATTACTAGTGTCGTGGTCGTCAGGGGTGGTGAGTACCAGCACCACCAGCAACTGTCTTGTTGGCCACATTTGGTACCAACAGCCACCACCAAAGCAACCTTGTCTCTCTGGATGCCCCGTTATGTCACGTGACACACGGTGCTCCGCCGAGGAGGAGATAACTCTAATAACCATGGAACTTCCCAAGTTTCAATTTGGGGGAAGAAACCGGAATTGCCCGGATGAAAATCACTCCCGGGTATATCATTTGTATGAGATTAATTGCATTTTTTTAAAAATCAATTGATTAATTAAAAAATATATATTTTGCTCACTAATTATTTAAAATAATGATGGATAAAAATATTTAAAAATAGTAATTAAAATCTCAATATTATTGATTTTTTTTTATTCGTAGCATTATTTTTTTTCCATTTTTTTCGACGCTAAGGTCGTTTTTATATTCTACGACCGTCAGTTTCGTAACGTGAATCGGATATCTTAACGCCAAATGAGCTTCGTGTCTGTGTCACTTTTTATACTCTAAGGCCTGTTACTGCTGATGTAATTTTTTGTATGAAAACATGTAAGACCTACTCTGGTGACATAGGCTGACATCTGAGGTCACCAGGGGTCATACAAAAAAATCCATTGTTAAAAATGTTGGAAACAAATAATTTTTGTAGAATAGTTTTCTTCATTCATCCATTTTACGAATGACGCAGTTATGATAAAACTAATTATTATATAAGTTTTCGTCATTTTTTCGTCACTATCCCTGTTTTTCCATGGCCAGCTCTATGTTGGTTGTTTTTAGAAGTCTTGTTATAAGGTAAATAACAAATTAAAACTAAAAATATTTTATTCCCTTTGATAGATAAAAAAGTTAATTAATCTTCCTTTAATTAAATTGACTCATTTAATTTCACTAAACAATCACACCAATAAAATATAAACATGAGAGTATTTTTCTATACATAGTGTATTTAATGTTTTTTGTTATTGATTTCTAAGAAAAAGGTTTATAAGTGTTTTAAACTTTCAATAACATGTTTTGTTTTTAAGTATGTAAGACTCGTCTTCTGTGATAATGTTTTGCGAATTTAGTGTTTTAAATGTATTAAAAATTAATTAAAAATGTATTTTTTTTTACTCATTATGTTACTATTTTTCGATCAAAACTGAAATTTAACCTTAAATAATCAATTTAATTAAATTTTAATTCGTTTTTGAACCCTAACCCCTAACAAACAACCGAATTTTGACGGGGTAAATGAAAAAAATGTCCTTATGAAACGAGATCGAAAAAGGGGTGCCTAAAGGTCATATGGTCCAAAATAATAATTAAAAATATAGATAAAAACAAAGTGACACAAAAATGAATTAAGATAAAAAGAAAAACTAATTACAACTAATAATAAAGAAATTGTTTCATTTAAGGAGATCAGGGAACAAAAAAAAAATACTATCTTTAAAAAAAAAAAAACGTGATAAAATGCTGGTTATCTTTAAAATGATGTAAATGGGTTGAAGGTCTTTTTACGCCCCCCCCTCGTTCCCCAAGAAAAAACGCATGTATTAATATAGTTCAATATGCGTAGAGAAAAAATTTTATCGAAGTTCGAAGTCACGAGTTATATACAAAAATATATTGATTCACATATAATAAAAAAGAAAACACATTAAGATACAGTATTTCCATAAGATGATATAGCCTTGTCGGCGAGGCTTAGAATAGGGTGACTGTAATCCCTACAAAAGGGTAAGACCACCCACCACTGAAGAAGAGGTATCATGACACTAAACTGCATATGGTGGAGAGGTTCCAGTTCTTGAGATTTGGGGGAGTGTTTGTGTACCCCTTTCAGTACCCTTACCCCCAAGTCTACTCTGACCCAAATTGGTTGTTCCTTTTAGGGTCCCATCTATGGATCAAATAGATATGTTTAAAATTATTCGTATTGGATAGAACCGTGTGCAAAACAACAACAACACAACAACAACAACAACAACAACAACAACAATCTTTTATGAAATAGAGATTAAGAGATAAGAATAGATCAAATATAAAAAAAATTATCAATTATATCGGACCAGACCGTAAATATATAGAGCAGAGATGCTGATATGTACACGTCCTGCGTCCCTGACGCATAAAAAATTAAAAAAGGGACGCAGTAAAATAATATCCATGCGTCCCAGTGTTTTTCTTTTTTCTTTCATCACAACCTCAAACTAACTGTAAATACATTTCAATAGTTTCTTAGAAACGAATTACACAGGATAGGTTACAAGGTAGGAGTTAGACGGCTTTAGTTGTTTCCCCAGATCATAAATAAAAACCCTACAATTTATTAAGAAACTTTAGTAGTGACCCATCAAATTTCCCCAGGACTCATTTGAAGCAAATATGTGCGTCCCAGAACGCACTAAATTAAAAAGCTATCAGCATCGCTGATAGAGAAACATCACTTTGAAAATGAGTGGGGATTATCTACGCTATATCTTGGAACGCACGTTGTAATGTGCAAAAAGCGTTTATAGTTTCGACTTATACATTTAACAACCTGACTCAATATTTGTGTTTGTTTTAAACTTTTATCGGTCGTAGAAAAGATTATTTACTACACTTATATGTAGGGTTGAGCAAAGCTAGAGTTAAAGGGAGATAAATGCGTATCCATGACATCAAAAAATCATCATCATATGTATAAATAAGTAAAAAACTATGTTGGTCCATACATTTGTTGGTTAAGAACTGGAACTGAAAATCCCTTTTTATCAAGCCAAAAAGGGGGAGAACTTTTTCAGCCCGTTTTGGAATCCGTAAACGAAAAAGTACTATCGTTAGTAATAATTTTTAAATATATAAAAATCTCGGAAAATATGTTGTGCAAAATTGCGCATTTTCAAACCTACATTTTTGATATATTGATTAAAACTTGATTCATGGTGCAAATATCATCTCCAGCATGGATGCTTCCAGACGTTTAAAATTCATTATTATATTTTTAAGTGAACAAAAATAGACCAATTGAATTAGAGAAAATCCCTTTTTTTTGTATTAATTCAAAGAAAAATATTGTTAAAAAAATTATTTTTAAAGTTATTTGAAAATTTAAAAGTTATTTCCTTAAGAAATAACTTTTAAATTTTCAAGAAGATTTTCTTATGTTCATTAGAATTTGATCTTTCTAGAAATTTAAAATTCAAAAATTCTTCAAATAACCAAAGGTTAAAAAGCCCCGCGTACATTCTGAATTCTTCTTTTTTTTTTTCAATTAAAAAAAACCCAGCTATTCATTATAAAATTAAGTCATTGATGAATAAGGCGATGAAAATTTCATTAAAATTGGATAATTCCCTGATTTTTGGTAATTGTTTTAAAATTAAGAAATTAAAAGAAAAATTACCTCCCTTGGTTACTATTGTCTACATATGGATGTATTCTATCTAACGTTAATCCTTAATTACTTCTCTAAACTGTTTAGATATAAAAGCTCTATAATTAGTGGAAATATTCTAATTGAGAATTCTTTTAAATCTGAAAATTCTATAAGTAATATTATATTCCCTTTGACTAGCAACAGAAAACACCCTCCGGGCGTTGTAAAAATTAATTTTTGAAAGACATTGCCTGAGAGGGTGGGAGTTAAAAATTCAATGTCAGAGGGTTTGTATCATAAGTAAGCAAAATCCTCATATTTATTAAAGGAGTAAAAAAACAAAAAACAAAAAAACAAAAAAAACAAAAACAAATTGAAATGAAAACTGAGCCCCGTCCCTCTCAAATAAAATGTTGCATGCATGTAATAATCAAACAATTATTTTGAATATTTTCCACATCCATTTTACACAAAATCGTAGGTATTTATTTATTTGTAAACTTTTTAGTTAACTTCTTGTTATGTAAAAAAAAAAAAAAAAAAAAAAAAAGAGCAAAAAAAAGAACAATTTTAAAAATTGCTTACTCAAATTTTTGGTGTATATAGCATAAGAATATTGTGACGTAATCTGTGACGTAGAGCTATGACGTAGTTTTTGTTACAGACAGAAATACAGAAAATCTCCATTATTAATAAGATATGCCATGAAAAAAGATAACAAAAGTGATCAGGACGGTTCACCAGTTGGTAACAAGACGACTTTTTTGTTCATAGTCTTTATACATCTTCCATCTTGGGCTAGACGGGCGGTCGGAGAGGCCCCCTCCGATCAATCGGCTGGACACGTCAAGCCCTTGCACCTATATGATTTTCCCAACCCTATTGCCCTTATGGCAAGCCCCAACCCTTTTTTATAATATGGGTGCTAGAAGGCGGTGACTGAGGGTCTACATGTCCTGGGAATTACGTTAAACTCTATCTGATGGTGAGGTTCCTGTTTTGGAGGTTTGGGGAATGTGGAGCACCCCTTCATCACCATTGCTCCCTGGTCCACTCTGACCTGGAGTGGTAGTACCTGTTAGGGTCCCATCTATGGGTTAATAGAAAAATGTATTTATAAAAAATTGTATTATCCATTAAGAATTGATTTATTTCAAAACTTTATCGGCATTAAATGACCCACTGAGGTTGATATGCCATAAAACAAAACAAACCAAACCAAACCAAATTATACATCTTCCAGTACATATGTTAACAAATTCTGTGTTGTCACACTTAATTGGCAACTCGATAGTATCAATACTCATTTCTAGTAGCTAAATATATGGCAATTCAACACGTGTTAACGATTAAGATATCGTCATTGGTCTCGTATATATAGATCTACAATTACTAATAGAATACTAGAGATATTATAGGTGCATTAAATATAGACTTACATATGGGTTAGCTCAGTCGGTAGAGCGTTTGGCTAGAAACCGCAAGGTTCCTAGTTCGATACCGACCCTCACCAACTCAACGTATGAGTAGCACAGGGACCTGTGCGGTAAAGTAAAGAGCTGATGGTAGGTGTGGCGCTCCACCTCAGACGCAAAAACAATCTCCTAGGTCTAGCGCTAGTGAAAAGGGGATAGACACCCTCGCTGATTGGCTGATACCGACTTTAGGCCACCCCGACGACTTTACTTACTTTACTTTACGCCAAGCTAGAAATAAAGTACAGAATTACTTCCCTTGTCTGCCCAAATACTTTTCCTAATGACCGCTAAATAGCGACACCATAACAATATGCATGTATAAAAGAAAAGGCATCAAAATGAGATTCCCTTTTTTCTCATAGTACGGCCTAGAAGGAAGGACCTGTTCTCGTCCTTATGGTACAGAGATTTTTACCGCCAGCAGACCTAATGGCGTATTGAACATGACTCTACATAATTGCACAAAACATACAATGACATAAGCTTACTTTAATACTTACTTTAAGACAAGTATGTCTAATAATTCCGCGCAACCAATAGCTAAGGAAACATTTCTCAAATATGTAAATCTCACAAAAACTTTCACACAAACTTTTTACACAATTTCATTCACTCTTTTTGTATGTCTTTTCTTTTGTGTAACCTTTTTTTGTTTAGTTTGCTTCGACAATAAAACATATTGAGTGGTACGTATTGGTTTTATATTCATTACCTCCAACAAAATGATAAACACAACTAATGATTCAAATTCAAAATAATGTAGTAGCATTTACTTACAATAATTCCTCTACAAATGTTATCCCAAACGATAGAACATGGAAATAACAGATTCATGTTTAATATTAAGGTCGCCAGAAAAGAAAGGTCTGAGAGACATTGATACAAACAGCTGCTAAGACAAAATGGTGACAATTAACTTTGAAGTGTCAACCGAGCAACGATTAGCGTAACACATGGCATTACTTGACTTATTCAATTGTTAGAGCATTCGTCTCGGAATCACAAGGTTTTGGGATCGATGAAAACTCAGCGCAGGAGTAGCACGGATTTGATCTGTACGGTAAAGTAGGGGAGCTGATGGTATGTGTGGCGCTCCACCTCAGACGTAGAAACTGGTCGAGCGCTGGCGAAAAGGGATCAAATCCCTCGCTGTCCGGCTGATATCGACAATAGGCCACTCCGCATATATATATATATATATATATATATATATATATATATATATATATATATCGCCCTGTCTTTGATTTGATATATATATATATATATATCAAATCAATATAATATATATATATATATTTCTAAGATACACTGTATTGTTATTGTATGATCCAGTATGTATAAATACAGTGAATCTTTAAATCACTAAAGAGAGCTCAATGTATGATAAACTTTCTAGATTATATACAGAGCAATATTTATCTTAGAAAGGAAAGAAAAACTCAACACCGTAATTCCATAATAAATTTATTTCGACCAAAATTGGGGCCTATATAAATCTAAGTTGATTTAATATAGCTCCCCAAAATCCAGTCTCATCAGATGGAAGATTTGAATTCAAATCTTCCATCTGAAGATATATATATATATATATATATATATATATATATATATAGAGAGAGAGAGAGAGAGAGAGAGAGAGAGAGAGAGAGAGAGAGAGAGAGAGAGAGTGAAAAGTTGGATAATGACAATAATCCTTTTTTTCACGCAAAAATGTGCCCTACTAGATATGACCCAGTTTCCTAATACGCTTCGCCAACTTTTGTAAACAGAAAATAACTTGTAGATTGACAGCGAATAAGCGGTCAAAATAAGGTCACCGATCCAATTGTGCGTAAAATTAAGAAAGACATCGAGGAACATTCAGAACATTTTCATATCTGATGACGTTGCAGTATCTAGATGTGAGAGAGAGAGAGAGAGAGAGAGAGAGAGAGAGAGAGAGAGAGAGAGAGAGAGAGAGAGAGGGGTGGAGATGATTTTAGTCAATAGTAACTGTTGGACTGATTGATCTTTAGGGTCAGGCAATCTCAGTGATTTGCAACCCAAACACATAAGATTTAATTTATTGAATGGCTCCAGCTTTAGCTTAAGATCATTCGAAAAGAAACGAAGTTACTATTAATTGATTGCGGACCAATCACCTGATTACAGCAATACATCAAGTAAATGTGAAATGATTCTTCTCAAGCTGCGTCGTGTAGTCTCAATGCCATGGTTAACATATCAAACGTGCAGAGTATTTGCCAATGTAGCTATTTAAAAAAGAATATGTCATATCAACCCACCCGGGGTTATTTTATGCATAGATGCTAGGCGTTCATTGTACGTTCAAATGTTCATTTTTGTGTAGTTATTTCTTTTACGTTTTTTTACACAGTCCTATCGAATACTAATATTTTTTAAAACAAATCTGTTTGATCCATAGATGGGACCCTAACATGTACTACTACTCCGGGTCATAGTGGACCTGGGAGTAATGGAAATCAAGGGATACTCTACATTCTCCAGTTATTCAGAACTGGAGTCTTATTACTAGATGCAGTTTAGTGTCATACCCAGGACACCCATTTTTGGAGGTGTCTTACCCCCTCTGCGTGGGATACGGTCAGTGTATTATAAGCCCCGTCGATAGAGCTAGACAATGTAGCGAGTTCGAGTCTTATTGCGGGCCAGGTTATTATTGCTTTTTACCAGATAAAGCTAATCTATATATCTACATAAGATCAATTGAAAAGAAGAAAAAAAAAACTTCCTAGTCTAGCGCGAGTCAAAATTGGATAGACTCCCTCGCGGTTCGGTTGATACCGACAATATTTTATTTGATGACAAAGGAACAGTCACAACCATTTTGGTTTCATGCGTGCGTAATTGCAAACAATCTTCAGGTGACGTTGTTTCAAATTTATATTTTTATATTGAGCACTCTTCCAATAATACTGCATTTTAGCACACCGTTCCAGTAAAAGCTGAAACAGTGACAATCCCACACTATATATATATATATATATATATATATATATATATATATATATAAACGATGTTGCTTCTGGAATTTTACAACACAGAAAATATACAAATGGTTATTTTGTATGGCTATATTGATTGTAGTTAGAAAAAAAGGAATGGACAAGTAGAGAGAGAAACATCTGTCACGTATTTTTCCATGAAAAGAAACAAAAGAATCCTGTGAGATTGGAGCTTACGTAACTAAAAAACAAAAAAACAAAAAAAAAACTGACCTATGTCGTTATGATTAGCTGTTTAAAGAATTTAGTAAAAAAGATTAAAAAGAAAAAGAAGAAAAACTAATCAATGATTAACTATTAAAATTATAGTAATTTCTATAAATGTAATAAATAATTTTATAGGAGTCACCCCCCTCTCTCTCACCCTCTCAATTTTTCGGTATTTCGTCCCAATATTTATCTATCTATCTCTCTACTTCCTTTTATTTCTAACACTATCTCTGTCTTTCTCTTATACTCAGCCACTCACACATACTTGCTATTTCCATTCATATTTCTTAATGAAGTTACTTATTCGTTTTTCTTTCTCTCTGTCTTTTTTATCTTTTCTTTCACCTCCTCCCTCTCCCCCTCTCTCTCTCTTATATATATATATATATATATATATATATATATATATATATATACACCCATATATATATATATATTTTTTTTTTCGTAGTTAGGGTCTTTCCATGTGTGGTTTAACCAAGCTGATGCAGGTAGACCATAAGGAGAGCTCAATGTGCCTAATACCAGTGAGTAAAAGGACAGAGCAAGATATTTAGTAAATGAAGAAAAAACTCTAAATTTGCTTCATTACAATACTTTATTTCAACCGTATTAATACGGCATCTTCAGGTAATCACAAGAACATGACTCTTCTTTGGTTGAAATAAATCATTGTAATGAAGAAAGTTTAGAGTTTTTCTTCATTTACTATATATATATATATATATATATATATATATATATATATATATATATATATATATAATCTTTCTTTCTTTCTGATTTTGGGTGATAATAATACTAATAATTTGCACACTTTCAAGTATTCTGGTCTAATATTAATAATTTCCGAAAATATCTATTTGACCCATAGATATACATATACATTGTTTAAGTAACTAGACGCAACGATAACGAAAGTAGGATGTTAAATTAGAAGGAGGTGGAGTCCTCGAAATTTACACCGCAAATAAAACAAAAGGAGAAAATAGGATTGTGTGAATTAATAACGAAAAGAAGGAGAGTGTGGACTAAGAATGATATTAAAATAGAAGAGCAACCATGAATAGAAATAGATATTCTTTTTCTTAACAGCAAGGTGACGATCGATTGGAAAAACATCGTTTAGGAGAGACCTTGGTTAACTCATTTCAGACAATATTTATAGAAGTTTTTTTTTTCTTTTTCTTTCTTGTCTTTGTTGTGATGTTGTTGTTGTTTTTTTTATCGATATTTGTCTAGTCGGTGATTTAATCATCAGCTGTTGACTTTCAGGTAAGACAGATCCAAATAAACGATGACAGCAAGATTAATTCAAATCATTAACTCTTCGCTTATAATCTTCATTAGAGTTCAAATATGGCAACGAAAATTGTTCTAATATAAAGTGAAGTTTATCGACTCGTAACACGTCTGTTGCTAAACTTTGTAATACAATATCTAATGATATCTCAATGATAGTTGGTTGGTTGGTTAGATTTTACGGCATGTCAACTCTTGGGTTATTTTATGCTGAAGACATTTTTGTTTTATCCATTCTTATAAAGTTGTAAGATTTAAAGTGATAATATACTTGAATATACAAACTCCGACAAAGGTTGATAGACAAGACATTTAATATGGTACAGCACATGGATAAACAGGGTACATAAAATATAAGGTGCACATGAACATACATACAAAAGTAGAGATAAAGACACATTCATGAATGGAAAACATAAAAGCAACAGACATGAGACTAGGAATAGTCCATGCTGTATGAATCACTTACAGTAATGTAAGGGGGGCCAAAGCCCCAACAAGAGGGGGTAGACCAGAGTCTAACCCATAGTCGTGTCTCGTAGGTCGAGCAACCGGAAAAGAGAAAGAGACGTTCAAACCAGCCGCTTAAATATAAACGGCCCCTAGCGGGAACCAGCGAACTAAACGGGCAGACAACTCCCCAGGCAAATATGAAACTAACGCCACAAAGTATTCAACATTTTTTAAACTCATCTTTTAAACACATTTAAAAGATATCATTTTTTACCTATTTAACCCATAGATAGTACCCTAACATTTACTACCATTCCGGGTCAGAGCAAATCTGGGAGTAATGGCAATGAAAGAGTACTCCACACTCACCAGAGCTCCAGAACTGGAACCTTACCACTAGACACAGTTTAGCGTCATATCCAGGACACTAAGACCCTCAGCCACATACATGATAAGGGTTGAGGGTTCGCCACAATTGAAGAATACGGTGGGATATCCAAATGAAGGATAAAATTATCAACATGTTAACATTTTTAAAAGGTGTTTTATTACCTAATTTGTATAATTTGTATTAATCTAATTTCTTTTCCTTAGCTCAGTCCATTGAACATCCGTCTAGGAACCACAAGGTTCCAGGTTTAATACCAGTCCCCGCTAACTCAGTGTATGAATCACACAGATTGAGTAATCTGAGCATCTGAGATATATGAGTTGCACTTCACCACAGCAAAAAATTTCCTGGTCTAGCGCTAGATAAAAGGGGTTAGACTCCTTTGCTGTTCACCTGATACCGACAATAGGCCACTCTGCATACTTTACTACTTTACTACTTTTAGCTTTTTACCTTTTTTTTTTAAATGAAAATAATGGCAACGAAATTGTTCTAATATAAAGTGAAGTTTATCGACTCGTAACACGTCTACACGGCCGATAGAAAAAAAAGGCTCATAGCTAGTATTTGGGTGGATGAACGTGCAAGGAAGTGAGGGACAATTTTAGAAGATAAGTATTTTTCAGATTGAATAAATGAAAGTTGATAGATAACAGTTGATAGATGAAGATCGATGAAAGTGAGATCATTAGTCAATATTTGGGTGATTGACTGTGCCAGAAAAGCAGACATATTGGAAGAACAAATTTGGCGGTGATTCAATAAGTGCATCCCAAATCGTGACATTTTTATGAACAAAAAGTCGATTCATATTCTAATTTGTAACTCAGAATGTATTATAGCAAGAAAATAAAAGAACTATATCTAACAATTATCTTTTAATAATAATAATAAAATAACATTACACACACACACACACACACACACACACGTTGTATATAATCAGTTTTCAATTCAATGAGAGAACAAATTACAAACAAAAATCGGACCATATGACCTTTAGGCACCCCATTTTGATCTCGATTAAGAAAGGACATGTTTTTCATTTACACTGTCAATATCCGGTTGTTTTAACAGACGATGTTTATATACATATTTTTTAAATTATAAAACTAACCCCTGACACTAACCCTAACCCCTAACAAACAACGGGATATTGACGGTGTAAATAAAAAACATGTCCTTTCTTAATCGAGATCAAAAAGGGGTGCCTAAAGGTAATATGGTCCCAAAAATCATATAAGAATTATTGAAAATATATATAACAGTGAAAAGAATGCATCGGGCAGATGATAGAATTAGTGGAAGTTCATGAAAATGGAATAAAAATACGTATAAAGATTGGTTGGAGGGTATTAAATACTATCAGAACCTGTGGATATACCACAGCATGATAATTTAATTATTAAAACGTTTGATATGTTTACTTAAGAACTATTGCTAAATAGTTCAGTATGTAAAAAGTATAATAACCTTGATTTACCCCCCCTCCCTCTCACTTTTTTCTTTCTTTCCTTATTTTCATCTTTTCATTATGTTCGATTGAAACAGATCAGCGCGTTCGCTTCCTCTTTCTATCTTTCCCCTACTCTCTTTCTTTCTTTCTTTCTTTCTTATTATATTTTTCTGTGTAGCATGTCCTTTTTCTCTCCTTTCTTTCTTTATAATAAAAACGGAATGGTCCATTATATAGCTGAGGTGACGACACTCATAAGAAATAAGAAATCGGCGAATAAGCAACACCAGATAATCAAGATTTACATTTTTGCATTTCATCTTTTATTTTTAACCAGAGGGTGTTGCAAGATGATAACGGTCGTACAATTAAGAAACATGAGCATTACCGTATTTGACGACATAGGACGCACTTTTTTCCCAAAATTTTGGCTTAAAAAATTGCCCTACGTCTTATACATGGTAGGTGAAGTTTGAGACCTCCCGTAAGTCTAAGCTAATCTTCTCTATGATGCTCACTAACCCAGCTTACGCCCAGTACTTTTACCTACCCTAAAATCCATGCATCCTTATTTTATTGCTGGTATTGTTATAATCAAGGTTAACAGGAGCGTATGGTGACGAAGAATAAACAAACACAAACACTTTTTTTCCTGAATCTGACCTGCTGAAATGGGGGTGCGTCTTATATGCCGTCAAATACGGTAATATATAAATTAGAGACATAATAGCTTACTAATATACTTAAAGGTAAAGTATACAATCATTGTGTAAAACAAGCAATGACGCGTAGATGTAAAACATATAGATGTTACTAATATGTAAACCCGCCCAACGGGGTGGGGGTCCAGTGGCTTCGACCCTAGATCTTTACAAGTTAATAGCGTCGATCCCAGGGAGATTTCCCCCCAGGCAATATCTGCCCCCTTGACTTAAAGGGACAGGACTGGGTTTATTGCCCAGCGCCTGAGGCGCCCCTCTTGAGGGGAATGCTGAAGGGATCGACGCAATTTGTGTTCTTTCCCACCCATGAGCTTCGGCAACACTTGTAAAATCTTTACAGTACACGATGCACAAAAATACATAGCAATGTCATAATATATTCTAATTGTAATTATAAAACATGATAAAAACTCACGACTCAGAGTTTCACGATTGAGATCCTCAGCTGAGCTAATATTCCACTTGTCGGAACTTTCAAATATATATATATATATATATATATATATATATATATATATATATATATATACTTGGTATATAATAAATATGTATAATGTACGAATCAGGCTTTGAGTTTCAGGAGGGTGTAATCCATTATGATAGCCCATATAATTGTCCAGCCAGCCAATACATATAATAAAATGCATATACTATTTCCCGCCGTTGTGAAGTTAAAATTGCAATCTGTCATTTTCTATTCAATTAACTTGACACTACTTAACATTTTGACCAATCAAAACACTACTTGCCTTTCTCTCTTTCCTTTTTTTTCATTATCTACCACAACGTATAGAAATTCTGTAAATCTGAGCATCCATTCCCTTTTATACTTGATCACAATTAAAATTCTCAACTCCTTATTGTCGTAAAGCAGTGGAATTTGTAAGACATGAAAAAGATGAGTACGATCAATGTCGTCATAGAAGGAATCAGGGAAAAGTCTTTGCATATATATATATATATATATATATATATATATATATATATATATATATATATATATTAAACGACAAGTCCGTCCCTTACTTGTAAAATCTTTACAGTACACGATGCACAAAAATACATAGCAAGTCATAATATATTCTAATTGTAATTATAAAACATGATAAAAACTCACGACTCAGAGTTTCACGATTGAGATTTACCTTTCAATATTCACGACAATTTTACTCTTTCTTTTTTTTTTTTTTAATTCCTTATTCTCCCTTGCCTGTTTCTGGTATTTCATTGACTTTACTGCTAATAAAAACCCCTATGATAAAACGTTTTACATTTATCTTCTATTATCTATTAATAATGGAGATTCGCTTCCGGTTTGTTCTGAACAAAAATTACGTCACTGCTTACGTCACATTACCCAAAATCGTCATAACTAGAATAAATACACTCAAAATTTGAACATGCAACATTAGACAGTCCTCATGTTTTTTAAAACAAGTTTTAATAAAAAACATGATTGTATTATATATCTATATATAGTTTGTTTATTTAATACATATTTAAAGTTTACATTTCAAATTGTTTTATTTTTTAATCCTTTAATGAATTTGATGATTTTACTTATCCTCTCTTTTTTTTTTTNCCGAATTTCGTTGAAATATTTGGACATGTAATTAACGGCTCGAATTTTAATTTTGATGCATTAAAAATGCATTGATTTTAAATCAATAAAACCGACACCGAGCATTGTCATGAAATTTGGATTTTCAGGCATCATAAGGGCTTATTTAAAGCGGTTCAAAATTATAGCCAATTCCTTCGAATTAAGCGATTTCATTTTTAAAATAATGGCATTTTTATGCATCAAAATCTATAAATTCGAAGCCGTTAATTACATGTCCAATATCAACGAATTCGAAATTTTCTGGCACGAAATATAATAGGTGATTAAAGTGCTCATATCTTGGCCAATTCTTGAAATTTGATGCCTTTTTTTGGCATTAATGAGGTTCTACGCATTGAAACTCTACCAAAAAAAAGCAAAGATACACAAACTTGATACTTTCAAAAATAGCTGATTTCTTCTGGACCTATAAGGGGGGTACCTTAGTAAATTCAATAAAACCGACACCGAGCATTTCATGTAAATTTGTGGATTTCAGGCATCATAAGGGCTTATTTAAGGGTTTCAAATTACAGCCAATCCTTCGAATAAGCGATCATTTAAAATCAATGCATTTTACGGCTCAATATTCAACATAAATATCACAAAAATTGCTGCGATAACCCATCCTGACATACGGGACTGCTATTCACCTATAAACATTCATCAATTTTTAAACCTGTTGCTCTCTTGAAATTTATTTCAACTTTTCGTTGTTTTTCTCCATATTACTTTTCAATACCAATTTTGAAATTTATATCTGTGTTTGTTTTTTTCCTTGCCACCATACGCTTGCTACTTAATCCTGTCTTTATAACAGTTTCAAACATTCAATCCTTTCTTAATATTTTACGGTTTTTCCTCCCAAGTCTGTTTCAAGAAAGATTTAGACAGTTCCACTGATTTCAAATACTAGGAGAATAGTTTTAGGCATACCCATATCGAGGTGAGTGGGTGCTCGCTTACTACTGTTTATTACTTTTAGAATATAACGCTAACCATCGTGATCGTCTGTACTGGAAATAAGTAGGGGAGGGATAAGAAGTAGTCGGAGAAAGAGTAAGCGTTAAAAGGACAGTATGAGACATAAGTGTAAGTTGTTCGGAATGTTGCGTCAGTCGGTTTGTTCGAGAAAAGTAAAGGGCCATCGTATGATTGTGGTGTGAAAGAGATAGTGTTACAGCACAGAAAAGGAAAAGAAAGAAAATATAATTGAAAGAAAGAGAAAGTGGAGAGAGAACGGAAAGACGGTATCAATGAAGTGGTAATAAGAAAGGTCCGTTACGGCGCACAGAGGCCCAGAAGGAAGAAAGAAGAAGAGAAAGAAAGACAAGAAAAGAAGAAAGAATGTTGAAAAGAAGAAAGAATGAAAGAAAGAAAGAAAGAAAGAAAGAATGAAAGAAAGAAACGAAGAGAATGAAAGAATGAAAGAAAGAAAATAAGGAAAGAAAGAACAGAAAGAAGAAAGATTATTATACTTTTTAATACTGAACTTATTTCAATAGTTCTTAAAAACATATCAAACGTGTAATAGTTAAATTATCACACTGATATATTGACAGGTCCCACCGAGGTTATATTAATTATTATTATTAATATTATTATTATAATTATTAGCAAAATAAAAAGACACCCCCCGGGCGATGTAAAAATAATTTTTTGAAAGAATATATTTCAAAAAATTATGGAGCCTGAGGGATGGGAGCTGAAAATTCAATGTCATAGAGTGTGTACCATAAGTATGTAAAATTGTCAAATTTATTAAAGTAGTAAAAAAAAAAAAAAAAAAAAAAAAAAAAGAAAAAAAGACAATTTGAAATGGAAACAGTTCCGATAACTTTAAATATTATATTAGAATAAAACAATCTATATATAAATATATAACGCCGGGCATCTATTTATTGAAACAATGAGGATTGTCTAACGTTGCATGCTCACATTTTGAGTATTTTATTCTATGTTATGACGTTGGATTATGTGTTGGGTAATGTGACGTAAGCAGTGACGCAGTTTTTGTTACAGACAAAAAGAGAGTGAATCTCCATTATTAATAGATTATTATTATTATTATTATTATTATTATTATTATTATTATTATTATATGAGTTTCACTGGAGTCTAAATGACAACAAGTCTCCTCAGGTCTCCAAGACTCTTCTGGGTATTCTAGCCGATTTCAACAATACTGTTGTCTGGATGGTCTCAAAATTCTCCCAAGTGCACCAACTACAATTGGTATCACTTTTGCCTTGATTTTCCACAATTTTTTTCAATTCTCTAGCAAGGTCTAGGTATTTGTCTATCATTTCGTTCTCTTTCATCTTCACGCAGTGATCTGCTGGAACTGCAAAATCTACCAGTTGACAAGTTCTCTTTTTCTTGTTAATCAATATTAGGTCTGGTCTTCTGGCTAGGATAAAGTGATCCGTCTTTATCTCAACGACCCAGAGAATTTTCATTCTCAAGAACAAATTCTAGTTTATGCATATGCCATTTCGATGTAAGGTCAAAATTTAGTTTTTTGCACAATTCCCAGTGGATCACCTTTCCAACTCAGCCGTGCCTAGACTTGTATTCTTCTTGTGCTAGTTTGCTGCATTCGGTTAATACATGATTTGTTGTCTCTTATTATTAATTAATTATTATTATTATTATTATTATTATTATTATTATTATTATTATTATTTGCTCCTTTTGAGTTTTCACATCAGTGTTAGCTGATGGTCTTTCACTGGAGTCTGAGTGACAGCAAGTCTCCTCAGGTCTCCAGGACTCTTCTGAGTATTCTGGCAGATTGCAGCAGTGCAGTGTTCTGAATGGTTTCAATCCTTCTCTGATATCCAAACTTTCCAAACACTTTTCCAATCCCTTTGGGACTGTTCCAAGTGCACCAACCACAATTGGTATCACTTTCACTTTCATATTCCATAACTTTTTCAGTTCTCTGGCAAGGTCCAGATATTTGTCTATTTTTCATTTTCCTTTTTAACTTCATCCTGTGATCTGCTGGCACTGCAAAATCCACCAGTTGACAAGTTCTTTCTTTTTTGTTTATCAACACTAGGTCTGGCCTTCTTGCTGGGATAAGGTGATCCGTTTTTATCTCAAAGTCCCAGAGAATTTTGGTGCGTTTCGTTCTCAAGAACAGATTCTGGTTTATGCATATACCATTTTGTTGTGTGGTCAAAATTTAATTTTTTGCATAATTCCCAGTGGATCACCTTCTCAATCCAGTCGTGTCTAGTTTTGTATTCTCGTTGTGCTAGTTTGCTACATTCGCAGAGTATATGGTTAACAGTCTCATCTCTATTCCCGCAACGTCTACACTTACTATTCTGTTGGGTCTTATCAATTTTCGCTTTGATGTAGTTTGTCCTTATGGCATTATTTTGTGCAGCAATTATAAGTGATTCTGTTTCTCTTTTGAGGTTTCCCTTTCTTAACCATGTCCAAGTCTTTTCATGTGCAACCTCTTCTATTTGTCGTTTGAAGCGTCCGTATAATTGTTTTTCTTCCCATTTTTGTTTTCTAGTCTTTGTCGTTTTTCTGTTTGTCCATCTGCCGTTTCTACTATTGTTGGCCGCCATAAGTAGTTTGTCTTTGCTCTTCCTTGTGTAATCTTCAAGTTGTTGGATTGTGGTTTCTACGCAGTCCTCTATGTTGGCAAGACCTCTTCCCCCTTCCTTTCTTGACACATTATTATTTGCTCCTTTTGAGTTTTCACATCAGTGTTAGCTGATGGTCTTTCACTGGAGTCTGAGTGACAGCAAGTCTCCTCAGGTCTCCAGGACTCTTCTGAGTATTCTGGCAGATTGCAGCAGTGCAGTGTTCTGAATGGTTTCAATCCTTCCTCTGATATCCAAACTTTCCAAGTCCTTTTCTAATCCTTTTGGACTGTTCCAAGTGCACCAACTACAATTGGTATAACTTTCACTTTCATATTCCATAACTTTTTCAGTTCTCTGGCAAGGTCCAGATATTTGTCAATTTTTTCATTTTCCTTTAACTTCACCCAGTGATCTGCTGGCACTGCAAAATCAACCAGTTGACAAGTTCTTTCTTTTTTGTTAATCAACACCAGGTCTGGCCTTCTTGCTGGGATAAGGTGATCCGTTTTTATTTCAAAGTCCCAGAGAATTTTGTGCGTTTCGTTCTCAAGAACAGATTCTGGTTTATGCATATACCATTTTGTTGTGTGGTCAAAATTTAATTTCTTGCATAATTCCCAGTGGTCTAGAGAATTATCTATGATCTGGTATGTCTTCCTTGTTGACAATTATCAGATCTGAATATCAGATCTGGCTCGAGTTGCAAATCTGGATCTTAAAATCGCAGAGTATTTTATTCTTTTTATTTATTTATTTTTTTTTTTTCAGATTCATTAATAATTGCTTTTTTTTAAGGGAGGGGGGTTCTTATCGTTGTTTGATTTGTTTGGTTAGGTTTGGTTTTAATAATAATTTTAGCCCTCCATTTTGTCTGAATGTAATAGTATATTTTTATGTGATAGTATTTTCTAATGTAATAATGTAGAGGAATGTAGATAAACGCAAAATGTTCCAAAGGATGAATATTTATTATATATATATATATATATATATATATATATAATGTGTGTGTGTGTGTGTGTGTGTGTGTGTGTGTGTGTGTGTTTAATTAAGGAATTACATCGACTTAGTTAACGTAGGGTAGGGCCCTGAGGTAATCATTTTAATTTGATTGAAACCATGCTAGAACCTTTATTATTCCTCTAATAATAATATTATTAGTATTATTACTGCTCTATGTTTTTAATATATTGAGCACTTTTGGATTATTTACTGATGCCACTGCAACGGAAAGTTAAAGCGGCAATTGGATACTATATATATATATATATATATATATATATATATATATATATATATATATATTACGTTGACGCTATAACGTTTGTGTCTTTATGACCGTCTTTAGGACGCGAGATGAGGTCTTGTGTTGAAGACTTCGAGTTCTCTCTTTGCGTGATATATTCTTGTGATAGTATATTCTTATGTGATAATATATTCTTATATGATAGTATATTTTTTGTGTCTTGCAATCCCATAGTGGTATTTTTAGATAATTACAATGAAATGATTCATGCTCAGTATACTATGGTTTCCATACAATTGTTCCGTTCTTTGGTTTGGGATTCAATTGCCGTACCTATTAATCTCTTCGGACATAAACGACAAAAAAGTATCCAGATAAAATTGAACCTCGTAACTCCGATTTTGGGGATCAGGACTATTTTTTAACGGTAATAAAGGACTATTTGCTCGTAAATTCCTACCATAAAATAAACTGAACCCCATTTTATGTCCGTGTTTTTGTATTAAATGTTTTATTTTTCTTGCACCCGTTATGTTACAATGCAAAATATATTTTATCTATTTATTTTAATATTCATTTCAATGTGCATATTCTAAAAGTTTTTATTTTGTGAGAATGGTTAGTTTTAAAGTGGGGGCTCGTTTTACAATTTAGGCATAAATTGGATCCTCCTTTTATAACCGTAATTTTGTTTTTTCGTCGACGATGATTAAAATCTGACTTTTTTATTTTAGAGTACCAAAGCCAAAAAGAAAAAAAATAACAACAAAAAGTAATATTAGGCTTGGGCATTTCATGGTAGGAATTTACGAGTAAACAGTTGAAGTGTAAAAACGAACCCCCCCCCCACTTTAAAACTAAGCATTCTCACAAAATAAAAGCTTTTAGAATATACACATTGAAGTGAATATTAAAATAAATAAAGGAAATATATTTAGTATTGTAAATAACGGGTGCAAGAGAAATAAAACATTTATTGCAAAAACATGGACATAAAATGGGGGTTCAGTTTATTTTATGGTAGGAATTTACGAGCAAATAGTCCTTTATTACCTTTTTAACTAAGCCTGCACGTATGTATTTACCCAACCCTTCCTCCACAAGTTCAATTTTTAATCGAAATCTATCTTGTTTGAATTCAGAGTTTTCCGTCTCCTAGACTGGATGTCAAACCATGGCTACAGAATAGAGTCTGTCCTACTATTAACCTATAACTGAATCACGCCATGCCTCCATTCTTAAACAGGCGATTTGTGAAGGTTATTCGCGAGTACTTAAATATTCACTTATATCTTTATATAATCTACGTTTAATTTAAGGCACCCTGAAGTTAAACCAACAATACTTTGGTCACTCTCACCCCCCAAACAATAAGCATCTGCGATAACCGCCATATGTTTTTATTTGTTTGTTTATACATTTATGTGCGTTCTTTGTTGTTTTTTGTTTTGTTTTGTTTTTTTGCGTATACACGTGATCGTTTCGTGAATATCATTCTGTACCATCGGTTTTTAATTCCCATTCTTTTCGGTTTCGTTTTGTCATTTGATACGATAGTAATTGTACACTTTACTTCATGAATAGATTTGACATTCGGTGTTGGGTAAATACATAAATGACATTAGAAACACTTCTTTTTTTTTTTTAATATATTGCTTTTTGGTGTTACTTAAAAAAAAATTGTTTTTTTATTGATACCAACATTAAAGATGGAAGAAAATATTTTAAGGATATTATGCATTTTTTTAAGGATAAAAATGTGACTGAAACACAAAAAGATTTTGGTCATTTATGGAAAGATTTTCGTGCTGGAGTTTTTTCACTGAACAATACTCTACGGTCGACAACATCAAATGAAAACATTAATTGATTAAAAAAACAAAAAACAAAAACAAAAAAAACTGTCTATACATATGTAAAGGGCTGTTGTGTGAATCTGTATGTCCGGAGGAAACTTCGAAAATAAAACAATTAACGACAAAGTAAATATATATAAACATAAAATATCACCAGGGCTTGGTTTTTGAGTAAAAATAATGAAGATTTGATTTAAATTCATGAAGATATCTAAAAAAATAAAAAAAAAAATGATAACAACATGGAATTTTTTCCATTTAATATTGTAGACATAAATTTCTATTTTCAGAGTGACTGGATCAACACAAGGTCTTTTTTTACATAGGGATTTTAATGGGGCATCCAGCGGGGATCCAACTCACAATTCAGTAATAATGGATCTGCTTGATTAACTCTTAAAAAAAAAAACCCTCTACCCAGGCGACGCCGGGTAACCACTTTTAGTCTACAATAAGGGAGATAATCAACATACTCAAAATATTCATATTTGTGGTATATGCGTTGGAGCCGAATGTCACACGATCAGGAGCCGAATGTCACACGATCAGGATGTGACACAAGTGATTTTGAAAGGGTCCAAAAGATTCAAGGTAAAATCAATCCTTTGCAAGTCTCTCCAGCAAACGAAATGCAATTCCTTTCCCAACCGAACACGCCACTCTCACTTCAAATAGCAGTCGTCAGATTTCACTTGCCTTCTAAACACTTTCTTCCCCACTCGCCCTGTCACTGAAGAACAAAAAATGCAGTCTGCCCTTCAGGCCAAAATAGGTCGCTTTTATAGTAAAATAAAAGTTGCGATGCACTATAAGTAGTCACCCATAATTCCTCGTAACCTCCATAAAAAGTCTATTCTGGCCCCTCCAATTTCTTGACACTTCTTACTCAGAGTGGGCAAAATGGCGTACCACATTCCTTCTTCCCCCGACCACATTCCTTTCCTTGCCAGGGACAGTTTCGCAGGCCAGGCATCTCGGTCGCTTTGAGTCAGGTAAGTTCGACTCGTTACTACAACAAGATCAATTCTTAAGCGGAGTTTAGCAGGTATAAATTCAGACTTTTCCTTATCCTAAACTAATTGCCTAACCAAGGCTAAAATATTGACCTCTTACAAATCTTGACCTCTTTCTCATTGGGAACTGGTAAATCAACTAGTGTCCATATAAGACATTTAAAATACTTGATGCAGTCTAGATCCTTGCTTCAAAGATTCTTAGCCGGTTCTCCCTTTCTTGTCTTTGGACAAAACCTAAACACCCGAAAAGTCCGAAAATTTTCCTGAAAAGTTATTGCATGTATGTAACTTACAAACTATAAACTCTCTACATGATTAGGATATGGCATAAGGTCAGTTTTAAGGTTTGAATTCAGAATTGTCCTTCTCCTAGACCGGTTGCCATATCAAGATTAAAGAACCAAGTCTGCCCTACTATTCACCCACAGCTGGCGTGAGAATAGATGGATCCCATCCTAACACAGCGCTAATACCTTTCCCACGGGTATTATCGCAATGTGAAATGCAAACCGTCTTGACCAGAATTTGAACTCGGTTTGCCGTGTTCATTTCCTACGACGATAACTATGACACAACGAGTACCTCCTTTCTAATGTTATTTAACGATTAAAGTAGAGAGCTAAAGTTTTTTGCCTGCTCGGTCGATCATTACCGATCCTTGTGTTAGATTGCCATCTTGTTCTCTAGGTCATTTGACGTCTTCTTTCGTCGTCATCTTTCATTGCTCCATACTCATTCAAGTTCTTTTATTGAAGACATTTTTGTTTGAGAAAATTGCAATCCATGTTTGCTTTCCTTGCTACTAGACGCTTATCATAACAATTGGTGTCAGAAGTGGGATCTTGGTTAAAGTAGTATAACAACATTCTTTATTAATTTTCGATAGGGATGCTCAAAACACGCTCTTTTCATACGCGCGCAAATTGTTAAAAAATATTTTTTAAACGTCAATAAAAAAATGGAAAATTAACTTTTTAATGTTTTCTTTTACGTTTAATACAAAGAAAAATTCCAAGTTTATGTGTTAAAAAACAAAAGAAAAAAAAACAAAATTTCTGTTACATATAACCTAAATTTTTGCATTCTAAATTTAATTGCCGTAAATTCTTAATCTTTATTGACATAGTTATCGCGTCTTGACGTGAAAAATTAGTCCCAATTATGATACTATGGAGTATCATACATGGAATATTTTTTTTTCATTCCTTTTATTGTTGATTTCAAAAATAATTAATTTCTTCAAACAAACACTGTTTGAGCTCTACAAGTGTTATTTGAAATTATTCACAGCAGCAGCAGCCACAACAACAGTGTTCAAAAAAAAAAAAAAAAAAAATAGAATATTATGTCCCCTACATACTTCCATTAATAAAAAATGACGACAATTTTTAATTCAAACATTATTTTCAATATTTTTTTTATAAAGACTGTATATACAATATTTTTATACAATATTTTCTTTAAGTAAATAAATACGATTTTGCTATACATTAAACAAAAGTATTTATTTTACATTTTATAGATTTTTAAAAATAAATAAAAAAGTGGACAACAGGAACGTTTAATATAAAATTCCTTAGAAAATAATCTAACAATTTAGAAAAAAAAGATACATATTTTTTTCTTATTTACGAGACTTAAGTTTCAAGAATTAAGACGCTCTTTTACCAAACCTGGTCCAGTATCGATTTATTTATTTTTTTCTACATATGTTCTGTCATTGAATTATCTTTCCAAAAAAGTAAAATTTATTTTTATACAGAAAAAAAATTAAGATCTTTGTAGGGGGGATCAATGCGCGAAACAAAAACTAACGAAAAAAAATTATTAACTTTTTCAATTTAGTAAACATTTATTTACAATAAAAGTTCGTCTTTTATTACTTTACATACCGAAAGTTTTATTAAAAACGGATTGTTAGTTTATTTTATATGATTTTTAGAAGAATTTCCTGTTATCCCCCCTCAGTAGCAGGTGAAAAGGAGCAACCCTAATTTTCGATAACATCTTTTCAACACATTACCCGGGTAGCGAATCTGGGTATTTAACCAAGGGAATAAAGGAAATACGGTGTGGAACCTTCAACGATCCTCGGCTAACTAATTTAAAGTTGCAATTTAAATTTCTAACTTCAAGAATTAAAAGTATTTACGGATTCGAAGGAGCTTTTATTTCTCCGTAGTTGAAGGCAAATTGTCGGACAAAGAAGGAACAACACAAAAGTAAGTGCAGACACTGTATTGACATAAAATTACATAAAATGTTGCAAATTTATTGGTATTTGCTACAAGACTCATCTGTGGGGGGATTTCTTGTAGTACTGGAGATAACACAGTTTTCTTCTCGTCGGTGGGAAATGTTGTTAAGACGCTTCATCTCGGTAGTTGTTCTTTCTTTGGTCAGTGTGCGTTCGTACCGGCCTTTTTGTAGTATGCTGGTACGCGGCCTTAGACGGAATCTGGTTGTAAGGTTCTCGTGATAAATTTTGTTTTGGGGCTAAGTGATTGAGAGCGTTTGTTTTTACGTCTCTCGTTGTTAACGGTTCCCTGGTAAGTACCTCCGACCCGGACGAGGACCCACAGACTAGTGCTGAAGTTTGATTCTGGCGCCAATATCCCATTGGCCATTTGTCCCCCTAGTGGCAGGGGAAGATAATTCAGATGGAATTTCTGACAGAATCTCTTGGTCACCTGACTGAGATTAACTAACCCATTCGCATTCTCACTTGCAAAGATAACACAGCATGTTTACCCCTCCAAAACATGCAAGAGTTACAAAGGTTCTGAGACGAATTCGCTCTCAAGGACAGTGTACACAAGATCTGAGTTGAGTTCATAATCGGTCAATTATACGTAATGTTAAGGGACCAGTCCGTGAAGGAGATATCCTGACACTATTTGAATCAGAAAGAGAAGCCAGAAGATTAAGGTGAATCCTGTGCTGGCTGTTTGTTTTCTCTGTAGGGACTAGAACTCTCCTGTGCCTTCGGGGACAGGAAGTAGAAAAGGTAACGTCCCTTGTCAGGTTGGGTGAAGAACCCTCTTTACGGTTTTGGTACCAACGTGTGAGCCTCGTAGAAACGAGCTCTTGTCTCAGTCTCTTGTGACTGAAGGAACTTTCCCTCAGTGAGGGAGTAACAATTGAAGACTCAACCTGACACCCCCTCAACGAGGGGGATATATGAACTGTAAGTACTGCCCCTAAGTACTTGTTATATTGACTGTTGTTGAGTTTACATGTGAATAAATAAGGTTAAAAGTACATGTGCTTTCCCTTTCGTCATTACATTCTGTGAACTTATATTTTGTTCCTCATAGACTGTAGGCAGCTATTCCTACATCTCCATTTGTTAAAAATGAAAATGAATATGTAATGAAAGTAAACAAAATAAAAGAAATAAAAAATCACAATAACTATCATGTTCTCAAATTGATCTCGGAGTCATTAACTGTCAATTAAACTACTTTGAAATATATTCATCATCATCATCATCATCAAGAGGTTTGAAGAAGAAGGGCGGGATTGAGAATGAAAGTGCCCTGTGGTCAACGATGTGGAAAACATCGAACAACCAATAAAGGAATATAAAAAAAAGTCGTCGGGGTGGCCTAAAGTCGGTATCAGCAAGTCAGCAAGGGAGTCTACCCCATTTTCAATAGCGCTAGACCAAGGAGATTGTTTTTTAGCATCTGAGGTGGAGCGCCACACCTACCATCAGCTCCTTACTTTACCGCACAGATCCCTGTGCTACTCATACGCTGAGTTGGCGAGGACTGGTATCGAACTAGGAACCTTGTGGTTTCTAGCCGAACGCTCTACCGACTGAGCTAACCCGGCCCATAATAAGTGTATATTTGCACCGAACAGTTTTAAAATTCATATATTACTGAAAGGAAATCTAGCGGACGTAGTAGAAAGCAATACGAACCCAGCCAATCGATTCTGATTTTTGTGTAAACCTTTGGTTTAATCACTTTTCCTTAAATCTTTGGAAAAGGATTTGTGTTCGTGTGTTTGCTTTAATTACTTTTCCTTAAGCTTGGAAAAAAGGATTGTGTTGTGTGTTTGTTTTTAATCTCTTTTCCTTAAGTTTGGAAAGAGAAATGTGTACGTGTATTTATTTAAAAATATAGAATTGTATTCTATAGGTTCAATATCAGTATTAGTATTTCCAATGATACACTAACACTGAATAAATGGAAGGACAAGCAAGATAAACTAATATAGGAACATTTAATACACATATATAATATACATACAAGAAGTATCAACAAGAATATACAAACGTGTCCCAACAGATGAAATGTGCACATGTTATTGCTGGCTTTACTCTATAATGGCCAGGCAGGAGTCATGAGGCAAGAGAAAATTTTAAAAGAACAAAAAAAGACACGTCTTAACTGTTCAAAGAACAGAGAGCAGACAGCCATATCTTTGTTGTTCAAAGAACATGGGGTGAAAAGGAGACCGAGATGGATTATGGGATCGTCACGGGACCGTCAACAAATACGCCCCTCGTGCAAAGGAAACGCTTGTCTATTGTCCCCCTTACACTAGTAAACGTCACATTACTGTTGTTCTGTCTTTTGTTGAATAAAACCTAAGGTAAAAAAAATCAATGATAATCTGAAAACCTTTTTCGGGCCCGCACAAGCCATGAAAAGATTAGAGAGAACTTTGATGGGACTTCGTTTGCGTTCACTCAATCATTATAATTTTTCAAGGATGATAAGCATTAAATGTTAATAATAGATTGCTTCCTCTTATTATTTATTAATTAATTGAATTATAATCCGGGTATGATTTGACATTATTCGGTTTTATTAACTCAGAAACACAACTGAAATCCATGAAAAGATTAGAGAGAACTTTGATGGGACTTCGTTTGCGCTCACTCAATCATTATAATTTTTCAAGGATGATAAGCATTAAATGTTAATAATAGATTGCTTCCTCTTATCATTTATTAATTAATTGAATTATAAACAGGGTATGATTTGACATTATTCGGTTTTATTAACTCAGAAACACAACTGAAATCCTATGTAAAATATACCCGGGTATCTAAATTAAATGTGACGCAAGAGTTTATGTTAGTCATGATTCTCAAATAAGTTCTGATACAATGAATTCATTTCTCACTTCGGCCATTGCTTAAAATAGTTTATAATCAAGTAATAAAAATAAAGAATTCGCCGACATATTTTGACAAAAATGCAATAAGCAGATAAAGTAAAAATATAAATAAAATTACAGTTATAATGAGTGATGTGATAAAAAGCAATGCCCTCATTGCAATGACCGACATTTTTACAATTACGATTTTTATTTTTGTTTTTAATTTGTATATTAAGCAAACAGACTCAACAACGAATTCCCATAGTTAACATTATCAGCAAATATTTTCTAATGATAAGAACTGACTTATCAATGGTCGAAATATTTTTTTAAATGATTAATATAAATAGTTTTTTTTATTAATAAATCTTAGTTGCTTTATTTACGCATGCGCAATATTGATTATAAACATTTAACATTTCTCAGTATGAAGTCAATCCTTGTACATGACCGATGCAGAAATTGATACGAAACAATGTCAGCAATTTTAGATTATATCATCTCTTTTTTTGCTATAATAAACCAATGTTGTCAATCAAAGCTGATAAGATGAGACGGGAGAAGGGAGATTAATGTGCACAAATCTTTTAAAGATAGTTATCAAATGTTGAACCAGTTCCTAAGCATAAAATATACTCTTATTTATAATCATTGTATTCTAGGCACATGTATTGTATACCCTTCTCATTACTTCTTTACTTACTTCTATTCTTCTTCTTCTGTTCTTCTAGCGTCTTTGACATTGTTGTATAAGCAAAAGTCGAAATCTCCCCGATTCACTAATTACAAGCTACATACACTCGCCAACGGGACGGACAAAGTCGGAAGTGTCCTCTATCGTTACCTAAAACGGAATGACCATTTTAACATATATCTGCGCATGGGCTCCGATCGGGAGTTCCGCTTTGATAGTCAATTCCCAAAATTAAATAAAAATAAAAAAAATGGTAAATAAAATTTGCATTATCATCCAATGAAAGCGATTCCCGGGTGAAATGAAAATATCTTCATTTGATCCAACTTCGGCTACCAATCTCTATAAAACGAACAGCTTTGAAGGCACCGACAGTCAGAGGTTTAGACACCATCACGAACGCAGTCCGACGAGCGCTAGAAAAACGAAGGACACATCAAAGGCGACGGATCACACCCCAACTTACCCAAACCTGACGTCACCAGGCAGTCAAATCAACAAGTCAACACGCGAACATTTCTACAAGATTCGACGATATAAAACAAAAAATTCTACTACTAAAACACAATATTCGGCCTACATCACCACCCCACTACCACAGTCACGCTGGACATTTTACGGACTTAATATCCACCCATAACTATAACCAAATTTATCCTGTAATTTTCATTTCTATCCTTTCACCGTTCTCATGTTGTTTTTTTTAATACAATTTTAAACTTAAAATCTGTGTTTTGTTCATTTCCTCATCACCATACGCTTGCATGCTAATACGGTTTAGAACAACATCTTAAGTTCTTCTTCTAGATCTCTTCTTCGTCTGGACTTCTCTTGTGAACTTCGTGTCTGGTCTTTCATTGGGGATTTCTCTTTATCAGAAGCCCTGTGTCATTGGTAGTTTTTAGATAATAACACAAGACTTCGATTTACTTTGATCATATCTTATTCTCGAAATCCCCCACCAGACTATCTGCGCAGATCGAGTCGGAGCGTGTATAACACGACTCACCACCGTCGTGGTTTCTCGCCGACTGACTAAAATCTATTTCTAATCTAAACCGGAAGAGGGTCTTCTCCACCGATTCTCACGGTATCCACCGGAAGGAAGGATCAGGACAGGTCAAGCCTCGTCATTCAAATCCTTCAAGGCCGTGGGCTGCAGCTTATAACGGCCATTTTGATTTCTACACTATTGCACATAAATATTAGGAATCTAATAATTATGTAACACATGGTTTTCTTTGATAGAACTTACAGTCGTACTTCCCATAGAAATATTTTATCCTAGGGTAATATGGTGGGCTGGTAGGGCGTTGTATAAGTGAATTATAAACTCCCATAAAATTAAGTACAAAGAAAAGAAGACAAACATTCAACAATTAAGATAAATGAAATTGTGTATTTTAAATATAAATTGTAGAACGCCAGCAGGTAGTGAAAGTTCATAGGCAGCAGCAGAGTTGAAATGGGGATTTAAATAAAATTTAAAAAAGTACTTAATGTTCTTGCGGAAAAGGAAAGTAAGAGTTTACAAGCGGTGATGGAAGATCTTTCGTCAATCAACGTTGTAACAAGTAGTGGCTCAGTCTGTTGATTGGAACTTCTAGCAGCAGTGGTTATAACAGTATCACTGGTAGTTGCGTGTGGGAACTGGAACTGTCTGCTTAGTTGGAAAGGGGTCTTAAATAGCTTTTCGGGTGGATCAAACAGGGCTCGGTTGAAAACATATTTTATTTTGGGCGTGAACATTCCTGATTGGTCCATAAATATTAATTTAATTTTTATTTTTGGCAATGCGCCGATCGTAGAAACCAATTTTTGTCATAATTACTTTGAACTTCACCGGGTGAACTTCCGGTTCTCTTTATTAACTTTTGTATCACAATAGTAACACAAAGGTTAACAGAAAACGTTAGAAAAATTTTTTCAAACCCAAAAGTCTTACCTGCCTTGAAAATCAGGATTGAGAACCCTGACTTTTACTTGGACTTGAACCCTGACTTTTATTGTTGATAGGAAATACACACCTATCTCAACCACCAAGCATACTCGTACAGCCATATATACTACATTTTCGGTATTGGAACAAAAGTACACACACACACACACACACACACACACAAAAAAAAAAAAACATAACAAATGTGAAAAAAACACTATGCAATAAATATTTTGTTACTGGATTGTATGTGTTATTTTGTAATTGGTTATATTGTAAAATTATATTGGTTGGCAGCCTTCTGTCTACGAGAGACGATGGAGTAGTGTCAAAGTTCTTTTTTTTCTTTTCTTGAATTATATAGCCTGGGTGGGTTCATATGGAGGATAAGCTGTTGCCTATGCAGTAACCCCCCTCTCCACACTGCCGGAAAGGAAAGGTAAGGTACCAATGCGGTTTGGCAACGGTAGTGTCGCAGGAGTTGATGGGTTCCACAGCATCACACCACCTTAAGGACACTGACTCCTGATTTGTTTTCGGGGTTAAATGATATAAAGTGGCTTTTATTCTCTTAAAATTTTGCTTTTGTGCCCTGAATAATAGAATTTAGAAATTAACCTATATTTTCTATGTAAAAATAGATTATTTAGCACGTTTTGCATAAGGTATGTATAGAATTTAAAAATTGTAAAAAAAACAAAAACAAAAAAAATACGTGAATATAATGATGTAATAAGAGTAGTTCATAACTTGCAGGAGTGTGGAGCGAGCAAAACACAGTGGACCCAGAGTGGGAAATATTGGAAATAGTATAATATCTAGGGTTAAAATAATCGCCTGATAATGGTTGGGGGCTCGTTGGAAGCGTATTACAAAGCCAATTTCAGTGAATTAAAAAAAATTAAAAATTTTCGAATATTGGGGGATCTGGGCCCAAATTGCCATATTTGGGTTTTGGGCTAAAAGCGCACCAAAAACACGTTTTCGGACATATCTCCCCTTAAAATAATCCCCTGATATTGGTTTGGCTCGTTGGAAGCGTATTGTTAAGCCAATTTCTATGCAAAAATAATTTTCTAAAAATTTCAATTTTTGTGGGATCTGGGGCCAAATTACCAAACTGTATTTGGGCATTTTTGTCCAAAAACAAATTTGCAAGTGTATCTTCCCGAGGGTCAGCTGGAAGCATATCATATTGAAAAGAAAATTGAATTAAAATTGAACCTCTTGAAACAATGAATTTAAAAAATCACTTTATTTAACAACACAAATCCTCAAACAGAGCATCATCATTACTCAGAGGACCAACTATTGGGTTGGCTTTCCTGCAGTATCTGGTCAAATGTCCATACTCAGTGCAATGTTTGCAGTACGGTTGCGCTTGGAGCCGGATGTTGTTAACTTTTGGATCTGATCTCAACCACAATCTTTTGATGACATCCTCCAAGTTGTCAGACTGAAAAGTCTTTCGAGACAACTTAAGGCGGATTGATCAAATCGCTTTGTTGTTGGCTTCCAAACCGGATTCGTGTAGAGTTGGTGGGACACTTATCCACGTTTCATCTTCTGGTTTTGCTGATTTCTTCTTCTGTGGGGTGGGGAAGCTTTCGAGGTAGAGCAGGTAAAGAGTGGTACAAAGGTTTTTGTACTCTTTGACGCCGATGTTCTTATCAGACGAGAACAATCGTAAAATGACTGAAAGATACTGTCCAATCTGTGTCATCACACTTTGAAATCGATCGGGTAACATCTGGATGACGATTTCTCTTCCACCATGATGCAAGATACGTCTGGCTGTGTTTCCGGTTGTGGAGGTTCCTCCTTTGCCTGTTCCATCAAGGAAGTCCCTTCTCTCCTCTATCACCTCCTCGCATTGCTTTTGTATCACCTTTTTGGCATCTTTGAGGAATTGGTGATAACGAGAAGCCTCCGATTCGAACACTTTGGCTTTCAGGTGGACAGCAATCTTCATGTAACGGTCGAATGTTCGTAGCAATGCATGGAGAACTTGTACCGAGATCACTTCATGATTTGGAATTGGCTTGTTTGTCAATCCTTTACGTGTTTCATAATCATTGCGACGTTTTACAATGTTCCCATCATCATGTCCCACCTCTTCAAACAAGGAGTGTAAGTCAGCAACTTTTCTGGTGAGTTCAAACCCTGCTTGTACGATGTGTGGATCATGACAGTCAGCTCTAGAGCACATGTCACAGTATGCTCCACCGAGGCCCAGATACAAGTTGGCAGCCTTATAACATGAAAAGGGTTGGTTCTAGGGCAATTTTGGTGACATTTTTGGATTTCTTGGGTCAAAAAACTTACCTGTGTGAATTTTCAGCCTCAAAACTTGAACGAAACTCGAAATATGTGAGAATATGTTAATATATAGATGTCGCCGGGATTACGAATCGCATTTGTTTTTTGAAATTATGACTTCTGTGTAAAATTCATTTTTTCTAATTGCCAAAAGTCAGATTTAATAAGTTTTGGATTTTCTAAGACATTGAGACCTATATTTTCAGAAAATATACTCTGGAGCAAAACTGGCTTGTGGCATTTTGAAATTTTTACGGTTTTTCGTCGAATTTTCGCTGGAAAAAACGTTGAATTTTTGGTTAAATTTTCATAAATCGGCAACAATTTTGACCGAAAATCTTTTCTTTTTTTTTCACTTTAAGGGTCTGAAGTCTAATAAATGCTTAAATTCAGTAAATTAAGATATTATTTTGGGTTGCTGAGAAGAAATTTTGTCATTTTATAGATCTTAATTGGTATATGGGTAAAATGCAACATTTATGGAATAGGCTAAGATAAGGTAACCTTGAAAACGATGTATAGACAATCTTCAAAAGCTCCTCATTTTTCATGGAGTTCAGCTTTTAACTTGATTTTTTTTTTTTTTGTTGAACTGGAAACTTTTTCTAGTTTCACAAAAACTAAGACCCATGAATGTTTGATGGGGCTCTAATTTTGGCAATTTCCATGCTCCAGCCCACTGTGCAAAATGCTTATGATATTTTATTTTTAAAATAAAAAAATAACTAAAAATTGTTTCACTGACATTTACATCAAGGATTTATTGACATATTGTAATAACAATAATTTGTTATTTGCGTGGATGAAGTAATAAAACCACAAGTTAAAAATAATGTTATCAGTTGTGTTTCAAGAGTTAGAAACAATCTAGTAATGGTGTACTGTATCTAAATTGGTAATTTACACCTTTAGTTGTTAACATTCCTAGCATAAAATTGTGCGTGCGCATTATCTGAAATGAACTTAATTGTTATTAAGAACACATTTTATGATATTTTTGTGTTAAAGCATGCAGTTGTATTGTATTCGAAAAAGTTTCTAAGATTTGTTTATTTCGCACGGAGACTTTCAAAGTAGCTACCGGCTTGGTTCAAAGTGAAAGTCAAGGGAGGTTACTCTAATTGCCTTATTTGCTAGGAATTTTGACAACTAAAGATAAAAATTACCTCTAAATTAACTTATCAAAACTTTCGAGGGGGTTGCACATTTAAACACTTCTCTAGGGCACCAAATCATCTTACCCGACCCTGATGATGGGACATTACGATCAAATATGTCGCGAACTAATTCGAAAGGTGTAAGAATCCTTCTTCTTTGGTTTTTGATAAACTTCAAAATTTGGATTCGTTTACAATGTTTTGAGAGTGAAAGAATCGTGCATGAAAACCTAAAGCGTCAACTTCGAAAGGGTTACACCTGTCATATTGAAGAGAACATGGATGGTTGGAAATGTCTGACATGTGGTCGAGTTTTGCTTTCTAAGGCTGGATATGTCAATCATAGGAAGTCTTACCTGGATCAATCCATGCAGATTCCAGGAGCAAACAATGTGTCTTGTGCTATCTGTGGCAAGGTCTGTAAGTCGGCTTCTGGTCTTAAAAGACATATGGTGGTGCATAAGCATCAAATTTTATCATCTGATTCATCTGATTCATCTGAATCATCTCATTCAACGGGAAGGAAGTCTTTTCAATGTCATATTTGCATCAAACTTTGTGGATCTGCAGCAGGTTTGATGAGTCATTTGAGGGATCATGCAAGGAAGGGTTCTGGTGGTGGAGTAGCGGAATTGTGAGGGACGGCAATGATCTGTAAAGATTATGCTATTGCTATATCCGTATGAAACTACGAAAAAACAACAATTAACGACAAAGTAAATATATATACGCATTAAATATCATCGGTTGTTGATTTTTGTGTAAAAATTATGAAGATTTTATTTATTTTCGAAGATATTTAAAAATTAAAATATACATAGAAATAGCATTGAAATTCTACTTAGAATTGTCCAGCATTTGTAAATCTCAAAAGTAAACAAATCAATACATCAGGGTTTTAGCCTCCACCCCCTCTACCCTGGTGATGCTGGGTAGCCGTTTCTAGTTAACAATAAATGTCTGCGGATCCTGAAAAGAAACTGCTTTTCTTGCATGATTTTGAATTCTGATACAAACAGCAAGATTTTTTTTTTAATGTTTCGCAAGATTTTGTTTTTGTTAATCGTTAAAAGTTTAATGTGGACAAAAAGAATATATAGGCTGATTGAAAAGTAAGTCCCCATCTTAAACTATTTATAATTCTTTTATATGCTAGTATTATCTGCGTTATTCGGACTATTGTCCCCATCTTCATTGTTATTTGTACAACGTTTCGGCCGATATACCCTCCGACCTTCTTCGGGTATTTCTTGTCGGACTCGGGAACCTTCTCGGAATTGGGAACCTTCTTGGACTCGGGAACCTTCTTTTTCGAACTCGGATGGTATATCGGCCCAAACGTTGTACAAATAACAATGAAGATGGGGACAATAGTCCGAATAACGCAGATAATACTAATCTTCAAGCCTCATCTCAAACATTCAGAGAAATGTTATATGCTGTTACATCTTTATCAATTCTTTAGTGTATGTTTCATAATGTATAGCAATTAATTCTGTATTGATTATTTTGTTTCAAAATTCGAAGTGCTATAAACATGTCTGGAGGTTTAACACTAATTCAATTATAATTCCCGAGCAGCTTGAGAGGCTGGAAGCGAATGCTGGTGCCCATATAGAATTTTAAGCAAATCTCCATGTTATGTGTGTTCTTCTAATATTCATTTTTTGAAAAAAATAATGATTCGGAAATAAATCATAAGATTTTTAAAATAGGGAAGGGAGTTACTTTACAATCAACTTGTATATTAGAAAATGAACTTTGAAGCCTGTTTATCATTTCAATGATATTAATGATATTGATAACTTATTTGTTGTAATTATAATTTCTTTTTAGTCATTATTACCTCTTTGTAGTAATTATTATTTCATTGAAGTAATTATTATTTAGTATTTATTAGGTCTTTGTGGTAATTAATTATCATTTCTTTTAGGTGAATATTACTTCTTTGTGATAATTACCACTAATTTAGTTTTTAAAATCTTTATTGTAGCAATTGTTACTTTGTAATAAGCAGATCGTTTTTAATAGTTTATTTTAGAAAAATAGTAAATATTTTTGCAGTAATTTACTACTAAAAGTATTTACGGATCGAAGGGGCTTTTATTTCCCCGTAGTCGTTGGCAAATTGTCGGACAAAGAAGAACAAACACAAAATTAGAATGCAAACACTTGTATTACAAAATTTACAAGGTTTTACATAAAATGGTTTACAACAAAAAGGGTTTGCAAATTAGATGGAATTCGCGACCAGACTTATCTGTTCTAAGAGTTCTTGGTATCGTGGTGATAGGTGTTTTTTCGTTGTAGGGAATGGCTCTAAGCGAGCTTCTCGGGTCGTTTCTTGTTCTAGGGTTAGTTTGCTATTAAAACAGCCTTTACAGTATGCTGGGTTAATGCCTGGAAAGTTTGGGGAACGGTAATACCGCGACTACCCTTAATGCGTGGTTTGTGATAAGTAGGCCCTGATTTTGGGCTAAGTGAGAGAGCGTGGTTTTAGACGCCTCTCTCCATTAACAGATCCTTGATAAGTGACATAGGGTTTTGATTTTGGCGCCAATATGCTATTGGCGATTTGTCCCCCTAGTGGCAGGGGAAGATAATTCTCATGGAATTTCCGATACTACCTGTCCAGAATCAGGTAATATCTAGATGTGACACCTAATATGAGCCACGGATTGTTGTGAGGAGACAAAAGAACAATCCGAGTATATAAATTATATGAAGAAATTTTGATACAGTTCTACGGGAAAGAATTTTAAAAATTATCCGCACTTTCGCCATAACATATTTTTTTTATTATTGTCACACTGCGTTCTGTGCATGCGTTGACACTGTTTTTGGTCACGTGGTCGAAGTTTGGACGTGATCGTGCCAATTTGCTTGCTGTCTTTACAGTGTAAACATGGTCGCTCCACTAGTTAGTAACCCAATTACTCTGGTCGGAATGAGTGTCAGGGTGTGTATGAGTGGATAGAGAAGTTTAAAAGTGACCGGATAAGCATGACGCGCGAAGAGGGAACAGGACGCCTGTCAACCTCCAACACTGATGAGAAGATCCAGCAAGCTCGAGAGATGGTATTGGCGAACCGGTGTACTATCATCGATGAGGTAGTTTGTTCTTTGCAGATTAGTCATGGTTCTGCCTATCAAATCATCCACGATGAGTTCGGCTTCCATAAAACAAGAGTGCGGATAATATCTTAAATCCCTCTCGTATATTTGCACTTAAATCTTGACGTTTTGTAAGAATTTAAATCTGAGTTCCTATTCTTATGTCTTTTTTGGTCTTGTGTCAGACTTGGATCTTGGTAAGTTAGATTATAAAATACGCATTTACCAGTGGCGCTATTAGTCAGGTCAAGGTGTTGAATACTGCTTTTTAAGGTAGATAAGCTTTGCCAAAAATTGGCGCAATACATTCTTCCTACCCCTATCATGTTGTTTTGTGCTATAATAAGCTAGACTTCGTAAATATCAAATACGATATATAGCTGTAGAGCAGTGTTTAGCGATTTAGTATCACAGACAATTCGCAAGTGTCGTGAGTTCGATCCTTACTAAGCTAATATCCAAAATATAATAATGTAAGGTGAGTAAAGTCACCAGAGGGACCAATTGTCGGCACCAGCCGGACAGTGAGAGAGTCTATCCCCTTTTTGCTAGCACTAGACCAGGGATATTGTTTTTGCGTCTTAGGTGCAGCGTCAAACTTACCATCAGCTCCCCACTTTACTGCACAGGTCCAAGTTGTGTTACTCATGCGCTGAGTTGGCGAGGGTAGGTATCGAACCTTGTGGTCCCTAGGCGCGGACTCTATCGATTGAGCTAAACCTAGTTCCTTGATATTGCGTACTTGTTTATATGGAAGAGGAAGTTCACGCGATTAGATTGTGTCTCGACCACCTGGCAATAGGACCAGACATAAAGTCAAGAGGCGTGATAGATAGATAGATTAGATTTATAGCACTCCGATTATCTAAAGAACTGACCTCTTAAAATCGTGTATTTACCAAATCCCTTCAGCCACATGACACAAACTTGATTTTTAAGCAGAGTAATTTGAATTCAGTTTTTCCATCTCCTAGACTGGTTGCCGTAGCGTGGCAACAGAACCAATTCTGTCCTACTATTCATCTCTTACAAATAAGATTTATGAAAACAAAGCAATATAACAATTGTCAAATTAAACGAACTCCGACTTTATTAGATGATTATAACGGTTAACATAAGCGAAATATGACTGTAGAGATACTAAATAAATAAATACAGAGAACCGGATATTAATCCTAAGACTTTCAAAGAGATTGTATCATAAACTGGTCGGTGCGCAATAGGCCCCGCGCATTTGTTCTGGTTAAAAATGAATAAATAATTCTTTGATTGGCTCTTTACTTGTTTATATGGAAGAGGAAGTTCATGTAAACATTTTAATAGTAAGTGCAGTTTTCATTGGATGACACTAAAATGTGTTATTTTAAGTGTATTACTTTAATAATTCTTTTTTTTTTTTTTTTGGGATTATGGTTTTAGGTTTGGTTTGTTTTGTTTTACGGCATATCAACCTCAGTGGGTCATTTAATGCCGATTAAGTTTTGAAATAAATCAATTCTTAATAGATAATACAATTTTTTTATAAATACATTTTTCTATTTGACCCATAGATGGGACCCTAACAGGTACTACCACTCTGGGTCAGAGTGGACCAGGGAGCAATGGTGATGAAGGGGTGCTCCACATTCCCCAAACCTCCAAAATTGGAACCTCACCATCAGATAGAGTTTAACGTCATTCCCAGGACATGTAGACCCGCAGCCACCGCCTTCTACCACCCATATGATAAAAAGTGGTTGGGGCTTGCAATAAGGGCAATAGGGTTGGGAAAATCATATAGGTGCTAGGGCTTGACGTGACCAGCCGATTGATCGGAGGGGCCTCTCCGACTGCCCGTCTAGCCCAAGATAGGGCCAAAGTGGAGTATATTATGGTTTTAGGGACAAACATAATGAAAATCTTAGTAGCATATTAGACCATCCTTATATTTGCCTAGTTTTGGACCAGGTAGATGAGGTAAAGTTACCAGCTTGGTTTCAGGCAGGAGGGGTTCACTCATACAGAATCTGCCCCCTTGCCTAAAAGAGGGTTGGCTTTATTGTCCGGCTCCTGAGGCGCCGCTGAATGTGAACCATACAATTTTTGACCTTCACACGAGTCTCGATTCCTACGTAGTATCCCCCACAGTAAACTGACCTTGTGTCACATTTTGGCCTCGTGGGGAGCCAAATAAACCAGCATCTGTGAACCTGATAGATTCTCGTTGTAACAGCCAATCAAAAGCGTTCGTGCCCAAATACTAAATGATTTCGGCTTTTGATCCCAAAACAGATATAAAAAGCAGACACATTTTCAATCAACACCAAAGTAAAACAGATACCAGATGAAAACAGACCACATCATCAATTACAACAACCTCTCACCTCTCCACGCATTTAACCCAAAGAAGTTTTAAAGTCAAAGGACATTGAATCTGATAGATTCAATTAACAGCCAATGAAAAGCGTTCGTGCCCAAATACTAAATGATTTCGGCTTTTGATCCCAAAACAGATATAAAAAGCAGACCCATTTTTCAATCAAAACCAAAGTAAAACAGATACCAGATGAAAACAGACCACAGCATCAATTACAACAACCTATCACCTCTCCACACATTTAACCCAAAGAAGTTTTAAAGTCAAAGGACATTGAAGTACACTTCATGAATATTTACATTATCCTTAAACATTTATTTTAACTTGTCTCTTTGAATGAACTTGACTTCTGCTAACATACACATACACCCATCAAAGAATATTTACAAGATGTTCCTTGTTTATAACATTTAAGGTTGAGTAACATATTACGGGTGACCCAGAAAAAACGAAACCAAATTATTTATTTATTTTCCCATTAAACTAACCCTAACCCTAAACCCATCTCTTCTTGNAACAAGCTGTAGTTAGTAGGCCGATGTAATAATGCAGAATCTCAGTTTTAAAAGGTTTAGGCCCCCACCTTTTTAAACAGAAAACAAATATCGATTGTAAATTATTTCACTGCAAATCTTAAAAGAAAAATATTCATATACGTAGAGTAATTAAGAAATCTGAAATTCTTTTCTTCTTTTTTTTTTACATTTAATTTCAAATTTTGGTATTTATTCTTTATTGATTTTTTTTATTCACATCTGGACTTTTGTCTTTTATTATACAAAAATTATTTCAATTATAATAACCCTGCCGATATTTTGCGCCTAAAAAAAACAGGAAGTTTTTTTAAATTAAAATAACTGATGCATTATAAAAATCCATTTATTATTAATCGACACTGAAAATTCCATTAAAGTATGGATATTCACTGACTTTGGTAAAACCTTTTTTTTTTTTTTGTTTTTTTTAATCAGGGTAGTGATTTGATTTTGTTAAATACATCTATGACGTCACAAAATGTTGGCGTCCATAGTATTAGTGCTCTGTAAATGCAGACCAGTCGCGTCCAAGGTTTTTGAACTGGCCATTTTTAGACCGACGTTAACCACACAGCAACACTACCAACCAAATTGTTTTGATTTTATGTTGATATCTTGGTTTTTTTTTTTGTTTTTTTTTTTTGTTGTTTCTGTTGCTGAAACTGCATTTAAGTTTCGTTCACTGTCCACCACACTGTAATTAATCAACTTGAATTCAATTGGATTTTCAATTGACCAATTTTGAACAAACAATGATACTGGTCGAGTAAATTACAATAACTCCCCAGATCAAGTGGAAATTAAGATGGCAATCATCCTAAACAGAATAACACATATATACACCATTTACCCAGATTAGTGTTACCTTGGATTTCTATTTTATTAAGCGTATGCTTAAGTCTTGACACACAGATACCCAAGGGTGCTTCCAGTATGCATCATTCCAAATGGTTACCCATCTTATAGTTAGGATAGGTTACATTACGCTTAAACTTTATGATGTAGTAGAAAAGTATACTATATATATATATATATATAATATATATATATATATATAAAATATTGTTCTGGTTCCAATTCAATATTTTATAAAAAAGGAAGTCGCAAATGCTGATTTTGTTCTCAGAAAAATTTTTTTAAAATTCTTTTTGTTTTACATGTTGCAAACACGTGTTCAGATCTTCTTGTGTGGTAGAAAAACACGAATGGTTCCAAAAGATGAATTTATTCTTGATGGTATGTCGACCGTATACCGTTTTCGGTTTTCGCCAAACTTCATCAGGACACATGGTGAAATCGTTTGTGTGATGGGTAACTGCGGAATATGAGAATGCTGGTCGTATATCCCGCAAGTTTCCCCCATCCCCACACAAGATTTCACCACGTTTCCTGATGAAGTTGCAAAACCCGAAACGTTATTAGCATTCGACCATTACCATTCAGCTTTGGAAACACTTCTATTTTTCTTATTATTTTTAATACTATCGGATTTAATTCCCCATTTTATATATATATAAGTATATATATATAATATATATAATATATGGACCATAATACAGTATATATATATAACTGGCATTTATATCATATATATATATATATATATATGCATGCATATATATATGGCCCATATATTACTATATATATAATATATATAGCTATATATATTATTGGCCTTAAAACAAATATATATATATATGCCCAATATATATATATATATATATATATATATATATATATATGGGCCTATATATATATATATATATATATATATATATATATATATGGGCATATATATATTATACACTTTTATATATATATAATACTATAATATTATATTATAATATGGGGTCCACATATATATATGGGGCCCCATATATATAATAATATATATATATAATATATATATATATATATATTATATATATATGCATTATGGGGCCCATATATATATATATTATACATATATATATATATATATACTATATATATTTGTTTATATTTAGTAGATTAAATTATAATTAAATATGTGTAACATTTAGCCACCTAAGAGTGTAGTTCTGGGATCATAACATTTTTTGGGGTGGGGGTGACGCAACTCTTATCTAAAATATATCATTAATTATCTATTTATCTAAGATTTATTACTGGTATAAAAATATTGTGGGGCCATATATATATATGAGTGCCATATATATATATATATATATATATATATTATATATAATATGGGGCCCATATATATATTAATATATATTATATATATATATATATATATATATATATATGGGCCCATATATATATTAATATATAATGTTATATATATTATGGGGCCATATATATATATATTATATATACATATACATATAATATATATATATATTATAAATTATATATATGGGTCAATACTATATGGAATGGCCTTATTTATATAATATATATATATATATGATATATATATATGCATATGGGCCCATATATATATATACTATAATATATATAATATATATTTATATAATATATTTATTATTAACTCTTATAGTTTGTTTATATTTAAGTAGAATAAAGTATAATTAAATATGTTAACATTTAGTCACCTAAGAGTGTAGTTGTGGATCATTAAAAAATTTTTTGGGGTGTGTGACGCAAATCTTATCTAAAATATTATCATTAATAATCTAATGTTAATCATTAAGATTTATCTTGGGTATAAAATAACGTCTAAAAAAAAGAGGTAACAAGGTTAATATCATAAGTTTTTTAAATTTTTTTTTGGTTATATAATATGTTTAATAAACAGATGGTAATAAAACAAAAGGCTGTAATAATTATATACAAAAAATTAAAACAAAACACAATATATAGAAGGTAGGAAGAGTGGAAGGCAGAGAAAACAAAAAAAGGTCCCCCCACATAAAACAAGAAACTAAACAAACTTAGAGCCATTTAAGTTTTTATCTCCTGCGAACGAAAAGGATTTATTTTTTTTATTTTTCTAGCAAAATTTAAGCACCCCCGGGTGCAAGTTTTTAAGTTTTAAATATAATAAAAATATCATGTTAAATTAGAAAGGCTAATAAAACTAACATAAGAATGCAGATAAAAGATTTGGAACAGAGGGTATTATCGAAAAATAGAACAGCTTTGAAACTAACCTTCATCATTTTCCATTACTCCCGTCTTTATTGGAAATTTTCCTAAATTAACTCTTTACTTAAATAAGGAAGTAAAGGATAATATACAAGTTATTTCTTCTTCTTTTAATGAATTTCTTTTAAGATTTATTGAAGAGATTTTTGCTCATATTCAATAAGATAAAACAAACAATTAGAAATCAATAATACTTAGCATATATTTATTAAAATCAATTTTTTAAGATCAATATGCAAATTAGCCTTTCCATTCAACACTGTAAACCACTATTTTGTTGTATATATAAATACAATTGCGTATGTTAGTATGTAGATATGGTCAACAGTGGCTTCGGCCTTTGGACCATTGCTATAATTAACGCGTCGATCCCAGGGCCATTCCCCCCAGGCAACACCTGCCCCTCGATTTAAAGGGCAGGGCTGGGTTTATTGCCCAGTGCCTGAGGCGCCCCCTTGAGGGGGAATGCCGACGGGATCGACGCAATTTTTCACCTGCACTCCATGAGCTTCGGCTTGTGGGTGGTCCACGTTAATAGGATTTGTGCCTGACCCGTACAAGTGGGGTACGCGGTAAATACTATGTAGATATGGTCAACAGTGGCTTCGGCCTCTGGACCATTGCTATAATTAACGGCGTCGATCCCAGGGGCCATCCCCCCAGGCAACACCTGCCCCCTCGATTTAAAGGGGCAGGGCTGGGTTTATTGCCCAGTGCCTGAGGCGCCCCTTGAGGGGGAATGCCGACGGGATCGACGCAATTTTCACCTGCCACTCCATGAGCTTCGGCTGTGGGGTCCCACAGTTAATAGGGACTGTTGTGTGCCTGACCGTACAAGTGGGTACGCGGTAAATACATGTAGATATGGTCAACAGTGGCTTCGGCCTTTGGACCATTGCTATAATTAACGGCGTCGATCCCAGGGGCCATCCCCCAGGCAACACCTGCCCCCTCGATTTAAAGGGCAGGGCTGGGTTATTGCCCAGTGCCTGAGGCGCCCCCTTGAGGGGAATGCGACGGGATCGACGCAATTTTTCACCGCCACCCCATGAGTCTCGGCTTGTGGGGAGGTCCCACATAAATAGGGCCTGTGCCTGACCCGTACAAGTGGGTACGTGGAATAAATCATGTAGATATGGTCAACAGTGCTTCGGCCTCTGGACCATTGCTATAATTAACGGCGTCGATCCCAGGGGGCCATCCCCCAGGCAACACCTGCCCCTTGATTTAAAGGGCAGGGCTGGGTTTATTGCCCAGCGCCTGAGGCCCCCCTTGAGGGGAATGCCGACGGGACGATGCAATTTTTCACGCCGCCACCCCATGAGCTTCGGCTTGTGGGTGGTCCCACATAAATAGGGCCTTCGTGCCTGACCCGTACAAGTGTGGTACGTGGAAAATATCATGTAGATATGGTCAACAGTGCTTCGGCCTCTGGACCATTGATTATAATTAACGGCGTCGATCCCAGGGGCCATCCCCCAGGCAACACCTGCCCCTTGATTTAAAGGGGCAGGCTGGGTTTATTGCCCAGCGCCTGAGGCGCCCCTTGAGGGGAATGCCGACGGGATTGACGCAATTTTTCACCCGCCACCCCATGAGTCTCGCTTATGGTGGTCCCACAAATATGGCCTTGTGCCTGACCCGTACAAGTGGGTACGTGAAAATATCATGTGATATGGTCAACAGTCTTAATAATGTAAACAATAATTATTATTCATTGAGGTTTAAATAAAAATAAAATCATGTGAGAATGTGATGTAAATAACTAAGGGAACTGTGAATTGAGTAGTAATATAGTTTCGGTACAGACAGACAAACACACAATCTCCATTATATTTTTATTTGTTTTTACATTTGGTTTTTGCAGGTAATTTTCTACCTGAATACTCAAACACATCTTTTATTTATAAAAGATACTTTTTCCATTAAGGTCGTCAGGGAATGTCTATGATATTTTTAAACAATTTTTTGCGGGGGTGTCGTCATCTTGTTGGATTGTCAGAAAGAATGATTTCTCAAATTTCACAATTTTAGCCTTTATATAAACAAAATAAGATAATTGAAATTCATGTTATAGAATAATTCAGACAATTGACAAATTGTTAATATTAGGAATGATTTTTGTTTGTTTTTGTTAGATTAAAAAATAAAACAGAACAAAAATAGAAATAGAAGCAAAACAGAATAAAAAAAAAAAAAGAAAAACGGTGGGTATATGGGGCTAAGTTAGGTTCGTTTGTCTGCTATCTTATTCCCAATAAAAGCTGGTTCTATGTTCTTCTTGTGGGCTGGTAAGCTGAAATGGAACTTAAGGAACGAAAAGGAACAAGAAAGGAAAGGGACAAAGGCAAGAGGTAGTTTTACGACTTAGGCTTTATTGAACAGGGCATAGTCGGCTGTAGCGAGGGGACATGCCCCTGGCTAGTAGAAAGCGACGGCAATTAATTGCGGCATCAGTTCGAATGACCGAGGTATCCTGGGGTAGTGAGTCAGTCCTTTTTGTTGGACATGCGCAGAGGGTCTCTTCCGGTCAAGGCCCCATAGTAGTTTGTTTTTTTCGTATTTTTAATTTTTTTAATCACCACAGGCATTCATTAGAAAGTCCAATTCTGTCGATTCTGAGGATATTACAGGAAAATTTTATACGGAACCTTTCTTAGTCATATGATGTTTCAATTGGTTGGGGTTTAGGCCTTAAAGAATAATAGAATCTTATCATAATGGAGATTGTGTATCAGTCTGTAACCTCTATCAATACCCAAGTCACAATTCCCTTAGTTATTTACGTCACATTCTCCATGATTTTTTATTATCTAAACCTCAATTATTAATAAAATTGTTTTGCATTATGAATACTATTGGTCTTATCTACATATAAATAACATGCAATTGAATTCATATATACAGCAAAATAGCGATTTATAGTGTTAACGGGAAGGCTAATTTGCATATTGATCTTTAAAATTGATTTTAATAGATATGTACTTGTTATTATTGATTTCTAATTGTTTGGTTTTATTTTGATAAATATGAGTAAAAATCTCAGAGATAAATCTTAAAAGAAATCTATTAACAAGAATGAATAACTGTAATGTTATTCTTTACTTCCTAATTTAACTAAATAGTTAAATTAGGACAAATTAGCAATGAAAGACGAGAATGATGGAAAATGATGGAAGATGATTAGTTTCAAAGTTCTATTTTTTAAAATTATACCCCCCTCTGTTTCAAATCATTTTATCTCCATTCTTATCTAGTACCCTTACGGTTTAACTCAGTCAGTAGAGCTTCCGTCTAAGAACCACAGGGTTCCGGGTTCGATACCAGCCCTTGCCAATTCAGCGTATGAGTAGCACGGGGATCTGTGCGGGAAAGTAAGAAGTTGATGATAGGTGTGGTGCTCCAACTCAGACGCCTAGCGCTAGTGATAGGGGATAGACTCCCTCGCTGTCTGGCTGATACCAACTTTAGGCCACCTCGACGACTTTACTTACTTACTTAGACTTTTTAATTTAATATATTTCATTACATTAAAACTTAAATACTTGCGCCAGGAGGGTGCATATTCTGGCTAGAAAAGAAAAGGGAATTGAATAAGTCAAATGTGGTTTTCTAGTTGAGTAACATATTACAGGGTGACACAGAAAAAACAGAACCCAAGTTATTTATTTATTTTCCCATTAAACTAATCCTAACCCTAACCCTATGCCCTAACCCTAAACTATAACCCTAACCCCCCTAGTTGAGTAACATGATATTACAGGGTGACCCAGAAAAAAGAACCCAAATTATTTATTTATTTTCCCATTAAACTAACCCTAACCCTAACCCTATGCCCTAACCCTAACCCCCTAGTTGAGTAACATGATATTACAGGGTGACCAGAAAAAACAGAACCCAAATTATTTATTTATTTTCTCATTAAAACTAACCCTAACCCTAAACCATAACTCTAACCCCCCTAGTTGAGTAACATGATATTACAGGGTGACCCAGAAAAAACAGAATCCAATTTATTTATTTATTTTCCCATTAAACTAACCCTATACCCTAAGCCTAAACCATAACCCTAACCCCCCCCCCCAGTTGAGTAACATGATATTACAGGGTGACCCAGAAAAAACAGAACCCACAAATCTTGTAATAAAATTTTAATTTTAACTAGGTTATGGTTTAGGGTTAGGGTTTAGGGTTAGTTTAATGGGAAAATGAAATAAACAATTTGGTTTCGTTTTTTCTGGGTCACCCCGTAATATGTTACTCAACCTCAAATGTTATAAACAAGGAACATCTTGTAAATATTCTTTGATGGGTGTATGTGTATGTTAGCAGAAGTCAAGTTCTTTCAAAGAGACAAGTTAAAATAAATGTTTAAGGATAATGTAAATATTCATGAAGTGTACTTCAATGTCCTTTGACTTTAAAAACTTCTTTGGGTTAAATGTGTGGAGAGGTGATAGGTTGTTGTAATTGATGCTGTGGTCTGTTTTCATCTGGTATCTGTTTTACTTTGGTTTTGATTGAAAATTGGGTCTGCTTTTATACTTGTTGTTGGGATCAAAAGCCGAAATCATTTAGTATTTGGGCACGAACGCTTTTGATTGGCTGTCAATTGAATCTATCAGATTCAATGTCCTTGACTTTAAAACTTCTTTGGGTTAAATGCGTGGAGAGGTGAGAGGTTGTTGTAATTGATGATGTGGTCTGTTTTCATCTGGTATCTGTTTTACTTTGGTGTTGATTGAAAATGTGTCTGCTTTTTATATCTGTTTTGGGATCAAAAAGCCGAAATCATTTAGTATTTTTGGGCACGAACGCTTTTGATTTGGCTGTTACAACGAGAATCTATCAGGTTCACAGATGCTGGTTATATTTGCTCCCCACGAGGCCAAAATGTGACACAAGGTCAGTTTAATGTGGGGGATACTACGTAGGAATCGAGACTCGTGGGAAGGTAAAAAATTGTATGGTTCACATTCAGCGGCGCCTCAGGAGCCGGACAATAAAGCCAACCCTCTTTTAGGCAAGGGGGTAGATGCTGTATGAGTGAACCCCTCCTGCCTGAAACCAAGCTGGTAACTTTACCTCATCTACCTGGTCCAAAACCAGGTAAATATAAGGATGGTCTAATATGCTACTAAGATTTTCATTATGTTTGTCCCTAAAACCATAATATACTCCACTTTGGCCCTATCTTGGGCTAGACGGGCGGTCGGAGAGGCCCCTCCGATCAATCGGCTGGTCACGTCAAGCCCTAGCACCTATATGATTTTCCCAACCCTATTGCCCTTATTGCAAGCCCCAACCACTTTTTATCATATGGGTGGTAGAAGGCGGTGGCTGCGGGTCTACATGTCCTGGGAATGACGTTAAACTCTATCTGATGGTGAGGTTCCAGTTTTGGAGGTTTGGGGAATGTGGAGCACCCCTTCATCACCATTGCTCCCTGGTCCACTCTGACCCAGAGTGGTAGTACCTGTTAGGGTCCCATCTATGGGTCAAATAGAAAAATGTATTTATAAAAAAATTGTATTATCTATTAAGAATTGATTTATTTCAAACTTAATCGGCATTAAATGACCCACTGAGGTTGATATGCGTAAAACAAAACAAACCAAACCTAAAACCATAATCCAAAAAAAAAAAAAAAAGAATTATTAAAGTAATACACTTAAAATAACACATTTTAGTGTCATCCAATGAAACTGCACTTACTATTAAAATGTTTACATGAACTTCGTCTTCCTATAAACAAGTAAAGAGCCAATCAAATAATTATTTATTCATTTTTAACCAGAACAAATGCGCGGGGCCTATTGCGCACCGACTAGTTTATGACACAATCTCTTTGAACGTCTTAGGATCAATATCCGGTTCTCTGTATTTATTTATTTAGTATCTCTACAGTCATATTTCGCTTATGTTAACCGTTATAATCATCTAATAAAAATGTAGTTCGTTTAATTTGACAATTGTTATATTGCTTTGTTTTCATAAATCTTATTTGTAAGAGATAAATAGTAGGACAGAATTGGTTCTGTTGCCACGCTACGGCAACCAGTCTAGGAGATGGAAAAACTGAATTCAAATTACTCTGCTTAAAAATCAAGTTTGTGTCATGTGGCTGAAGGGATTTGGTAAATACACGATTTTAAGAGGTCAGTTCTTTAGATAATCGGAGTGCTATAAATCTAATCTATCTATCTATCACGCCTCTTGACTTTATGTCTGGTCTATGCCAGGTGGTCGAGACACAATCTAATCGCGTGAACTTCCTCTTCCATATAAACAAGTACGCAATATCAAAGAACTAGGTTTAGCTCAATCGATAGAGTCCGCGCCTAGGGGACCACAAGGTTCGATACCTACCCTCGCCAAACTCAGCGCATGAGTAACACAACTTGGACCTGTGCAGTAAAGTGGGGAGCTGATGGTAATTTTGACGCTGCACCTAAGACGCAAAAACAATATCCCTGGTCTAGTGCTAGCAAAAAGGGGATAGACCAAGACCGGCTAGATATCGGTGGCCTCGGATAGACTCTCTCACTGTCCGGCTGGTACCGACAATGGGTCCCTCCATCGACTTTACTTACCTTACATTATTATATTTTGGATATTAGCTTAGTAAGGATCGAACTCACGACACTTGCGAATTGTCTGTGATACTAAATCGCTAAACACTGCTCTACAGCTATATATCGTATTTGATATTTACGAAGTCTAGCTTATTATAGCGCAAAACAACATGAATAGGGGTAGGAAGAATGTATTGCGCCAATTTTTGGCAAAGCTTATCTACCTTAAAAAGCAGTATTCAACACCTTGACCTGACTAATAGCGCCACTGGGAAATGCGTATTTTATAATCTAACTTACCAGATCCAAGTCTGACACAAGACCAAAAAGACATAAAAATAGGAACTCAGATTTAAAATTCTTACAAAACGTCAAGATTTAAGTGCAAATATACGAGAGGGGTTTAAGATATTATCCGCACTCTTGTTTTATGGAAGCCGAACTCATCGTGGATGATTTGATAGGCAGAACTATGACTAATCTGCAGAGAACAAACTACCTCATCGATGATAGTACACCGGTTCGCCAACACCATCTCTCGAGCTTGCTGGATCTTCTCATCAGTGTTGGAGGTTGACAGGCGTCCTGCTCCCTCTTCGTGCGTCATGCTTATCCGGTCACTTTTAAACTTCTCTATTCACTCACACACACCCTGACACTCCTTCCGACCAGAGTAATTGGGTCACTTCCTTGATGCATACAAATTAGTGGAGCGGCCATGTTTACACTGTAAAGACAGCAAGCAAATTGGCACGATCACGTCCAAACTTCGACCAAAAACAGTGTCAACGCATGCACAGAACGCAGTGTGACAATAATAAAAATATGTTATGGCGAAAGTGCGGATAATTTTTTTTATTATTGTCACACTGCGTAGAACTGTATCAAAATTTCTTCATATAATTTATATACTCGGATTGTTCTTTTGTCTCCTCACAACAATCAGTGGCCCATATTAGGTGTCACATTTAGATATTACCTGATTCTGGACAGGTAGTAAATTACTGCAAAAATATTTACTATTTTTCTAAAATAAACTATTAAAAACGATCTGCTTATTACAAAGTAACAATTGCTACAATAAAGATTTTAAAAACTAAATTAGTGGTAATTATCACAAAGAAGTTATTCACACCTAAAAAATGATAATTAATTACCACAAAGACCCAATAAATACTAAAATAATAATTACATCAATGAAATATAATTACTAAGAGGTATAATGACTAAAAAGAAATTATAATTACAACAAATAAGTTATCAATATCATTAATATCATTGAAATGATAAACAGGCTTCAAAGTTCATTTTCTAATATACAGGTCGATTGTAAAGTAACTCCCTTCCCTATTCTAAAAACCTTATGATTCATTTCCGAATCATTAATTTTACAAAAAAAATGAATATGAGAAGAACACACATAACATGGAGATTTGTTTAAAATTCTATATGGGCACCAGCATTCGCTTCCAGCCTCTCAAGCTGCTCGGGAATTATAATTGAATTAGTGTTAAACCTCCGGACATGTTTATAGCACTTCGAATTTTGAAACAAAATAATCAATCTGAAAAGAAAAACAACAACACAGAATTAATTGCAATACATTATGGAACATACACTAAAGAATTGATAAAGATGTAACAGCATATAAAAGAATTATAAATAGTTTTGTTGTATAAGCAAATGTAGAAATCTCCCGATTCACTAATTCAGCACTTCAATCCATAATAAAAGATACATACACTCGCCAACAAAACAAACAAAATCGGAAGTGTCCTCTATCGCAGCCTAGAACAGAATGACCATTTTAACACATATCTGCGCATGGGCTCCGATCGGGAGTTCCGCTTTGATAACCAATTCCTGACATTAAATTAAAACAAAATTGGTAAATAAAATTCGCATTTTCATCCAATGAAAGCGATTCCCGGGTGAAATGAAAATAACTTCAATTGATCCCATTCGTGGTCGCGGTTCTCTATCAATAAACAGCTCTGAAAGGCAGACGGCAGAGAGGTCCAGGGCGTCAATTCGAATACACACCAACACGAGCGTTTGCAAGCGAAATCAACATCACAGGCGGCGATTCACCTACACCACCCATTTACCCAAACCTGACCTCACAGGCAGTCAAGTCAACAAGCGAACATTTCTACATCATTCGACGATACCAAAAAAGCTTACTACCAATACACAATGTTCTGCCTACATCACCACCCCACTACCACAGTCAAGCTGGACATTTTACGGACTTAATATTCACCCACAACTATCACCAAAATTATCCTGTAATTTTCATTTCTATCTTTTCACCGTTCTCATGTTATTTTCAATACAATTTTGAACTTAAAATCTGTGTTTTGTTCCTTTCCTCATCACCATACGCTTGCATGTTAATACTGTTTATTACAGTTTAAAATGGGGACTTACTTTTCAATCAGCCTATATATTCTTTTTGTCCACATTAAACTTTTAACGATTAACAAAAACAAAATCTTCCGAAACATTAAAAAAAAAATCTTGCTGTTTGTATCAGAATTCAAAATCATGCAAGAAAAGCAGTTTCTTTTCAGGATCCACAGACATTTATTGTTAACTAGAAACGGCTACCCAGCATCACCAGGGTAGAGGGGGTGGAGGCTAAAACCCTGATGTATTGATTTGTTTACTTTTGAGATTTACAAATGCTGGACAATTCTAAGTAGAATTTCAATGTTATTTCTATGTATATTTTATTTTTAAATATCTTCGAAAATAAATAAAATCTTTCATAATTTTACACAAAAATCAAGAACCGATGATATTTAATGCGTATATATATTTACTTTGTCGTTAATTGTTGTTTTTTCGTAGTTTCATACGGATATAGCAATAGCATAATCTTTACAGATCATTGCCGTCCCTCACAATCCCGCTACTCCACCACCAGAACCCTTCCTTGCATGATCCCTCAAATGACTCATCAAACCTGCTGCAGATCCACAAAGTTTGATGCAAATATGACATTGAAAAGACTTCCTTCCCGTTGAATGAGATGATTCAGATGAATCAGATGAATCAGATGATAAAATGTGATGCTTATGCACCACCATATGTCTCTTAAGACCAGAAGTCGACTTACAGACCTTGCCACAGATAGCACAAGACACATTGTTTGCTCCTGGAATCTGCATGGATTGACCCAGGTGAGACTTCCTATGATTGACATATCCAGCCTTAGAAAGCAAAACTCGACCACATGTCAGACATTTCCAACCCTCCATGTTCTCTCCAATATGACAGGTGTAACCCTTTCGAAGTTGACGCTTTAGGTTTTCATGCACGATTCTTTCACTCTCAAAACTGGCACAACCATCATCCACATGAACTCCCCAGTCAGTTCTCTCCAGTGCCAGCTTTTCCCAGTTGTCAGGATTTATTTTTTTATTTTTACAAGGTTGTTTTTTAAGCAATCCTTATACCTCTTCCTAGGCTTATGCTGCGGCCTTTTGCCATCACGCAGCTGACCGTAAAAGAGTTGCTTTGGCAATCTAGCATTACTCATACGCACAACATGACCTGCCCAACGCATTTGAGCCGTTATGATAAGAGTTTCAATGCTTGAGCATCCTGCCCTTGCAAGGACTTCTGTGTTAGGTGTGTTGGAATTCCACTTGATGTTTAGAATGCGCCGCAAACATACATACATACATACATACATACACACCAACTATCCTTTATATATGTATAGATAAATCAAATCACGCAGCTGATGGGTGGTGTAAAGGTCACGAAAATGGGATCAGCGAAAAGAAGTTTGAATGCTAAATCTTCCCTTGAAGGAATCCTTCTCTGTTTTTTGATAAACGCCAACATTCGGAGTGTTGATATTCGCTTACAATAATTCAATTCTGGAGCCGGTTTCTTAAGAAACGGGATATAAAATCCATGAGGTTTGTCCCCAAAAAGACAGAGACTCACAGAAGGTCCGCGTCACTTGACTGCTGATTCACCCTGTCGGTGGGGCTGTAAAAACTCATGCACATAAATTGAAAACCATGTTCGACCCAACTGTTGTTGTTGACATCCTTCTGTCTACTAAAGATGATGGCGTAGTGTCCAATTTTTAAAATTCTGAAACTGCGCGAGTGGCTGCGAAGGCCAATTTTTGAAAGTCAGTTTCTGGTGCACTAACTGTATTGCTTGTTGGAGCTGTTGTTGTCTCCCCTTCTTTCTGGTTCTCTTTGCTGTGGAGTATATTTTCCTCTCTATTTCACTCCTTTTCGTGCCTTGTTTGGCATTGAGGCGCTAGGCCACTCGGTTTTCTCATGGGTTGGTGTTAATGTGGTATGCCTTGATGTCTTTCTTGCAGACGTCTTTGAAGTGTAGGCGTGGTCTGCCTACCGGTCGGGTGCCTTCTACTAATTCGCCATACAGAAAGTCTTTGGGTATGTGGTCTTTGTCCATCCTCCTGACATGACCAAGCCATTGAAGGCATGTCTCGCAGAGGATTGCGAACATGCTGTTATAAACCATTTCAGACACAAGGTACAACCATCAACACTAAGACCCAATTACGAGCATTCCCATTTTTTTTATATCATTGTAAACGAATCTCATCATTCCAAATTTTGAAGTTTATCAAAAACCAAAGAAGAAGGATTCCTACACCTTTTGAATTAGTTCGCGACATTTTTGATCGTAAGGTCATCATCAGGACCGGGTAAGATGATTTGGTGCCCTAGAGAAGTGTTTAAATGTGCAGCCCCTCAAAAGTTCTGATAAAGCTAATTTAGAGGTAATTTTCACCTTTAGTTGTCAAAATTACTAGCAAATAAGGTAATTAGAGTAACCTCCCTTGACTTTCACTTTGAACCAAGCCGGTAGCTATTTTGAAAGTCTCCGTGCGAAATAAACAAATCTTAGAAACTTTTTCGAATACAATACAACTGCATGCTTTAACACAAAAATATCATAAAATGTGTTCTTAATAACAATTAAGTTCATTTCAGATAATGCGCACGCACAATTTTATGTTAGGAATGTTAACAACTAAAGGTGAAAATTACCAATTTAGATACAGTAGACCATTACTAGATTGTTTCTAACTCTTGAAACACAACTGATAACATTATTTTTAACTTGTGGTTTTATTACTTCATCCACGCAAATAACAAATTATTGTTATTACAATATGTCAATAAATCCTTGATGTAAATGTCAGTGAAACAATTTTTGGTTATTTTTTTATTTTAAAAATAAAATATCATAAGCATTTTGCACAGTGGGCTGGAGCATGGAAATTGCCAAAATTAGACCCCCATCAAACATTTATGGGTCTTAGTTTTTGTGAAACTAGAAAAGATTTCCAGTCCAACAAAAAAAAATCAAGTTAAAAGCTCAACTCCATGAAAAATGAGGAGCTTTTGAAAATTATCTATACATCGTTTTCAAGGTTACCTTATCTTAGCCTATTCCATAAATGTTGCATTTTACCCATATACCAATTAAGAGCTATAAAATGACAAAACTGTGCCCAATTATCCAAATTTCTTCTCAGCAACCCAAAATAATATCTTAATTTACTGAATTTAATCATTTATTAGACTTCAGACCCTTCAAGTGCAAAAAAATTAAGATTTTCGGTCAAAATTTTTGCCGATTTATGAAAATTTAACCAAAAATTCAACGTTTTTTCCAGCGAAAATTCGACGAAAAACCGTGAAAATTTCAAAATGCTTAGCAATACGCTTCCAACGAGCCCAGCCAATATCAGGGCATTATTTTAAGGGAAGATATGTCCGAAAACGTGTTTTTAGCGCGCTTTTAACCCAAAACCCAAATATGGCAATTTGGGCCCAGATCCCCCAAAATTCAAAAATTTGAAAAAATTTTAATTCACTGAAATTGGCTTAGCAATACGCTTCCAACGAGCCCAATCAATATCAGGCATTATTTTAAGGGAAAGATATGTCCGAAAACGTGTTTTTAGCGCGCTTTTAACCCAAAACCCAAATATGGCAATTTGGGCCCAGATCCCCCAAAATTCAAAAAATTTGAAAAAATTTTAATTCACTGAAATTGGCTTAGCAATACGCTTCCAACGAGCCCAGCCAATATCAGGGCATTATTTTAAGGGAAGATATGTCCGAAAACGTGTTTTAGCGCGCTTTTAACCCAAAACCCAAATATGGCAATTTGGGCCCAGATCCCCCAAAATTCAAAAATTTGAAAAAATTTTAATTCACTGAAATTGGCTTAGCAATACGCTTCCAACGAGCCCAATCAATATCAGGGCATTATTTTAAGGGAAGATATGTCCGAAAACGTGTTTTTAGCGCGCTTTTAACCCAAAAACCCAAATATGGCAATTTGGGCCAGATCCCCAAAATTCAAAAATTTGAAAAAATTTTAATTCACTGAAATTGGCTTAGCAATACGCTTCCAACGAGCCCAATCAATATCAGGGCATTATTTTAAGGGAAGATATGTCCGAAAACGTGTTTTTAGCGCGCTTTTTAACCAAAACCCAAATATGGCAATTTGGGCCCAGATCCCCAAAATTCAAAAATTTGAAAAAAATTTTAATTCACTGAAATTGGCTTAGCAATACGCTTCCAACGAGCCCAATCAATATCAGGGCATTATTTTAAGGGAAGATATGTCCGAAAACGTGTTTTTAGCGCGCTTTTAACCCAAAACCCAAATATGGCAATTTGGGGCCCAGATCCCCAAATTCAAAAATTTGAAAAAATTTTAATTCACTGAAATTGGCTTAGCAATACGCTTCCAACAGCCCAATCAATATCAGGGCATTATTTTAAGGGAGATATGTCCGAAAACGTGTTTTAGCGCGCTTTTTAACCCAAAACCCAAATATGGCAATTTGGGCCCAGATCCCCAAAATTCAAAAATTTGAAAAAATTTTAATTCACTGAAATTGGCTTAGCAATACGCTTCCAACGAGCCCTCAACAATTATCAGGGGATTATTTTAACCCTAGATATTATACTATTTCCAATATTTCCCACTCTGGGTCCACTGTGTTTTGCTCGCTCCACACTCCAGCAAGTTATGAACTACTCTTATTACATCATTATATCCACGTATTTTTTTTTTTTTTTTTTTTTTTTACAATTTAAATTCTATACATACTTATGCAAAACGTGCTAAATAATCTATTTTTACATAGAAAATATAGGTTAATTTCTAAATTCCATTATTCAGGGCACAAAAGCAAAATTTGAAGAGAATAAAAGCCACTTTATATCATTTAACCCCGAAAACAAATCAGGAGTCAGAGTCCTTAAGGTGGTGTGATGCTGTGGTACCCATCAACTCCTGCGACACTACCGTTGCCAAACCGCATTGGTACCTTACCTTTCCTTTGGACCACAGCGGCAGTGTGGAGATGGGGGTTACTGCATAGGCAACAGCTTATCCTCCATATGAACCCACCCAGGCTATATATTCAAGAAAAGAAAAAAAAGAACTTTGACACTACTCCATCGTCTCTCGTAGACAGAAGGCTGCCAACCAATATAATTTTACAATATAACCAATTAAAAAATAACACATACAACCCAGTAACAAAATATTTATTACATAGTGTTTTTTTCACCTTCGTTATGTTTGTGTGTGTGTGTGTGTGTGTGTGTGTGTGTGTGTGTGTGTGTACTTTTGTTCCAATACCGAAAATGTAGTATATATGGCTGTACGAGTATGCTTGGTGGTTGAGATAGGTGTGTATTTCCTATCAACATCAATAGTCAGTGTTCAAGTCCAAGTAAAAGTCAGGGTTCTCAATCCTGATTTTCAAGGCAGGTAAGACTTTTGGGTTTGAAAAAAAATTTCTAACGTTTTCTGTTAACCTTTGTGTTACTATAGCGATACAAAAGTTAATAAAAAGAACCGGAAGTTCACCCGGTGAAGTTCAAAGTAATTATGACAAAAATTGGTTTCTACGATCGGCGCATCGCCAAAAATAAAAATTAAATTAATATTTATGGACCAATCAGGAATGTTCACGCCCAAAATAGAATATGTTTTCAACCGAGCCCTGTTTGATCCACCCGAAAAGCTATTTAAGACCCCTTTCCAACTAAGCAGACAGTTCCAGTTCCCACACGCAACTACCAGTGATACTGTTATAACCACTGCTGCTAGAAGTTCCAATCAACAGACTGAGCCACTACTTGTTACAACGTTGATTGACGAAAGATCTTCCATTACCGCTTGTAAACTCTTACTTTCCTTTTCCGCAAGAACATTAAGTACTTTTTTAATTTTATTTAAATCCCCATTTCAACTCTGCTGCTGCCTATGAATTTTCGCTACCTGCTGGCGTTCTACAATTTATATTTAAAATACACAATTTCATTTATCTTAATTGTTGAATGTTTGTCTTCTTTTCTTTGTACTTAATTTTATGGGAGTTTGTAATATACTTATACAACGCCCTACCAGCCCACCATATTACCCTAAGATAAAATATTTCTATGAGAAGTACGACTGTAAGTTCTATCATAGAAAACCATGTGTTACATAATTATTAGATACCTAATATTTATGTGCAATAGTGTAGAAATCAAAATGGCCGTTATAAGCTGCAGCCCACGGCCTTGAAGGATTTGAATGACGAGGCTTGACCTGTCCTGATCCTTCCTTCCGGTGGATACCGTGAGAATCGGTGGAGAAGACCCTCTTCCGGTTTAGATTAGAAATAGATTTTAGTCAGTCGGCGAGAAACCACGACGGTGGTGAGTCGTGTTATACACGCTCCGACTCGATCTGCGCAGATAGTCTGGTGGGGGATTTCGAGAATAAGATATGATCAAAGTAAATCGAAGTCTTGTGTTATTATCTAAAACTACCAATGACACAGGGCTTCTGATAAAGAGAAATCCCCAATGAAAGACCAGACACGAAGTTCACAAGAGAAGTCCAGACGAAGAAGAGATCTAGAAGAAGAACTTAAGATGTTGTTCTAAACCGTATTGCATGCAAGCGTATGGTGATGAGAAATGAACAAAACACAGATTTTAAGTTAAAATTGTATTAAAAAAAAACAACATGAGAACGGTGAAAGGATAGAAATGAAAATTACAGGATAAATTTGGTTATAGTTATGGGTGGATATTAAGTCCGTAAAATGTCCAGCGTGACTGTGGTAGTGGGTGGTGATGTAGGCCGAATATTGTGTTTTAGTAGTAGAATTTTTGTTTTATATCGTCGAATCTTGTAGAAATGTTCGCGTGTTGACTTGTTGATTTGACTGCCTGGTGACGTCAGGTTTGGGTAAGTTGGGGTGTGATCCGTCGCCTTTGATGTGTCCTTCGTTTTTCTAGCGCTCGTCGGACTGCGTTCGTGATGGTGTCTAAACCTCTGACTGTCGGTGCCTTCAAAGCTGTTCGTTTTATAGAGATTGGTAGCCGAAGTTGGATCAAATGAAGATATTTTCATTTCACCCGGGAATCGCTTTCATTGGATGATAATGCAAATTTTATTTACCATTTTTTTTATTTTTATTTAATTTTGGGAATTGACTATCAAAGCGGAACTCCCGATCGGAGCCCATGCGCAGATATATGTTAAAATGGTCATTCCGTTTTAGGTAACGATAGAGGACACTTCCGACTTTGTCCGTCCCGTTGGCGAGTGTATGTAGCTTGTAATTAGTGAATCGGGGAGATTTCGACTTTTGCTTATACAACAATGTCAAAGACGCTAGAAGAACAGAAGAAGAAGAATAGAAGTAAGTAAAGAAGTAATGAGAAGGGTATACAATACATGTGCCTAGAATACAATGATTATAAATAAGAGTATATTTTATGCTTAGGAACTGGTTCAACATTTGATAACTATCTTTAAAAGATTTGTGCACATTAATCTCCCTTCTCCCGTCTCATCTTATCAGCTTTGATTGACAACATTGGTTTATTATAGCAAAAAAAGAGATGATATAATCTAAAATTGCTGACATTGTTTCGTATCAATTTCTGCATCGGTCATGTACAAGGATTGACTTCATACTGAGAAATGTTAAATGTTTATAATCAATATTGCGCATGCGTAAATAAAGCAACTAAGATTTATAATAAAAAAAAACTATTTATATTAATCATTTTAAAAATATTTCGACCATTGATAAGTCAGTTCTTATCATTAGAAAATATTTGCTGATAATGTTAACTATGGAATTCGTTGTTGAGTCTGTTTGCTTAATATACAAATTAAAAACAAAAATAAAAATCGTAATTTGTAAAAATGTCGGTCATTGCAATGAGGGCATTGCTTTTTATCACATCACTCATTATAACTGTAATTTTATTTATATTTTTACTTTATCTGCTTATTGCATTTTTGTCAAAATATGTCGGCGAATTCTTTATTTTTATTACTTGATTATAAACTATTTTAAGCAATGGCCGAAGTGAGAAATGAATTCATTGTATCAGAACTTATTTGAGAATCATGACTAACATAAACTCTTGCGTCACATTTAATTTAGATACCCGGGTATATTTTTACATAGGATTTCAGTTGTGTTTCTGAGTTAATAAAACCGAATAATGTCAAATCATACCCTGTTTATAATTCAATTAATTAATAAATGATAAGAGGAAGCAATCTATTATTAACATTTAATGCTTATCATCCTTGAAAAAATTATAATGATTGAGTGAGCGCAAACGAAGTCCCATCAAAGTTCTCTCTAATCTTTTCATGGATTTCAGTTGTGTTTCTGAGTTAATAAAACCGAATAATGTCAAATCATACCCGGATTATAATTCAATTAATTAATAAATAATAAGAGGAAGCAATCTATTATTAACATTTAATGCTTATCATCCTTGAAAAATTATAATGATTGAGTGAACGCAAACGAAGTCCCATCAAAGTTCTCTCTAATCTTTTCATGGCTTGTGCGGGCCCGAAAAAGGTTTTCAGATTATCATTGATTTTTTTTACCTTAGGTTTTATTCAACAAAAGACAGAACAACAGTAATGTGACGTTTACTAGTGTAAGGGGGACAATAGACAAGCGTTTCCTTTGCACGAGGGGCGTATTTGTTGACGGTCCCGTGACGATCCCATAATCCATCTCGGTCTCCTTTTCACCCCATGTTCTTTGAACAACAAAGATATGGCTGTCTGCTCTCTGTTCTTTGAACAGTTAAGACGTGTCTTTTTTTGTTCTTTTAAAATTTTCTCTTGCCTCATGACTCCTGCCTGGCCATTATAGAGTAAAGCCAGCAATAACATGTGCACATTTCATCTGTTGGGACACGTTTGTATATTCTTGTTGATACTTCTTGTATGTATATTATATATGTGTATTAAATGTTCCTATATTAGTTTATCTTGCTTGTCCTTCCATTTATTCAGTGTTAGTGTATCATTGGAAATACTAATACTGATATTGAACCTATAGAATACAATTCTATATTTTTAAATAAATACACGTACACATTTCTCTTTCCAAACTTAAGGAAAAGAGATTAAAAACAAACACACAACACAATCCTTTTTTCCAAGCTTAAGGAAAAGTAATTAAAGCAAACACACGAACACAAATCCTTTTCCAAAGATTTAAGGAAAAGTGATTAAACCAAAGGTTTACACAAAAATCAGAATCGATTGGCTGGGTTCGTATTGCTTTCTACTACGTCCGCTAGATTTCCTTTCAGTAATATATGAATTTTAAAACTGTTCGGTGCAAATATACACTTATTATGGGCCGGGTTAGCTCAGTCGGTAGAGCGTTCGGCTAGAAACCACAAGGTTCCTAGTTCGATACCAGTCCTCGCCAACTCAGCGTATGAGTAGCACAGGGATCTGTGCGGTAAAGTAAGGAGCTGATGGTAGGTGTGGCGCTCCACCTCAGATGCTAAAAAACATCTCCTTGGTCTAGCGCTATTGAAAATGGGGTAGACTCCCTTGCTGACTTGCTGATACCGACTTTAGGCCACCCCGACGACTTTTTTTATATTCCTTTATTGGTTGTTCGATGTTTTCCACATCGTTGACCACAGGGCACTTTCATTCTCAATCCCGCCCTTCTTCTTCAAACTCTTGATGATGATGATGATGATGATGATGAATATATTTCAAAGTAGTTTAATTGACAGTTAATGACTCCGAGATCAATTTGAGAACATGATAGTTATTGTGATTTTTTATTTCTTTTATTTTGTTTACTTTCATTACATATTCATTTTCATTTTTAACAAATGGAGATGTAGGAATAGCTGCCTACAGTCTATGAGGAACAAAATATAAGTTCACAGAATGTAATGACGAAAGGGAAAGCACATGTACTTTTAACCTTATTTATTCACATGTAAACTCAACAACAGTCAATATAACAAGTACTTAGGGGCAGTACTTACAGTTCATATATCCCCTCGTTGAGGGGGTGTCAGGTTGAGTCTTCAATTGTTACTCCCTCACTGAGGAAAGTTCCTTCAGTCACAAGAGACTGAGACAAGAGCTCGTTTCTACGAGGCTCACACGTTGGTACCAAAACCGTAAAGAGGGTTCTTCACCCAACCTGACAAGGGACGTTACCTTTTTCTACTTCCTGTCCCCGAAGGCACAGGAGAGTTCTAGTCCCTACAGAGAAAACAAACAGCCAGCACAGGATTCACCTTAATCTTCTGGCTTCTCTTTCTGATTCAAATAGTGTCAGGATATCTCCTTCACGGACTGGTCCCTTAACATTACGTATAATTGACGATTATGAACTCAACTCAGATCTTGTGTACACTGTCCTTGAGAGCGAATTCGTCTCAGAACCTTTGTAACTCTTGCATGTTTTGGAGGGGTAAACATGCTGTGTTATCTTTGCAAGTGAGAATGCGAATGGGTTAGTTAATCTCAGTCAGGTGACCAAGAGATTCTGTCAGAAATTCCATCTGAATTATCTTCCCCTGCCACTAGGGGGACAAATGGCCAATGGGATATTGGCGCCAGAATCAAACTTCAGCACTAGTCTGTGGGTCCTCGTCCGGGTCGGAGGTACTTACCAGGGAACCGTTAACAACGAGAGACGTAAAAACAAACGCTCTCAATCACTTAGCCCCAAAACAAAATTTATCACGAGAACCTTACAACCAGATTCCGTCTAAGGCCGCGTACCAGCATACTACAAAAAGGCCGGTACGAACGCACACTGACCAAAGAAAGAACAACTACCGAGATGAAGCGTCTTAACAACATTTCCCACCGACGAGAAGAAAACTGTGTTATCTCCAGTACTACAAGAAATCCCCCCACAGATGAGTCTTGTAGCAAATACCAATAAATTTGCAACATTTTATGTAATTTTATGTCAATACAGTGTCTGCACTTACTTTTGTGTTGTTCCTTCTTTGTCCGACAATTTGCCTTCAACTACGGAGAAATAAAAGCTCCTTCGAATCCGTAAATACTTTTAATTCTTGAAGTTAGAAATTTAAATTGCAACTTTAAATTAGTTAGCCGAGGATCGTTGAAGGTTCCACACCGTATTTCCTTTATTCCCTTGGTTAAATACCCAGATTCGCTACCCGGGTAATGTGTTGAAAAGATGTTATCGAAAATTAGGGTTGCTCCTTTTCACCTGCTACTGAGGGGGGATAACAGGAAATTCTTCTAAAAATCATATAAAATAAACTAACAATCCGTTTTTAATAAAACTTTCGGTATGTAAAGTAATAAAAGACGAACTTTTATTGTAAATAAAATGTTTACTAAATTGAAAAAGTTAATAATTTTTTTTCGTTAGTTTTTGTTTCGCGCATTGATCCCCCCTACAAAGATCTTAATTTTTTTTCTGTATAAAAATTTTTACTTTTTTTGGAAAGATAATTCAATGACAGAACATATGTAGAAAAAAATAAATAAATCGATACTGGACCAGGTTTGGTAAAAGAGCGTCTTAATTCTTGAAACTTAAGTCTCGTAAATAAGAAAAAAAATATGTATCTTTTTTTTCTAAATTGTTAGATTATTTTCTAAGGAATTTTATATTAAACGTTCCTGTTGTCCACTTTTTTATTTATTTTTAAAAATCTATAAAATGTAAAATAAATACTTTTGTTTAATGTATAGCAAAATCGTATTTATTTACTTAAAGAAAATATTGTATAAAATATTGTATATACAGTCTTTATAAAAAAATATTGAAAATAATGTTTGAATTAAAAATTGTCGTCATTTTTATTAATGGAAGTATGTAGGGGACATAATATTCTATTTTTTTTTTTTTTTTGAACACTGTTGTTGTGGCTGCTGCTGCTGTGAATAATTTCAAATAACACTTGTAGAGCTCAAACAGTGTTTGTTTGAAGAAATTAATTATTTTTGAAATCAACAATAAAAGGAATGAAAAAAAAAATATTCCATGTATGATACTCCATAGTATCATAATTGGGACTAATTTTTCACGTCAAGACGCGATAACTATGTCAATAAAGATTAAGAATTTACGGCAATTAAATTTAGAATGCAAAAATTTAGGTTATATGTAACAGAAATTTGTTTTTTTTCTTTTTGTTTTTTAACACATAAACTTGGAATTTTTCTTTGTATTAAACGTAAAAGAAAACATTAAAAAGTTAATTTTCCATTTTTTTATTGACGTTTAAAAATATTTTTTAACAATTTGCGCGCGTATGAAAAGAGCGTGTTTTGAGCATCCCTATCGAAAATTAATAAAGAATGTTGTTATACTACTTTAACCAAGATCCCACTTCTGACACCAATTGTTATGATAAGCGTCTAGTAGCAAGGAAAGCAAACATGGATTGCAATTTTCTCAAACAAAAATGTCTTCAATAAAAGAACTTGAATGAGTATGGAGCAATGAAAGATGACGACGAAAGAAGACGTCAAATGACCTAGAGAACAAGATGGCAATCTAACACAAGGATCGGTAATGATCGACCGAGCAGGCAAAAAACTTTAGCTCTCTACTTTAATCGTTAAATAACATTAGAAAGGAGGTACTCGTTGTGTCATAGTTATCGTCGTAGGAAATGAACACGGCAAACCGAGTTCAAATTCTGGTCAAGACGGTTTGCATTTCACATTGCGATAATACCCGTGGGAAAGGTATTAGCGCTGTGTTAGGATGGGATCCATCTATTCTCACGCCAGCTGTGGGTGAATAGTAGGGCAGACTTGGTTCTTTAATCTTGATATGGCAACCGGTCTAGGAGAAGGACAATTCTGAATTCAAACCTTAAAACTGACCTTATGCCATATCCTAATCATGTAGAGAGTTTATAGTTTGTAAGTTACATACATGCAATAACTTTTCAGGAAAATTTTCGGACTTTTCGGGTGTTTAGGTTTTGTCCAAAGACAAGAAAGGGAGAACCGGCTAAGAATCTTTGAAGCAAGGATCTAGACTGCATCAAGTATTTTAAATGTCTTATATGGACACTAGTTGATTTACCAGTTCCCAATGAGAAAGAGGTCAAGATTTGTAAGAGGTCAATATTTTAGCCTTGGTTAGGCAATTAGTTTAGGATAAGGAAAAGTCTGAATTTATACCTGCTAAACTCCGCTTAAGAATTGATCTTGTTGTAGTAACGAGTCGAACTTACCTGACTCAAAGCGACCGAGATGCCTGGCCTGCGAAACTGTCCCTGGCAAGGAAAGGAATGTGGTCGGGGAAGAAGGAATGTGGTACGCCATTTTGCCCACTCTGAGTAAGAAGTGTCAAGAAATTGGAGGGGCCAGAATAGACTTTTTATGGAGGTTACGAGGAATTATGGGTGACTACTTATAGTGCATCGCAACTTTTATTTTACTATAAAAGCGACCTATTTTGGCCTGAAGGGCAGACTGCATTTTTTGTTCTTCAGTGACAGGGCGAGTGGGGAAGAAAGTGTTTAGAAGGCAAGTGAAATCTGACGACTGCTATTTGAAGTGAGAGTGGCGTGTTCGGTTGGGAAAGGAATTGCATTTCGTTTGCTGGAGAGACTTGCAAAGGATTGATTTTACCTTGAATCTTTTGGACCCTTTCAAAATCACTTGTGTCACATCCTGATCGTGTGGAGGTGACATAAATACACAAATATGAATATTGAAAAACTTCTTTTTTTTTTTTAATTAATTCCATTATTACTGAATTGTGAGTTGGATCTGGATGCCCATTAAAATGTAAAAAAAGATTGTTTGATTCATCTGAAAATAGAAAATACAATATTAAATGGAAAAAATTCCATGTTGTTATCATTTTTTTTTTATTTTTTTAGATATCTTCATGAATTTAAATCAAATCTTCATTATTTTTACTCAAAAACAAGCCTGGTGATATTTTATGTTTATATATATTTACTTTGTCGTAATTGTTTTATTTCGAAGTTTCCTCCGGACATACAATTCACACAACAGTTTACATATGTATAACAGTTTTTTTTTGTTTTGTTTTTTGTTTTTTAATCAATTAATGTTTTCATTTGATTTGTCGACCGTAGAGTATGTTCAGTGAAAAAAACTCCAGCACGAAATCTTTCCATTTAAATACCAAAATCTTTTGTGTTTCAGTCACATTTTTATCCTTAAAAAAATGCATAATATCCTTAAAATATTTCTTCCATCTTTAATGTTGGATCAATAAAAAAACAATTTTTTTTAAGTAACTATATTAAAAAAAAAAAAGAAGTGTTTCTAATGTCATTTATGTATTTTACCCAACACGAATGTCAAATCTATTCATGAAGTAAAGTGTACAATTACTATCGTATCAAATGACAAAACGAAACCGAAAAGAATGGGAATTAAAAACCGATGGTACAGAATGATATTCACGAAACGATCACGTGTATACGCAAAAAAACAAAACAAAACAAAAAACAACAAAGAACGCACATAAATGTATAAACAAACAAATAAAAACATATGGCGGTTATCGCAGATGCTTATTGTTTGGGGGGTGAGAGTGACCAAAGTATTGTTGGTTTAACTTCAGGGTGCCTTAAATTAAACGTAGATTATATAAAGATATAAGTGAATATTTAAGTACTCGCGAATAACCTTCACAAATCGCCTGTTTAAGAATGGAGGCATGGCGTGATTCAGTTATAGGTTAATAGTAGGACAGACTCTATTCTGTAGCCATGGTTTGACATCCAGTCTAGGAGACGGAAAACTCTGAATTCAAACAAGATAGATTTCGATTAAAAATTGAACTTGTGGAGGAAGGGTTGGGTAAATACATACGTGCAGGCTTAGTTAAAAAGGTAATAAAGGACTATTTGCTCGTAAATTCCTACCATAAAATAAACTGAACCCCCATTTTATGTCCATGTTTTTTGCAATAAATGTTTTATTTCTCTTGCACCCGTTATTTACAATACTAAATATATTTCCTTTATTTATTTTAATATTCACTTCAATGTGTATATTCTAAAAGCTTTTATTTTGTGAGAATGCTTAGTTTTAAAGTGGGGGGGGGTTCGTTTTTACACTTCAACTGTTTACTCGTAAATTCCTACCATGAAATGCCCAAGCCTAATATTACTTTTTGTTGTTATTTTTTTTCTTTTTGGCTTTGGTACTCTAAAATAAAAAAGTCAGATTTTAATCATCGTCGACGAAAAAACAAAATTACGGTTATAAAAGGAGGATCCAATTTATGCCTAAATTGTAAAACGAGCCCCCCACTTTAAAACTAACCATTCTCACAAAATAAAAACTTTTAGAATATGCACATTGAAATGAATATTAAAATAAATAGATAAAATATATTTTGCATTGTAACATAACGGGTGCAAGAAAAATAAAACATTTAATACAAAAACACGGACATAAAATGGGGGTTCAGTTTATTTTATGGTAGGAATTTACGAGCAAATAGTCCTTTATTACCGTTAAAAAATAGTCCTGATCCCCAAAATCGGAGTTACGAGGTTCAATTTTATCTGGATACTTTTTTGTCGTTTATGTCCGAAGAGATTAATAGGTACGGCAATTGAATCCCAAACCAAAGAACGGAACAATTGTATGGAAACCATAGTATACTGAGCATGAATCATTTCATTGTAATTATCTAAAAATACCACTATGGGATTGCAAGACACAAAAATATACTATCATATAAGAATATATTATCACATAAGAATATACTATCACAAGAATATATCACGCAAAGAGAGAACTCGAAGTCTTCAACACAAGACCTCATCTCGCGTCCTAAAGACGGTCATAAAGACACAAATTATAGCGTCAACGTAATATATATATATATATATATATATATATATATATATATATATATATATATATAGTATCCAATTGCCGCTTTAACTTTTCCGTTGCAGTGGCATCAGTAAATAATCCAAAAGTGCTCAATATATTAAAAACATAGAGCAGTAATAATACTAATAATATTATTATTAGAGGAATAATAAAGGTTCTAGCATGGTTTCAATCAAATTAAAATGATTACCTCAGGGCCCTACCCTACGTTAACTAAGTCGATGTAATTCCTTAATTAAACACACACACACACACACACACACACACACACACACACACATTATATATATATATATATATATATATATATATAATAAATATTCATCCTTTGGAACATTTTGCGTTTATCTACATTCCTCTACATTATTACATTAGAAAATACTATCACATAAAAATATACTATTACATTCAGACAAAATGGAGGGCTAAAATTATTATTAAAACCAAACCTAACCAAACAAATCAAACAACGATAAGAACCCCCCTCCCTTAAAAAAAGCAATTATTAATGAATCTGAAAAAAAAAAAATAAATAAATAAAAAGAATAAAATACTCTGCGATTTTAAGATCCAGATTTGCAACTCGAGCCAGATCTGATATTCAGATCTGATAATTGTCAACAAGGAAGACATACCAGATCATAGATAATTCTCTAGACCACTGGGAATTATGCAAGAAATTAAATTTTGACCACACAACAAAATGGTATATGCATAAACCAGAATCTGTTCTTGAGAACGAAACGCACAAAATTCTCTGGGACTTTGAAATAAAAACGGATCACCTTATCCCAGCAAGAAGGCCAGACCTGGTGTTGATTAACAAAAAAGAAAGAACTTGTCAACTGGTTGATTTTGCAGTGCCAGCAGATCACTGGGTGAAGTTAAAGGAAAATGAAAAAATTGACAAATATCTGGACCTTGCCAGAGAACTGAAAAAGTTATGGAATATGAAAGTGAAAGTTATACCAATTGTAGTTGGTGCACTTGGAACAGTCCCAAAAGGATTAGAAAAGGACTTGGAAAGTTTGGATATCAGAGGAAGGATTGAAACCATTCAGAACACTGCACTGCTGCAATCTGCCAGAATACTCAGAAGAGTCCTGGAGACCTGAGGAGACTTGCTGTCACTCAGACTCCAGTGAAAGACCATCAGCTAACACTGATGTGAAAACTCAAAAGGAGCAAATAATAATGTGTCAAGAAAGGAAGGGGGAAGAGGTCTTGCCAACATAGAGGACTGCGTAGAAACCACAATCCAACAACTTGAAGATTACACAAGGAAGAGCAAAGACAAACTACTTATGGCGGCCAACAATAGTAGAAACGGCAGATGGACAAACAGAAAAACGACAAAGACTAGAAAACAAAAATGGGAAGAAAAACAATTATACGGACGCTTCAAACGACAAATAGAAGAGGTTGCACATGAAAAGACTTGGACATGGTTAAGAAAGGGAAACCTCAAAGAGAAACAGAATCACTTATAATTGCTGCACAAAATAATGCCATAAGGACAAACTACATCAAAGCGAAAATTGATAAGACCCAACAGAATAGTAAGTGTAGACGTTGCGGGAATAGAGATGAGACTGTTAACCATATACTCTGCGAATGTAGCAAACTAGCACAACGAGAATACAAAACTAGACACGACTGGATTGAGAAGGTGATCCACTGGGAATTATGCAAAAAATTAAATTTTGACCACACAACAAAATGGTATATGCATAAACCAGAATCTGTTCTTGAGAACGAAACGCACAAAATTCTCTGGGACTTTGAGATAAAAACGGATCACCTTATCCCAGCAAGAAGGCCAGACCTAGTGTTGATAAACAAAAAAGAAAGAACTTGTCAACTGGTGGATTTTGCAGTGCCAGCAGATCACAGGATGAAGTTAAAAAGGAAAATGAAAAAATAGACAAATATCTGGACCTTGCCAGAGAACTGAAAAAGTTATGGAATATGAAAGTGAAAGTGATACCAATTGTGGTTGGTGCACTTGGAACAGTCCCAAAGGGATTGGAAAAGTGTTTGGAAAGTTTGGATATCAGAGGAAGGATTGAAACCATTCAGAACACTGCACTGCTGCAATCTGCCAGAATACTCAGAAGAGTCCTGGAGACCTGAGGAGACTTGCTGTCACTCAGACTCCAGTGAAAGACCATCAGCTAACACTGATGTGAAAACTCAAAAGGAGCAAATAATAATAATAATAATAATAATAATAATAATAATAATAATAATAATAATAATAATAATAATTGAGACAACAAATCATGTATTAACCGAATGCAGCAAACTAGCACAAGAAGAATACAAGTCTAGGCACGGCTGAGTTGGAAAGGTGATCCACTGGGAATTGTGCAAAAAACTAAATTTTGACCTTACATCGAAATGGCATATGCATAAACTAGAATTTGTTCTTGAGAATGAAAATTCTCTGGGTCGTTGAGATAAAGACGGATCACTTTATCCTAGCCAGAAGACCAGACCTAATATTGATTAACAAGAAAAAGAGAACTTGTCAACTGGTAGATTTTGCAGTTCCAGCAGATCACTGCGTGAAGATGAAAGAGAACGAAATGATAGACAAATACCTAGACCTTGCTAGAGAATTGAAAAAATTGTGGAAAATCAAGGCAAAAGTGATACCAATTGTAGTTGGTGCACTTGGGAGAATTTTGAGACCATCCAGACAACAGTATTGTTGAAATCGGCTAGAATACCCAGAAGAGTCTTGGAGACCTGAGGAGACTTGTTGTCATTTAGACTCCAGTGAAAACTCATATAATAATAATAATAATAATAATAATAATAATAATAATAATAATAATAATCTATTAATAATGGAGATTCACTCTCTTTTTGTCTGTAACAAAAACTGCGTCACTGCTTACGTCACATTACCCAACACATAATCCAACGTCATAACATAGAATAAATATACTCAAAATGTGAGCATGCAACGTTAGACAATCCTCATTGTTTCAATAAATAGATGCCCGGCGTTATATATTTATATATAGATTGTTTTATTCTAATATAATATTTAAAGTTATCGGAACTGTTTCCATTTCAAATTGTCTTTTTTCTTTCTTTTTTTTTTTTTTTTTTTTTTTTTTTTACTACTTTAATAAATTTGACAATTTTACATACTTATGGTACACACTCTATGACATTGAATTTTCAGCTCCCATCCCCTCAGGCTCCATAATTTTTTGAAATATATTCTTTCAAAAAATTATTTTTACATCGCCCGGGGGGTGTCTTTTTATTTTGCTAATAATAATAATAATAATAATAATAATAATAATAATAACTGGTGGGACCTGTCAATATATCACGGTGTGATAATTTAACTATTACAACGTTTGATATGTATTTTTAAGAGCTATTGAATAAGTTCAGTATTTAAAAAGTATAATAATCTTTCTTTCTTTCTTTCTTTCTTTCTTTCTTTCTTTCTTTCATTCTTTCATTCTTTCTTTCTTTCTTTCATTCTTTCTTTCTTTCTTTCTTTCTTTCATTCTTTCTTTCTTTCATTCTTTCTTTCTTTCTTTCTTTCTTTCTTCTTTCTTTCTTTCTTTCTTTCTTTCTTTTCCATTGAAATAGACGATACGTCTTATCACTTCCATACCGTTTCTCTCCACATTTCTCTTTCTTTCAAATTATATTTTCTTTCTTTTTCTTTCTGGTGTGTAACATATTCTCTTTCACCACAATCAAAATACAATGGCCCCTTACTTTTCTGAACAAACGACTGGACGCAACATTCGAACACATTCATTTATGTCTTATACGTTCTTTTTCTTACTTTTATCCTCCCTACTTTCTTTCCATTCCAGTAAAACAGACGATACGATGGTTTAGCGTTATATTCTTATCATAGTAATAAAAGTAAACGAACCAAGTATGGGTGATGCCAAAATATTTCTCCTAGTTATTGAATCATTGGAAACTGTCTAAAATCTTCTTGAAGAAGACTTGGGAAAAACGTAAAATATTAAGAAAGGTATTGAATGTTTGAACTGTTATAAACAGGATTAGTAGCAAGCGTATGGTGGCAAGGAAAAAACAAACACAGATATAAATTTCAAAATTGTATTGAAAAGTAATAGGAGAAAAAACAACGAAAAGTTGAAATAAATTCAAGAGAGCAACAGGTTTAAAAATTGATGAATGTTTATAGGTGAATAGCAAGTCCGTAAATGTCAGGATGGGTATCGCACAATTTTTTGTGATATTTATGTTGAATATTAAGTTCGTAAAATGTCCAGCTTGGTTGTGGTATTGGTGTGGTGATGTAGGCAGATGGTATTGTGTATATGGAGGTAGGTACGGACTGAAGTTCGCCCCTTAAGTTGATGATCGTAGAGAATTGGGAGTTGGGAGGTAGATAAGTTTACTCACTTGTGGTAGCACGAATGGGGTTTGTATCAGTCGGTGTGTCTGTTGTTGTTGTTGTTGTCGTAGGCAGAATATTGTGTATGGTAGTAAGCGTCTTTGGTTTCTTCGGATGATGTAGAAAAGTTCGCGTGTTGACTTGTTGATTTGACTGCCTGGTTTGGGTAAGTCGGGGGTGTGACCCGCCGCTCTTTGATGTGTCCTTCTGTGAGGTAGCGCTCGTCGTGCCTGCGTTCGTGATGGTGCCTTCAGCTCTGACTGTCGGTGCCCTTCAAAGCTGTTCGTTTTATAGAGATCGGCGGTCCCAAGTTGGATCACTTGGAGTTGTTTTCACTTTACCCGGGAATCGCTTTCATTGGATGATATTCGAATTTTATTTACCAATTTTTTATTTTTATTAATTTTGGGAATTGACTATCAAGCCGGAACTCTGATTTGGAGCCCATGCGCAGATATATGTTAAAATGGTCATTCCGTTTTAGGTAACGACGAGGGCACTTCCGACTTTATCCGTCCCGTTGACGAGTGTATGTAGTTTGTATTAGTGAATCGGGAGATTTCGACTTTTGCATATACAACAGAGCTCCCCCAGAAATTGATACGATTCACAATGGGTTTGGTATGTATGTGTAAGTGTGTTTTGGTGGTTTAGTTCATAACAAAGTCCTTGTATCGTGTTGGCATTTGGCCTCGTGTTAGCCTGACTGGAAGTCGTTTTGAATTGCTTTGGTTTTGTTCCTGATTGTTGTTTTGCTCGCAAGGTTGCGTTGCTGTATGTGTAATAGATGGTTCCGGGTATGGCGATTCCTGATTTTGTGGGAGAATATGATACGGCGGTGGGGGTAGTGTGTGATGAGATAGGTGCTCGGGTCGAGGCTCGAGGCAGCGAATATGAGCCCGGTGTACCCAGTCGGTTTTGCCTTCCTCGTTTCTTATTTGGACTACCCTGTCGTTTGTTTTTACCACTTCGAATGCGCCAATCCAGTTCAAGTGTGATGAATGCGCAGTGGAAGACTGGGGGCGGTGCAGTAGCACCTTATCGCCGACCCGTATTGGGTCCTTGTATATCCGTTGGTTTAGTATCGTATCCGATTTGTGGTCGGCTTCATTGTTTGCTAGGGCGACATGCCTATGAACTTGTCTGAGAAGGGCATTCACCTGCATACCATAAGCTCCTGGATCATCGTTGGAGATTTCCCCCTTGTGAATCTTGGGAAGTCCAATATTAGGTGACGACCCGTAACGGTGTAGTGTGGTGATACACCCGTGGCTCTGTTGATCGTGGCGTTCATTGATGAGACGACAGATTCAAGGACGTCTGTCCATTCACAGTTTCTGTCCTCGCATAGCATGTACAGAGCATTCTTCATCGTGCGATGTTTGCCGCTCAATGTTTCCTGAACTCTGAGGTCGCCATGGACAGTGAAGCTCCTGGGAAATGGACATTTGGTCGCAGAACTGTCTATATATTTCGCCGGTAAAGTGCGTGCCACGATCCGAGGACACTATGCGTGGTATTTCTCTGTGACGGAGAAAAAGTTGGTATAGTCCGCGGGCGGCATCGATTGCACGGTCCCTTGCACAAGGTATGGCAGTGAAATATCGACTGAAGCTGTCTAGGATGGTGAAGATATAGCGTTTTCCCTTAGAGTTTGGCATCATAACGAAATCTATGAAGACTATCTCGAATGGTCTTTTGCCTCGCTTGCAGTGACCCATGGGCTGGTGTACACGCTTGCCGTAGTTCCCTTTACACTTTGCGCATGTGTTGCATGATTTAACATAGGCCATAATGTCCCGGTTTTTGAATTCCCACCAGTAGCTGGATAGGAGTTCACGCATACGGGTTACACCTGAGTGGTTGGTGCCTTCATGTGCTTGATGGAGGTATGTTTTGCTCTTCAAAGCTGTTCGTTTTATAGAGATCGGCGGTCCCAAGTTGGATCACTTGGAGTTGTTTTCACTTTACCCGGGAATCGCTTTCATTGGATGATATTCGAATTTTATTTACCAATTTTTTATTTTTATTTAATTTTGGGAATTGACTATCAAGCCGGAACTCTGATTTGGAGCCCATGCGCAGATATATGTTAAAATGGTCATTCCGTTTTAGGTAACGACCGAGGGCACTTCCGACTTTATCCGTCCCGTTGACGAGTGTATGTAGTTTGTATTAGTGAATCGGGAGATTTCGACTTTTGCATATACAACAGAACTAATTGCCTTCTTTAAACTGCTCACAGCGGCTCTCTCACCACTGCGATACCATACCCCCAAAAGTGCAAAAACTGATGGTTAGTTCATTATAATTGAGCAGAAGGGCTTAGATTACAATAATTTATGACTTTATTTGAATAGAAAGAGTTATGAGGGGAATAGATAGTGAATTTTGAAATATCCCATCATACAGGTAAAAAATACCAAGAAAATTTGGTACAGCTATGGGGGAAATTTGGTAGACAAAGAGTTAAAGATCCGACAATCAACGCCGGGGTCCAGTGAGTTTCAGCCAAATGACTTGTCAGAGGTTAAATTAATAGCTTTGATCCCAGGGGTGCCATCCCCCCAGGCAACACCTGTCCCCTCAATTTAAAGGGACAGGGCTGGGTTTATTGCCCAATGCCTGAGGCGCCCCTCGAGGGGAGATGCCGACGGGATCAACGCAATTTTTCAACCTATCAACCATGAGTCTCGGTTTGTAGCTGGTCCCACGTTAATAGGGCCTTGTGCCCGACCTTGTACAAGTGGGGTACGAGGATAATATCGACCCGACAATTAACGCAAGTGTGAACGATAGACAAAATATCTTTGACAGGATTTCTTGTCGACATAAATTGAATCACTTTATTCTTTCTCCAACATTTGCTGAAGAAAAACATGAAAATAATAAATTGTTGTGGGACATGTAAATAGTGTGCACATTTTTTTTCAGTGGGGGAGTAAGGGGGTCTAGAAGTTAAATTCAAAATGAATATACTTACGCCCTCACCCCCCCACACACACACTTTATATATAATTCATTTTCCTATAAAATCATAAGAGAAATGATCGTTTAATCATTTCACAGTACAGTCTACTCGGAACAAAGGTGATCATATTTGATTAGCTCAAAAAGATAAAGCAACTCTTATAGGCAACTCAGTCGAAACGATTTAAAATCCTATTGAAGATGTGTTGATCATATATATATATATTTACCAACCCCTCCACACGAGCAGGATGTGACACAAGGTCAATTTCTTAAGCGGAGTTCAACATGTTTGAATTCAGAGTTTTCCTTCTCCTAGACCGGTTGCCTAACCAAGATTAAAGAGCCCACTCTGCCCTGCTATTTATCCATAGCTGGAGGGAGAGTAGGATTCATACCTTTCCCAAGGATATTAGCGCTAAGTGAAATGCAATTACCACGTCCAGGATTTGAACTCGGGGCGACGAGTCCATTTCCCATAACTTTAACCATTACACTACGCGCTTCTATGTGTTGATCATATAAGGGTTACATTCCTTACTTGTCACGGTTCTTTCGTTAGGCGCAAAGTGGCATTGCAAGGGGTGGGGCCAAGGTCAAAAACACTTTTTTCACTTTTTGTCACCAAGAAAAGAACACGTACCAGATGCATCTCCTGTCTACAGAACAGGAGGGCTTTGAGCCCCCAACCTCATGCTAGATGACATGTGAGAACATGATTTACATGTAAATGTAATACTTTACTTTATTACGAGTAGCCTAAATACTTTACCTATGAAAGAGCCTTATCCTATTAAAACATTCCTTCTATACACACGCATATATATATATATATATATATATATATATATATATATATAAGCTCTTTGTATTCTTCTGTTCTATTTTGTATATTACTTTTATTAAGTTTATTCAAGCAATAAAGTCTACTTAGTATTATCTGCTTATTCGGACTACTGTCATCATCTTCATTGTTATCTTTACAACGTTTCGGCCGATATGCCCTCCAGCCTTCTTCAGGTATTTCTTTTCGGACTCGGGAACCTTCTTTTCGGACTCGGGACCTTCTTTTCGGACTCGGGAATTTTAAATACCTGAAGAAGGCCGGAGGGCATATCGGCCGAAACGTTGTACAGATAACAATGAAGATGAGGACAATAGTCCGAATAACGCAGATAATACTAATCATCGAGCTGTTGTATTGTGGTATCAAATTGATATCGCTGGTGTATATTGTCTACTTAGCTTAAATGTAGTAGTCGGACTTAATGAAATCACAACACATGTGTATAGTAGAAACTGCTGAATTTATTTCTTCTCCCTCGGCTGTGCGTGGGTGGCGAGCGTTGACAATGACTGCTGAAATGGGTTGGTGAGGCGGAAGAGGTGGCTACGTGGGTCTCACAGCCTGTTGGCCGTGACGGACCGTGGGCGGCTGTCAGCTCACTTGTTCTCTGTTCCGAGTCTTCTGTCTAACTGCCGCCCCTGTTATCGACTTTCTTTTATGTATATAAACCGCCCACGCATTTTTTTTGTTATACTTATCAGCGGAAAAATCTACTTCCGATTTCATTGTTCTACTTTTTTTCTTTGTTCGCGTTAACCGGGAAAAGTCCTTTGTTATTTTTGTCGTCTTTTCTTTGTTTCAGTTTAAACGGAAAATCCTACTTCCGCCCGCACGATATGCAACAAAGCCTCATCATGGATATTCAACCAACTATCACTCTCCTACAATCATTTTGAAAGATACAAATAAGAAACCCTACAACAAATGGAAATGTTTTTAAATGTAGTCTGATCAGATATTACATAAAAGATGTCAGATCTGATGAATTTGAAGTCTGAAAGAGACTCCCCCCCCCAAAAAAAAAAAACTATTTTAAAACTAAGTCCCTTAAATAATATTTCATAAAACAATTCAAAACTAAGTCCCTTAAATAATATTTCATATAACAATTTAAAACTAAGTCCCTTAAATAATATTTCATATAACAATTTTGGAAAAGTTAAGATTGTTATTAGTGCAGTTATCATTTTCATTATTTCACACAGTTTGGTTTGATTTCTTTGTTTAATGGCCTATCAACCTTCATGAGTTATTTAATGCCAAAGCCATATTTGTAGAAGAGCAGTAGTGGTACTATCATGGTAGTGTAAAAGTGAAGTGTTATTAAACAGATACACATGTGATAGGAAGAAAAGGAAAACAGTAAAGAAGAGTTGCATATTCTACGATAGACTCAGGATAAAAAAGATTATGAGAATGTTAGTTTTAAAAGACGCGATTACACGTCTTGGTCGTGCAATATATTTAAGAATATTTTCAAACCTTGAAGAAACCGTCAATTCGATGACGCGGTGTCCTAAGAATTATCTTTTTGAAGCTAGACAAGTTTTGACCAATGAATCTTAGGGGCCTGCGGCCTTGATGAACAGGAATGAGTCTAAACAGAGGAAAGGTCTGTTGACGGACAGAGTTATGTCTAAACAGAGAGAAGAGTTGTGTGGGAGAGAAGGGGAACCTTTGATGAAAGCAGAACAATAATGATTGTTAAGCTTCACAAATAAATTCATTTTACACATCTTTTAAACCATATTCCCCTTTGTTAATGCATTTAATTCAGTGATGAATATTAATCAATATAGATCGAACTAAGAGTCAATCTCAGTACTTATTTATCTACTTTCGTATGATTTGATGTTTGCCTATTATTCCACATCAAAGAAAATTTTGATAAACTCCAGATATTTTCTCAGTTAATTTTTTGTATAAGTCGATATTATTAAAAGGTTTACCACGTAGAAAATAAAACGCGGTCATGATTCTAAAAAAAACTGTTTTCTTATTTTTTAGTATTTTTCCTCTCGTTATGCGATATCATTATGTGTGTGTGTTATTTTTTTTTATTTAAATAATAGCGTATAGTGTTATTTGAAACTACTTTTCTAGTTTTTATTTATCTATTTATTTATTTATTTATATTTTTATTTATTTAATTTTGTTACAAACATCGATAAACAGATTCGCCTCCAGTGTTCAGCAAATCCAGTACCACCAAGAATATTTAACAAAATTACTTACGGTCAAGTCATGTTTAAAGCACCAGTTTTCCCTAGAAGTTAAGCAACGATGTGCCAGATCGAGATTTAGATGGGGGACCACTAAATAACAACAAATCCTAATATGTCTTTCAGACTAAGCAAAGCTTAGTAAATTCTACGAATTTTTGACTGAATAACGTAGAGAAAAAAAAATGGAATTTTTTGCAACTCCTATCATCATCATCATCATCATCATCGTGCTGACAGCACGGATACCCATGGCTCTCTCTCGCCAACCGTCCCTATCAGTCATCGCCAATGGCAAGTAATCTGCACACTATCAAGAATCCGTGCAGAGCTTGATGTAGGTTTTTGCTGGTCGGTCTACATTGACATGTCCATATGTATGTGTCCACAGGATAAACGTCACTTATGAGTTCGTCCTTGTTTTTTTTCATCAGTGTCCAGCATGTCTTGTTCGTCTTACTTGGATGGGTTATGTGATTGGAGGCAAGTGGCTGTACAATTGTTGTTTTTGTTTTTTTTGCTGCTTCCAAGATTTGTTTCCTATAATATACATTTGCATATATAGTTGTCAATCACTAAGTTTGGCAAAAGGCCAGAAGTATGGAGCACCCAGTAAGAAACGAACTCACTAATGTAACAACTGGCAATGACTATGCACATTTCAAATTGAGAACCCTTAAGAAAAAGGAAATTTGATTTCAAAATTTGTCAGTACGAAGAAGAAACAATTGGAAAAAAAAATCTGATACAAAAAATATTTTTCGCTTGTGAAAGGCATGAATCCACATTCTTGTGCTCTGTCGAAAAATGTCTTGTCGCTATTGCCCATGCTGTTGTATCAGCGAAGCTTCTGCATTTATTGTCAACCTTGACGGGGGTCTAGTAAGACTCGTACCTATTAATATCGAAATTTATCCATGTCTGGTAATTATTAATATGGGTTTATTTTTTCATAATTTACTAGTATAGTTGCAGTCATAAATGACACTACGTAATCTCTCTCTCTCTCTCTCTCTCTCTCTCTATCTATCTATCTATCTATCTATTTCTCTATATCTATCTCTCTATATCTATCTATCTATTTCACTATATATCTCTATATATATCTATCTATCTCTCTATTTCTCTATATCTATCTATCTATCTATCTATCTCTATATCTATCTATCTATTTCTCTATTTCTCTTATCTATCTATCTCTCTCTATCTATCTATCTATCTCTCTATTCTCTATATCTATCTATCTATCTATATCTCTATCTATCTATCTCTATCTATCTATCTCTCTATCTCTCTATTTCTCTATATCTATCTATCTATCTCTCTCTATCTATCTATCTATCTATATGTATGTATCTATCTAATTCTCTATAACTATTTCTCTCTCTCTTCTCTCTCTATCTATCTCTCTTCTCTCTCTCTCTCCCTCTCTCTCCCTTTCTCTGTCTCTCTCCCGTATTCTCGTTGTTTGCCTTTCTTCTTTTTTCCCCTCTCTCACTATAATCTTCTATACTTCTATATATTCTGTATGACTTTGTATTCTTTCTGTCTTCATTTTTTATTTTCCATTTATTCGTATCCAGTTTATACTCCAATTTCTTATCGTGGTTACTTTTTGTTCTGTACTTTATTTCTTGCTATTCGAGTGATGCATTGTTTTACCTAACGGAACGGAATGTCTCGACATTCTATTGCTTATCCGATTATATATATATATATATATATATATATATATATATATATATATATATATATGAGGATATGTGCTTAATTGAAGTCATGCCTAATTTTGAAAATTAATTAGTTAATAATTAATTAATTTAGGCGGGCATATATGTTCAAATGTAAGGCTAAACAAATCGAGACTCGATTTGTTTAGCCTTACATTTGAACATATATGCCCGCCTAAATTAATTAATTATTAACTAATTAATTTTCAAAATTGGGTATGATTTCCATTAAGCACATACCCTCCAAAAATTGTCGGCTTAAAGCCATATAAAAATAAACACATTTGTTTATTTACTTAACCTCATATATATATATATATATATGTGTGTGTGTGTGTGTGTGTGTGTGTGTGTGTGTGAATAGATAGATATCTTAGGGTAACGGGGACATGCGATTAAGGCGCCACGAAATTATCATTCATATCTATCTATCTATCTATCTATCTATCTATCTGTATGCTCATAAGTGACGTTCTCTAATGAACATCTACACATGGACACAGCAGTGTTGGCCGACCAGAAAAAAAACTACATTCTCAGCTCTGTACGGACACTGGATATCGTGTTGAAAACTTGCCAGTAGCGTCGACCGAGAGGGATGGATGGCGAGAGAATTATGGGAATCCGGGTTGTCAGCCCGACTTGATGATACATATCTATATATCTATATATGTATAAATTTATACATATATATAAATATATGTAGAAAGTTTGTAGAAAAAACAAACTTTCTACATATACAGTCGGATTCACGTCCATTTTACTTTCATATAAATATATGTATATGTATGTATATTCTTAATATATATATATATATATCTTGAAAATCTGGTAAATGAGAAACTGACAGTTACCAAAGCCGTTGAATTTATATCCACGCTACCCATATATATATATATATATATATATATATATATATATATATATATATATATATATATATATATATATTAAGAAATTTAAAAAAACAAGTGTTCCGAAAATAGGATGAATTTATTTATCGATGTTTAAACATTTCGGTTATAGATGACAGGAGATGAAAATCTTTATAAAATGTGATTTAAAAAAATGATTTTATAAAGATTTCCATCTCCTGTCATCTATAAAACATCTATGAATTTCTTCACCCCAAGATACATCATGATGAAGGTTTAAAGAAACCGAAATGTTTAAACATCGATAAATAAATTCATCCTATTTTCGGAACACTTGTTTTTTCAAATTTCTTAATATTGTCGGATTTATTTTCCATATTTACTCCCATATATATATATATATATATATATATATATATATATATATATATATATATATATATATATATATCCACAAAAGAAAACAATATCAGACCTCCTAACATACACTATCTAATACATCTAAACGTCACCATAGACACATAATTTTATCTAATAACTCTTTCTCTAACTTTATAGAAAATAATTTAAATAACCTTGATATTAAAACAGTTACTTTAGCTTCTAAAACAATTCGAAACATACTTAACACGAAATCTCACCAACATATAAAATCTTACGCCGGCGTTTATATAACATTGCGATAAGATATATTTGTGAAATCTCAAGAAACCTTTAAAAAAAAACATGTATATGAACAAAAGATATTAGATTAGGAAATCTGACCATGGGACTTTTCCGAAACTAATCGTGATTTTAATTTCAATAATGCCACGATATTAGCTCATATCCATAATAAAAGATTGAGACAGATTTTTGAAGCTGGTATAATTTCAACATATCCCCTTTCCTAGGTAAAATTAGTCCTAAATAGCTACAACACACCTAAACTTAATTAATCATCTTCCCATAGTAATTTACACTTCATCTTCTATCCTTAGAAATTTCTTCTAATTCTGTCCTCTCACTCATCCTCATGGCGGTTACGTCTGCTATACTAAAATCGAACAACTTAATGATCTGAACACACAGGTGTAATCATATATTTGATTTAAAAGATAACATTAAATTAGATTAAATTAGGGTGGCCCAAAAAATCGTTTGCTACGTTTTTAAAAACGAATTAAAATTAATTAAATCTATTATTTAAGGTCACACTTTGTCTAAATCGATAAGTAGTAACATAATGACCATCATTAAAAAAAGAAAAATATCATCACATATGCAGTTTATTTTTAATACATTTAAAAAGATTTGTTTTGGTCAATTTCGACGCGATCCGCCATTCTGTCTCTTTTTAATAGAGCCAATTAAATAATTATCGATATGAGTAAAAAAGAAATCTCCAAAAAATTAATTATCTATTATTTTTTTACATTTTATTTTTCGATTTGCGGTACTTATTTTCTCATAGAAAAGCCACTGTAAAAAATTTGTTTTGTTTCTATTCATAACTTCGATCTTTTATCTCTTTATTTATACTATAATTAGTACAGAAATTGACCAACTCGCAAAAATGTTACACCCCCAACATGGTGGGGGTGGGGTGGGTCAAAATTAAGTGACCAGAAAAAAATCAGAAAGTTTTGAAATAAAATAAATAATGCATTATAAAGATCATTCATTGATAAATAAACACTGAAAATTTCGTTAAAATCCGATAATTCCCTGATTTTTGGTAAATTATTTTGTCAAAAACGCATTTTTGGCTAATTTTGGGCCACCCTAGATTAAATATTTTAAACAACATACTGTTCCAACACATATCCTGAACAACTCTTACTACAGTTTGATGATACTAAATTCAGAAAATCTATACTTGTCTCGTCTTTTAATCTATGGTGGCTCTAAGAAACACGTCACACTTTTTACCGTTTTTTTTTTTTTTTTTTTTTTCCTGAGCAGAATTCGGTTTTTGGGCTTTCTATGGCTACAACTACCTAACTCACGTTATCTAAAATAAATAAATCCATCCTTGCTTAGACAACATACTTTCCATCTTAAAGTCATGATGAAGGTTTATTAAAAACCGAAATGTTATAACGTCGACTTCACCATCAAGAATACATTTATCTTTTCGGAATACTTTGGTCTTTTATTTATTTTTTTCTTTACATATTATAGGATTTATTTCCATATTTTACTCCCATACACACACACACACACAGATATATATTCGGTGCATTCTAACGCACCACCGACAGGGCGTGTGTGTGTGTGTGTGTACTATCATATTGTATTTTATGTAAAAGTAATTTCTTACAACTTAGGATTCAAATTTGTCTCTTTTTTTTGTGTATCAAAAATTGTTGGCCTTTACAAGTTGTTTTTCTGTCATTTTTTTTCAAACTTTCTCGATTTCTAGTAATTTTCCATTATAATATCGAGTTTATCTTTCACAAAGTTAATTTCAACCATTTTCACCAAAAAAATCTAATGAGAATAATGTTTTATTTATTAACAATGAAACTATTAATTACAAGTTCTAAATAAATAAACAATTTCTGAACTTTTTTTTTTTTTTAGTCGAAAAAAATAGACTTTGCCTCGATTAAAAGTTTTCGTTAAAATAATTAAGTTACGCACTAGTTAGCTTAATGTACTCACTCGCCTCTAGGGGTGGGTGGGTAAGAGTTAACATTAATCGCGTGGTCCCAGGTGGCCTCCACCCAGGCACCACCTGCCTCCTCGCCTAAAAGAAGCGAGAGCCGAGTTTATTGCCCGACCCCTGGGGTGCTAAATAAAAGGTCGGGTGTAGAATAATTAAGGTGATATGTTTAATTGGAGAGATTGGAATAGTCTGAACTGGGAAATTTTACGAAATTTAATATTCTACAAAAAATTTAGCTAACTGAAAAATACAAATAATTAATTTTTTTAAAGTACTAGCAAATATATGCACCCTCCGGGTGCAAGTATTTAAGTTTTAATGTAATAAAATATTATATTAAATTAGAAAAGCTAATTAAACAAAATAAGAATGCAGATAAAAAGATTTTAAATAGAAGTTGGTATAATCGAAAAATAGAACAACTCCCGTCTTTCGTTGCTAAATTTTCCTAATTCAACTATTTAGTTAAAATAGGAAGTAAAGAATAAAATTACAGTTATGTCTTCTTGCTAAGGAATTTCTTTTTAAGATTTATTGAAGATAATTTTGTTCACATTCATTAAGATAAAACCAAACAATTAGAAATCAATAATACTGAGTACATATTTATTAAATTCAAATTTTTAATATCAATATGCAAATTAGCCTTCCCATTTACACTGTAAACCGCTATTTTGTTGTATATATAAATATAATTGCATATTATTAATATGTGGCAGTTTTATTAATAATTGAGGTTTAAATAGAAATAAAATCATGGAGAATGAGATGTAAATAATTAAGAAAATTGTGACTTGAATAGTAATATAGTTTCGGTTACAGACAGACAAACATGCAATCTCCATTATAATAAGAATTAATTTTATTTATGAAATGTTAGTTTGAAAATACTTCCAAACCCTATTTAATTTTTTTTTTTTTTGTTAACGGTTGATGTGAGAAGATAGAAAAAATGGAGATGCCAAAGAAGACCAAACAAACAAATAATAATGCTAATATGCTAATAAAATGATTGATCTATTATTACTTACTTAATATCAAGCAGTTCCAAATGGCTTTTAATTGTAAATTCTCAAATTTAATCTGAATCTTCTTTCACAGAAAGAAAACGCAATTTAAAATTTCTCATTGCATTAAATATAATTTGATAATTAAAAAAAAAAAAACCCAAAAAACAAAACAACCTAAAACGTTTATAAAAATGAACAGTTGATTAACTTAAATTGAAAGTTTCATTTTTTGCAATAAGACAATTTTAATTTGAAAACAAATCGAGTGTTATATTATTTTAAAGTTTTGATTTTTAAAATTCTTTAATAACAATGGAAAAGAAGAATTTAAAATAGTTTTAAAATTTCAGTACACCCGAATTAAAAAAAAAAAAAAAAAGAAAAAAAAAACGGTTTTGTCGTCTTTTAGGTTATAATTATCTTTTTAGCAAAACTACGGAAAGGTTGAATTTAAGAATTTTAAAATTAAGATTTAAAATAGATATTGTAAAAAAAAAAAAAAAAAAAAATGAACACTTTTTCGAATCCTAAAAGAATAAACCCTTGAAACTTGCATGGATATTAATTTTATCGACAGATTCGTTTATGTTATTATCAAAAAAGATGTAGGTTGCTGATATAAATTCTATTTGAAGAAATAAAAAAGAAAAAAGAACCAGAAACATCTTTATTTGAAATTTTCTTTAAATTCCCGAGAATGTCAAATTTCACGATACAATTCGTCAATTTTCTCGGATCCTTTTTTCAGATAATTTCTCTGTGTCAATATTTAAAACATTTTCTTTTATTGATAATAATTTTTTGTGATTTATTACAGATAAAAGTTATTGTCGGCTGTCATAGTAAGTGGGTTTGATTTATATTACGTACAGCCAGGACCTCAAACAACACGAAAAAAAAAAAAAAAAAAAAAAAAAGAATTTCTTCACGGATTTCGAATAAGAAAAATGACCTAAATAATGTAAAAGAAAATTCCACAAAATTCCGCGGATTCACGAAAAATTATGATCCTAGAATAAGTAATTATTGAAAAAGGGTTTTGTCTTCCAGTCGTTTATTGTATCTACTATCTTGAATAATGAAATAATTATGGAAAAATGTGTAAAGTTTGTTAATTATTTTCCAACTGTTGCAAGTTATAAGACGTGTACGTAAAAAAAAGTATTTTACGGGTTGGAAAAGCAGATAATTGGTGTGAAATGGGAAAATTTTAAGTGGGAGTTGGGATTATTCGGTACATAAGAGGAGCGTATCCTATATCTACCATTTTATGTATATTTCATGTCCCCAATACCTTTTATTATCTATAAAAAAACATATCAAAATTGCCACTTTATAATGTATTAGGTTGTTACAAAAATAATGGCCGATTGAAGTGCTCGGTTTTGAAATGTCATTTTAACATAGAATTTGTTTTTTTTTTTTTTTATTTCAGGTGAATTTTAGCATATATAATAATTAATGTGTGCTCAAAAATAAAATTTAATTTATTTTCAGATAGAAAGTATTTTTGAAAAATAGGAGCCTTCAAACATGAACATGCCTAAACATGACCTTCGCCTTCTTATGTTGCATGAGTTCAAGCTTGGGCACAATGCCTCCGAAACTGCTGCCAATACCAACAAAGCATGGGGAGATGAATCCACAAGTGATCGGACAGTACAAAGGTGGTTCCAGAAATTCCGCAGTGTAGATGAGAGTCTTGAAGATGAAGAAGGTAGAGGATGGACATGCAGTCTTGACAATGAACAATTGCAGGCAGTTTTTGAGCAAAATCCACGACAAAGTGTCAGAGAGATGTCTCAGACACTTGGTGTCAGCATTGCAACAGTTTCGCGCCATTTACAGAGTATTGGAAAGGTGAAAAGGCTCGATAAATGGGTACCTCATGAGCTCAATGAGCACCAAAACCTTAGGCGGTTTGAAGTGTGCTCGATGCTCTGTTTGCGTAACACCAATAACCCCTTTCTTAACCGAATAGCCACTTGGGATACGAAACCTTACCACTTCCTCCATATTCTCCCGATCTTTCACCTACTGATTATAATTTTTTAGGCACTTGAGCACATTTTGAAATGGTAAAACTTTTCGATCTAAAGAAGAAGTGGAATAATCATTTAAAATTTTGTTGCATCACAACCAATAACACGGAATAAATGACCTCGTAGATCGATGGTAGAGATGCATAGCTGCCCAAGGCACGTATTTTGACTAATTTTAACATTTCTACTGTTAATGTTTCAACAATAAATGTATGTATTTGAAATCAGCCATTATTTTTGTAACAACCTAATACTTCCTAATAAGACATGCACTTTTCTTAACTATAAAAGAACTCCAAAGTATTAAAGGTTAAATGGAACAGAGACTAATATTTTTAGGTTGACGATTGATTTTTATCTTAGCCAAGACCCGAGGTGATTGTAATAATTAAATTGCCATAATCAAATAGCTTTTAATTTTTGAGTGGTAAAAGGAGAGATAATTGGAACGGTAAAACCGTTATTTTGTAATAAGAAAAAAACCAACTGTTTCTCCAGAAAGGAGCTATCCCCTCTTTAGCTCCGTCAAAATGGGGCACGCTCATTTCTGCATGACTTCGTAAACACACACACACACACACATATATATATATATATATATATATATATATATAGCCATGTGCAAAATTGACCAAGGGAGATAATTATTATTCAACGACTTAATTTTATAATTAATAGCTTATTTTATTGAAAAACTTGAAAAAAAAAAAGAAGATTTTTTTTCAGTATATAGGGGTGTTGACCTTTGGTCATCTGAATAAAATAAAAATCCAGTTCCTAATTTTTACATGTCTAGAATGATCAAATCCTGAAGAACATATATATAAAAAAAATTCAATACACGAAAAAAGTGAATTGAAAATTTAAAAGTTATTTCCTTAAAACTCAAAAAATAATTAATGTAATTTTTTTTCGTAATTTTGAAACCAATATTTTTCTTTGAATTGACGAAAAAAAAA
>CM042166.1:44236688-44316688 GCA_023376005.1 Doryteuthis pealeii | reverse complement strand
ACTGACACGACAATGGCCTGGAAGAACAGTCTCTTTAAGTTGTCTGTGAGATTGGACCTCCACTTTACGGTTATTTCCTATAACTCCGACATAAACAAAGGGGAACCACTCTTGACTAATAAATTATTTATTTTCCCATTAAACTAACTCTAAACCTTAACCCTAATCCTTAACGCCGTCTTCTTTTTTCCTAGTAGATCAATAAATAAATAAATAATTTATCAGTCACGAGTGGTTCCCCTTTGTTTATTTTGGAGTTAAAGGAAATAACTCACTTTACACCCAGACTCCAATGAAAGGTATACATTTAAGCATTTGTAAACTAATCAAATAAAGAATAAATAAATAATCATATCCTTGAAACCTTAATTCAAGCTCGATGTCACGATATAATGTTTTGAATCAATGCATGGGCAATCGTGCTGCATAAGATAAATTAATAAATAAAAATAGTTCATTAAAAACAACGCGCATTTTTAGCAGACATTAAAATACATTTTATGATTTTAATGAAGATCAAAGGTATGGACTATTTTTTAATAGTAATTTTATCTTATTTTCATCCAAGATTACAGGTGTTTAATTATAGTCTGATTACAACGCAACATCATGAAAATAACAAATACATTAAATATTTTTGCAATGTAAAACAAAAACATATAATAATTTTTTAAATTATTGAAAGAGCTCATCGATAATACGGATGTAACGATACAAGAGGCATTAGTTGTTATATAATTCATGAATAGGCAAGAAATTATGTACGTACCTGTAGTAAGAATATTTTGAATAAGATTCGTGAGATTAAAAATCGGAGGGTGTTAAGTGGAGAATTTCCATAACCGTTAGGGTTATGATTGGCATATGCATGACCCCGTCTTGAACCCTCCAATACTGTGCGATTACAGGTGTGAGATAATTTTAGTCAGATACGACCAGAGATTCAGAGCGAGTGGACTCGAAAGTCGCTCGCTCTCGATCTGCTGCGGAGTATGGACTGTGATTGTTGAAATAAAAAACATAAAACACCAGACTGAAAAGTTAAGCAAACTTGATACAATGCTTGATGAAACAAAAACAGTAATCTGAACATTAGTTACATAAATGAGAGTGATCTCCCCTTGTTTGTTTCACTTTGAGGAAGCCGTTTGTTTTGGTCGGTCACCGTAAATCTACACTTAAAATACGAATTTGTTCGAATCAATACAACTGCATGTTTTAACACGAAAATATCATAAAATGTGTTCTTAATAACAATTAAGTTCATTTCAAATAATGCGCAAGCAGAATTAAGAACACATTTTATATTTTCGTGTACTCAGTACCTGTTTCAAAGTTGATAAGTGAGCCTTCCTGGTTGGCTCTATCTAAAGAATATCATCCATCCTGACAATGGCATTTGGAATACGTTGTAGAATATTTTCCATTCTTTTTTTTATAAGATCCCTGGTGTTGGTTTTGATATATAACAAGAAAGCGTATGGTAGCAAAAGAAAAACGGACGAGATAATTAGATTAATTTCGTTCATTAAAATCAGCAAAGGTTGGAAAATGTGGAAATTATGTGGGGATGTGGAGGGGGTCAGTTGGTTCTGCAATCCTTTGATCTTGTATGAAAAGGCGACGCTGTTAATAATGAAATAATGAAATAATAATGATTTTTCTTGCACCCGTTATTTTACAATACAAAATATATTTTATTTATTTATTTTAATATTCATTTCAATGTGCATATTCTAAAAGTTTTTATTTTGTGAGAATGTTTAGTTTTAAAGTGGGGGCTTGTTTTACAATTTAGGCATAAATTGGATCCTCCTTTTATGACTGTAATTTTGTTTTTTTGTCAACGATGATTGAAATATGACATTTTTATTTTAGAGTAGCAAAGCCAAAAAGAAAAGAAATAACAACAAAAAGTAATATTCAACTTTTTACTCGTAAATTTCTGCCATAAAATTAGGCTGGGGTCTCTTATGGTAGGAATTTATGAGTAAAAAGTTGAAGTGTAAAAACGAACCCCCATTTTAAAACTAAGCATTCTCACAAAATAAAAGCTTTTAGAATATACACATTGAAGTGAATATTAAAATAAATAAAGGAAATATATTTAGTATTGTAAAATAACGGGTTTATTTTATGGTAGGAATTTAATAATAATGAAATTTATTGTGTACAGTGCTCAGGTGCACCACAACTCATCAAAGTCTCATGTCAAGTACACAGAATAATGTATTAGTGTCAGGAACATGAACAGTTTACAGTAGTAATATGCATGTATGTGTGCGCGTGTGTGCATATGTATGTGGAGAGTGGCATCAGGTATAGTGTCGGCGGACTACAGGAAGCATGGAGGCTTTGAAAGACTCAGTGCTTCGGCAGCCTACAACAGACGCGGGCAGTTTATTCCAGTGTAACTGTATTCGTGGCTTTTAGTCTGCCATTTTTTATAACTATGTTTAGGATCGAAATTCGCTTTGAAAAGCTTTGGGGGGAAAGATTGTGATTGGTAGAAAAAAATTAGAAAAGGGCTCATTTAATTGTTTGTATATTTGTTGTTTTTTTTACCCGGAAGCTTGCATGTAGCCTTATGAGCAGAAACATGTTTTGGTCATTTTGTTTGAATCTACTGTCGGTTCAACCTCCGTTTGATGTTACCTTTCTAAATATCTTAGATTCTGTTCCGAAGTGTTTTAATTTGTTTTGTGGGCGTATTGAGTTATTGAATTTGTGAGTCAGGAGAGATATCTATTTCTGTTGTATAACAGTTTTAAGCCTAAACATAAACGACTGTATGCAAATTGTTCTTTTTCAGCAAATAACCTCCTCATTATTTTGTAATTGTTTACCCCTACAACAAGTTTGTCTCTCAACATCTCGTCTAGGAAGGCCCCGATATATTCGGTTATGTCACGGAGTTCTGCGACAAAATCCAATATGGACTCCTCTCCCTGGCGGCTTTTCATGTAAAATCTAAACTTCTGTACAATAACTGATGATTTAGGGTTGTAAAGTCACGACATCAGTTAGTAATGCTACTGCATACACTAGGCATTAGCATTTTTGTCGTCTGCTAGGAATTTTAAAAGCGAATTAGAAATAATTAAATCTATTATTTAAGGTCAAACTTTGTCTAAATCGATAAGTAGTAACATAATAACCATCATTAAAAAAAGAAAAATATCATTACATATGCAGTTTATTTTTAAAAGATTTAAAACCATTTGTTTTGGTCAATTTCGACGCGATCCGCCATTCAGCCTCTTTTTCGGTGGTTTTAAGTGCTTGTTTACAATTTTACTGTAACATTCGCGATTGCAAAAAAATTTACCAAAAATCTGGTAATTATCCGATTTTAATGAAATTTTATAATGCATCAGTCATTTTATTTCAAAACTTTAATTTAGTATTTTTGCTATGAAAAATTAATATATGAAATTCATTTAAAATATGAAAATCCTGATGTTAAGTTTAAAATGTTATATTTTTAGATTCTAAAAATAAATATCTACTTAATGCAAACCTTATTTTAGGTGTATGCCATACACGAAGCAGGACATTTCTTTGTGTGTGTGTGTGTGTGTCCTGCTTCGTTGTTCGCCTAAAAAAAGTGACTTATCCTTGCGCAATATTGATCCCATAACTCACTTGAACTGTCAAACGATTATAGAGGACCCTACAATGCCATTGTGTTCGATTTTTTGTCACTTTGTCGCCAATTATGTAATAAATACGGAGGTAGAGTAAAAACGCGGTCTTTATTACCAAGAGCTTACACTGAATGAATGGAGATCCTTAGGTAATAGATAAAGGGCAATAACTCTATTTATTTTTTAAAGAGTAAAAATAAAACATTATAATGGAATTTGGGGGAGTCTCCGTGTCGCAGTGGCTAACGTGACATCGTAGTAAGCAAGTTCGAACTCCGGTCGTGCTATCACTTTCGGACGAACATCTTTGGTAAAGGTATAAACCTTCTCACCCCCTCAGTTATAGGTGAAATAGTACCACAACGGTTCTTCTCTACAAGGATGGCTTTGGCATTAGATAATTTACGAAGGTAGTATAATTACCTTCGTAAATTATCTAATGCCAATGATTTTTTTCAGGTCACTTAACTTTGACCCCCTTAACTTTGGGGGTGCAAAATATCGGTGGGGTTATATACTTTCGAAACTAATTACAGTATAGATAAAAAGACAAAAGACCGAAGGTGTGAATAGAAGAAAATAAATCAAGGATGATATTCTGGTAGAAAATAAGTACCGAAAACCGGAAAATAAAATGAAAATAAAAACTAAAAAGATAATTTTTAGATATGCTTTTTTTTTTTTACTCTTTTCGATAATTATTTAATTGGCTATTATCTTATAAAAGAAAAAAATATACATCGATATTTGTTCTGTTTAAAAGGGGAGTGCTAAATTTTCAATATAGTTTTCGACAAAAAATTATTAGAAATTGATACTAAAGTAAAGTAGTTATTAAATAAATATGTTTTTAGAATCTAATAATATGACATTTTAAACTTAACATCATGATACTCATATTTTAAATGAATTTTTATATTAATTTATGATAACAGAAATACCTAATTAAATCAGAAAGTTTTGAAATAGAATAACTGATGTATTATAAATTCATTCATTGATAAATCAACACTGAAAATTTCATTAAAATCGGATAATTCCCTGATTTTTTTTTTTTTTTTCAATCGGGAGGGTTGAATTTATTTATTAGTTTATTAATATAGATTATTTTTATTAGAAATCAATAACAAAACAAAAAAACATTAAATACATTCTGTACAAAAGAATTAATAACTTTTAAATGAATTTTGTATTCTTTTTGGTCTAAGCACGCAGAAAAAAAAGACGCTCTAAAAAATTCTGAACCAACTGTTAAGTGCGCGTATCCTAGTGTTATTATTTTTTCTTGTTTTGGCTACACCGTGTAACTTTGTTGTACGAAATTTTCATACATCTAGGCTTCCATTTTATTTTATGAAATATGAAAAAATAAACCGACGAAAAAGATTTTTATTTTTTCTATAACGATGTGTGTGTGTGTGTGTGTGTGTGTGTGTGTGTGTGTGTGTGTGTGATCTAGACAGCATCATCTTATCGATTTTTTATTAGAGCAATACATAGGTAGACACAAAATTGACGTAAAATCCGTTTTTGACAAATGAATTTAGCCCCCCCCCCTACAAAAAATAATTTACTAAAAATCAGGGAATTATCGGATTTTAATGAAATTTTCAGTGTTGATTTATCAATGAATTAACTTTATAATGCATTATTTATTTTATTTAAAACTTTCTGATTTTTTTCAGGTCACTTAATTTTGACCCCCCCCCCCTATTTTGGGGGCGTAACATTTTTGCGAGTTGGTTATTTTCTGTACTAATTACAGTATAAATAGAGATAAAAGACCGAAGTTATGAATAGAAAAAAAAAATTTTACGGGGGTTTTTCTATGAGAAAATAAGTACCGAAAATCGGAAAATAAAATGTAATAAAAAAAATTCAAAAATACATTTTTGGAGATTTCTTTTTTACTCATTTCGATAATTATTTAATAAAAGAAAAAAATATACATCGATATTTTTTCCTTTAAAAAAAGGGGGGGGGGGCTAATTTTCAATAGAGTTTTTTTTTTCAAAACTTATTACTTTGTGTATCTAAAATAAGGTTTGCATTAAATAGATATTTATTTTTAGAATCTAAAAATATAACATTTTAAACTTAACATCAGACTTTTCATATTTTAAATGAATGTTATATATTAATTTTTCATAGCAAAAGTACTAAATTAAAGTTTTGAAATAAAATAACTGATGCATTATAAAATTCATTAATTGATAAATCAGTACTGAAAATTTCATAAAAACGGATAATTGCCTGATTTTTGGTAAATTTTTTTGCAATCGCGAATGTTACATTAAATTTGTAAACAAGCCATTACAAGCCATTTAAAAAGAGACAAAATGGCCGAACGGATCGAAATTGACAACAACAAAAAATTAAATGTATTAAAAATAAATTGCATATCTAATGATATTTTTCTTTTTTTAATGATAGTCGTCATTATGTTACTTACTTATCGTTTTAGACAAAAGTTTGACCTTAAATAATAGATTTAATTAATTTTAATTCGTTTTGAAAAAACTGTAGCAGACGATTTTGGGATATAGCTAGCAATACACTTAGAATGCTCTAACAGAGAATAAAGCGATTTCCTGTTCAGTTTGTAACTGAATTATAATTTTCACGTTGAACGTCATTTTTAAATCATCCAAATTCTCGACATAAATGTAGGTAACTATGAAATGCTAATTAATCAGAATTATTCACTAACAAAAGCACCATAAATATTATCGTTGGCCGCTTTTAATAAATGGGGACACAACGGATTCATACGACCAGCAGTTTGCAATTTTATAAATATTACAAATTACATGTTTAGTACAATTTACTAGAAATTAACAAACAAATAAATAAACAAATAAACAAAACCAAACAGTAACATAAAAGAATAGTTACTCCTATTGTATCTACTAGTGTACTAATGATAAAGTCAAGTTACATTTTAAAAAACCTTTACCCTTGTAACTAATAACTAGTCAGTCACCTTTGAACTTTGAGTGTAGCCTCATCAGTCTGTCTTCTTGCAGGTGTGAAAACGTTGATATGATATTAATGAAATTGAGCTGAAATTTTTAAATCAATTTTTTTAAGAAATAAAAAATGTGGTTATGAGTGTATGCGTGCGTGTGTGTGCGCAGGGGGGAGGGTATGGGGAATTAATTCATTGTTTCAGGAAGCTAAATGTGTAAAAACTTTTTTAAACTTGTTTTTAGCTCACTGAATTAAGATTTAAAAACGAATAAAAGTACTTATTTGTAAATGTTATGTCAAATATTTTAATAATAATAAATACTAACATTACTTATGAATTATCATTGAATGGCATAATTAGTTTTTTTTAATTAAAATAATTCATAATTGAAAACGTCTCCACTTTTCGGATATTAAAAAAAGGAAAATATTTGTGCTTAAAAGAAGTGAGATAAACTCTAGACATTACAAAGTAAATTAATTTAAAACAAACGTTAACTACTATTTTTAGATTGACGGTTAAAAGAAAAACAAGTTTATCGTAAATAGACCAAGGGTGAAAGAAAGAAAAAAACCGTAGATGAAAACAACGAAATATCCGGAAATTGCCGAAGAGTTAGACCGGAAAAAGCCGAACATTACCGAGTATTGTAACCGGCGCTTAATTTGAATTCCTCAACGAACGTAAGACTAACTTTGAAAACAGTCGTCGTTTTTTTTTTTCCTTCATTTTTATCTTTTATTCTTCTAAGAAATCGCGAAATTGTGCATTTTTAAGACCCAACCATGGATGAGGAGACACGGGTAAGTAATTATTTTATTATGGGACATATGCAAAAATATTTCCACGTTTTTTTATTTGGATTTTCCCCCCAATGACAACGTTAACTTTAAAACTTGTTTTGAAAGCGAGTGTCTTTCTTTTTGGGGTTCACTTTGCTGAGACGGTTCACTCCTAGAATTTTTTTCTCTTCGTTTTTATTTATTTATTTTACCTTCTTACTAATCTCTTATTTATTTTTTTTAATAATCATTTTAGTTATTTATTATTTATTAACCTCCTGACAAAACTGTGTTTTTTGTTTATTTTAATGACTTTTCAATTGAAGTATCTTTTTACTTTTTTTAGTAATTTGTTTATAAATATTTATTCAGTTTATAAATATTTATTCAATTGTCTTAATGTTAATTTGTAAATCTGCATTAAAAAATTATTTCAATACAGAAATAATTGTTCGTTTTCTAATCCTTGTTATTGAAAATATAAGTCCAATTTGGCGCTAAACTCGTCTTTATTCAGTTTAACTAAACTGTAATTTTTTTTTTGTTCTTAATTCTTTTTATTGTTTTTATTTAATTTTTCTTTTACTAAACTATAAAACAAGACTAATAAAAATTATTTTTTCAAAATTACAAATTTTATAAAAATGAACTTGTTAAAAATGTTGAATGACAGTTTTTACGAAGACGATGATTATTATTGGTATTGTAAAGCCAACAATAAACCAACTTTGACCACTGGTCATTCTATTACTAATAATTCCTTAAGTTGGTCATCTTGTACCTTGAATTCTTCCCTTCAACCCGATACTTCAACTTCCACTTTTTTATCCCTACCTCTAAGACCTGTCCAGTCTTCTTCGCCAAACTCTAAAAGTCATCTCCCCTCTTCATCAAGTGCCTTGCCTCATATTCTTTCAGAATCCTATACTAGTTCCTCATTTTCATCTTCTAGTAGTGGTTCTCCACCGAATTCTTTATCTTCCCATGACCGCCATTCCACATCTTTTTCTCTTTCCTCTGTCATGTCCAGTCGGTCTTCATTATCACCAGATTACAAACAAACCCGAAATATTATTCATTTCCCTGTCTGTCGAAAGACTCTCACTGTTACTTCTGGACATTGTAATAAAACCAGAAATAGACATTCTTCATTCACTGGTCAAAAAGACAATTTTCTTCCATTGAGTAACAAAAATAACAATTGGCTGCTACCTCCATTGGATCCCTCGACAACTGTTACCAGTCATAGGAAAAAGATTTTGGTGAGATTATTTTCCCATTTTGATGTCTCAGTCATTAACAAATTCACTTGTGCCCCACTCCCAAAAGAAAAACATTTGTAATTCAACTCGTATTCTCAACTGCCTTTCCCCTCAGAAAACTTAGTGTGTGTGGAGGGGGGTCACTAATGTATTTCTTTCAAACTACTATAAACTGTTTAGAAAATTTTTAGTAATATAGGATTTTGAATAATCCTGAAAATAATTCAATTTCTTCGATTTTTTCCCTTCATTTTAAGGAATAGACGAAAGAAATGACTCTAGATTGATTTTTGTCTATAATGCTAAATTGAACCCTAACTTAGTGTTTCTTTATAACTGCGGATTAATTCCACTTTTATCTATTTATATTTTAGGAACTGTTTTCAATCTAATTTGGAACCAGGGATGATTTTTTTTATTTTTTTTAGGATGAATTATTTGTATAGATACTTTTAATAAGGTTTTAAGAATGAAAATTAAAACTTATCTTTTCAAACTGAAACCAGGAAGTGCAAAATGGGAGGTGGGTACTAAAATAAAATCTCTTGAAGTACCCAAGTAATTAGCGTCTAAGTTTAATACATTTTTGTGGCCGAAAATGTTATTCTCCTGCTTTAAATTAAGAATAGTTTAGTTACCAACTCTCATAAAATCTTAAGTAAATCTGAAAAGAAAAAGCACCTGTTATGTGTTTGGCATAACAGCTGTTTTTTTTTTTTTTTTTTTTTTTTTTTTTTTTTTTTGTTTGCTTTAAACTTTCGGTTAAGATTGTGAATTTCAAATTTTATATGAAGTAGAAATGAAAATAACTTGGAATTTTACTTTATTTTTATTTTCCTAGAGCAACGTTCAACGTTTGGCTGTGCTTTTCGTTAACTTTTTTTTTTTTTACAAATGACTTTATTCCGCATTTTTAAATCTTCATTATTTTTTTCCTTTTGTTGAAAGATTTATTTTAATTTTTAATTTTTTTTTATAAATACGAGCTTAATGGTACTGTTAAAGTTTCAGGAATTGATCATCTTCAGAACTAACACTATTTTCCCATCATGCTTATTTGAAATTTCAACGTTTAAAGTTTGATGTCCAAAGTTTCTAGTAGTCTTTGGTGCTTGTCTAGAATATCCCATTTGACGTATTTGAAAGCCGTTTAAAAATAGACATTTATTGTACTTTACCACAGATTTTCTCAGCGGGCTATTCTGGATAAGTACACTAAAAAAAATTTTTTTTCATTGGAAACTTTGCACATGCTTAATATATATATAAAATTCTACGAAATTCTTTTTCAGTTAATGATACTGAATTATAATTACTACTGGGAATGTTTTCATGACATTTCTGGGGAAGGGACGCTTTTGATGGTTCTCTAGGTACATTAGTTGCTAGTGCTAAATGTTTGAAAATTATTAGCAGACTGGATTGAAAGAAAAAAAATGTGAAAGTGCCTTTTTTTAAGTCTTTTCTTGCTTGAAAATATTTATTTCCCCATAAATTAGAAATCTGGAATTAATTTTCAGTGATTTCTAAACTTGTTTCATGATTCAAACTATTTTATCCAGGCTTAACAAAACAAAAAATGATAATGGAATTTGAAAGTTTTTATTTACTCATGTAATTTGAATCCATAAAACTTTTCTCAGTGTGCTGACTTATGTAAGAAAGGGGAGGAGACATTTTTTTTGTCCATATCTCTGTTTTTGACAGTTACAAAAATTAGCGCTTGAAGACAAATTCTTTTGTGTAAAGGTGTGACTGACTTTTCTTGTTTGTATTCAACTTTTATCATTTCAGGTAAATTGACACTAACTTGATACTACTTACTGTTCAACATTCTTTTGTTGAATGTAAAAATGTATGGGTACTCAAACAGGATTAGATTTTAAGAATTTTTTAAAATTAATCATTTTAGATAATTGGTCATGCCAAGTGAGGGTAGAAGAAAAAGATTAACGCACCGCCCCCCCTCTTTAAATAATTTATAAAGTGCATTGTAAAAGACTTGAGTCTGAGAAATATTTAAATTCAATCTTGTTGAACTATATTTAGTGTATAAATACTTGCACAACTTTCTTAAACTCTAAATATTATTTTAGAGGTACCTTTTTTATTTCCTTTCTAAGTGATCTGCATAGATAATTTAAAGATTTGAACATTTTTACTCATTAAAATAAGATTTGTATTTAAAAGTTTTTTTTAGGTTTCTAACTTAGGCTTATATACTTTTGTAACCTTATTAATGAACATTTGATTCTTAAGGATTGCAGCTTCCTCTCCAAGTATTCCTCTGGAGTTGATTTTACTTTTGGTTGTGGGCCTTCCAGACTGAGGAAAGCTTCAATAACCTTTTTAATGCTTCATTTTTTTTGTTTTTGTCATCTAAATTTTCTTTGTCTAGTTTGCTGTCTCTCCCACACAGTTTGTAACTGGACATACTGTAACCTACTTTCTCTTAATCACTTACAGGCTTCCTTATTTTGAGTGTCAAGGCAAAATTAATCATTGTCTTCACCTCCTCCAAATATTGGAACAAACCGGTTTTTTTTTTTTTTTTTTAACAAAAAATGTATTCCATTAAATCTACATAATCTCTTACAGATGTTGTCTAAAACAATGAACATGTATGAGATTGAGGGTAGGGTTGAGTTGTATTTATTTTTGTAATTTAATGGATTTTTATATGTCTACAGATGGCTTGGAAATGGGTGGTATTCTTCTTGGTCATGAAGAGACATTCATTGTGTGCTTAGAATCTTTGATTTTCTTTGTTGGCTTTTGATAATCATTGAAAGCTACATTTTGTTTGAAGAATATTCTTATTTTTAGTAAATAAAACTAATTCCCAATCATATACTACTAAACAAGACATCAGCCTTTCACTTCACAATGAAAGACAAACAAATATCCTACAATTTTTATGTTCATTTTAGTTGCTACTACTCTTTTTTTTAATTTTTTTAATTTTTTATAGAAAACAAATATCCTAATTGTGTAAAATTTAACTTGTATTGAAGGAAGAAAAAAAAAACTTGCATTATGTTGAAAAAGTAAAATATTTGTAAATGTTAACTTTGTCAGCTAATAGGAAATTATAGAAATGGAAAGATTCATTAGATGGCCATTTGTTTTGAATGTAGCCCTGTCGGTGGTGCTTAGAATATGCTGATTGTATCCTCTGCAAAGGGGTATGATCCCATAAAACAAATTAAAATAAGATTTCAAATTTGAAATTGCAGAATTTAAATGTAATTTCTATGCAAATGCCTTTGTTAAATTGTAAATTGATTTTTATAAAGTTTACATTTATTACTTTAAAAAAATAGATTTAAGCAATGATAAAATCTAGCAAAATTTTAAAATGTTTGTTTTTCAAATTTAACTCTGCATTGGCTGTTTTAAAAGGATTTTAAAATTTTACTGATCCTGAATATCACATTTCTTTGATAGGTATAAGCTTAAAAGGTGGATGACTTGGAAAAACAAATCTTTCTTTCATAAGATAATTAGAGGGTACTTACAATTATTCAAATGACCCTGAATATTTCTAAAAGAAAAATTAGAATCCAACTTCTAAGTAAATTGGATTATTTTTTTTTTTTTTTTTTTTTTTTATTTTATTTTTTTTTTAATGTAAAGTTTTTTCTTTCTATTTAGCAACTCATTGAACGAACAAAGCAAAGGAGAGAACGTCTGAAAAAAATAAGTGAAACAGATTTAACTGCAAGAAAACGTCGCCCACTGACTGAAGACAATTCTATTAATATTGAGGCACCCTTGGAAGATGGTAAATTTTGAAATTCATTAATTTTTTTTTTTTTTCCCTTCCTTATCAAACTTGATATTTAGCATGTAAATTGCCTTTTAATAATTAAGTTTGGAGACTTTTTATGGGGGGGGGGTGCTAATTCATGGTAAAAATTAAATGCCTCTTTGTCTCTGCTTTGATGGCCACTTTTAATTTGCTATAATTTCTATTCTAAGTGTCTTTGATTGGCTTTATATGCATTTTTAATTTTTTTAATTTTTAAAAAAATTTTTTTAATTGCATTCTAGAAAATTCATTATCTGAATTATTTTTTAACCAGGAAATTACTATTATGAAAATTACTCCTTATATAGATCTTTTCAGCTTGTACATTTCCATTTGGATATGAACTCATTTTTATCCCCACACAAGTAATGAAGGCAGTTTAAGGGTTTGAAATATGATTTAAAAAATTATGTGGGATTTTTAATTGAAGTATTGTTGATCATTCATTTTTGACTTTCTTTCATCTTGGTTTCAATTGTTTTTTTTTTTTTTTTGGGTTTTTTTTCTTATTGCAACTCAGATTGTTCTACAATCCTTTAGTGCAGATTAGAAATAAAGTTGACACGGCTTTTTTGAAGGAAGGTTATGGTTGGCAATGATTAATACCCTAGAAACAAGTTAAAAATTAATCATAAAAAATTATATTTTTGTAAATGGTTATTTATCACTTTGTGTTAAAGGCAAATCACATCTTTGTTTCAAATCTAAAGTTTGATGTGCAATTTTCATGTTTTCAATTTTGTATATTCAGGAAATTTTGAAAGTTTGTAGAGTTAAGGGTGCAGCTTTTTATTTAACACAGGTTATCTGTAAAATGAGTTAAACTGTTAGATTTATTTGAATCCAAACTGTTCACAGTAAACAATTTCCTTTCTGATGCAACCCTTGACTGCTGGCACCGTTGCCTTTTGTGGCTAAATAAATAAAAAAAATGGTAGCATTTTATTAGCAAGTAGTTTAAATATTGAGGACTGATAAAAATAACCGAATAGCAAGTAACCTAGAAAAAGGGGACAGAGCTATAAATAATCAAATATATAACATATCTGAGAATGGGTTCAGCTACTAAGATTGTAGCCACGATGGTTAGTGACAGTGTGCCCAGTGTGTCTAAAAAAAAAAAAAAAAAAAAAAATCCCATAAAAGAAGCAGAACTCAAACTAATTGCTGTCCATGAGTCAGAAGAATCTCCATTACTATGCTGTTGTTCATCACTCTCAGGATGTCAGTTGTAAATAATATTTACCACATTTCTTCTTTCCATTAAAAGAATAAACCATTGAAAAAAGTCTATTCTTTCTGTTACATGTAAGACTTGTGTTTATTTGGCTAGATTTAAAAAAAAGAAAAAAAAAGACACCCCCTCCCCAAACTTGGGTGTAAACTGGTTGCTTTTTTTTTTTTTTCAATCCATTTGCAGACAATGGTGGGGGGATGCTGAGCATGTTTGGTCAATTGCGATGGAATATGTTGCATTCACTTCAAAAATGATCTAATGTTTCTCTGATTAGCAGATCTGCATTTTTCCCCCTCTCCTTTCTTGGATGAAAATGTCTAACAAGAACCAATAAAATTCTTTGTTTTGACTTTTGGAGTGAATTTCTATTTTACTCTTTCTGTTTTGATCTGTTTCTTTTGGCATGATTTCTTTAAAAAAAAAAAAATCTTTTTAACCAAGTTTGTGGGTTTTTTGTTTGCTTTGCATCCAATCTTTCTTTTCTGCTTGCTTTTACTTTGCATATAGAATCTCCCAAGCGCCAATGTCTTCGAGAAGAGGAACAAAATGTCAAGCCAGATACCCAGCCATCCGTAGTGTACGTTCTAGACAGGCTGACATCTGCAAAACTTCCAATTCTGGTATGGGTTTTTTGTTTGTTTTTCTTTTTTCCCCTGTGTGCTCTGTCTGTTTCTCTTATTGTACTTAGCATCATAAAAAAACAAATTCAAAAAAACTTTTGATTCCTTTTGATAATTATCCTATTTTCCAGCCTATAAAATGCATTGTGTACATTTGTGTGTCTGGGGGGTAGGGGGTGTACAGCTCATTGCATCTCCTTCAAACTTTGTAGTTATTTTCTATGTATTGGATAAAATTTAAGTTCTCATTCAAATGTCTATGTTTCCAGCTAAAACATCTTATGTAAAACTTAAATGCATAAACTATATTTGCACATGCATGTGACATTGCAAAATATTTTTCAGTTATGAATTTGAAACAGTTGATTTACTCACTGATTTTGTTTACTTCAAAATTGTCAATCAGTAAATGTTTGAAGTTTTCAGGTGTTATTATAGCTCCTCTTTTCTCTAGCAGCAGCAAGTTTTTTTTTTTTTTTTTTTTTTTTTTTTTGTGTGTGGGGGGGGTCATAGCTTAAAGAAATTTGTGTTTATTCCTACAATTGAAACCTATTGTAGTTTTTAAAGGGTTTTCACAAATAGAAATTGCACTTTTATCATCCAAAGTTTTCCTTCTCCCAAATTATTCTTTCCACAAACTTTTAATAACTTTAATAGCCGAGATTGTTAAATTATGCTGTCCTGTCTGCTGGGGCAGTAGAGTACACTGACTGTGCCTCTGCAGAGGGGTAAAATCTACCCAATGGGACCACCTGTTGGCCGTGGGTGGTGAACCATGATGTTTAAGGATGGAATCTTGGTGGCTGAGCAGTCCATGACCTGCAACACTCCGTTTTGGCCCTTACCCTTACTTAGGCTAGATGGGTCGTTGGAGAAGCATCTTCTGGCAACTTTTTATCGTGTGCTACAAGGCAGTGACTGGGGGTCTTAGTGTCCTGGGTATGACATTAAACTGTATCTAATGAAGTTCCAATTCTGCAGCTCTGTGGAGTGTGGATACCCCTTCATCACCATTCCATTTATGGGTTAAAAAGTGTTTAAATTTTTTTAAGAATTGAATACCCAACAAGAATGAATAGAACAAAAATGTCTTTGACATAAAATAACCCAAGGGTTGACATGCCATAAAATCCAACTATTAAATTATGAATTTTACAAATTTCTCAATTAGATGTGATGCCATGCTTGGAATTATGAATTGTCATTTTTATTGGTTTGTACAATTGAACTAAATTTTAACTAGATACACTTTAAATATTTCAAGATAGCAAAATGAAAGAATTGAATAGTCTTTCTGTTGACTAAAAGATGAAAAAAATACATCTAATTTTTTTAGGTGGGGGCACATCTTTTATTCACCTGAATATATGCATGCATGTATCATTTGTTTCCAATCGGATTAGATTTAAGATTTTTTTGAAAATAAAGAATTATTTTTATTTTTAATATAGTGGAGGAGTACATTCCGGTTCCTGTGCCAAGAAAATCTTTGTCACATGAAGAAAACCGAGATCCAAATGCAGAAATTATCAAACCAGAATCTCGATCCAGACTTGCCAGACTTGCTCAGAAAATAAATTCTTGGGAAGATGATTATTCTTACCACCCCATCAAGTGAGTCTTTTTCTCATCTGGGATGAGGTTTACAACTCTCACCCTTTTTTTTATGTTAGTCAGCAAATTTTGGTTTTACAAATTTTATATAGAAAAAATAAGCAAAATACATGATGAAAGTTGCTGTATGTTAAAATGTTCATTTTATAATCAAAATGTAAAATTGCAGATCTGTATTAACATCTCATCAAGCACCTTTTATTTTTATTTTTATTCCTCAGATTTATTCAATTTTTCACTATTTTAAATGATTCTTTCCCAGCTCAAAAAACTTTATTTTTTAACCTTCAATTTTTTTTTTTTTTTTTCAGAGGAAATGAAATGGGTCCAGAGCCAACTTACTCCAGGGATGCCAATTCCTTTAGATCCAGGTCCCCAGCGCCTGTTGCCCCTCGGCCGGAGTCCCCTGCACCAACTATCTCTAGATCAAAATCTCCGGCCCCCTTTGCTCCTGGATCTCCTATTCGATCAAAATCTCCTGCCCCAATTGCTACTGGATCTCCTATTCGATCAAGGTCTCCTGCCCAATTGCTACTGGATCTCCTATTCGATCAAGGTCTCCTGCCCCAATTGCTACTGGATCTCCTATTCGATCAAGGTCTCCCGCCCCAATTGCTACTGGATCTCCTATTCGATCAAGGTCTCCCGCACCCATTGCAACTGGATCTCCTATTAGATCAAAATCGCCTGCACCCATTGCCCAACGCCCCCAATCTCCAGCCCCTACTCAGATTCGTAACATTAATGAAATTGATGACTTAGAAGCTGTGGTTAGTAGAATGTCCCAGCAGGCCAATGCCAGGCCTCCTAGAAAAAACTTAAAGCCTGGTCCATCCTGTGATCCCATACAAGGACTGTCTAGTCAGGTCCCTATTAATAGCAAGGGCCTGAATGAGTCCTATGGAGAAGTTACAGATGATGAGCCAACTACTAAACCAGTGTCTGAACGTCTGGCCAAGTGGAATAAAAAAGTGTCTGAGTCAGATATGGCATCTGATTCGGCACCTTCAAGTCCGGTAAAGTCATGTCCCAGTAGTCCAAGCAAATCTGGCATCAACCAGAACCTGTCTTCTCGGTTGGCGTTGCTAGAGAAAAATTTAGCTACTTCCCCAGTCAAAAACAAGCCAGCAATGACAGCTCCTACTGCTGCCCCTTCTTCTCCAAAGAAAGATCCCCCTGTCCAGAATGCTGCAGTGATTAGAGTAAAAGAGAATAAAAATAGACGGGAAAGTTTTGAGCCAACCCGTGAATCTGTTTCTAAGAGGATGGCTGATTGGCAGAAAAAGGTATCGGCTGTTGAGAGTGGAAAAGAAAAGAACCAACTGCATATCCAGTGAATGCGCGTATGTCCGCTTGGGAAAAGGTGACTTCCACTGGTAGTACCCCATCAAACAAGATGATTAAACCCCAGGGTAATGTTCTGCCTAGTGCTGGGCGACCACAATCTACTGTTAGTACGGCTACCACCAGTAAGCCTTTTGTTCCCAAATCGCCAGTGGCCAATAGAAAAATTGATGCATCTCCTGTAAAATCTGACCCTAGTGTTAGTGCTACTAAATCCCTTTCACCTGCCAAGGCAAGTTGTGCCATGAAGGCCATTCATCAGAGATTGTTTGAATCTCAGAATCAAAACACGACACATTCATTAGCTGAGAAAATCCGACAGGAAAGAATGGCTGAACTGAAAGTGATTGAAAATCGTTGGCAAAATGGACTTCTCAAAGAACATAGTGTTGGGGTGAGTGAATGAAACATGAAATTTTCTTTGTGGGATTTTTCACATTTAAATTATAAAAGCCTTTTTTTTTTTTTTTCTCTCTCTCCCCACCCCCTTAATTTATCCAATTCCAGAAGAAAAATCTCTGGTTTCAAGCAACCTTTGCTCATTCATTGGTTATATTAAAGTTCAACGTTCCAGATGAGAAAGCCATAATATCTTGGAATGAGCAATTATTATAAATACTAGCAAATATATGCACCCTCCGGGTGCAAGTATTTAAGTTTTAATATAATAAAATATATTAAATTAGAAAGGCTAATGAAACTGAATAAGAATGCAGATAAAGATTTGGAACAGAGGGGGTATAATTGAAAAATGGAACAACTTTGAAACTAACTCTTCCATCATTTTCCATTACTCCTGTCTTTCATTGGTAAATTTTCCTAATTTAACTATTTAGTTAAAATAGGAAGTGAAGAATAAAATTACAGTTATTTCTTTTTGTTAATGGATTTCTTTATTTTACATGTTTTCTCTTTTATAAAATATGGCTTATAACTATTGACTTTTTTTCTTTTTAAATTTCAGAACAGTGATGTTGAATCTGTTTCCAATGAAAGTCAAAGTAAGTTTATAATTTTTAATGTCTATTTTTATTTTAGAAATGACTTAATTGACTTAGAGGGAATAAACTTTTCATTAAATATGTGCCAAAAATGTGTATTTTATGAGAAGCAAACCTTTTTAAAACTTTTTATTTTTTTAATTGAAATGTACAGAAGTTTCAACAAGAGAAATCAGTTTTTTTTCTTTTACAACGGTGTGTGTGTGTGTGTATATATATATATAAAATTATACACACTTCCATAAAGTTTTGTGGCCATTTAAAATGGGGGGGGGGGCATGTAAAAATGGCTTCAGAAATTCAATTTGTATATTAAATAAAACTTAAAACAAATGTTGCCACAATTTGAAATTCTTTGCAAATAGCAAAATGATTAAACTTTTTTAAAATTAAAAAAAATTTTTTTTTTTTTAATTAATTAAAATCTTTCCTTCAGATTACAAGATTCTTTGAATTTGTTAATCTGATTTTTTTTTTTTTTTTTTTTTTTTTTTTGTATTAAATTGAAAAATTTCTTTTTTACAGCAGAAACTACTAATACCACTTCCAAACCAGTCCCTCCAACCAATTCAGGCATCCCTATACCACCACCTCTACCTCCCACGTTTACTAGCTCTACTCGAAGCCCACTTCCACCTGCAACCGGTGCTGCTGCCTCTCCCTCGGCCACAATGGCAACAGCTTCGGCTGGGCCCACAAGCATCTTCAAACTGATTGGTTCATCCCAAACTTCTTCCATCAAGAAACCCGCTAATACAGGCAACTTCATTGCTAGTAAAAATGTAATTAAACAAGTGAGATTTGAGGACAGTTTTGAGAGTTCAGATGAGTGTAGTGATTCTATTGGCAAGTAAGGACACTTAAAAAAAAAAAACATTTTTTCTTATTCATATTCAGTAAATGTCTTGTACTTTAAGCTTCTTTTAGATTGATATTTAAAGATATATATATATATATATATATATATATATATTAAGTGATATAATCATCTCATAATGTCCATGAAATGGGTCAGGGTAAAAATTAATGAGTTGGTTTTAAGAGATCAGTTACTTTTTTTTTTTTTTTTTTTTTTTTAAGAATTGTTGTAAGGTGTTTATAAAACTAGTCGTGTATTTCCTTCAGCTGGAATAATGAGAATTTACTATTTTTATTTTGTGTAGACACATGGTGGGGACAAAAGCTGACTTAGTGTGCATTCAGGTTGTCTTAAAAGCTGTAACAAATAGTATAGCTGTTGAAATGCCTTTGCTGATAACTTTGCATTTTTAAGACTCCTATTGGCTATGGTTGAGATATTGGAGAAGGATCTTGATTTAATATTGCTAATTTTGGGTGGAATTCCCTTAAACAATCCTGATTCTATAAAAACTAATTCTCACTTGGGTCCCTTACAATAACAAACTCGTGTTTGTCTCTGTGCATAAAAATTCCAAAACTCAGTTGGCAAGCAACACCAAAATTTAAGTTCTTGTAACATCCAAATTGTTGTTCCTTCTGCTTTTTTCGTGTTCCAAAATAATAATATAATTTTTGAAGTGGAAATTGCAATCATATACCCTACCATTTGCTTATGCTTATTTATAATGGGGATGGCATAAGTATATAAGCTACTTGTTAGTTGAAAAGGTTAAAAGCCAACACTATTCCTTGTAGTTTTGAGAATAATTTACAAAGTTTTTTTAATTAGTTGCTTTCACTTTTTATTGAGGAATTTGTTTTTCAGAGATTAATGTTGTGTTCATTTTCATGAGCATGTTAAATTGAAAAGGAAAACAAAATCCTTTTTACTTTAAGGCTTTAAGCAGATATGACCTTAAATGAACTCTGTACTTAAGTTGTCGTCAACAGATAAATAGTTTTTGCAACCAATCTTTGCTTTCTAAATGTGATATTGAGGAATTGGATTTACTTAGATGATGTCTTGGTGTTTTAATTTTAAATTAATTTTGAAGATTCAAATGAATTTTTTATGGATATTTAAAGAGAAAAAAACAAATTTAAAGTTGTCTTTTTACAATATTTGTTTCTTCCAGTGGCCTGACTACATCAACCGAGGATTTCAGCCATGATAATGAAGCTGAAAAGACACTTGAGGCTCGTCGTGACCTTGTTCTTTCTTCTGAAGAAGAGGAAGAGGCAGATTATACATACAGTAGCAGTGAGGAGAATGAAACCCTAGTTGCTCAAGCTGTAGCCAATGCTGGTGCCCGTACTTGCATGGATTCAGAGAGTGATGATGTCAGCATTAGTGCTTTTGTTCCTGAAGCTGTTCGTCAACAGTGCAAGTTGTCATTGCAAACTGAAAGCTGCTCTAACATCCTGGCACTTGCACGCAAACAGCAGCAGCAACAAATATTGGATGCAAACAATTTTTCATTTGATAGTATGGATGAACAACAACCACAACCATATACGACCACAGATGAAAGTGATGAATCTCTTGAAGAGGGTACAAGTGTTGATGATGCACTTGATGAAGCTTTGGATATGGATACAGATGATGGCAATTTGGAAAATACTCCAACACAATATTCAGCTGTAAGTCATTAATTATCCCACTTTTGCTAAGAATCCTCCTCTCAAATCTAACTGGGATTTAATCTTTCTTGTGAGGGGAAGTTTTTTCCCAATATGAGTGAAGAAATCACTTTTTATTATTCTGTTAAAAATACCTTGAAGTTTGTCTTTTTAGATAAAGACAAGTTCTCCACTACTTTCCAAACTGCATTCTTTCTACAATTTCATCTTTCACTGTTTTTTTTTTTTTTTTTTTTCTTTCTCAATATTTAAATTTATTTTTTCTTCAGAACAAACGTGGTAGTCACCGTATGGCCACATGTACAGACAGTTGTTATGATGATGAATCAACAACTGATGATGATGTTGTCATGAGAAGAAAAAGTCCACTTGTTTACAGTATCAGCATGTACAGGTCAAAAAGGTCAGTCTCACTGCTTAATTATTTCATACAATTTTCTTTCTTTTTATCAACATGTTTTTAGGACGCATTTCATTTCTTAGCATTCTATTTCAGCTGATACATTCATCTCTGCTTAGGTGTATCTTGTCCATGTTGAAACTATTTCATCTCTGTTTTGGAAAGGGAGAATTAAAACATCTTGTTCTCAAACAGTAGACTTGTATATTTTTTTTTTTTTTCCGCTCTCTTTTGATTCTTTCTTTCGTAATGTCTTTTGTAGGTTTAGTAACAATGTAAATGTAACCCCAGTGCAGAAAATAATTCGTAACAGTCGACCAGTGAGTACTGAAGAGGAAATGGAATCTGAAAGCTCAGAACAACCACCACCAGAAGACAGCAGAAAAGTTATTCTGACTAGAATCAAGGTGAGTTTAATTAGAATTGTTAAATAATAGCAAACTTATTCTTCTATTTTGCACCAGTTTTGCCTAAGATTGTTACATAATTATTGGATCCTAATATCTTTTTAAGGTAGTGTAGAAATCATAATGGCGATTAGTACAGCTGATGGCCTTGGGGTGAGTGACAGCGCTTGACCTCACTCTGACCTTGCTTTCCGGGGATAAATTGTGAGAACGGAAGGCGTAGAAACCCTCTTCCGGTTTAAGGATGTAGTAAGTAACTCGGTCAGTTAGCAGGTAGGGCTCGAAGGGGTAAGTTGTGTTATACACGCAGTCCCTCAACTGCGCAGATTGTCTGGGTTGGGGATTTACAAATAAAGTAACCTCAACGTAAATCGAAGTCTTGTTTATTACTAAAAACTAACAATGACACAGGGCTTCTGATAAGGAGTGATCCCTAACAGAAACCAGACTGGAGTCCCCAAGAAGACCAGACCGTAGATATACCAGACCAAGATGTTGGATAGAACCAAAGTCGGCCAGAAGAAATACGACATAAGTAAGAAGTAAGAAGGGTATACAACGTTATGATTTGGTACTGTGAAAACGCCAGTATATAACCAGATGATGTGTTGTCTCTATTAAACAAAAGAAAAAAAAGGTTCAATTAAAAAAGATGTGTACACCAAATGAAATGTGACTGACTTAATCGTTACTCAGCCTGTCAGCAGGGCTTAGAATGTGTAGACTGTATCCCTGCAGAGGGGGGGGGTCCTGGATATGACACTAAACTGCATCTAGTGGTGAGGATCCAATTCTGAAGCTCTTGGGAGTGTAAAGTATCTCTTATTGCCATTACTAACAAGTTTACTTTGACCTGGAGTAATTGTATCTTTTTGATCTATGGGTCAAATAGATTTGCTCAAGTTATTTGTATTATATAGGAATACCTGATAGCATAAAAGTGAAAATTATTTGTATTAAATTACTTGAAGCTATTATTGATTACTAAGGATTAATTACTGGTGACCATGTAATTGTATGCAAATTATAGATGTTAGATAGGAATACTCTATGCAAATAAATGATAATTATTATTAAATAGGTTTAGTTACTCTAAACCATTATTTGTGTATAAATTTAATATAGATTGGATACTTGATACTATATAATTGTGCAAGGAAAATTGCAATGGAACATTGAAAATATTTATAATCAGATTTTGGCATTAAATAATGTTAATCATCATTCAACTCTTTTCTTGTCTATTGAATTTTCTCTTTTCATTTTCAGAAAATACTTAAGTATTTTTTCTTTCTATACCAGTGTGTTTGTAATGGGTTAAAACCTGTAAATCTTTTATTTTTAAGGAATTGAACAATCAAGTTGCTTTGGAACAAACTGTAATCTTGCAGACAAGTAATGCCCTGAACCAGTGTTGTACAGAGGGATCCACATTCAATGGATCTGCTCAGCAAGTGGAATGTCACAAGTTATTACTCATTGCCTGTAAGTAATGGAATCCTCTTTTTTAAATTATATAAACAAATTAAATCTAACAGAGATCCGTTTTTGTATAGTGAAATGAGCTTTTTTTTTTTTTTTTTTTTTTTTTTTTTTTTTTTATCATTTGAAACTCTGTCCTGAAAAAATATTTTCTACACATGAATCAATTTATTTCACTTGAATATTTTTCAATCTTAATTTCCTCCCCAACCCCTCCAATTTTCTTCAAACTGTAAAAGATTTTTTTTAATTTGCAATCACTGTTAAACTTTTCTACTTAAACCAGATAATTTATTTGCCAAGTTCTCTGCTTAAATCTGTATAATTGGTTGGTGCTTTCACATTCTGCTTTCCCATCACTCTAATGGAAAGATTTTTTTTTTTTTTTAATTTTTTTTTATGAGGATTTAATCAAACCTGAAAACTTTTCTCATCAAATGTAATTAAGAATAATGCTTTCTTTTTTTTCCAAATTTTATCTGCATCCCTTCCTTCATAACAATAAACAGAAAATAAACCTGTTGTAAAATACATTATTTTCTTATGTAAATTCTAATTCCTCTATCATTGCATTATTTTAAAAATAGGCCAGAAGCGGCGTGCTTACCTTACAGAAATCCAGCGGCTAAAAGACACAAATCGTCTTGATCATTTCGGACACGGAACCAGAGGCACTCTCACTGTCAGTGACATCCGGTTGCCACTAAAAAAAGATTTTGTGAGCAAGATGACTACTGTGCATGGTCAGTTTTAGTTTCTTCATTAACAAATTTTTTTTATTTTTTTTTTTTTTTTTTTTTTTCTTAAATGTTTTAGAATCATTTGTGCCTTTTCAAAAGTTGACCTATGAACTTTGACCTACTGTTCATGTGAGAAGATGAATGATATCCTGAAAAAAAATTTCTTTGACATAAAGTTTAGATCTTCTGTACAGTTTGCAAATTTGTATAGATAACAAAAGCTAAGAAGCTGCAAAAAGACAGTCTTGTTAGTTTTATGCTAAAATTGTTACTGCATGACAACTTAGTATAGAAATCAAAAAAGTTGCATTGATGGAATCAGTTTTTTATTGTATTCAACCCTATTTTGATTGATCAATTTTGTATTACAGTTTTTATTGCACTTTATAGATGTTGATGACTGTTTTACAATTTCTGTCTTTCACTCTGAACACATTTTTAATCCCGTTTGAAATTTTATTTTCCAGATTTGAATGTCTTCTATTATGTCATTTTGATCCGAAATGGTCCTCAGGTCTTTGCCACCCAACTCATGTCAACTCATGACCCCATGGTCAGAGGCAGTCTTGATTTCCCAAATATGATCAAACTCAACAGCATTACAGCTAAATTTGAAGTTAGCTTAGAACTCTATGAAATGGTAAGTAACAAAAAAAAAATCCAGTTGTGAAAGGAAGCACCCTAAAAAGAATTTCTTTCAAATCAAAAAATATTTTTAAGCATTGGAACTGCTTAATTTTGTCCCCATCTTTTCAATTTCATGATTGAAATATTACTCCCAACTTTTTAGTAGGAGTGAGTGACAGAAATCCTCTCCCTTTAAAGAATTTTAAGTGAAAATTTTTTTCTTTCAGAAAATTTGCAAAGAGAAATACAAAGATAAGAAAAAGAAACAAAGAAATGTAAAGGAATGCCATCCACACCAGGTGAGAAGGAAAAATGTTTTTAACATCTTTTTAAGATTTCAAAAGCCTTACACTATGAAAATCTGCAATGATTTCATTTTGATTAAATCATTATCAGACAAATAACTTTAGACTTATTCAATAATATTATTGCTTATTAGTCTTGATCCAGAAAATTTAAGCCTAATTTTAAAAACTAACTCTGCAAACTATTTGTTTTTAAACCAGCCAAGATGCCGAATTACACCCACCAAAAATAAGGCTAGTTTTAGCATTAAATGACCCACAAAGGTTGATATACTGCTAAACAAAAACAACTTATGTCAGCATTTAAAAGGTTGAAAACAGAACAGTTTGATTTTAAAGATTTTTTTCTTTCTTTCCAGTTTCAACTTATCCTTCTGGTCTGAGTGACATTCACACAAGCAGTTTCTCTCTTACCTGGTCAGTGGTTTTGACAATGAAAAGTGTTGATAAAACAAGTTTCACAATGGAAAGGGTAAGAATCCTTTCAAGTTCTATAAGATATATTTGAATGGATCAGATTTTTTTTATTAAACTCATTCTACTAGGATTTGTCTTTGGCATTTCAGATTTTATTTATTGGCACAGATTCTCACTTATTCAGATTTTGTTTAAAAAAAAAAATCCAAATTTTCTTCTTTTTTTTTAAAATCTAAACCTTTTCCCTACTTTTGTATAAACATTTTTCTGTTTTTATCACTTCACAAATTTTGATAAAGATCATTTTTATAATCTTTTTCTTCCCTAGGTTCCATATGAATCTCCTTTGATTGGTTCAATTTATCTTCGTATAAAATGTCTGATGGAAACAAATGTCAGTGAAAGAGGCTTCTTGGTGAGTTTGTTTTCATGAAGATTTCAATCCATTTTGAATGGTTATTAGAAAAGTTCTGTCAAAAATCTTTTTGGTGATTTACTCATGGACATTATAACTTTGAGTGAAAAAATGTTATAAACATTTGTTGGGATAATTATCAGCTATAATGGTTAGTTTTAAAATTTTGTGTATTGTTCTTTTCAAGTAATAAAAGTTGCTATAAAAAAAAAAGTTATTTAAATCTGCCTTATGTTGATGAGTTGAAAGAAAAATAGAAAGATATAGGATCAGGGATTTAATCTTTTGTGATTTTTTTTTTCTGTATTAGAAATAATTTTAGGGGTTCTAAATTGCTAATTACCAATCGGATTGGAAAAAGTGCTCCAAGTAAAAAGAGGGAAGTTTTTTTTTTTTTTTTTTTTTTCTTTACCTTCCTTGTGTTTTTATTTTTTCATTTTCTTTGCTTCTGCAGACCATGTTTGAAGATGTGAGTGGATTGGGTGCCTGGCATCGACGCTGGTGTGTCCTCAGTGGGAACAAACTGAAATACTGGAAATATCCAGATGATGAAAGCCGAAAGGTTAGTAACAATAAAACTCCTATTTTGCCAATTCCTGTGGCAATTATAAACTTTTTTATTTTTTCCTCTTACCTTTTTATTGATATGGAAATCTTTACAAAATTGATGTTTAGAATTAGACTTAATATTTACTTTTCTCTTTAATTGCTGCGATCAATAGTTTTATAGAAAATAGAACTTATTTTCTTGTTTCGCATACATAAAGTTGAAGGGGACTTTGTTTTGTATGGAATGGTTTTTTTACTATAAATATAGAATTTAAACCCTTTCTTCAAGGGTGATGGGACTAAACAAAATTCTGTGACACCCCTCCTTTTTTTTTTGTTTTTATTGCTGCATGTACTCCAAGCGTGATTATTGGCTGGTCTTCAGCCTAACTCAATCTCTCCTTATTTGGTTTCATGGCAGGACCCCATTGGTTACATTGACCTGAAAAGATGTATTACTGAAAAAGTGGGATTGATCTCTAGAGACGTGTGTGCCCGACCCAATACCTTTGAGATGTGTACGGTAAGGCCACTTCGTCCAGGGGAAGAGGATACCTTGACCACCAGAAAGCATACGACAATGGCAACTGTACGGTAAGTCAGATTTTTTTCTCCCATTCACAATCCTTGTTTTGTTTGTTTTTTGGGTTTTTTTTTTTTTTTTTGCTTTGTATGAGGTTTCCTCTCCCCTCTATTTTGTTGTCATTTCTGCAGAATGAGTGATTATGACAAAGTTGAATAAAAAAAAATTTTAAAAAAAAAAAAAAAAAAAAAATGTTCTATAATTTAATTCTGCCTAATTTTGTGTTTTGTAGCCACATGCTATCAGCAGATACAAAAGAAGAAAGAATCCTGTGGTGCAACAAAGTGAATCAAGCATTGGATAATATCAGGGCATGGCAACCAGATGCTTTACGACCGGTCAAGATGACCAATCAAGCAATGTGAACCTCTCGATTATGACCTATTTAAAGTTTTTATTATGCTGGTGATTAGGTTAAAAGAAACAAAATCCCCAAGTAACAAATTTGTTCCAACTTTTAATTGTTGACGAAAAAAAAAAACTGAAACCAACAAGTTATTTGCAAACATTTGTCCTGTCCATATCTTTTTAAAATACATCACAGACCTTTTTGATAAAGTTTAACAACTTAAAGGATATCAAATGCAACTTGATACTTTTTGACACATTGTAACTTTTATTTTTAAATTTCATATTTTAATTGGCTCTACAATCTTCGGAGCCACTTTTTTTTTTTTTTTTTTTTTTTTTTTTCTACCCATCGTCACAAGTGATTAATTGTCACAAATGATGTGTTTATAATTATTCCTCAGCTGCACTCCTACCTCCCCACCCACCTTTTTGTACTTTGAAGGAAGTTTTGCTCTTTTTCTTTTGTGATGGTCAATATTTTATGCCTAAACAATGAAAAATTCTTTTTTTTTTTTTTTTTTTTTTTTTCACTTGCAAATTAACTTTTGTCACTTACACCCTAACCCCCCCCACCCCATGATACATTTAAGCTGATGAAACTGATTTTTCTAAAAGTTCATTCAAATTTGAATATATAAAACAAAAAAACAACTTAAAATGCCATTAGCTGCCATTTCACTATGAAGTCCATTTGTCAAAAGTGGCTGTGCAGTTTTTGTTATTGATATTTTCTCAACTTAAGAACACTTGGCATCATCATTTCTGCTTAATCAAAAAATCAAAAACCTGAGATTTGACTGGGAAATGGACTCCCAAATAACTAACTGGCATTAAATGCAATAAGACTTTGTACAAAAATCCATAACAGAAAATTTTGCTTTGAGTCTGACTTGAAGTCATATAACTGTCTCTCCCCGCTTCCCCCTAATATTTAATCTTTGTAATTTTAACTGTTCTGCCATCTTGAGGTTTACCCCCCCCCCCCCGTTCAAATTTAGAGAAGCCAAGTATATTAAACAAGTCTTTCATATTTTTTCTTTGCAGATTAGCAAGCTAGTTTTGTTGATCCATTATTACTGAATAGTGAGGTCAATCCTTGCTAGATGCCTCAAACTTGCAACCTTGTCACATCCTACCTTTGAACAAATTGGATATATATACCTAGGCATCTGATCATGGTGTAATAGTTAGCAAGCTAGTCTCGCAGATCCATTACTACTTAATAGCAAGTCTAATCCTCATTGGATGCCCCATACTTGCTACCTTGTGTTACATCCTACTCGTGCCGGATGGATTGGGTAAATGCCTATTTTTTGAGTCTTGTATTTAACTGGTTTGTTATTCTTAATATAATTAATCGACTTCTTACAAAGAAGCTTTTACAGTTGGGAGACAAGTCTCATATACTACAAAGAATTTCTAGGTCAATTTAGGGTCTAGAAAGCTAACACCCCCCCCCCTCTCTCTTCTCTTCCCAACTTGGCCAAATTTTATAATTCACAATCATATTTATGCTTCTATCTATTTTTCAAATTATTTTTACTCTATGTATTGCTGGGATGAATGTCATTTGAATTTGCCTCTCCCCAAAACTGAAGAATTTGGGGTTTGGAGAACTTGTTTTGTGATCTGTTTGTGTAAAGAACCCAGTAGTACATTTACTAGAACATGTAATATTTGATAAATTATTAACCTTTTTTTATTCTTTTTGAATGACGCATGACAAAGAGCAAGAGTTGGATGCCACTTTTTGTGGTGTTGGTTGTTGAAAGGAAGAACTAGTTGAGATGATTTGGAATCCTCTGTGATAGAAATAGAATTAGGATTCCTTTCACTCTCAAGTGTGTAAATCTCATGTAAATTATATATTGTAATAAAATAACATGTATAAACCATGTTTGGTTTTTTTTGTATTTTCTTTTTTCCAACTTTTTGGACAGAGGTGGGGGCACAAAATTTTGCAAAACATTTCACAAATTCCTTTCTGGGATTGGTGAGAACTCATGGATTTTTTTTCTTTTTCTTTTTTGTGTGTACTTAAAGCTATCACTGGATTTGGTCTTTGGTTTGGCTCTGTCAGTAGAGCCTAGGAATTGTAAGGTTCCAGGTTCAATACTAGTCCTCACCAATACAGGGCATGAGTAGCATAGCTTGGGTAATTTGATCTGTGCGGTAAAGCATCTGGGAGCTGATGGTAGGAGTGGCATTCCACCTCTGCAACAGCCTTGTTGGCTGGAGAATATGCTGACTATACTTCTGAATTCTTGTGGCTTGAGCAGTCCATAACATGCAACAATCTACCTTGACTTGATACTATTGCTCTTATAACACCCCCAACCACTTTTATATGTGCTAGAAGGCTGTAGCTAAGGGGTTTAGTGTTTTGAGTATAACATTAAACAGAATCTAGTGGTGAGGCTCCAATTCTGGTGCTCTGGAATTGCCAGAACTCCCAGGTCCACGCTGGAGTGGTAGTGTCTGTTAGGGTCCCATCTATGGGTTAGAAAGATTTTAAAAAATTTTGAATACCCAAAAATAATGAATTAAACCAAAACGTCTTCCACATAAAATAACCCAAGGGTTGACATGCCATAAAATCCAACCACCCCAAAAAAACAATCTCCCTGGTTGAAAAGTGGGAATAGACTCAGCTGATACAACAGGTCACTCCAGACTTACAAACTGCGTCTGTTTTGGTATGTTCGTGTCAAATTATAACTCAGAAATTGAGCATCAGAATTGCACATAGACTTTAACAACCATTTGAATTTAGTGCTTTGTTTTTGAAAAGTAATTGAATTTAATATTTCTAATCCTTAGCTTTTTTTTTTTTTTTTTTTTTTTTTTTTTTTTTTTTTTAGACTTGACAGGAAATTTAAGAGCTGAATTTAAATGTCATAGAAGGACCCATTAGATTTTTTTTTTTTTTTTTTTATATCAGTCTAACTCAATATTTTAAAAAGGAATTCTATATATAGAATAAAGTTTATTTGAATTAATACGTGAAGTTTCCACCTACAAATAAGGACACCTTTAATTTTTAGCTTTTTATTGTTACATTTTTAAGGGTAAAAAAAAATTGAATGAATAGTCATCACTTTAATACAAGCGGTTAAGAACTAAATTTAAATGTCATGAACATTGTTTTAGAAGAAAATTGTAAATGCGAATTCTTAGCAATTTATTTATTTTTTTCTCAAATTTGATGTTCTTAAATTCCTGGTCACCTTTAAAATGGTCACTGGTGTTAATAAGCTGGCTTGTTTGGTTGGAGATGAAAAAATGTTAACAAATCTCTTAAAAATCACAAAAAAAATATTTACAAACAATATTAAAGAATTTGGTAAATCCTTGATGTGGATTTCTTTAATAACCATTAATGTTCTTAACAAGGTTTTATCATACATTTCTAATTTCTTTAAATACTAAAATATTCACATTTAATTAACATTACTTTCATAGTTCAAGCTAAAGATTTAAAATAATGCCATAGCATTCATTAGAGATTTAAAAATCCAGAAAGATAACACTTATTTACTTTTATAAGTGTAAAATGTTTTAATGTAATTTCATCTTTAGAGTTTAATGCAAACATTTTTCTACCAAATAAATTTCTTTGTCCAAAATGCTGTAGAATTTACAATTTTAAGGTTTTAAATTTAATGTATAAAAGTTACATATTTTTCATCATGTAATATAAAATGAATGATTAAAAGTAAAATAATTAGTTACTTTGCTGGAGAAGCAAAGGTAAACTCATGACCTTCTCCTGTGGTCACCTACTCAAGGAAATGCCAGTAAAAACCTACATCAATCAGCTCTGTGGATGCTGTGCAAAAAAAAAAAGACCTCATCCAGAGTGACTTGAGTTGCTTTTCATAAAGCTGTGCCAATGTCTTATTTACGAGGGTAGTCAAAAAGTAATGCCATTTTATGTAGGACAGGTATCACATCAAAATGAAGCTGATCCTCTGGATAATATCCCTACTTCTCCACATAGTCACTGGTTCTCTCAATAGCAATGTAGAGATATGATCCACAGAGGAGCAGCTTCATTTTGATGTACAATGTGTGTTGGTAATTATACCTGTCCTAAACAGAATGGCATTACTTTTTGACTAGCTCTAGTAGTTACATTAAATAAATAATTGCAAGGGTGTATTACTGGCTTTTGTAGTTTCTAAAACCTTTCAGGAAGTTGAAATTCAGTGGATTGAAATTTTTTTATATTGGACAACATTTATCAAAAAGCACTTTATTTTGAAGGTGGGGGGCAGGGTTGATTATATACAAACTTAAAATGACTATTTTTTTTTTTTTTTTTTTTTTTTTTTCACTCAACTTTAACAAAAACTTTTGGTCTAGAAAATATCTTTATGGCTTCATCAACTTCTGCAAGTTTAGTCTCAAGTTCTTGGCGCCATCTTTGGGCACGTAAGGAATCATTACTTAATGGCAGCCTCTGAATTTGTTGCAGGAGGTCAGCTTCATCTACAATTGGAACAAAAAAGAATTAGATTCAATCCTGTGTTCATCAACACCCCCCCCTTACAGTTTGGATATTGAATCTTAGGGATCAAAGTTACAAATTGCCTAAAGTAGCCATCAATCTCAAAATAATTTTCCAAATCTTTTCCAGAACAGTCCAAGAGAAGATTTTTACTTTCATGAAACTGAAAATGGATAAGAAATAAGTTTCTCTTAATTTATAAGATGAGGCTTGATGATTAGTATTATCTGCATTATTGTCCTCATCTTTATTGTTATCTGTACAATGTTTCAGCCGATGTGCCCTCAGGCCTTCTTCAGGTATTTCTTGTCGGACTCAGAAACCTTCTCCAATTGGACACATGGCCTAGTGGATAAAGGAGTTAGGTTAAGACAGTTCTAAGTGACAGTTATCTCTAGACTGCAGGTTAACCTGGTGAGGGGCAGCTGTAACATAAGAATAATAATTAACACAGCTTAACGCCTCTACCCCAGCTATGGTTAGTGGAGTGAGAACAGGATACCCCCATGGACTGAATAAAGGTTTAGGTTTCAAAGTTCTGTGATAGCTCCCAATTACAACAAGGAGGACGGAGGACACATCGTCTGAAACGTACAGATAACAATAAAGATGAGGACAATAGTCTGAATAATACTAAGAAATAAAAGGTTTAAAATATTGTACTCACTTTTCTTCAAAAGACCCAAAGTTTCCATACGTTCATTTTCAGGCAAAACTTTATGACCTTCAGGAACTGTGGGGTCTGGTAAATTGGCAATTCTTTCTTTTTCCTCCTTTTCCCATTGAATTTGTCTTTCTTTGAGGCTATAAACAAAAACAATTAGTTTTAAATGGATGCTTGCTCTGAATAGTCTATCATGAATTATCACTCTAGATGATATGGCAAACACAACTGGAGAAAAAGAGATTTCAGCAATTATTTATCCCTTTATATTCTGAATCTGTTCATCAACACAAACACCAAGAATCCCCAAATTAGAGGTTTGGTATTTTTCTGGCATTGTCACTTTAACCTCTGGGTCTTGAAGATAGAATTATTGCAGTTTCAGGTGTTTTGTTTTTTTTGTTTTGTTTTAACTCTTAACATCCTGTTGAGATTTTTCTAAGTCCAGAGAATTCCTATAAAAAAAAATGGCTAAAAATGACCTTTGCATCTAAAGTTACCTATTATTTCCCTTAAATCAAAGATTTCTACATATGTTTTAATATTAAATTTAAACAAAGGCTATTGTTTGGGGCTGATTAGTTAAAACTAATGTGATTTCCAGCTGGGTGGAATGAGGTGGTATAGGACTTTAAGAGAAGGACTGTGCTGCTTTTTTGTTGGTATAATTCTCATGGTCATTAAATATCACCCAGTCCCTACCACCCATTTCATTTGCATTTAATTCTTATCATGGAAATCAAATCAACAAACATGGGAGTTTCAGGCATAAAAGACAAAGACACCTGAGAGAGAGATATGTTATCAGTATATATGACTTAAAAAGTTGTCAAAGAAATATACTTACTATTTGGGAACTTGACCTTTTTTATAGTTTTGTAGTTCTTCATCCTGCTTTTTTTTGTATATTATTTCTTGTCGACTACTGGGTGGTCGTACGGGTCGGAGGTTTTTGGCTGCACGACTGTTCAGTTTTATGAAGTCAATATCACGATGTGCCAATTTCACCTGAAAATGAATAGGGGGGTAAAAAAAAAAAAAATGTTCAGAATATTTTTGATAAGTAAAGGGAGAGAACTCCTCATAATTTTAACTTTGTCGAATAAGATAAAACGAGAATTCTTCCAAGCTGTACCCGTATCAGTACTACTGTATGGCTGCACTACTTGGACTTAACCAAACGCTTGGAGAAAAAGTTAAATGTAAACTACACAAGGATGCTATGTGCTGTCTCGAACAAATACTGCAATCAGCACCCTGGCGACTTATTTAAATGGTTTGTATGATAGGAGGTAAGATGAACAAGATATAAATAATAATGAAATTTATTGTGTACAGTGCTCAGGTGTACCACAACTCATCAAAGTCTCATATCAAGTACACAGAATAATGTGTCAGGAACATGAACAGTTCACAGTAGTAATATGCATGTATGTGTGTGTATGTGGAGAGTGACATCAGGTATAGTGTTGGCGGACTACAGGAAGCATGGAGGCTTTGAAAGATTCAGTGCTTCGGCAGCCTACCACAGATGCAGGCAGTTTATTCCATGTCTCTGCAATTCTGAGCGTGAAAAAATGTTCCGAAAGTCATGTGAACAGTGCTGTTTTCTGACTTTGTAGGCATGCCCGCATGTATTAAGAGATGGAGATCAAAAAGGTGCTCAAGGTTGCTGTTTTTAAGATGATTAATGACCTTATGAGCATTTACCAGGTCAGTTGCCAGACGCCGAAGTTTCAACGAATCCATTCCCAGGGCTGCGAGACGTTCAGAGTATGGCAGATTCCTGATGGAGGGTACTCGCTTGGTTGCACGTCTCTGTACAGTTTCTAGGAGGTTAATATTCTGAGAAAGATAGGTGTTCCAGACTGGTGATGCAAACTCCAAGTGTGGCCGTACCATAGCTTTGTACAGCTTCAAATAGATAGCCGGTGAGCGGCTGACAAAGGTCTTGCTGAGTGATGCCAGGACGCCCTCGGCCTTTTTGCTGGAGAAGTATGGAAGAACTCCTAAGTGATGTTCTTCTATGGAGACCTACACATGGACACATTAATTTTGGCCAACCAGCAAAAACTTACAACAGCTATGTGGATTCTGTGCAGAGGAAATGTGAAAGAATAATGGGAATCATTGTGCTGTCAACACAACTTGATGATATTGAGTTAAGATTCTCAGTTAGAATACCTACCTTGGGATCACAAGGTTCTGAGTTCAATACTGGTCCCCGTCAACTCAGTGTATGAGTAGCACAGATTGGGTAATCTGATCTGTGTGGTGAAGTGGAGAGCTGACAGTAGGTGTGGCGCTCCACCTTAGAAAAAAAAATCTCCATGGTCTAGTGCTAGCAAAAAGGGGATAGACTTCCTCAGTCTGGCTGATACCAACAATAGGCCACTCTGCCAACTTTACTTTTATTTTTTAGACAGACAAAAAAAAGAAAAAGGAAAATGTTGTATTTTTCAAGAAGTTCTTGTTTAGAAAAGGGAATGTACATTTAGTTCTGTGCAGTTGTACTTAAGTCTTTCAAAGCTGTTTTCTGCAATATTCTTATTTTGAGGAATATCAGAAAATCTAAAAATTAATCTAAAATTTAAATTAGGCTTTGCATAACTGACACAAAAGGAGTGTAAGGCAAGGTTTCCTGGGGGAATTATGTAAATTCTTTCTTTTTTTTTTTTTTTTTTTAATTAAAGAATGCTATAAGTAAACTGAATGTAAGTTATAATACCATGTCTGTGTTGAGACAATTGTAGCATTTAAGGCATTCCATATAATTCAAATTTTATGGCACTGAACTTTATAATGCTGTCTAACACAGTAAACAAGATTCATTACTCTCTTTCATGTTTGACTTAAGATTTTAATACTCAGTCCTATTGGTGGGGGGAGGTGGTGCATTTTGGGACTGGATAAGTGAGATCAATGGTTGAATGATGATAGACAATTGTGAAAAAAGAATAACAGGTGTTGCTAATTGATTTTGATTCTATTGAGAAAGAAGAAACAAAATCTGTTGTCACATATTAGGGTTTGTTCTTTGACAGAAAAAAAAACCTGAATGGGAATTTAAACAACAAATCCTTTTTTACACTATATGATTTTCCCAACCCTATTGCCCTTATGGCAAGCCCCAACCCTTTTTATCATATGGATGCTAGAAGGCGGTGGCTGCGGGTCTACATGTCCTGGGAATGACGTTAAACTCTATCTGATGGTGAGGTTCCAGTTTTGGAGGTTTGGGGAATGTGGAGCACCCCATTCATCACCATTGCTCCTTTGTCCACTTTGACCCGGAGTGGTAGTACCTGTTAGGGTCCCATCTATGGGTTAAATAGAAAAATGTATTTATAAAAAAATTGTATTATCCATTAAGAATTGATTTATTTCAAAACTTTATTGGCATTAAATGACCCACTGAGGTTGATATGCCGTAAAACAAAACAAACCAAACCAAATCCTTTTTTACCTTTTTAGTTTCAAGGAAGGAATCTTTGCAACTTTGGTTCTAACATTCTAAAAGGAACTGTGGTCCTTTGTCTGAAATGAGGAATTATCATTATATACTGGTGTCGTAGGTCAATGGGGCAGCTTAAAGTCGGTATCAGCCAGTCAGTGAGGGAGTCTATCCCCTTTTCAATAGCGCCAACAAACATCCCAGATCTGAAGAGCATATGCGAAGAAGAAGGGAACAAAATACCAACTAAAATTTGCAAATCCTTAATTGAGAACTACAAGAAGAAGTTGGTTGCTGTAGAAGTAAATAATGGCTATTCTATAAAGTATTATATATATTTTTTTGCATTGTACGAATACTTTTTCACCCATTGAAATAGATAAATGGGATTTATTTCTATTCAATCAATTTTTTCTGTTTTCCATACATAGTTATTATGCATCTATGCACAGTTAATTATATCAAAAGTATGTTGATTCATTACTTGGAAATACAATAAATTAAAAATTTGTATGCGTACGAATATTTTTACACTTGTATGTGTATGAATATTTGTACACATATATATGATAAACACAATTTAATACAAAGTCCTAATTTATTCAAATATGAATTTACTCCAAAATATTCCCCTCCATGTCCAACATACTTATTTCAGCAAGTTTTCCATTGGTCAAATGCCACTTTTATTATCCCCTTTTCAATAGCGCTAGACCAAGGAGATTGTTTTGGCATCTGAGGTGGAGCACCACACCTACCATCAGCTGCTTATTTTACCGCACAGATCCCCTGTGCTACTCATATGCTGAGTTGGCGAGGGACTGGTATCGAACTAGGAACCTTGTGGTTTCTAGCCGAACGCTCTACCGACTGAGCTAACCCGGCCCCTTATAGTACTGGTGTACTTGGATTAATATCCTCATCTTGGTTATTATCAGTCATGTTTTGGTATTTGTACCCTCTGGCTTTCAAGTGTCTAATCCTAGTTGGTAGATACCTGAAGAAAACTAGAAGATATGACAATCAAAATGTAAGTTTAATAACAACTAAGTACAATTCATGTATCTTCCTCATCATCATTGTCAAGGCATGTCTAATCAGTGGGGGGGGTCACAGTCAAGTCTGACTCAAGGCTCCAATCGACAGTCCAACAGAAATAGGAAACGCAACTACGGCGCAGATATATTCACTGCTCTCCCAACTGTATCTTGCTCCAAAAATCCAATATCCAAAACTGTCTTCGTCTCAACAACAAAATACAACTGCAAGTCATTCTGCCTGGTCTCTGAGAATCAGTCCTTTAAGTACACCCCAATTTCACCACATCCGGGCTTCTCACTCATAATTGTCCGTTCAGCACGTGCGACACTCGCCAGCAGTGCGCGACCACCCACATCCGGGCCACTATGCCATTTCCTACTTCACCGATCGTCCACAGCTCTCACATTCTGAAGGAAGCGGGTTCGACTCTAGGTCAGTCCTACACACTAGGCAAAGCCTAGCCCGCTTCCTTCAAGCATACGGCAAGTCTTCACCACCACCACCACCCTCTCTGTCACACCGTGTTGCACGAGGCGGGTCTCCTCTCTCACTACAGCATGCCCGGCAGCAAAGATTCCTTTGATTTTCTAACCATTTGTCTCTATCAGCCACCATAGAAAGTTCTCTAGACAGTGCACAGAGCTAATGAATGTAAATTTTTGCTGGTTGGCCAACATTAGTATGTCCATGAGTAGCAGTCCATAAGAGAATTCTTGAGCACAGCCAAATTGGGCCTGATTTCAACCAAACTCTCAGGAATTATTAGTCATGCCTTAAAAAAAAGTTTTAAACTGGACTAGGAGATCTGTGGTTCAGATTGATTTTTTTTACAACCCACCCCCTAGATTTTTATCTGCAAATTAGTATAGATATTTTACCCCCCAGATGTTTATCTGCAAATTAGTATAGATATTTTACACCCCCCTCCTAGATTTTTATCTGCAAATCAATGTAGATATTTTACAAATGTCCCATATTTTTTATTGAATTTGTGCAAATTTCAATTGAATTTTTATAAAACTTAAACTCAAATTTCAAACTGGACTAGGAGATCTGTGGTTCAGATTGTTTTTTTTAATGGAATCTGTTTCTCAAACTGTCTTACTATAAAGAGGTGTCCATCTTACAAGCACTTACCCACTTTTTTAGTAATCATTATGAGAAACAAATAGTTCTTTCCCTTCTTAGATGAACTTAGACCCTCTCTTTTTTTGACCAGGTGCTATTATAAAAAGATCATTTCATCTCAACAGTCACCTGGCTTAAAATAGTTAACAAATCCTTTATTTTTAACAACCACTCCGGGTCAGAGTGGACCAGGGAGCAATGGTGATGAAGGGTTGCTCCACATTCCCCAAACCTCCAAAACTGGAACCTCACCATCAGATAGAGTTTAACGTCATTCTCAGGACATGTAGACCCGCAGCCACTGCCTTCTAGCACCCATATGATAAAAAGGGGTTGGGGCTTGCCATAAGGGCAATAGGGTTGGGAAAAAGTTTTGTTTTATTAATTTTCTTGTATACCCGGACATTTTTTGATGTCTTTAAAACACTGCTTGAGGTGAAGGGAGTTCCCATGCCAAGTTTAAAGAGTCTAAGAGTTCTTAAGAAGCGGGCAAAGAGAATTAGATTTAAATATATAATGATCATCTTACAAACCATCTCTGATAATAAATATGAATGTCAGATTTTTTTTCAACTTTACTCCTAGAGGCTGTAGCTGAACATATCATACCCTTTTGGAATCAAGCCAACTCTGTGAGAAAATTCATTCCAGGCCAATGTGGATCGGAATCCTGAAATTTTGGATTCCCAAGTTTTAATTTCTGTGATTTTTTTTTTTGTACGATAGCAAATTTTCTAACTTGGAAATAAGTTTTGAAATAACTGAAATTAATTGTAAAATTCCTTGAAAATCATCCATGAATAAAAATAATTGTTGTATGGAAAATTTAATATCTATTCAATGTATGAAGTGTTATTATAAGGTGGAAAGTCCCAATCAAGATCCCTCTGCAACATCTAGCTTAATTGCCACCTGATAGGGTGGCTTTTAAGCTAGTATATAATATGGTAAAGTACATTAAAATTGATAAATATATATATATATATATATATATATAAAAAGTAAAGTCGTCGGGGCGGCCTAATGTCAGTATCAGCCATACAGCGAGGGAGTCTATCACCTTTTCACTAGCGCTAGACCAAGGAGATTATTTTAGTGTCTGAGGTGGAGCGCCACACCTACCATCAGCTCCTTACTTTACTGCACAGATCCCTGTGCTACTCATACACTGAGTTGGCGAGGGCAGGTATCGAACTAGGAACCTTGTGGTTTCTAGCCGATGGGCCAGGTTAGAGCAGTCGGCTAGAAACCACAAGGTTCCTAGTTCGATACCGGTCCTCGCCAACTCAGCATATGAGTAGCACAGGGATCTGTGCAGTAAAGTAAGGAGCTGATAGTAGGTGTGGTGCTCCACCTCAAATGCTAAAACAATCTCCTCAGTCTAGCGCTATTGAAAAGGGGATAGACTCCCTTGCTGACTGGCTGATGCCGACTTTAAGCCGCCCCATAGACTTTACTTTACTTACATCAAATAATGATTATGGAGGTGTTAAAAGTTGATCTTATATTTCTTTTCTGCATAACAATGGAATCTTGAAAGAAATATTGATTATTTGTAAATGAAGAAAGGAGAAAGATCTCACGCCACCCCCCACCCCACCCCAATCAATGGGAATCTTTTTGCATAGGATGAAAACAGAGTTACTTAGTCAAGATTAATTTAAAACCTATGAATAATTGAGGCATGGCCAAATTCCTTTTATTTTAAGGGGAAAAAATTGAATTTTCAAAAGAAAATAGATTTTACCCCTGTGCAGAGGTGTATTCTACCGCCCCAACCGGCAGGGTGGATCATTGGTTTTAGAGTTGACATTATACAAAGAATTTAGACAGATAAAAATTGGGACCTTTAGGCACCCCTTTTTGATCTCGATTAAAAAAGGGGTGCCTAAAGGTCATATGGTCCGAAAATTGTTATAGGGCAGTAAGTTCTGAGCATTGAAATGTTATTTGAAGAATCTGTGATACCAAAGAAGATAGTTTTAACTTTTTTGATATTGTCATATAATCTTATTATAATAGAGATTGTGTGATTTTCTGTCTGTAACCGAAACTAAATCACTACTCAAGTCACAATTCCCTTAGTTATTGACGTCACATTCACCATGAATTTATCCTTATTTTTACCTCAATTATTAAGAAAATTGTTTCACATTATTAATACTGTTAACCATATCTACATACTAACAACATGCAATTGTATTTATATATACAACAAAATAGCGGTTTACAGTGTGAACGGGAAGGCTAATATGCATATTGATATTAAAAATGTAATTTTAATAAATATATGCTTAGTATTATTGATTTCTAACTGTTTGGCTTTATTTTAATGAATATAAGCAAAAATCTCTTCAATGAATCTTAAATGAAATCTATTAACAAGAAAAGATAACTGTACTTTTATTATTTACTTCCTATTTTAAGTAAATACTTAAATTAGAAAAAATAAAAATGAAAGACGAGAGTGATGGAAGAGTAAATTTCAGTTGTTCTATTTTTCGATTATATCCCCCTCTGTTTCAAATCTTTTTTATCTGCATTCTTATTTAGTTTCATTAGCCTTTCTAATTTAATACGATATTTCATTACATTAAAACTTAAATACTTGCACCCGGAGGGTGCATATATTTGCTAGTAAGGATAATGAATGCTAGTTTCCTTGATTCAAGGTCACTGTGGAAATTTTTTTTTTGAGGGGGAAAGAAGTCCTTTCCTTCAAGGCTCTCTCCAAGTGCCAAATAGAAGAGTGTGATCAAAATCCAGTAACAGGAAAACAAAAATAAAAGTTAAAAAAGTAAAGTTGTCGGGGCGGCCTAATGTCGGTATCAGCGAGGGAGTCTATCCCCCTTTTCAATAGCGTGAGACCAAGGAGATTATTTTAGTATCTGAGGTGGAGCGCCACACCTACCATCAGCTCCTCACTTTACCGCACAGATCCCTGTGCTACTCATTCGCTGAGTTGGCAAGGGCCAGTATCGAACTAGGAACCTTGTGGTTTCTAGCCGAACGCTCTACCGACTGAGCTAACCTGGCCCTTAGAGAGGTCAAAAGAGGTCAAGCAAAATAATTGAGAATAATATGAAATTATTAAACTGACCAATGAAGAGACAATTTCACAAAACTTGAGAGACATCTTTTTCTCTGAATTTTTGATAATTAGTATCATTTGGATTATTTGGACTATTGTCTTCATCTTTATTGTTATCTGTACAACATTTCGGATGATGTACCCTCCGGCCTTCTTCAGGCATTTCTTGTCGGACTTGGGAGCCTTCTTGAACTTGAGAACTTTCTTGTCATAATTGAGAGCCATCACGGAACTTTGAACCCAAACCTTTATTCAATCCACAGGGGTATCCTGTTCTCATTTGACAAAAAAGTTCCTGTGTTCAAAAAAAAGGTTCCAGAGTTCGAGAAGGTTCCCAAGTCCGACAAGAAATACCTGAAGAAGGCCGGAGGGCACATCGGATGAAACGTTGTACAGATAACAATAAAGATGAGGACAATAGTCCGAATAATCCAAATATGAAGTTATTAGACTGATCAATGAAGAGAAAATTTCACAAAACTTGAGAGATATCTACCAATTTTTAACAAATAACTGAGTTTTTCTAAAAACTTCTGTATTTATTCAAAATTTGGTTGGAATTTTTCTTGGCATCTTGAAGAGAAAAGAAAATTAGTGCTCCATTATTGTAGCCTTGAGCCATACTAAGGTCAATGTAATAAATATCTATGTGCCAAGTGTATTTCATGTGAGAGGGTGGGTGATAAGACATTAATCATCACAGAATTACAATCACACACACACACACACACACACACACAGAATGTGTCTTACCTCTTGCATTTGACTAGCAGGTTGAATTGTAAGCTTCTCAATAGGAATTTCTTTTGGGATAACTGGTGAAGGACAATTAGATAATCTTACAGGAGGACCAGATCTTGAATGAGCTCGGAGAAATGCACCACTGGATGGACGTGCTGTGGCAGGTTCCTTTTTAAATATGAAATAACAAAATTATATATATATGCACAGACACATATAAAAAAAATAATAAAAATACATAAGTGTGGATTATGTATAGAAGCTTAGTCAATTATATATATATATATATATATATTATAGTGTTATCTACTTATTTAGATTAATAAATGATAAATTGGTAGTAGAAGTTAGTTATTATTTAGCTATTTTGAAAAAGTTCCAAGAAATTATTCATTTATTATAAAATCTATTAATAATGGAGATTCGCTTCCGGTTTTTGTCTGTAACAAAAATTACATCACTGCTTACGTCACACTGCCTAAAATCATCATAAATAGAATACACTCAAAATTTGAGCATGCAATGTTAGACAGTCCTCATTGGTTTTTTAAACAAGTTTTAATAAATACATACCTGGTATTATCTATCTATATATAGTTTGTTTTTATTTTAATATATATTTAAAGTTATCAGAACTAAGTTTCCATTTCAATTTTTTAATTTTTTTTTACTCCTTTAATAAATTTATTTTATTTTTTACTCCTTTAATAAATTTGATGATTTTACTTTTTAAAAAACGCACTCTGGGCGACGTAAAATAATATTGCCTGAGGAGATGGGAGTTGAAAATTTAATATCAGAGAGTTTATTTGATTTTACTTTTTAAGTAAAAGTAAAATCAAACAAACTCTCTGATATTAAATTTTCAACTCCCATCTCCTCAAGCAATATTTATTTTACGTTGCCCAGAGGGCGTTTTTTTTATTTTGCTAGTATCTATAATATCTACATTTTTAACCGACTGAATTTACAGTTCACTTTTTGCTTTCTACTTAATTAAAGAAATCAGTGAATCTTTAAATATTTGTGTTTATTTTTGCCTGGGAATTTCTAACATAATTTGTGATGAGCTGAAGAAATAAAATTTTAGTGATTTTCTATAAGTCTAATATGATCAAAGGGGAACCATTCTTGACTGATAAATTATTTATTTACTAACCCTAACCCTAACCCCGTCTTCTTTTTTCATAGTAGATCAATAAATAAATAAATAAATAATCTATCAGTCAAGAGTGGTTCCCCTTTGATTATGTTAGACTTATAGGAAATAACCAGAATTTTTATCAAGGTTTAATGCATTCAATACTTAATTGAATAACCACTTAGCAACAGCAGGTACTGTAAGCAACCCGAGTACTTTGTTTATCAAATTGACTTTAAATGACCCAAAAAGGGTTGATATGCCGTAAAACAAAACAATAAAAAAGTAACCAATGTTTAATGCAAAACCAATAAACAAATGTTTTCTTGTTTTTTTACCTCCATGTGTTTCTTGACACGAGATGCTACTTGTTCAAATCTTTTAGATTTCCATAATTGTTTTGGTGGTTGTTCTTTTTCAGCTACTTTCTGTTTCGTTACTTGTTCAATTTGATGAACACGTTTCAAATTTTCATTCAGATAATTTTTAGGTTTCGTCCCTGGAGGAAAAAAAACAACAAAAAAATAAGTAAATTCCTGGGAACATTTTTAACACCCCCCCCCACCCCCTAAATTTTACTGGAAGAGAAAAAAAAATCAAAACCATAAAAATAATCATCAGATCCAAAACTGAGTGTTGAATTCCAAGTTGTAATATAAATTGAAGATGACAGATTTTGTTTTGCCATTTTTAGTATCAATGTAATAAAGATTTGGTAAGAAAGTAAGAGAGAATTGTGTCAAATAGATTTTTTCTAAAAGCCAAAACATTTTGGTAATTTATGATGAAGTGCGTCCCGGTCTCCTGCCTCAAGAGTTGCTGCCCGGTGACTATTAAAATAACAACCCAGCTCAGTCTATTCAAAACTATCCATCTATCTATCTATCTCAATTTGTTAATATTTATCTATATTACTTTAAATACTAAATTTTTTTGATTCATGTTTGTTTAATGTCTTGTTTTTAGTTTAAATAAACAAGAATTACAACAAAAAAAGAAGCGACCACCCCAAAATACATTTACTTGTCGAAAATATCTATCTATCTATCTATCTCCATTTGTTCGTATCTATCTATATTATTTTGTTTGTTTATCTATCTATCTCAGTCTATTCAAAACTATATATCCATCTTCATATCTAAACATTAACAAGAATTATGACAAATTACGATAAATAAACAAGAATTACGACGAGCTGGGGTTGTTATTTTGATAGTCACCAGGTAGCGGTTTTTGAGGCGGGAGACCGGGACGCACTTCCTCATAAATTACCCATTTTTCCATACAGAAGTAAACTAAATAAAGGAAATGTCCAACATAAGATAAAGAAAATGAACAAATCTTATAAATCATAATAAGATTGGGAAGTATTTTTTTTTCTATTTCTCTGAATGTTTGAGATGAGGCTTGAAGATTAGTAATATCTGTGTTATTCAGACTATTCTCCCCATCTTTATTGTTATTTGTACAACGTTTTGGCCGATATGCCCTCCGACCTTCTTCAGGTATTTCTTGTCAGACTCGGGAACCTTCTTGGACTCGGGAATTTTCTTTTCAAACTCAGCAACTTTCTTGTCGTAATCAGGAGCCATCACGGAACTTTGGACTAAATAAAGGGTTAGGTTCAAAGTTCCGTGATGGCTCCCGATTACGATAAGAAAGTTCCTGAGTCCGAGAAGGTTCCCGAGTCTGACAAGAAATACCTGAAGAAGGCTGGAAGGCATATCGGCCGAAACGTTGTACAAATAACAATGAAGATGGGACAATAGTCTGAATCACGCAGATAATACTATTTTTTTTCTAAATATCTGTATATGCCTAGATGCACATAAAATTAATTAAATTGAATTACCATGACCAGAAACGTCAGCAAACACTGTGTACGACATGTGGAACACTGGACAGATGTTTCAACCTTATTTGGTCTCCTCAACAGTGACTGTCACTAAAGATTGAACCAGTAACCACAGAATTCAGAGCTGAAACTCTACCTCTGAATTCAAATAAGGTCAAAACAGCTGTCTAGTGTTCCACATGTCATACACAGTGTTTGCTAAATTTTCTGGTTATAGTGATTGAAGTTAATTAATCATACTTAATTATCTACACATTCTATGTGAATAAAATGAAATAAGCAAGAATTGCAGTCATAAGGACTGAGGTCCAATTGATCTGGTTGTGAAATGCTTAGGAAATCCAGGATCTTTTATTTGAAGAACCCAGATTTCGGTAATTCATGAGGAAGTGCGTCCCAGTCTCCTGCCTCAAAAATTGCTACCTGGTGACTATCAAAATAACAACCCCAGCCCGTCGTAATTCTTGTTTATTTATCGTAATTTGTCGTAATTCTTGTTTAAATATGAAGATGGATATATAGTTTGGAATAGGCTGAGATAGATAGATAGATAAACAAACAAAATAATATAGATAGATATGAATAAATGGAGATAGATATATATTTTTGACAAGTAAATAATTTGGGGGGGGGGTCGCATCTTTTTTTGTCTTAATTCTTGTTTATTTAAACTAAAAACAAGACATTAAACAAACATGAATAAAAAAAAACTTAGTATTTAAAGTAATATAGATAGATATGAACAAATTGAGATAGATAGATAGATAGATAGATATGAAGATGGATAGTTTTGAATAGACTGAGCTGGTTCGTTATTTTAATAGTCACCAGGTAGCAATTTTTGAGGCAGGAGACCGGGACGCACTTCCTCATAAATTACCGGGATTTCTTGACAAAGTCTTGATTGAAATGTCAATTTAAGCACAAACAGAATTAGAGATTAAACACACACAGACACACTCACACTCACACACACACACACACACACACACACACACACACACACAGGGTATCTCTCAATTCACAAAGGCATTTGAATCACTTATAATATTTTTGTTGGTTAAATAATTATTTACATGAAAATAAATTCTAATTATGAATGAAAAATATCAATACTATTTCGAAAAAAAATGGTGCTTAAACATTAAGTGATTTTAATTTCACTAAATCAAAGTAGAAAATAAAATAAAAAATTGTTTTTCTTACCAGATTTGCGTAATTTAGTCATTCCAATGCCATCATCAGTGACTTGAAAGAGGAGGCTTTGCATTGTGGAATTGATGGACAGTTCAACAGAAGAAAAGATTGATATGAAATTAGGAAATATTATACCCTTTAATATTGACTGAGTGGCTCCATAGAGACCTGTAAAAAAATCAAAATAAGCAGAATATCATTACTACCACTACTACTACTACTACTACTACAACAACTACTACCACCACCACCACCATGACAATAATAATAGAAAACAAACAGAATATATATATATATATATATATATATATATATATATATATATATATATATCCTTTTATCTATATGAACACTGTATAACTAAATTACATTCTGCTGTTTTGAAAATGACTATTTTCACTTGCATATTAAAAAGAGATCTAACAAATTAAGAAAGTGACTGTAAAGTTTTCTTTTTTCTTTAAAAAATGGCATTACCAATGCTTCTAGGATTAGTGTATCTAAACTCCTCCTAGGATCAAAGTGTCCCTCTGCCTAGGACCAGTGTACCTGAACTCCAGCTAAGTTCAAAGTGTCCCACTGCCTAGGATCAGTGTATCTGAACTCCGCCTAGTATCAGTGTATCTAAACTCCTACAAGGATCAAAGTATTCCTCTGTTTAGGACCAGTGTATCTAAAATCCTTGAAGGATCAAAGTGTCCCTCTACCTAGTATCAGTGTATCTGAACTCCAGCTAGGATCAAAGTGTCCCTCTATTTAGGACCAGTGTATCTAAACTACTCTAAGGCTCAAAGTGTCCCTCTGTTTAGGACCAGTGTATCTAAACTCCTCCAAGGCTCAAAGTATCCCTCTGTTTAGGACCAGTGTATCTAGACTCCTCCAAAGCTCAAAGTGTCCCTCTGTTTAGGACCAGTGTATCTAAACTCCTCCAAGGTCAAAGTGTCCCTCTGTTTAGGACCTGTGTATCTAAACTCCTCCAAGGATCAAAGTATCCCTCTGTTTAGGACCTGTGTATCTAAACTCATCTAAGGATCAAAGTGTCCCTGTTTAAGACCTGTGTTTCTAAATCAAAGTCATCTAAACTCCTCCAGGATCAAAGTAACCTCTGTTTAGGACCTGTGTATTTAAACTGCTCTCAAAGTATCCCTCTAGTTTATTTACTATGTCTAAAATTAAAATGTCACTCCTCAGCTCTTTGCCAAAGATCAATGTAGCATCTGTGCATTCTGATTATTACAGTATTTTTAAGTTAATTTTAACGTGTTGTTCAAGCAACAGAATGTTGTTCTAATGGCTATGTCACTTATCTGCTTACTTTCAGGTTAATGGTTCAAATTACTGCACTCAAATTAATCCAATATATTTTGCAAAAATTATAGTCAGATTTAAAGTTGTATAAACTTTTACATAGGATAATAAAAGGTTTGGATGTGAGAATTTAGCATCTTTCAGGGTTTGGATATGGGATTTTAAAGTTTTAGTAATAATCTAAATTACATGTTAGAAAAAGTCAAAATTTATTCTCAATATTTTTATTCTATGCACATATTATGCAAACACTACTTTATTGAATTTTAAAGAATTAATACTTTTTATTTTTAATCATTTAGGAAGGAAGAATGAAAGGATAAATATGACATTAGGCCATTTTTTTTCATTTACACCGTCAATATCCGGTTGTTTGTTAAGGATTAGGGTTAGAACCCCTAACCCTAACCAAAAACCGGATATTGTCGGTGTAAATGAAAAAAATGACCTAATGACACAATATTAAAAATGGGTGGTGCCTTAAGATAATATGGTCCATATATTCTACATAGAAAAAACTATCTTTAAATTTTTCTTATAGTACTTTTTTTACTTACTTAGTGTTTGAGAAATTCTATTCATGAAAGAAATTTGCTGAAAGAAAGGCTAACATTTTGCTCTTCAGATTTTTTGAATAGAATATGTAAGTCTACTTTTTGTGTTGATAATGGTTGATAATTTGAAATTGTTGCAGTGAGTGAGCAACTTGCTTCTGGTTGGCTAAAGTATGTGGGCTGAATACTATAATTTTATTGGGGTATTGTGGGGAAGTAGGATATTTAAGTTTTTGGCGCCAAATAAATTTCAGTTGGTAAGTTTTAACAACTCAGGTTGGTCTTGCCTTCTCTTTTGTCCTGTTTAGTCAACATAAGAATTTTCTTTAAATTTAATATAAGTGCCTGAGGCATTGTATGTCTCATACTATCGAGAAACAATGTACTATTGCAGAACAAGTTTGCTATTTTTTTGGTAATTTATGAGGAAGTGCGTCCTGGTCTCCTGCCTCAAAAATTGCTACCTGGTGACTATCAAAATAACAACCCCAGCTCGTTGTAATTCTTGTTTATTTATCGTAATTTGTCGTAATTCTTGTTTAGATATGAAGATGGATATATAGTTTGGAATAGACTTAGATAGATAGATAGATAAACAAACAAAATAATATAGATAGATATGAACAAATGGAGATAGATATTTTCGACAAGTAAATGTATTGGGGGGGGTCGCATCTTTTTTTGTCATAATTCTTGTTTATTTAAACTAAAAACAAGACATTAAACAAACATGAATAAAAAAAAATCTTAGTATTTAAAGTAATATAGATAAATATGAACAATATCTTAGATAGATAGATATGAAGATGGATAGTTTTGAATAGACTGAGCTGGGTCGTTATTTTTATAGTCACCGGGTAGCAATTTTTGAGTCAGGAGACCGGGATGCACTTCCTCATAAATTACCATTTTTTTTTTAATAGTAGTGCTGTAGAAGTCAGCTTTGTATGTAATTATTTTACCAAGAGAAGTTTGCTACTAGTTGTGATATAAAATCCAGAAAATTTTATAAGTTTTCTTGGAAGAATTGGGAGTTCACTCCTAGTTGGAATATAAACTACAGAAAATTTTATAAAAGTTCTTTTTGGAGAATTCTGCTCAAAGTTTCTTGCTAGAAGGAGAAGTATTGGCTTTAAGCAACAAGAAAATTCCTTAGTAAATTAACCCTTGTTCTTATCAAAAACTTTTGAGGCAAGGTGTTAAATTTTAAATTGAGTAAGTGCTTTAAACACTAAATTTAGTTAAAGTTGACTATTTTTTCATTTAAAACAAAAAGGACCTTTCACAACTCCGGATGAAGAGGGAGAGGGAGAGAAAAGAAAAAAGACCTTTCCTTATATCAACAAAGGCCCTGAAGAAGATCTACTAAACTGATTGAAACACTGCAGCTATTGGCTGAATAAATATCACTCATTTTATTTCAACCCATATTTTTTCAAATTTTTCACTATATTACATACCGTCAAATTCACTTCCACTTTTCTCTTCACATATATATATATACATGCTGAAAAATAACTCATCTGATTTAAATTGATATGAGATCTATCTTTACAGGAATGTAAATTATTTGTTAAAAAAGACACTATTTTTTTTTTTCAAAAAGAATATCTATCGAAAAAAAAAAAAAAAATTCTTATGATATTTCTCACACAAAACCTATTTCAAAAAATAATTTATTTATAAATAAATAAGTAGTGAAAATTTCATTAAAATTGGACAATTACTTGATTTTTTTTTTTAAATATAATATGTTTTGGCTAATATTTCATTTCCTATTTTTTAATAATAATTATTACGTCCCCTTCTTTTCGAGCGGTCAAAATTTAACGTAAACATTAATTTAAAATATGATTTTAAGAATTCTATATGAAAAAAAAAATTTTTAGAATATTTTTTAAATTTTTTTATGTAGTTAAAGTACAGAACACTGAAACCAAACTTTATGGTTACACCATTCAAAGTTTTCTTAAAAAAACAATAAGAATAATAACGACAGAAATCAAAGTAATTTTTAAACAACAAACACAGCAAACCTAAAGAGATTAAAAAAGAATGAAAAAGTCTGCTGCTTGTCTTGATTAGTCTAATCTTTTTTCTTTTTTTAACCGTTAATTCTGCCATCATAATGTACAAAAATTTTAGGACTTCCATTCACCATCTAGATAAGAGTAAGTTTCAGTTATTTGCTTGTTTTTTGTTGTTGTTTTTACTTAACAATTAATTACAGTTAAGTCCCAAAGTTTAAAAATCAGATAGTTGGATTGTAGCTAGTTAAAGGCGACATTTTGGGATGTAACCGTTTAGAAAAACACGAAGAGAAAAGAAACAACAAACCCAATAGATTAAAAGAAAAAAGAAAAGGAAAGTTTTGGGGTTTTGTCCAGAATGTCTTAATTATGAAAAATTCCGTTAATTCAAAAATTATGATTAAAGTGAGCGAATGATAGATAGATTGAGAGACTGATGAAGTGTGTTGTGGTGGGAGGGGGGGCATCTTATAATTAAATTTCAATGGATCTAAAGAAAATAATCAACTGACGAGAAATTTTTGTTTGGATTTTTTTCCTTATTTACAAAAAAAAACAACCACAAAACAACAGAAAAAATAACAAAAAAAAACACATGCTGTGAAAAATTAGAAAAAACATTTTATGAAATTGAGCAAACAATAAATAAGACCTTTAAACAAATTAAAGCGCTTTTCATAAAACTAATTTGAAAATAAATAAATAACATAAAATGTAAAAATGTATATATTTTGAGAGCGAACACCTTGTCAATAAAACTGAAAAGCTTAGAAAAACTCAAATATTTAAAAGTTTTCGTGAAACTAAAACTAATTTTGAAGCATTGAAATCATTTATTGACAAACCATGAAAATTTCTAAAACCCTAGATAAGTAAATCAAAATCTAAACAAACCAAAAATATCAATAATTTCCTATAAAAAATGCGAAATCTCTTACTTGGAAGTTCGTTCTCTATGGAAAAGAGAAAGTTTTAAGATGCTTTCTTGTTGTGATTCGGTTGTTATGGGTACGGACTGAATGTTTTCAAAAAACCGCATAAAGAAACTAAAGAAAAGATTTTTATAGAAAAAAAGTAACTATTGATTATTTTCTATCCCTTTGAAGCTTTTCATTATTTTTCCCTCTGTCATTTTATTCCTGAATAAGAAATTTTAAAATGTGTTTCCATAGTGACCATATTTTATGCGGGATTAATGTAAACGCCTTGGTTGACAAGTTTCAAGTTTGTCTAATTGAAAATAAGCAGCACTTGTTATGGCTATAATAATAATTTAATGATGATTTTTCGACGAGACAATAATCAGTCCCGATATTTTTGTAAGTGACATTGATTCTTGATTTTTTTTAAAAACTGTACCGAATAATTTAAAACTAAACTTTTTCCCTCGTAAATGTGGTGGTTGTTGAAAGAGGAGCGGGGTGTCACTTTTGTACAAATAATTATTTTAGTTCTGTTATTTCTTTAAAAATGAATAATTCAAATAGTTTTGTAGTCGTTGATTTTTTATATAACAGAAAAATAGTTTTTGATAGTTTCTGTTCTGTGCTTCATCAATTATTACTTTTTTCAAGAATATTATTTTAAAAATTAAAAAGATCAAAGAAAATTCTAATCAAAATTATTAAAAGATGATATTAACCATTTTATAAACCTGTTCTAGCGATCATTTAATTTGACTAAAAGATCTTTGAAATAAATAAGGCGATTTAACTTCAGTTACAGTTGTTATTTGAACTCTGTGTGTGTGTGTGTGTGTGTGTAAGAGAACTTTACTCTAACACCCATCACTTTTGATTGGAATGAATGAGGGCAGAACCGGATTCGGCTGAACTTGCACAAAGGTGTCAAAATTAGGGTGACCCAGAAAAAACAGAACCCAAATAATTTATTTATTTTCCCATTAAACTAACCTTAAATCCCAACCCCGACCCTAACCCTAACCCTAAACCCCCCCTAGTTAAAATTAACAGTTTTATTACAAAATTTGTGGGTTCTGTTTTTTCTGGGTCACCGGTATACAGAGTGACCCAGAAAAAACAGAACCCAGATTATTTATTCATTTTCCCATTAAGCTAACGTTAAACCCCAACCCTAACCCTAATCCTAACCCTAAACCCTAATCCTAGACCCCATAGTTAAAATTAACAGTTTTATTACAAAATTTGTGGGTTCTGTTTTTGCTGGGTCACCCTAATTTTGACACATTTGTGCAAGTTAAGCCCGGATTCATTTCCCGATGCCTAAGGAGTCTTTTATAAGAAGAATGTCGACAAAGCAAGGACTATTTCTGACATGGCCTACTCGAGAGGCTCACTACCTGGGAGGGTTCCCATATTAAGCTGACCTTGTGTCAATCCCATCACCACGGAGAAGGGTAAAATAACATCCCTTGCTATATTCAGTAGGCAGGATGGGAATAACACACACACGCATACACACACACATACAAGGGGCCAGTTTAGCTCAGTTGATAGAGCACTTGCCTAGGAATTGCAAGGTTCCTGGTTCAATACCTGCTCTCGCCAACTTAGCGTATGAGTAACACAGGGATATGTATGGTAAAATGAAGAGCTGATGGTAGCAATCTCCTTGGTCTAGCACTAGTGAAAAGGGAATGGACTCCCTCTCTGGCTGATACTGACATTAAGCCACCTATATATGTATATAGTTTTGTTGAGAATTGAAAATAAAGAGCTCGATTATAGGTGTAAAAGCTGTATTCATTTGTTATAGGGTACAATACATTTAAGATGCAATTGTTACCATTGGTCTCAAAGCATTGGTTAGCCACTTATCATCAAGACAACAATGCAGCAAATATCAATTTATTTATATATGTATATACATGTTTGAGCTGATTCTTGTATTTCTCTGCTGAAGCTTTGTTTTCAGTCCTTGTGATAGTAACCAAAATAGACCGTTGTTTTCCTCTCAGGTTGTGGTGTTTATTTGTACATCATTTGTTTCTTATCCACTCTTTCTTTCTCTTTTTTTCTCCATCTGTTTACGTATGTATGTCACTGTATTCACATATATAGGCATATAACAACACAATAAGGATTCGCGTACTGAACAGTTGATTCAAGCCCAGACTAAAAATCCCAATATTTTGAAAAAAAGAAAGGGAAATAACTTATGTCCCTTTAGTCTTCTGTAAAGAAAAAGAAGTATCGTTAGTGATAATTTTTTTAAATATATAAAAATTTCCGAAAATATGTTGTGCAAAATTGTGCATCTTTAAACTTACATTTTTGGATAGATTAAATAGGTGTGAATACCATCTTAGACATGGATAGTTCCAGATGTTTAAAATTCACTATTAAATTTTTAAGTGATTTAGATTAGGCCAATTTAATGAGAAAAAATACATTTTTTTTGCATTATTTCAAAGAAAAGTATTACATTTAAAACTACGAGGAAAAAAAAACAACAAAAAAAAACAAAATGCTACAAGAGGTTATTTTTTGACTTTAAATTTTCAAATCAATTTTTTCAGGTATTGAATTTTTTAATTTTTTATATGTTCTTCAGGATTTGATCTTTCTCGAAATGTAAAAATCAGGGACCAAAAAAAAATTTTTCAAATAACCCCCCACACACACACACACACATCTGAATTGATAAACAAAACTTTTTTTTAAATTTTTTTTTAATAAAATAAGCTATTCATTATAAACTTAATCATCAATGAATAAAGTAATGAAAATTTCATTGAAATCAGACAATTCCCTGAATTTTTGGTAATAGTTTGAAAATTTAAAAAAAATTTATTATCTTCCCTTTTGCAGGAAGAAAAATCCAGAGAAATATTTGTAGATATATGAACAAAATTTATATCCAAAAAAGATGCAATAGAACATTTATCAAGATATTCATTATTGAAATAAATGAGTGTTAAAGAAGAAATGTTTCCATGTTGAGAGATTAAAGTTGAATTAAAGTTTTTATATTGAAATATTAATTGTTTGAGGAAAAGGTTTTGATAAATGAATTATTTTTAATAAAGAAATATTCAGTCCATTTTTGTGGCATTTTGATATCTTGGCACATTGTGATATGGAGTCGAGTCAAAAGCATTATACAGCCTGAGTTCATTGCTAAACTGGTCTTTAAAAAAAAAAATGATGTAGATTGAAATGTCTTCTCAATGTTTAATATCAATCCTTTGAAAGTCTCTCCAGCAAAGGAAAATGCAATTCCATTCCCAACTGAACACGCCACTCTCACATCAAATAGCAGTCGTCAGATTTCAATTGACATCCAAACACTTTCTTCCTCACTCGCCCTGTCAACGACAGTCCGTCTTTATTTCTGCTCGTTCGAATGCGCTTATGCAAATTCGGATATACTTTATTTGAGTCTCTACTAACAATACCTCAGCTACGAGGAGGTAGCAAGTTTGAGTATCCGTAGATGCTCGCCACAGGCCAAACATATCCTGATGCGCTTTGTTTGTAGGGGCTGGGAATCCGCTTGTTCATAGGGCTGCCTTTCAGTCTCGTCACACATAGATAACATGATTGTTTTTGGTTGAGGAGACAAACTTGAAGCTGACTATGATACAAATCTGAAAGTGCTGCTACAGTAATGCTGTAAGAAATTGTTAGGTTTTTAAATGCCATCCTTGGCCAGTTGAAAAGGGCTTAAAGTAAGTAAGTCCTGAGTTATGGAATCCTTTGGTAAGTGAATAAGTCCTATCCTGCGTATTGTTAAAGATCCAGTGATTTAATCCTATGTCCGTCGTCCATGAGTGTCAAGTAGTTATGAGCAGTACTGCCTGGTTAAGTATTGTATCAGCAGCAGAGTACTGCCAGTGATTGGCCAAGAGAGATCACATGGTTCTCGCCGAGTCTATAAGTATGAGTGAGCTTTCAACACACACCTTATATAGAAAAAAGTCAACAGAAATGTATCCAAGCTGAATAAGGAAAAGACACAACTTTAAGTAATCAGCAAAAGGTTTCATTGGGCACCTCATGATATATGTGATGGTCGGTAATCTGAACATTAGCTACATAAATGAGAGTAACCTTCCCTTGTTCTTTCACTTTGAGGAGGCTGTCTGTTTTGGTTGGCCATTTTCATTTCACTGGAAATCTACACTGGAAATACAAATTTGTTCGAATCAATACAACTGAATGTTTTAACACGAAAATATCATAAAATGTGTTCTTAATTGTGCTTATGCATCATTTGAAATTAACTTAATTATTATTAAGAACACATTTTATGATATTTTCATGTTAAAACGTGCAGTTGTATTGATTACGGTGAAATGAAAATGGCCAACCAAAACAGATGGCCCCCTCAAAGTGAAAGAAACAAGGGGAGGTTACTCTCATTTATGTAGCTAATGTTCAGATTACCTGACGGTCTACCAGATCCTGTTATCCACCAAGTTGAAGCACCTACTTGAATCAAAGAACTACAGCAACTTTACAGTAAGAGACAATACCTTGCAAGGTTTCTGTGCTGTGACTATCCATGCTTATGGAATCTATCCAACAGCTAATTCATAAAGATGTTACTTGAATGTAGTCTCACATACATAATGTATCATTTGCAGAATTGAAACAACTTATCACAGTAGCACAGGTACTTACCTATACCCCCCCCCCCTCCTGGATAGAATACAAATAAGAAGGGAGACAACATAAATGAATTTAAATTAAACAAGAAACAATATTTTTAACAAAAAAAAACCAGAAAACTCAAAGAGTTATCTCCTGAAAAAAAAAAGCCTATTTAACAAAATTATTTTCCCCAAAACTGAATAAATTGGGGTGGCATTGTAAATCAAGAACTAACAAAATTATCCCCCCCCCAAAAAAAAAAAAAAAAAATATCAAAAGAAAAGAGTGCACAGTAAATTTCTAAGGAGGTAAATGTCACTGACTGTCCCCCCCCAAAAAAAAAAATGAAAAAAGAAGTGGCATAGCACTATTAAGGGCAGGAACCCCAGGACAACTCTAAAACCACATGACCAGTCCAAATGACAAAGGCGAATCTGCAGTTAAGAGTGCAAATCACTTCATGTGGAAGAACAAAGACACCTGTACAGACCCATTTCTTACACTGCTAGACTTCTGAAATACTCACAGGCGCAGACAGGCTACTACAATGGTCACACAGTCTATCTGCATTTAATGAGGGTGACATTGTTAGAACGCGCCTGTACAAGAAAGGTGAACATGTGTGGGAGACAGGTGTTACAAAGGTGTTGACAAGACAATCAATCATATAAAGTTATCAGAACATCTAACGATGTAAAAGATGTCATTAGCAAAGGTCATCTGAGTCACCACAATTGGTGGAGGAGCACGCACTGACATGTCAAATGCTACCCACTTTAGAGGACACTGGTTCCAACTTGCAGTATGCAAGTACCACAGTGTATCTTACTATTGGGAATAGCATTCTCACCACCTGTAGCTATTCTATCCAGGAAGAGTAGCTTGACAAAACCCAATGAATTTCAATCTCTGTGTAGAACCCTCACCCACACTGTAAAGAGAGGTTAGACAACCATCATACTTAAGGGACAATATAAAACGACACTGTTGTCATGACAATAAGGACAATGAACTTCATCTATAAAGGGGGGGTGGGTGGTGGTGTTACATTATAATTTAATGTATGCTCCCTACCTATTTCCTGTAAGGGTACGGCCCTCTACCCCATTTACTCTGAATAAAAGTCAGTCCTCGACAAGTGCTTCCTCTCTCTTTCGAAAAATTCTTCTTTTTGTCATGTATTTGAGCATCATAATATAACATGGAGTGCTTGCAATAAAATACTAGTAAACTAGTCTTGCAGATATTTGTACATCCCACTAGTGTACAATATCCAAATTAATCAAATTATGTCACTCAATAAGGGGTTGATGTGCCTTTAAACAAATAAACCAAACCAAACCAAACCAAGCCTCACTATTCTTTAGGTGTTTAGTATTATTGGTAACTCTCTGGATTGAATAAAATGTTGTCATCTGTTATTGAATCCTGTAACAATTACAACATGGAGACTGTTGGAATGAAAATTACACAAGGAAATAAAGAACCTTATTTTCTATCAATTTTTGTTTCTTTAAGGAAACCATTTTGTATCTTTTTTCAACAAACTTATTGTTGTGATGTTAGTCCCAACAGTAAAAAGAAGTCAAGTCGAGATGGGGTAAAATAAGACAAGTGTATTTACAATTAATGGTACATGTACGACTAGCTTGTCGTTAACGGGAACAGTCCTACCTTTCCACTCGGTGTCTCACTATTTATAGTGAGAACCGGTGCATGTTCTCCACTGTAGGAACGGCCGGTACAAACTATATATATATATATATATATATATATATATATATATATATATATATATATATATATATATATATAAGTTGTAAACACGGTATGTTTGGAATGGCTTTTTTAGCCGACAATTTTTGGGAGAATATGTGCTTAATTGGAGTTGTACCTAATTTTGAAAATTAATTAATTAATAATGAATTAGGCGGGAATGCCTATTTAAATGTATGGCTATTTAAATGTATGCCTATTTAAATGGCTATTTAAATGTATGGCTAAACAATATATATATATATATATAATATATATATATATATATATATATAAATATATTTACCAACCCCTCCGCACAAGCAGAATGTGACACAAGATCAATTTCTTAAGCAGAGTTTAACAGGTTTGAATTCAGAGTTTTCCTTCTTCTAGGCCAGTTGCCTAACCAAGGTTAAAGAGCCCAGTCTATTTAACCCATAGCTGGAGGGAGAGTAGGATTCATACCTTTCCCAAGGGTATTAGCGCAATTACCACATGCAGGATTTGAACTCGGGGCGACCAGTCCATTTCCCATGACTTTAACCATTACACCACGCGCTTCCTACGTGTGTGTATGTATATATATATTTATATATTTATATATATATATATTTATATATATTTATATTTATATATACAACAAAATAGCGGTTTACAGTTTGAACGGGAAGGCTAATTTGCATATTAATATTAAAAAATCGAATTTAATAAATATGTGCTTAATATTATTGATTTCTAACTGTTTGGTTTTATTTTAATGAATATAAGCAAAAATCTCTTCAATGAATCTTAAATGAAATCCATTAACAAGATAAAATAACTGTCATTTTATTCTTTACTTCCTCTTATAACTAAATACTTAAATTAGAAAAAATAAACAATGAAAGACGAGAGTGATGGAAGAGTAAGTTTCAGTTGTTCCATTTTTTATTATACTCCCTCTGTTTCAAATCTTTTATTATACTCCCTCTGTTTCAAATCTTTTTATCTGTATTCTTATTTAGTTTTATTAGCCTTTCTAATTTAATACAATATTTTATTACATTAAAACTTAAATACTTGCACCCGGAGGGTGCATATATTTGCTAGTATATATAAAGAAAGTCAGAGAGAGAAAGAGAAAGAGAGAAACAGAGAGAGAGAGGCATGCATATGTAACAGAATGATAATAAAATACCAATAGAGATAAGTGCCTGATCTGTTGTTGTTAATTAAATTTTGAGCTAAAAATTTTACTGTATAAGTTTTATTTATGTAATTAATATCCAACAGTGAATATTGATGAGAATGGAGATCATGTTGAAAAATAAATATTTATTGTGTTAAAAACATGCTTTTTTATCATTAGACCAATGACTTATTGATATATATATGCACACATACGCATTTGTAAGCATAATTAACAAGAGATTATGATACTGAATTTTCTTTATGATAATTCATAATAAAAAAAGGAAATCCTTCCTCTTTTAATGAAACATTTTTATATGTATGAAACACTTTTAAAAATAAGATATGAAAGTAATCTGAAAAATCACTACCAAAAAATGTAAATGATTTTAAAAAAAGATATAAGGAAGACATTGCTGTTTGGTTTGGTTTGTTTTGTTTTACGGCATATCAACCTCAGTGGGTCATTTAATGCCGATAAAGTTTTGAAATAAATCAATTCTTAATGGAAAATACAATTTTTTTAATAAATACATTTTTCTATTTAACCCATAGATGGGACCCTAACAGGTACACCACTCCGGGTCAGAGTGGACCAGGGAGCAATGGTGATGAAGGGGTGCTCCACATTCCCCAAACCTCCAGAACTGGAACCTCACCATCAGATAGAGTTTAACGTCATTCCCAGGACATGTAGACCTGCAGCCACCGCCTTCTAGCACCCATATGATAAAAAGGGGTTGGGGCTTGCCATAAGAAGACATTGCTGTTTACAAAAGTGAAAAACTTTTTCATTTCTCTCATCTTTTATTTTTCTTCTTTCAGCTCGAAAAGCCTAATCTGTTTATGTCTCTTTTCACCACAAATTGTTCGTAATGTTCAAGCAAAAAGCTGACAGGGCCAAGGTGGGACAACCACCTCCGCCTCCTGTGCAGCACACAGAAATCGTACCTGGTAGACTTACTGAACAAAGCTGGTAACTATTATTATACTGTTATTCTCTTTCTATATTTCTATGTATGATGAATAAGTTTTGAAAAAGAACTATACCACATAGTAAAATTATAATGCTACATGAATTCTGAAATGCTAAAATAAAAACAAAAACAAATTTCTGTCATAAAATAATAATGAAAATTACAAAAATAATCCGGCAATACGAAAAAACAAAGGACAAAACTTGCAGACAGAAAATGGCTGCATTATTTAACAATATATGCCTACAAGAAAAAATGCTGCCTAAATACACACACACACACACACATATATATATATAATATATATTTTTTTTTTTTTTTTTTTTAAATGTCAAATATATGATTTCATCTAAACTTTGTATCAGAATTTTCTGCATTGCTCAATTTTGTAATGAAAAAGATTTTCAAAAATGAAAAGGTTTAAAGTGATAAATTCCTGAAGATAAAACTCATTTGTCAATTATTTGAATTGCAATGTTATTGTTATAATTAATGATTTTTGTTATAATTTGTACTTTCTTTGCTTTATGATTTTTCTGTTTATTAAATGTTAGCTTTGAAATTCTTTAATTTTTGGAAATGGTTAACCTGGTGTTATATAATAATAATGAAATTTATTGTGTACAGTGCTCAGGTGCACACAACTCATCAAAGTCCCATGTCAAGTACACAGAATAATATATTAGTGTCAGGAACATGAACAGTTTACAATAGTAATATGCATGTATGTGTGCGTGTATGTGCATATGTATGTGGAGAGTGGCATCACGTATAGTGTCGGCGGACTACAGGAAGCATGGAGGCTTTGAAAGACTCAGTGCTTCGGCAGCCTACAACAGATGCGGGCAGTTTATTCCATGTCTCCACAACTCTGAGCGTGAAAAAATGTTTCCGAAAGTGACGTGAGCAGTGCTGTTTTCTGACTTTGTGGGCATGCCCACGTGTGTTAGAAAGATGGAGATCAAAAAGGTGCTCAAGGTTGCTGTTGTTAAGATGATTAATGACCTTATGAGCATTTACCAGGTCAGTTGCCAGACGCCGAAGTTTCAATGAATCCATTCCCAGAACTTTCAATGAATCCATTCCCAGGGCAGCGAGACGTTCAGAGTATGGCAGATGCCTGATGGAGGGTATTCGTTTGGTTGCACATCTCTGTACAGTTTCTAGGAGGTTAATATTCTGGGAAAGGTAAGGGTTCCAGATCAGTGATGCAAACTCCAATGATGCAGCAGAATAAGTAATTGTGCTGGATCTGACTTTTGTTTCATAAAATATTGATGCAAACTCCAATGATGCAGCAGAATAAGTAATTGTGCTGGATCTGACTTTTGTTTCATAAAATATTGATGCAAACTCCAATGATGCAGCAGAATAAGTAATTGTGCTGGATCTGACTTTTGTTTCATAAAATATTGATGCAAACTCCAATGATGCAGCAGAATAAGTAATTGTGCTGGATCTGACTTTTGTTTCATAAAATTTAGATACTAATGTGAGTCAAAAGTTTTGCAATATTTTGGTAATGTGAAGCACAATTCAGCAGCTCCAGATGATTTTGCTGAGCATGTAAAGGTGACAAACTGGACTGTGAGATACTCTATTCACCAGATTTTCCTCTATGGCTTGTAGCATAACCTTGTAATCCATTTGACCTTGCCTGATTGTTGAGATTTTTGCAACCTGATTGAAGTTTCTTGAATCATCTGGTTACATGATAATTTTAATACAACAGGTCTATATTCAGTCTGGCCATTTTACAAATGCATTATCTATAACTTAAAAATCATTAATGTTCCAAATTTTATTCAGACAATCAAACTTCTTCTTTGTAATTTTGATGTTTTTATAAAATTGCCAAAATCATTGTGTTAGTAATATGAAGAATACAAAGAAAGAATTATCCAAACAATATTTTGTATCAAGACATCTAAATTTTGATTTAAAAAGAATAAAGGCGGCAAAATTATTCCAATATGAATATTAGATATTTTATATTTATAATCAAATATACATGTTTTTTGTTTACTTGAATTACCATGTTTCAGGCAAGAATTAGAAGAAATCTTTGATAGTGAAGAAACAGCCTGTGAATATGTGGAAGAAATTTTGAAAGAAATCCTTCTGAAGTCTTATGATGTTTACCTGAAAAAACAGTTGCTGCCTTATACTGTGTCTGCTGCTAAAGATGCCCTTCTCCTTGTTGTAGAAGTAAGTTTCATTTCTTTTAACTTCAATCATATTGAATGGATTTGTGAAATCTTGGTCTGTCATTCACATCTTTGTAGATTTTTAGCAAAAATGGGTGGCATTGTGGATTTTTATGATTTTTTTTATTTTATTTATCTGGTTTTATTGAGATGAGGCTTGACAATTTGTATTATTTAGATTTTCAGACTGTTACAAGTGAAAAAATAACATAGAACTATCCAACAATGGATTAAACAAAGAGTTTTGTGGTTATTTCCTATAAGTCTAACATAAACAAAGGGGAACCATTCTTGACTGATAAATTATTTATTTTCCCATTAAACTAACCCTAAACTCTAACCCTAACCCCATCTTCTTTTTTCCTAGTAGATCAATAAATAAATAAATATTTATTCCTTTTGGTTCCCCTTTGTTTATGTTAGACTTATTGGAAATAACTGTGTTTGGTTTGATGTTCTGTGAAGAAAGTGTGAAGGCTCTCGATTAATGACATGAAGGCTCCTGAGTTTGACAAAAAGGATTGCAACTTTGACAAGAAACACCTGAATAAGGCCAGAGGGCACATCAATGAAGTATTGTGTTTATAGCAATAAAGATGAGGACAACAGTCTGAAAAATCTAAATAATACAAATTCTTTTTTGTCTGTTTGATTTTGTATATGTTTAGTAAGAATCCTCATCATTTGACATTAGTCACCACTTGTACATCTGAATTGGTTATATCTTTTGTGTATATCAATTGCAATTTTTCAAGGAATGTCTAAATGTTTAGACCATTTGTTTCAAAACTTTGCAAACTCTTGTCAGTTGAAATCAGTCAGTTGGTGGTTTACAGTTGAAAATTTAAATTAATATCATGAATTCAAAGTTAGGATAATTGAGCTCTATTAAATAATGCCTATACCAAATTGGATGGAACATTTATTGTGAATTGAACACAATATGGTCAAAGCTTCAAGACAGTTTGTCTCTACTGAGCAAGTTAACAGAAGATCCATTGTCTTGTTGGTCCTATTTCAAATCACCAGGAGCAACATTGACATTTATTCATCCAATGAATGATAACAGTGTAGGTTAAGAGTTGGTTCTAGGAAATCAACATTTTACCCCAACATCAAACCTGACAATTGTAGCAGAGAAAAATATCATCCACTACACAGCTATCATAAGATCGTGCTAACAGCATGGATACCTATGACTCTTTTAAAAAGCTATAGAAATAATTATTTTACACTGATCTGTAAATGAATATACAATAAAAAGGATTTTTAAAGGTGAAAAGTTGTTCATTATTAGAGTTTATTAATTACTGTCTAAAAACTATATTCTAAAAATAGGGGTCTTCATCGAGAAGGAATCATTCATTTTTAAAAAAAAGGTATTGAAACTACTAGTCCAAACTTTTGGAAACACATGCTATTTTTAAAAATCTTTTCTTAAACCCAAAATTATTAGCTGTACTTTTTCTAGAATATTTCTTTATATTTGGGAGAAGATTTAAGTGATTTCAAATTTGTAAAGTGAAATTAATTTATTTTCAGTATTTGATTTGTCCAACATTCAAACTTGATCTCAAATGAAGAAAGTTCATTTCTTTCATTTTTAGATTCAGATTATAATCCATTTACAATCTTCAAATTCAGGCATATTTCTTTTTTTTTCATTTTCATAGAAACTTTGATTTCATCCAATAATTCATAGAAGTTTTTCAAGGCAATTGTCTTACTTTAACTCACTGGAATTCCTGTTACAGTTAAAATTATGTTTCAAATTCAGAGGATTTGTATCATAAGTAAAATCATTAAAGGAGTAAAAAAAAAAATAAAACAATTTGAAATGGAAACTTAGTTCTGTCCCCCTCAAATAAAATGTTGCGTACATCTATCAATTATTAATTAAATAATTATTTTGAATATTTTACACATAGATTTTCACAAAATCGTTGTTATTTATTTATTCATTTGTAAACTTTTTAGTCAACCTCTTGATACTTAAAAAATGACTATTTCTTGTTTGTAATTCATTTTCTTGTAAAAATAACTTCAAATATATATTAAAATGAAACTAACTATATATAAATATATAATACCAGACATGTATTTATTAAAATTTGTTTTAAAAAACAATAAGGATTGTCTAAATTTGCTTACTCAAAATTTGAGTGTGTATAAGGTTGTTCTTTATTCTATGTATTGACAATTTTGGGTAATGTGACGTAAGCAGTGACATAGTTTCTGTTACAGACAAACTGAGACCGAATCTCCATTATTAATAGATGTATAAAATGAACTGTTTTTAGCCTGATATCAGTGACATGGTTTATTTTGAGAGCTTTGTAGTGTAATTTATGATGCAATGTACATCATAGAGATAGTGATCTTTATTTATAGTCTGCAATTTTGATTTTAATCTGAACACTACATTTAAATCACTACCAACCATTTGGTGAACTTTATTTGGGGTCAAACTCACCATCTGTTTTCAGTTTATTTCTTATTTATCTAAAGAAATAACAAAGATTAAAATATATCTACCCTTGCGGTTTGGCCTTTCACACATACAACTTCTACTTATTCTTCTATGATGGACATAATTTCATCATCATCTCAAATAAAAACTGTGCAATCACATTCATAAATGTTAGTCCTTTCATTAACGTGATCTGGGTATTACTGTCAGCAGTGATTTACGTTGGACGAAACACATCTCCAAAATTGTCAAAAACGCCGAGGGTGTCCTGGTGTCACTCAGCAAGACCTTTGTCAGCTGCTCACCGGCTATCTATTTGAAGCTGTACAAAGCTATGGTGCAGCCACACTTGGAGTTTGCATCACCGGTCTGGAACCCCTATCTTGCTCAGAATATTAACTTCCTAGAAACTGTACAGTGAAGTGCAACCAAATGAATACCCTCCATCAGGTATCTACCATACTCTGAACGTCTCACTGCCCTGGGAATGGATTCGCTGAAACTTCGGCGTCTGGCAACTGACCTGGTAAACACTCATAAGGTCATTAATCATCTTAACAACAGCAACCCTGAGCACCTTTTTGATCTCCATCTTTCTAACACATGTAGGCATGCCTACAAAGTCAGAAAACAGCACTGCTCACGTGACTTTCGGAAACATTTTTTTCACGCTCAGAATTGAGGAGACATGGAATAAATTGCCCGCATCTGTTGTAGGCTGCCGAAGCACTGAATCTTTCAAAGCCTCCATGCTTCCTGTAGTCTGCCGACACTATACCTGATGCCATTCTCCACATACATATGCACACACGCGCACACATACATGCATATTACTACTGTAAACTGTTCATGTTCCTGACACTAATACATTATTCTTTGTACTTGACATGAGACTTTGATGAGTTGTGGTGCACCTGAGCACTGTACACAATAAATTTCATTATTATTATTAATAGTAATAGAAAATCAAGAAAAGAATGTACTTTATTCTTAAATTGCAAGTTTTCAGATATATTTATATATTATGTGTCTTTTGACAATGATAAATTTCAAACAATTTCCATTTTTCAGAACAGACTATTTCTGAAGCATTAATCATGCATTTTTTAACAAAATGTCTATTTCATTTGTAATTACATAGATGTGTAAGGATTAAAGTGATAATACTTGAAGATAAAACTCCAACAAAGGTTAATAGACAAAAAATTTTATATACAGTACAGAATTAACAGGGTACATAATACATAGAGGTGTACATGAACATACATACATAAGTAATACAAAGTTACATGTAAAAGGATAAACATAAAAGCAACAGACATGAGACTAGGAATAGTCCATGTTGTATAAATCACTTACAGTAATGTAAGGGGGGGGCAAAGCCCCAACGAGAAGGGGTAGACCGTGTCTAACCCATGTGGTCTCGTAGGTCGGCAGGCAAAGAGAGAAAGAGAAGTTCAAATCAGCCGCTTGAATACACCCAAGGCCCCTAGCGGGAACCAGCGAAACTAAACGGGCAGACAACTCTCCAGGCAAATACGAAAATAACGCCACAGATGTAACTGTTGCATCATTCTTTTTATGTAGGTTCTTAACTCTTTGCATACCAAATTTCTCTTATGGCTCTATCACATTTTCTTGGTATCTTTTTTTTAACTGTATGATGGGAATATTCACTATCTATTCACCTCAGAACTCATTCTATGCAAATAAAGTCCTATTATTGTTGTAATCTGTGTCCTTCTGCTCAATTATAATGAACTAACCATTAATTTTCTATACTTTGCTTGGGTGTGGTATATGTACAAACAGTTCTTTGCACATAAATGGAGAGCCACTGTGAGTGGTTTAAAGTAGGCAAACAATTCTTTCTTCACTAATTTTGCCATTATAATCTTTGAATTTATTTTTCATGATGAATTTTACATCATTGCAAATTTTAGCAACAGAAATTTGTTTACTGCAAATCAAACAAGTCAATTTACCATACAATTCAATAAAAGAAAATATTAATCTGATCATCTAAAAAGATGAATAATTTTTGCACTCTTCTACATTCAACATCAACTTTTCTTTGGCATAACAACAACCTGATCAAAGAATTTTACATAAAATAATTTGTAAAACTAGAATTACCTTTTGTGAAAGCTGTACATAATCACTGACAAGAATAAACAGAATTAACATGAAAGATTCACAAGTCTGTCTTGGAATGTTCACCTTTCATTGTGCAGTTGTGTTTGTCAGACTTAAAATGGTTAATGCTAATAAGAATAAGCCTTAATGGTTAATGGTAAACTGTTTTATAACCTATATAAATATATATTTGACAAAATATATGATGTAATAATAAGTAATAGAATACATAAATAATGATAATTATAATATAATATATAAATATATATAATATAATAATATAGATATGTGATATAATGAAAATATAAGAACTAATAAAGTACTTTAAAAAATATTTTGACACACCTTGTTTGATAAAAGTGGCTAAAGAGCAACAGTAAAAGTTTTGGTCGGTCTACTGCAAAAATGATACAATAATAAAAAGCTACTTAGTATAGAAAAATAAAAATGAAAATAAACTAGTTCAACCTGACTTTGCTTGAGGCAAAAAGGAAAGTTAGTTCCTCCTGACTCTGTTGAAAACAAAGATAAGATTGAAATAGATATAAATTTCTCATAGAGGAATATAGATCTTGTGACACCACCGGCGGGCTGCGAGGCGTCTTTTGCACATTACTCTGCATCTCTCCTGCATTCACTGCATTCCTGAACTCATATCACTGGCCATGATTCCGTGTCGTCTGTTAGCTAACTTCTAGGACCTGTCCACGTTGCAACATGCTCAAATACTTCGCAGGGGCCTACCCACTGAGGGGTGCACAAACAAACAAGTATTACAAAAGAGGAAGAGAGAACAACAACAACAAAGACAAAATCAGTCAGGTGAACTTCAGAAACGGTCAGAGATGAGGTATATAACTTGCATTGCTTCTAATTCATTTCCATCTGCTGCTATCTCCCACTTCTCCCATGATTGCAGAGATGGAGGGACCCCCCCCCACACACACACACACTTTCCTTAGGAACCTCTGCTAAGCTGGTTTCTAGTGGATAACTAACATCTTACTTCTTCAGCATCCAAAGCTCAACTGCCCTCTGGCTCCAGAAAACTAACTGACTAAACTTTCAAAAATCTCCCAGAATCCCTCAGATCTCATCTCACTCTCATTCCCTGGGATTCCTCACGAGATTTCCAAAATCCTTTGTTCTAATATGGGTCAATTTTTATTATGGTCTAACCTCCAGTTAACTTCTCAAGGTTATTGAAAACCCAGACTTCTCGTCTCTAAATTGGGTAGTTATCACCACTCTTAATCTTTTCTTAAGTTTTAATGGGTGGACTGAACTATTGACACCCACAAACAATACATCTACTTACACATACAATATATATGTATACACACACACACATGTATGTATACATACGCACATATGTATCTACCTATCTATACATATATATACACACATTATCCACCTGAACACACACACATATTTATATATATATATGTGGTTTGACTTACTACTTATTAATTATAACTACCTAGAATGTATTCGATATAACTAACTGTTCAGCCACATATGCACGCACAATGCATATTATTATAATCTCTTGTATGTGTGGGGATAAGGAATCCAAAGAAATTGAGAAAATAATACTAAAAATAGATGAAGATGTTTGAGATCAGTATAGAGCATAAAACCTATTCAACTCATGGAGATGTGGTGATGCTTGAATAATTAGCATATGTATTTGAGTAGACCTTATGTGTAGGCTCATAATGTAATGTAAGTGGGGATTGATATTTAACAGTGGAACCAAGACTAATGGTGAATAAATGAAATCTCTACTTGGAATGTTATAACAATACTAAAATTATTTCTTGATATTTTATATCTTCTATGTCCAACAAGTCAAATACATAATCAAATATGTTTATTATTAATTAAGGAATGATCGCACTTTTGGGTTTTATATAGCAAGTTTTACTTCACATATTGATAAAAAAACCAAAAAAAAACAAACAAACAGCGTTTTTCATTAAATATTTGGATTAATTTATTTTTTATTCATTTATTTCAGTGGAACTTTCTACACAGAGATGAATCCCAGGTCTCTCCAGTTATGCAACCTGGCTGGACACCAGATGATGGTAAGACATTTTATTTGTGATTTTCAGAAACTATTTCCTGGGAAAAAAAATAACCAAATTAATGTCATTTGAATTTCTTTTGACTTTTCACTTCACAAAAGAAATAACCTTAGTCAGAAACCATTTACTTTTAATCCTGGAATGCAACACAAGCTGCTGTTTGTGTTTTACAAATATTCATTGGTGTTTGATATGATATTATTTGGCCATTGTCTTCTGTGATGAAACAGTTTCAAATGTAAAAAAAAAGATCCTTTCATTTTCTTGAGTATCAATTACTGATCAATTTCAATTCAGTGAAATTTTAAAAAGAGTTAATGGATTTATCTCCCTTGATTTATCTCCCTTGAACCAAACAAAATTCGATGATAGCATTTTTTTTTTCAGTCCAAGGTCAGATTACTTGTGTTAATTAAGGAAAGTTTAAATTTTGTCCATGGTTAATAAAGAGGAAAAAGTAAGTGTGATACTACACAAGACTCTTATATACATACATTTGCTTTCTGAAAAAAAAAACGAAAAAAAAAAACAACATATAAACAGATACTGGCTTAATTTAGGAAGTATCTTCTTCAAAATTTTAAAGAAACATTTTCCCCCCGAAAACAAATTACATAAGATTTTTAATAAAAACATCATAAAATTATCTTATAGTTGCATGCCAAACGTTGATAGATATATAAACACATCTAATATCAAAAAAATAAATTAAAAGAAAACAATCCTAATATGCTTCCATGTAATTCACCCCCCCCAAAAAAAAAATAATAAAAGAGTTATGCCCCCTCAATTATAAATGTTGTAGCTGGTGTCTGATCTATAAAGCCACAGTATTCAGCAGAGATAATAGAAGAATGATCTATTTTGGATCTACGCAATTAAAAAAAAAAAAAGGTTTTATAATCACACATCTAGTTTCAATAGTATAGAATATATCTGTCCAAATGTGTCTGGGATATCAAAAATAAATACAGTACAGACCCCATAATAAAATGGGAAATTATTAAAAGATCCTGACCTTATAACCCAGGGGATAAATTCTGCCACCTATGCTCTGAGGAAAAATTAATGATAGTGTGCTATATCAACACCAGTGAACTTTTGAACCAAAGATCAGAAATTTTTGCTAAATGCATGCATAAACAGAAATGGCAAATTTTGACAATCCCAGCTAAATTGTTTGATATATATATATATATATATATATATATATATATATATATATATATATATATATATATATATGGGAGTAAATATGGAAATTAATTCCGACAATATAAAGAAAATTTGAAAAAACAAGTGTTCCGAAAATGGGATGAATTTAATAATCGATGTTTAAAACATTTCGGTTACATTGAACCTTCATCAGGATGTCTCTTGGGGTGAAGAAAATGATGGATGTTTTTATATGTGACAGGAGATGAAAATCTTTTTAGTTATGTAACTGTATGTTATGTATATATATATATATTATATATATATATATTATATATATATATATTGTTAAATATTGCAGCCATTTTTTCTGTCTGCAAGTTTTGTCCTTTGTTTTTTCGTATTGCCGGATTATTTTTGTAATATCTGGCGAGAATTGGCTGATGTATTTGCCATATGTCAGATATTACAAAAATAATCCGGCAATACGAAAAAAACAAAGGACAAAACTTGCAGACAGAAAATGGCTGCATTATTTAACAATATATGCCTACAAGAAAAAAAGCTGCCTAAATACACACACATCTTTGAAATGTCAAAAATGATTTCATCTAAACTTTGTATCAGAATTTTCTGCATTGCTCAAATTTTGTAATGAAAAAGATTTTCAAAAATGAAAAGGTTTGAGTGATAAATTCCTGAAGATAAAACTCATTTGTCAATTATTTGAATTGCAATGTTCGTGATTTTTGTTATAATTTGTACTTTCTTTGCTTTATGACTTTCTGTTTATTAAATCTTAGCTTTGAAAATTCTTTAATTTTGGAAATGGTTAACCTGGTTTTGATTTAATTCAAAGAATGAAAGGAATTTTGTAGAATGATCAACTAAGATTAATGCAATTTTCTCTTTTGATAATGTTTGTATTTTATTTCAGATCCTGCTCGTCCACTAATTGATAATTGGGCACCTGGATATTTTATCTCACCTGATGAAAAATCAGAAGAGGATATTGTAGAAGAGCCATCTTTGCCAAAATTAGATGAAGAAACAGAAATGTCAAATGCCACCAGAAGTTTAAGGTAAGTGAAGAAATTGAAGATAAAAAAAAAAATGAAATTTGTGTTTCAGGAAGAATCAAAAGAGTAGATATGAAAATATAACAATAGACAATGATAATGATATATGATATTTTATAACATTTACCTGTAATATTGTAATACCATGTTTCCTAAAAAATAAGACCTAGCATGATTTGCAACTACTAGTAGTAATAGTATATTTTAAGTCATTTGAGATGCATTTTTCTTTTGTTATACCATAGGTTTTATTTTTGAATAGTTATAAGCATTAAAACATACCAATCTCCTGTTATATAAGATACAAGTTCAAGTCTCATTCAAGATGTCCGTTTGTTCTAAATTCTTGTATTTTAACATTGAATGCTAAAGAATAAATTTGCTGAAAATTTTGAGATAAAAATAATAAAATTTGGGTTCTGTTTTTTCTGGGTTACCCTGTATACCGTTGACCCAGAAAAACAGAACCCACAAACTGTTAATTTTAACTAGAGGAGTAGGGTTAGGGTTAGGGTTTGGAGTTGGGGTTTAAGGTTAGTTTAATGGGAATTAAATAAATAATTTGGGTTAGGGTTAGAATATTTAAATATGCATTTTGGTAATCCTGTATGTCTTTTCCGGGAGCCGTAAGGGATTTCCGTTCGAGCGGTTCCGATATGGGGGATCGATTTACTATAAACTGATACGAGGAAATGAGCACCCATGAATAAACAAAAAGATTCTGTAATTTTGTTTTATCTTTTTTTTTTTGTTGTCATAGACTGACATGAAACATCAGTCAAGTTATTTGTTATTGTTTTGATTCATGTTGAGATGTGTTCTTCTTCTTGCAGAGAATCTCCTCTTAACAAATCCCAAGACAGAAGTATTTCTCGTACACCCACTGGATTCCAACCGGTTGATGAACCACTTTTGTCCCAAGAAATTTGCTTTCTTCTTGGCTCAGATATTACAGATCCAAAAGTCACCAAGGTAATTTTATTAATGTTCTTATCAAAGGCATGAACTCTAAATCTCTTACACCAATCTATACATAAATAAACAATATTACCATTGTGGAAACCAAAACTTAAAAAATAAACTGGAATGAAATTGGCAAATTTGTCTGAATTTTTAAGATGAGGCTTGATAATTTGTATTATTTGAATTTTTCAGAATATTGCTCTCATTGTTATTGTTATGTACGTAATGTTTTGGTTAATGTGCCTTCTGGCCTTCTTCAGAAAGAAAGTTCCCGATTTGGACAACAAATACCTGAAGAAGACTGGAAGGCACATCAGCCAAGACATTATGTATATTACAAAGATGAAGACAATATTCCAGTAAATCCAAATAATAGAAATTGGCAATTATTTGGAAAAAAAACAATCATTTCTCCTCTTACAGCTAATAAGAACTAATGATGAAATAAAAAACTAGTTGCTGAAATCTACTATATTTTAATATATATATTTACCAACCCCTCCGCACGAGCAGGATGCGACACAAGGTCTATTTCTTAAGCAGAGTTTAAAAGGTTTGAATTCAGAGTTTTCCTTCTCCTAGACTGGTTACCTAGCCAAGGTTAAAGAGCCCAGTCTGCCCTGCTATTTACCCATAGCTGGATGGAGAATTGGATTCATACCTTTCTCAAGGGTATTAGTGCTATGTGAAATTCAAACAGCTTCGTCCAGGAATTGAACTTGGGTTGATAAGTCCATTTCCTACGACTCTAACCATTAGACCACACACCTCCATTATATTTTAATATAAAGTAGATTTTAACAACTAGTTTTTCTCTTTCCTTGACATTTGATATTTTCTTATATTTCTTAAGTTTAGCTTAGCATGGCCCAGAACCAAAAAGGAGGGAAATATATTGGAAGATTGTATAGAACCAATATTTCAAGTGGAGAATTATTTGAAGCTTTGCTTACAATATTCTATTTTTTATCTTGACTTAATCCCTGGTGCATTAGACAGCAGTCAATAATCACCCACTTTCTCTCATATTAAATATTTCTCCATGGCTAAATTGTTATTTCCATTATCTTATAAATTCATTTTCATTCATTCCTTTGTTCCAATTTCTTCATGCACCTTCTTCATGTTGTTCTCTTGATTTTTATGGTTCTCTTTTGAATTCTTTCCATCTTTGAGGTCTCAGAATTCCAGCAACCAAAATAGTTTATGTTTTTCTTATGTCTTTTTTTTTTTGCAGGTGAAAGGAAAGAAGGTGAAAAAAGGCCCAGATCTGCAAAGAAGAAAATGACTAAAGTCAGACAACATAGCCATTATGAGTTACTACAAAAGGCCAGTGTTAGTCGAATGTCTGAGACACTGAGTCAGGCTGAAAGGGTGGAACAACGCAAAATGGAAGAAGCTCTTCAAGAGTTGGATAAATATTCCACAAACATGGCACAATGCTGAACCCAACTCAATTTCCAAAAGGTGAACCAATGATCTTTTTTTTTAAGAATAAAATAATTATAACATTTTAAATCTTTGAACTCTTTGACCCCAGTTACCCAGGTACAATTGAGCTCACAAAATTCACACACAAAAAAACAACACTTTTTATCAAAAGAAAGACTATCAACTGTTACTATATTAAACCATTCAATTTTAGTATTTGATGTGATCTCCTCCAGATTGAAATATTCGGATTTCACTGTATATTATTATTATTTTAAAATATATTAAAATAGCACTGTCTGAAATATATATATATATATATATATATATATATATATATATATATATATAATCCAAAAGTCCAGAGAAGAAATCTTCCTTACGACACAAGAGTTTTATTTTTTTAAAAACCTGTCGCAGTTTGAGAGCTCAATGTGTGCTCTTAATGTTAGAGTCACAGAGCAAATATATAAGTAAAGAAATAACAAAAGACTTAGAGATTTAGCGTTATAGTCTATTTCAGGGAGCTTAGACAAAGTATCTAACTCTCCCGACTCATAAAATTCACATCTGATGAGTCAGGAGAGTTAGACACTTTGTCTAAGCTCCCTGAAATAGACTATAATGCTAAATCTCTAAGTCTTTTGTTATTTCTTTACTTATATATATATATATATATATATATATATATATATACACACACACACACACACACACACACAAAATCTCTTGAAAACTGTTGGCATTTAGCTTTCAAGTTTACTTTAGTCAAACCAGATTAAAAAGCAAGAAATGTTATCTACAGAAGTGGATGGAAATAGGAGCAGGGCCAGTCCAGCCTTTTAGGGGTCCTAAACAAAATTTGATATGGGCCCCCAACCTCACATTGATACAAACAATATTAGTTATTGTCAATGCTTGACACTTAACACATCTACTGTGAAAATATATCAAGGATTTTATTGCATACACTGTCAGTTTTGACAGCATAGGTAGTGTATACTAGCTGACATTAAAGATACTTAAAGTAATTAAATAAGGAATAAGATTTGATTAAAGAATTCTAAAGAAAGAATAAAAATGAAATTTAAATGAGGAATCTAAAAATCATTCTTGACTGAAAGCTGATTGATTTTTGGAGAATTGGTTTAATAAAAATATCACCAACAAGATTTTTGCCAAAATCTGTGGCACAATTTTGGTGCTAAGAACATATAATTCCTTGTTTCTCCATTTTATGTGAGTAGATAAATATATGAAAGAATTATAATACCTTAAATTTGTATATTTTTCTATGTTTAGTTAGAAAGTGCGAGAAATAATTTTTCTGAGTTTATTCTTAAATATATAAATATATAATAAATAAAACAAGATGTTATTATTCTATAAATTAATTTTTATGATATATATATATATATATATATATTTATAAAGGAAGAAGGGAATGTCCTAGAGTCATGGAATATTCATGATATATCTATATATTTACCTTGCTGTTGAACACATGGTACCTTATTTGTTGAGCTATTTTTTTAATCCTACATTTAATAAAAATATTTTTTTAAATTGTCTTCTTGGTTGGGCCAAAAACATTTCATCATTCCCTTATGTATACATAAATGCACAAACACTCACACATGTACACGTACACACACACACACACATGTACACACACACACACACACACACACACACACACATGATTAATTTGCTTTAGCAGTTGATTTTTCTGTTTGTTTTTTTATTAATTTCTGATATATTTCAAAATTTTAGGTGCGTGACGGACGTCCTCCGGGTATCAAAGATGTTTTTTATGACAATGAAGGAACTGTTGTTGGTGTAATCAAGTTAAATCCTGATAAACTCCCATCAAACAGGTTTGTATTAAATGACCAAATACATAAAAGCAACTTCTATTCTACTAATGCCAATGTCTTTGGTATTTCAATGGTACTTTCTTGGGCATAGTGTCTCCCACAAAAAGAAATTCATTAAAAATAACATGTTGACATTTAAATAAATGAAAATCAAATTTCACACTAAAATGTAGTTTATATGGTTATTGAATATCTAGAATCTTAAAAGATTGAATGGCTCAGTTGATCTCAGTTAAAACTGGAATAAAGTTAAATTGAATTTACCGTATTTGACGGCATATAAAATGCATGGGCATATAAGACACTCCCCCCACCCCATTTCAGCAGGTCAGATTCAGGAAAAAAAGTTTAAAAAATTCAAGACCTGTGTCTATTTTTTCTTTGCCACCATACGATCCTGTTAACCTTGATTATAACAATACCAGCAATAAAATAAGGATGCATGGAGTTTAGAGTAGGTAAAAGTACTGAACGTAAGCTGGGTTAGTGAGCCTCATAGAGAAGATTAGCCTAGGCCTATGGGAAGTCTCAAACTTCACCTACAATGTATAAGACGACGGGCAATTTTTTGAGCCAAAATTTTGGGGAAAAAAGTGCGTCCTATATGACATCAAATACGGTAGTTGAAAAGTGGATGCGATTATCTGAAGTAATGTAATGAAACAAAAACTTAAACAATAAAAGAAATATTATTGTTAACTAGTACAAAATAAAAAAATAGTATAAAATGTAAAAATAGATTTTTGAAACATATTGCCTGAGGGGTGGAGTTAAAAATTCAATGTCAGCAAGTTTGTACCCTAAGTAAGTAAAATCATCAATTCTTTAAAAGGATTAAAAAATAAACAATTTGAAATTTAAACTTTAAATATGTATTAAAATAAAACAAATTATATAAGATATATAATACCAGTCATGTATTTATTAAACTTGTTTTAAAAAAACAATGAGGACTGTCTAATGTTGCATGTTCAAATTGAGTGTATTTCTATGTTATGATGATTTTGGTAATGTGACGTAAGCAGTGACGTAGTTTTTTGTTACAGACAAAAAACCGGAAGTGAATCTCCATTATTAATAGAAATGAGATGCAAAACCACTTATGTTTTACTTTGTCTTTCTGGGCTTTTGAGAATTCAGAAAGAAGAGACTAGTTCATCAGGTCATACTGGCAGCATGGATATCCACGACTCTCTATCACCAACTGTAGATATCGGGTCATTGCCCCTGGGTGGTTGTCTGTGCAGCATCCAGAATCTGCAGAGATCTGATTGATGTAAGTCTTCGCTGGTCAGCCCACACTGGTGTGTCCATGTGTAGTGTCCACAGGAGAATGTCATATAAGTTTATCCTTGTTTCACTAGCAGTGTCTCCAGCATGTCTTGCTCATCTTACTTGGATGGTTTGTGTGATAGGGGATAAGCTGCTTTCTTGTGGGGGTGATGTTTCCAAGATTTGTTTAAGATAACATGCAGCATCCTTGTGTAACTCCCATCTAGCTTTTTCTCTTGGGTCCAAGTGGTGCAGCCATACAGCAGTACTGATATGGCTATAGTTTGGAATAATTTTCACTTTATCTTATAAAGTATTGTCTACTCATACAAAAATGGATTGTCCCTTAACCAGACCATAATAAACTTTTAAGAAAAAGAGAATAGGAAAAAATGGTTATAAAAGCAAAAATAGTTGGTCACAGATAATTGTAATAAAAAAAAATTTTTATAAACACAATTGAAATCTTCCTTTCTTTTTGGGTTTTTGTATTAAAAAAATTAATATTCATCACTTTATACTAATTGTTCTATAAAGAGTAAATTTCGACTTTATTAGATGGATGAGTTAAATGAAAATTTTTCATGTATCCTGTCACGTGTTAAATGAAATCATTATACTCACTTCTACAAACAACACAGTCCACAGGTCTGACATATATATTGGCTGCATGTGATGTGTAATAATCCCATAACTTATTTGGTTATTGGTGTGCCATGATGAATAATTCATCTTCATTTCATATGGTAATAGGAATTACTTTGTGGTGGTGCTCATCTCCTCTGTAAGTAACATGCAAACAGATTGTGGTAATAAAGGACTATTTGCTCATAAATTCCGACCATAAAAATAAACTGAACCCCCATTTTATGTCCGTGTTTTTTGCAATAAATGTTTTATTTTTCTTGCACCCGTTATGTTACAATACAATATATTTTATTATTTATTTTAATATTCATTTCAATGTGCATATTCTAAAAGCTTTTATTTTGTGAGAATGTTTAGTTTTAAAGTGGGGGTTCGTTTTTACACTTCAACTTTTTACTTGTAAATTCCTACCATAAAATGCCCCAAGCCTAATTTATGGCTGGGATTTACAAGTAAAAAGTTGAATATTACTTTTGTGTTGAATATTTTTTTCTTTTTGGCTTTGGTACTCTAAAATAAAAACGTCAGATTTTAATATCATCGACGAAAAAAGCAAAATTACGGTCATAAGAGGAGGATCCAATTTATGCCTAAATTGTAAAACGAGCCCCACTTTAAAACAAACATTCTCACAAAATAAAAACTTTTAGAATATGCACATTGAAATGAATATAAATAGATAAAGAAAATATATTTTGTATTGATACATAACGGCGTGCAAAGAAAAATAAAATATTTAATACAAAACACGGACATAAAATGGGGGGTCAGTTTATTTTATGGTAGGAATTTACGAGCAATAGTCCTTTATTACCCAGATTGTATTGGGTTACATGGTATTAGCAACCAAGGAATAATCTCTAGCCGGACCTACAAAGCTAAAACTAAAAGGCTCCAACTATCCTGTAACTGAATAAGAAACAGTGAAACTTTAATATTTCACTGATTAATATAATTTCATAAGATTTGATAAATGTATAAAAAAAGAAACTATTTTTTAATACTTTGTACAATAATTATGACAATTATTAAAATTATTTGTACTTTTTGTGAAAATTTGTTTTTTACATTTTCATTTAAAAAATGAATAATGGATGATTTTATTGAAAAAAAATATCTAAAAGTTATATAACAAAGTATGAAGAGATGTAATAAACATGTCTGCTTATGTCAGTTTAGTTATTTTTTCAATCTTTGAAAGGCAATAAACAAAACAAAATGGACCATATGACCTTTAGGCACCCCTTTTGCGATCTTGATTCATAAGGACATGTTTTTCAATTACACCGTCAAAATCTGGTTGTTTGTTAGGGGTTAGGGTTAGGGGTTAGTTTTATAATTTAAAAAAAACTCTAAAAATCGTCTGTTAACAAACAACCGGATTTTGTGGTGTAAATGAAAAAACATGTCCTTATGAATCGAGATCGCAAAAAGGGGTGCCTTTCATAAGGTCATATGGTCAAAAAAATGTTAGTTTAAAACATTTATTCTAAAATCCACCTGCATTACAAACATTTTTCTTTTTAATCTTTTTCAGGGTGAAAATTGAATACCAATTACCAGAACGTGAAAGTGGTCTGAATAAATTAGACAAGAAGAGGATCAGATACAAAGACAAATCAACACGTAATTCACCTCAGTCGACTTATCAGAGACACCCTTTGGTCAGTCTATCATTTTTTCTCTTCCAACACTTTCTATACAAACTTGTACTTTTTTTGCTTTTCCTTTAAACATTAATGGACAAGTTTATTTTTCTTAAATTGTAAATACATGCTAAACAGTTTGACACAGTACCAATGTAGTAAAATACCTCATTTAGTTGTAGGGATGTTGAAAAAATTCAACTTAGAATTTTTTCATAATTCCAAGTTATTCCAACTCCGTAGCAGGATAAGAATAGTTTTGATGCCCGTATAACATTGGTTGTGGGAAACTAGGGTTATTTCTTTCTTCATTGTAGTTGAAAGTTTATACTTTATTTGAAGTGTTGGTTGGAGAGAGAATGAGGAGATTGAACAAAGGATGAAATTTCTTCTTCAGTCAAACAAGGAAGCCATTTTATTGACCACATTGAAAGGCAGGAATGTTTGAATACCTTTTGACTCCTCATTGTAACTAACTGGTGTGTACTTTATGTTTTGATTGTCATCTTACTGAACTAAGAGAGAACATGACCTTTGATTTATGTCATCATGACCATATTTGGTCAATTCATATGAATGAATATCAGAAATGATTTATTATCTACAAGATTGCAAGATTCAATAACATTCCAAATATATTTGGTTGATTGATTTTTCAGCCTTCTTCAGGTGTATATTCTGTGAGAGAGAAAAAATAATTGTCATTAATATTACCATATATTTCTTGTGTAATGGATGATTTTTTAAGAGTAATTTGTCACCTCAAAAACTAAAGGGTTGTCCATTACATGAGATATGTTTTTGAAATGTTGAAGCTTACCTTATTGCTAGGTCTAACCTAACCATACTTTGATCCAGATGTTACTTAATATTTTTTACTATTTATAACACCAGTGTAATATAATATGTTATAACTATTATGGAATAGTAAACAAAGATCATTTAAAAACTTCATTATCTTAACTTAAAAACCTTTGTTTATAGCAGGTGTCGGGCAACCTACATAGGCCAGGGGCTATGTCTGTAGAGGAATGGCGGGCCACATCTATCACCGTATTCTTGTAGCATACAGTAATGATTTATCACATGGGATAGGGTCAGACAGCATGATTGTAACATGTAACAATTGAGGTTAGTAAGTCTACTGTTTGGTTTGAATAACAGCAGCTAACTACGTACAACTTAAGCAGTGTCCAAGACAGTTGGTATATATAGAAATCCAGAATGACCCATTCATGAATTTGGGTGATTTGGGTCATTCCCATCCTTGAGTTCTTGATTGGCTTTCTTGACTGCTTGATTTGAATGACATTGTGGAGTCTTATATATATCCTGTCATTCTGCAGTAGAACTCTGGACATTCGGGTTTGTATTTAAGTATACAACCATTTGTTGTCTGTCTTCCCAGTTCGACAGGTAATTGGAACTTTAATTATTCTTCAGTATAAGTCTTATACACAGATGTATTCATGGGCTTATACCAGATTTTCGCTTTAACTCATTAACAAATTATTAATAATAAATTAGTATTATCAGAAACTTACCCTATCAGACAGAATAACAATTCTCACCAGAGAAAAGTTACGTTAGCATGATGTTTATGGCTTCTATGTAATTTATGGAAATGAAAAAAAAAATATGAAAAAAAAACAAGTATCTAAGCCACCGTTATGTGTTTCCTTTATGGGCTCAGATTAATATAATTATTATCTCTCTCTTTTTTGT
>CM042166.1:44223082-44236588 GCA_023376005.1 Doryteuthis pealeii | reverse complement strand
GAACCCTAACTCTACCCTAACAACTTGATTTGAGGTGTACAGTGAAATTAATGACCCTATGACACGATATTGAAAGGGGTGCCTTAAGGTAATATGGTCCATATATTCTACATAGAAAAACTATCTTTAAATTTTTCTTATAGTACTTTTTTTACTTACTTAGTGTTTGAGAAATTCTATTCATGAAAGAAATTTGCTGAAAGAAAGGCTAACATTTTGCTATTCAGATTTTTTGAATAGAATATGTAAGTCTACTTTTTGTGTTGATAATGGTTGATAATTTGAAATTGTTGCAGTGAGTGAGCGGCTTGCTTCTGATTGGCTAAAGTATGTGGGCTGAATACTATAATTTTATTGGGGTATTGTGGGGAAGTAGGATATTTAAGTTTTTGGCGCCAAATAAATTTCAGTTGGTAAATTTTAACAACTCAGGCTGGTCTTGCCTTCTCTTTTGTCCTGTTTAGTCAACATAAGAATTTTCTTTAAATTTAATATAAGTGCCTGAGGCATTGTATGTCTCATACTATCGAGAAACAATGTACTATTGCAGAACAAGTTTGCTATTTTTTTGGTAATTTATGAGGAAGTGTGTCCTGGTCTCCTGCCTCAAAAATTGCTACCTGTGGACTATCAAAATAACAACCCCAGCCGTTGTAATTCTTGTTTATTTATCGTAATTTGTCGTAATTCTTGTTTATATATGAAGATGGATATATAGTTTGGAATAGACTTAGATAGATAGATAGATAGATAACAAACAAAATAATATAGATAGATATGAACAAATGGGATAGATATTTTCGACAAGTAAATGTATTTGGGGGGGTCGCATCTTTTTTGTCGTAATTCTTGTTTATTTAAACTAAAAACAAGACACTAAACAACATGAATAAAAAAAATTTTAGTATTTAAAGTAATATAGATAAATAGAACAAATTGAGATAGATAGATAGATATGAAGATGGATAGTTTTGAATAGACTGAGCTGGGTTGTTATTTTAATAGTCACCGGGTAGCAATTTTTGAGTCAGGAGACCGGGACGCACTTCCTCATAAATTACCATTTTTTTTTTTAATAGTAGTGCTGTAGAAGTCAGCTTTATATATAATTATTTAACCAAGAGAAGAGAGTTTGCTATTAGTTGTGATATAAAATCCAGAAAATTTTATATAAGTTTTCTTGGAAGAATTGGGAGTTCACTCCTAGTTGGAATATAAACTACAGAAAATTTTATAAAAGTTCTTTTTGGAGAATTCTGCTCAAAGTTTCTTGCTAAAAGGAGAAGTATTGGCTTTAAGCAACAAGAAAATTCCTTAGTAAATTAACCTTGTTCTTATCAAAAATTTTGAGGCAGGTGTTAAATTTTTAAATTGAGTAAGTGCTTCAAACACTAATTTAGTTAAAGTTGACTATTTTTTCATTTAAAAAAAAAAAAAAAGGACCTTTCACAACTCCGGATGAAGAGGGAGAGGAGAGAAAGAAAAAAGAAAGAAATTGTCTCAGCTCAACAGGAAAAAAACAACAAAAATACAGTCTTTTTTTTGTGCAATGTTTTAATATTTCTCAATTGTTAAATCACTTTTCATTGTAAATAAAGGTTTTTCTTTTCTGATTCAATTTAAGTGGAGTTTTAGGTCCAGTATTTCCTTTTTTCCAAAAAAAGTTTGTGTCTATTTTCAGATTTTAAAAATCCTCAAATTACAGCTTTAACTAGGTACAATTCAGCCATTGGCCATATTTTAGTATCTCCCTATCCCAACCACTCAGGTGTTGAGTTATGACTAATTTGTAACTTTGGGACTTAGTGTACATGTTCAGGGTGAAAAAAGAAAGAAAGAAAGAAAAAGCAAATCCTAATTGGTCTGGATAGCAAATGTAAGATATATATATATATAGTTGTAGAAAAGTTATTTCCCTACCACAGTTTCAGTGTTCTTGGTACACCGTCTTCAGGGGAACTATATATATATATATATATATATAAGGTATGTTCGTTTTGAAAAAGACATTTGTGAGAAGGGAAAAAATTTTATGGGAATAAAAAGTGTAAAACTTTGTATGAAAAAGTTACGCTGCATAGCCAAAAAAAAAAAAAAAAGGAGAAAAATAACAATAAAGTCAATTATTTAAATCATATACTTGAAGGGGAAACTTAAATTTTTTAAAATTAATCATAAAAAATAATATAAGAATAAAAAAAATTGCATTTACTAAAAACATTTTTTAACACTTGTACCCAGCTATAGTTAGAGGAAAGAGAATAGGATACCCCCGTGGATTGAATAAAGGTGTAGTGAGAGAGAGGACCTACCTCGTGCCACACGGTGTGACAGAGAGAGTGGCGGGCGTGAAGACTTGCCGTATTCTCGAAGGAAGCGAGCTAGGCTTTGCCTAGAGTGTAGGACTGACTGAGAGTCGAACCCGCTTCCTTCAGAATGTGAGAGCTGTGGACAATCAGTGAAATAAGAAATAGCATAGTGGCCCAGATGTAGGTGGTCGCGCTGTGCTGACGAGTGTCGCACGTGCTGCACAGACAATTATGAGTGAGGAGCCCGGATGTGGTGAAATTAAGGTGTATTTAAAGGACTTATTCTCACAGACCAGAGAGGACGACTGCAGTAGTATTTTGTTGTCGAGACGAGTGGGACAAAGAAATAATTTTGGATATTGGAGCGTGATACAGTTGGGAGTGTTTAGACTGTCGATTGGAACCTTGTGTCAGACTTGACTGTGAACCCCCACACACACACACACACTGATTAGAAAAAGGTTGGGTTCAAAGTTCCGTGATGGCTCCTGATTATGAAAAGAAGGCTTTGGAGTCCAACAAGAAATACCTGAAGAAGGAAGGAGGGCACATCAGCTGAAACATTGTACAGATAACTATAAAGATGAGGACAATAGTCTGAATAATACAAATAATACAAAGTATTTTTATACTTTTTTTTGTTTATTAAAAAATATTCAAATTATATTTTTAAAAATAGTGTTTAATTTCATTTCTAAAATAACATTTTTTGAATTGTGAAAATAATATATTTTAATTTTCAGGTTTATATAATTTAAAAAGGATTTTTAAAAAGTAGTGATGAAATCTCAAAAGACTAAAATTAATAAAAACCCTTTAAAAAAGTTTTTTTTCAGCATTTTAGCTTTTTTTTCACATTTCTAAATTTAGGAGTATATTTTGATAAAAATAAATAGCTAAATTGTTTAAATTAATTTTTCTTTAATATATATATATATATATATATATATATATATATATATATTTCTTTTCAATTTTAATTTTCGACCTTAGGCCGATTTAAATATATATATATCCATTCGCATCTGAAGATTGGGATCCTTAGACACTTTGTCTAGGCTTCCTGAAATAGGCTATAATGCAAAGAATCTAAGTCTTCTGTTATATTTTTATGTAATATAGTGAAAAATTTTTAAAAACACAGGTTCATATAAAATGAGTGGTATTTATTCAGCCAATGCTGCAGTGTTTCAATCTGTTTAGTAGATCTTCTTCAGGGCCTTTGTTGATATAAGGAAAAGTAAAAATTTTATCACAGAATAATAGTGTGACTTGAATCGGTTTGTTTACAATGTTTGAATGTGTATGTGAGAGAGGGAGAAAGAGAGAGAGAGAGAGAGCGTGTGTACGGAAATGTGAGCAAATTAATTGTTTTTTTATTTTGGCGACTGTGTGTCTGTTATAAAAATTAAAGTGTAGAGAGAATACGTGGGAACATGAAGTCAAGGAACAAGCAATACAACGATATATATATTTACCAACACCTCCGCATATATATATGTTTATATATATATATATGTGTATATGTATATATATATATATTTACCAACCCCTCCGCACGAGCAGGATGTGACACAAGATCAATTTCTTAAGCAGAGTTCAACAGGTTTGAATTCAGAGTTTTCCTTCTCCTAGACTGGTTGCCTAATCAAGGTTAAAGAGCCCAGTCTGCCCTACTATTTATCCATAGCTGGAGGGAGAGTAGGATTCATACCTTTCCCAAGGGTATTAGCGTTAAGTGAAATGCAATTACCACACCCAGGATTTAAACTTGTGGCGACAAGTTCATTTCCCATGACTTTACATTACCATTACACCACATGCTTCCAATCAATACAACGATATATCAATACAACAGTTTATTAATAAAAGCACATTAAAGTGGGTACAACAGGTAATGTTATGGTGAATGTTCATAGTTTATTTTGAACAAGCGACCCAATAGTTTAGTTGAGTTCAGTTCAACAAGTTTAACAGCACCAAAGAGAGGTATGGTATTGCCGTAATTAGTTTAGTTATTTGGTTAGGTTTGGTAGTTAATTAGCTTGCAAGAGTAAATCCTGCCACTGTCTATCGACCGAAGGTATCATATGGGGAAGCTTATCCGAAGGTTGCATCTTATCGAGGGCTCCTCTAATTCGTCCTGGGCAGAATGAAGGTAGTTACTATCGGCCTTCAAGGGTAAAGATAGTAAACTCTAAAGTCTTGAAGCCGGGAATGTGTCAGAATCCTTCAAGGGTTAATATTCTGTCCGTTGTCCTAACTCATAAAATGAGTGCTTAAATGCCATTACCTTATAGCTGACCACGTGGGGCTGCCGGTGTTAGCCAGCAGTCGGCCCCCAAGGAGATGCGGGTAGAAAAGGAGTGATCCCCTTAAAGGATGCTATCAGAAGAGGAGTGGTCCCCTTAAGGGAAGCTGTTAGAAGAGGCCGTAGTAGCCACTGTGAGGGCCTTTTATAAAGAACCTCACGTGACCAAAAAGGTTAGGGTAGGCTGCTGCTGATGTGTGTCGTGAAACTCGACGTCTGTCCCCAAAGGGCTCGTACCGGTGAAGACCGAAAATAGTAACATAATAAATTTCCAATACTGTGTGTGTGTTAATGTGTGTGTGTGTCTGTGTGGGTGGGCACACATGTATGTGTGTGAGTGTATGTTTATTTTATTTGTTTATCTCTCTCTCTCTCTCTCCCTCCCTCTCTCCTTTTCTCACATACACTCACACACAACGTAAAAAAAATATTCGACCTCAAAACTGTTTGCCCTGAGCGTTCTCATAAATTTTTGAATCTATTTCTGGAAACGCTGACTTCCCATTCAAACATTGTAAACAAACCGATTCAAGTCACACTATTATTCTGTCTTGAAATTTTTACTTTTCCTTATATCAACAAAGGCCCTGAAGAAGATCTACTAAACAGATTGAAACACTGCAGTGTTGGCTGAATAAATATCACTCATTTTATTTCAACCTGTGTTTTTTCAAATTTTTCACTATATTACATACCGTCAGATTCGCTTCCACTTTTCTCTTCACACACACACACACATATATATATACATGCTGAAAAATAACTCATCTATATGATCTATATATAGATCTATCTTTACAGGAATGTAAATTATTTGTTAAAAAAGACACTATTTTTTTTTTTCAAAAAGAATATCTATCGAAAAAAATAAAATATAATTCTTATAATATTTCTCACACAAAACCTATTTCAAAAAATAATTTATTTATAAATAAATAAGTAGTGAAAATTTCATTAAAATTGCACAATTACTTGATTTAAAAAAAAAATGTAATATGTTTTGGCGAATATTTCATTTCCTATTTTTTAATAATAATTATTACGCCCCCTTCTTTTTGAGCGGTCAAAATTTAACGTAAACATTAATTTAAAACATGATTTTAGGAATTCTATATGAAAAAAATTTTTTAGAATATTTTTTTTTATGTAGTTAAAGTACAGAACACTGAAACCAAACTTTATGGTTACACCATTCAGTCAAAGTTTTCTTAAAAAAACAATAAGAATAAAAACGACAGAAATCAAAGTAATTTTTAAACAACAAACACGGCAAACCTAAAGAGATTAAAAAAGAATGAAAAAGTCTGCTGTTTGTCTTGATTAGTCTAATCTTTTTTCTTTTTTTAACCGTAAATTCTGCCATCATAATGTACAAAAATTATAATACTTAGAACTTCCATTCACCATCCAGATAAGAGTAAGTTTCAGTTATTTGCTTCTTTTTTGTTGTTGTTGTTGTTGTTTTTACTTAACAATTACAGTTAAGTCCCAAAGTTTACAAATCAGATAGTTGGATTGTAGCTAGTTAAAGGCGACATTTTGGGATGTAACCGTTTAGAAAAACACGAAGAGAAAAGAAACAACAAACCCAATAGATTAAAAGAAAAAAGAAAAGGAAAGTTTTGGGGTTTTGTCCAGAATGTCTTAATTATGAAAAATTCCGTTAATTCAAAAATTATGATTAAAGTGAGCGAATGATAGATAGATTGAGAGACTGATGAAGTGTGTGTGTGGTGGGAGGGGGGGGGCATCTTATAATTAAATTTCAATGGATCTAAAGAAAAATAATCAACTGACGAGAAATTTTTGTTTGGATTTTTTTCCTTATTTACAAAAAAAACAACCACAAAAACAACAGAAAAAATAACAAAAAAAAAACACATGCTGTGAAAAATTAGAGAAAACATTTTATGAATTGAGCAAACAATATAATAACCTTTAAACAAATTAAAGTGCTTTTCATAAAACTAATTTGAAATAAATAAATAACATAAAATGTAAAAATGTATATATTTTGAGAGCGAACACCTTGTCAATAAAACTGAAAAGCTTAGAAAAACTCAAATATTTAAAAGTTTTCGTGAAACTAAAACTAATTTTGAAGCATTGAAATCATTTATTGACAAACCATGAAAATTTCTAAAACCCTAGATAAGTAAATCAAAATCTAAACAAACCAAAAATATCAATAATTTCCTATAAAAAATGCGAAATCTCTTACTTGGAAGTTCGTTCTCTATGGAAAAGAGAAAGTTTTAAGATGCTTTCTTGTTGTGATTCGGTTGTTATGGTACGGACTGAATGTTTTCAAAAAACCGCATAAAGAAACTAAAGAAAAGATTTTATAGAAAAAAAGTAACTATTGATTATTTTCTATCCCTTTGAAGCTTTTCATTATTTTTCCCTCTGTCATTTTATTCCTGAATAAGAAATTTTAAAATGTGTTTCCATAGTGACCATATTTTATGCGGGATTAATGTAAACGCCTTGGTTGACAAGTTTCAAGTTTGTCTAATTGAAAATAAGCAGCACTTGTTATGGCTATAATAATAATTTAATGATGATTTTTCGACGAGACAATAATCAGTCCCGATATTTTTGTAAGTGACATTGATTCTTGATTTTTTTTAAAAACTGTACCGAATAATTTAAAACTAAACTTTTTCCCTCGTAAATGTGGTGGTTGTTAAATAAGAGGAGCGGGGTGTCACCTTTGTACAAATAATTATTTTAGTTCTGTTATTTCTTTAAAAATGAATAATTCAAATAGTTTTGTAGTCGTTGATTTTTTATATAACAGAAAAATAGTTTTTGATAGTTTCTGTTCTGTGCTTCATCAATTATTACTTTTTTCAAGAATATTATTTAAAAAATTAAAAGATCAAAGAAAATTCTAATCAAAATTATTAAAAGATGATATTAACCATTTTATAAACCTGTTCTTCTAGCGATCATTTAATTTGACTAAAAGATCTTTGAAATAAATAAGGCGATTTAACTTCAGTTACAGCTGTTATTTGAACTCTGTGTGTGTGTGTGTGTGTGTGTACTTTACTCATTAACACCCATCACTTTTGATTGGAATGAATGAGGGCAGAACCGGATTCGGCTGAACTTGCACAAAGGTGTCAAAATTAGGGTGACCCAGAAAAAACAGAACCCAAATAATTTATTTATTTTCCCATTAAACTAACCTTAAATCCCGACCCCAACCCTAACCCTAACCCCCCCCTAGTTAAAATTAACAATTTTATTACAAAATTTGTGGGTTCTGTTTTTTCTGGGCCACCGGTATACAGAGTGACCCAGAAAAAACAGAACCCACATTATTTATTCATTTTCCCATTAAACTAACGTTAAACCCCAACCCTAACCCTGATCCCTAATCCTAGACCCCATAGTTAAAATTAACAGTTTTATTACCAAATTTGTGGGTTCTGTTTTTGCTGGGTCACCCTAATTTTGACACCTTTGTGCAAGTTAAGCCCGGATTCATTGCCCGATGCCTAAGGAGTCTTTTATAAGAAGAATGTCGACAAAGCAAGGACTAATTCTGCCATGGCCTACTCGAGAGGCTCACTACCTGGGAGGGTTCCCATATTAAGCTGACCTTGTGTCAATCCCATCACCACGGAGAAGGGTAAAATAACATCCCTTGCTATATTCAGTAGGCAGGATGGGAATAACACACACACACACACACACACACACATACAAGGGGCCAGTTTAGCTCAGTTGGTAGAGCACTTGCCTAGGAATTGCAAGGTTCCTGGTTCAATACCTGCTCTCGCCAACTCAGCTTATGAGTAACACAGGGATCTGTATGGTAAAATGAAGAGCTGATGGTAGCAATCTCCTTGGTTTAGCACTAGTGAAAAGGGGATGGACTCCCTCTCTGGCTGATACTGACATTAAGCCACCTATATATGTATATATAGTTTTTTTGAGAATTGAAAATAAAGAGCTTGATTATAGGTGTAAGATCTGTATTCATTTGTTATAGGGTACAATACATTTAAGATGCAATTGTTACCATTGGTCTCAAAGCATTGGTTAGCCACTTATCATCAAGACAACATGCCCGTGAAAGAAATGCAGTGATTTATCAATTTATTTATATATGTATATACATGTTTGAGCAGATTCTTGTATTTCTCCGCTGAAGCTTTGTTTTCAGTCCTTGTGATAGTAACCAAAATAGACCGTTGTTTTCCTCTCAGGTTGTGGTGTTTATTTGTAAATCATTTGTTTCTTATCCACTCTTTCTTTCTCTTTTTTTCTCCGTCTGTTTACGTATGTATGTCACTGTATTCACATATATAGGCATATAACAACAATAAGGATTCACGTACTGAACAGTTGATTCAAGCCCAGACTAAAAATCCCAATATTCTGAAAAAAAGAAAGGGAAATAACTTATGTCCCTTTAGTCTTCTGTAAAGAAAAAGAAGTATCATTAGTGATAATTTTTTTAAATATATAAAATTTTCAGAAAATATGTTGTGCAAAATTGTGCATCTTTAAACTTACATTTTTGGATAGATTAAATAGGTGTGAATACCATCTTAGACATGAATAGTTCCAGATGTTTAAAATTCACTATTAAATTTTTAAGTGATTTAGATTAGGCCAATTGAATGAGAAAAAATACATTTTTTTTGCATTATTTCAAAGAAAAGTATTATATTTAAAACTACGAGGAAAAAAAAACAACAAAAAAAAAAAATGCTACAAGAGGTTATTTTTTGACTTTTAAATTTTCAAATCAATTTTTTCAGGTATTGAATTTTTTAATTTTTTTATATGTTCGTCAGGATTTGATCTTTCTCGAAATGTAAAAATCAGGGACCAAAAAAAAAATTTTCTTCAAATAACCCCCCCCACACACACACACACACACTCTGAATTGATAAACAAAACCTTTTTTTTTAATTTTTTTTTAATAAAATAAGCTATTCATTATAAACTTAAATCATCAATGAATAAAGTAATGAAAATTTCATTGAAATCAGACAATTCCCTGAATTTTTGGTAATAGTTTGAAAATTTAAAAAAAATTTATTATCTTCCCTTTTGCAGGAAGAAAAATCCAGAGAATATTTTAGATATATGAACAAAAATTTATATCCAAAAAAGATGCAATAGAAACATTTATCAAGATATTCATTATTGAATAAATGAGTGTTAAAGAAGAAATGTTTCCATGTTGATTAAAGTTGAATTAAAGTTTTTATATTCAAATATTAATATTGTTTGAGGAAAAGGTTTTGATAAATGAATTTATTTTTAATAAAGAAAATATTCAGTCCATTTTGTGGCATTTTGATATCTTGGCACATTGTGATATGGGGTCAAGTCAAAAGCATTATACAGTCTGAGTTCATTGCTAAACTGGTCTTTTAAAAAAAAAATGATGTAGATTGAAATGTCTTCTCAATGTTTTTTTTTTTTTCTTTCTGCTTGTTTGTTCAAAAAGACAAAGCAATATGATTTTTTTTTTAAAAATTTATTTGAATTTATCCTTTAAACAGAGTTTGCATTTTGGCAGGATCCTATTTTGGGATATATAGGAAGTTGGGGTAATTTTATTTGTTGTTATGGTTGTGGCAAATATGTTGCAACATTAAAAACTAACAATGACACAATCTTGGGCTATACGGGCGGTCGGAGAGGCCCCCTCCGATCAATCGGCTGGTCACGTCAAGCCCTAGCACCTATATGATTTTCCCAACCCTATTGCCCTTATGGCAAGCCCCAATCCCTTTTTATCATATGGGTGCTAGAAGGCGGTGGCTGCGGGTCTACATGTCCTGGGAATGACGTTAAACTCTATCTGATGGTGAGGTTCCAGTTCTGGAGGTTTGGGGAATGTGGAGCACCCCTTCATCACCATTGCTCCCTGGTCCACTCTGACCCGGAGTGATAGTACCTGTTAGGGTCCCATCTACGGGTTAAATAGAAAAATGTATTTATAAAAAAATTGTATTATCCATTAAGAATTGATTTATTTCAAAACTTTATCGGCATTAAATGACCCACTGAGGTTGATATGCCATAAAACAAAACAAACCAAACTAACACTGACACAATGCATAGACATATGTCACAGTTGTGAGGCCACAAGCACTCAGTTGAAAGACACGGGAGACTAGGATGAAATAAAAGAAGAAAGTGCTGAGCCAGAGGTATAAACAAAAGATCCACAAACACGAACAAATAAGATATAATTTTTGTTGCAACAGTCATGAAAAGAAAAAAAAAGAGACATGTCTTGTATGGGATCAAACATGTAGACTGTGCAACAATAGGTATCATTTTGCACTGAAGTGACCAAAGGAAAGTGTCCCAGGGTAAAATCCACATGGGTCAAAACCAGGTATATATATTTACCAACCCCTCCGCACGAATAGGATGCAACACAAGGTCAATTTCTTTAGCGGAGTTTAACAGGTTTGAATTCAGAGTTTTCCTTCTCCTAGACCGGTTGCCTAACCAAGGTTAAAGAGCCCAGTCTGCCCTACTATTTACCCATAGCTGGAGAGAGAGTAGGATCCATACCTTTCCCAAGGGTATTAGCGCTAAGTGAAATACAATTACCACGTCCAGGATTTGAACTCGGGGCAATGAGTCCATTTCCCATGACTTTAACCATTACACCACGCGCTTCAAAACCAGGTATAAAGTCAATCAGATTTCATCTGATTTTTCTAGTGACACCAAACATGTGTTATGTGGGAATTCTGAAAGAGAAAAATCACATAAAACAATAGATACTAACATGTCATTGAATGAGAGAAAGGTGTAATTTCAAGTGGACTGTGATGCCAATGTAAACGTGATTAGAAGTATATACAGTATATATTTCACGTAAAAATAGGCACATTTCATCACTGTTTGATGGCTCCACGGACTGGCGCATTGCATGTGACTTAGAACATCAACTCGTTTTTCCAACTGAAATAACGTTAACGGCCCAGCATCCTGATATTGTCATTTGGTCTGTTAATCAAAAGGAAGTTTTTATTGTTGAATTAACAGTTCCATTTGAGGAAAATCTTTTGGGATAAGTGTAAGTGCTGAAATATTTTAGAAGCATCTTCATCTTGCTCGTGATGGATTGAATGGAGTCACATGAATCATAGTCTTTTGAAAGGGGTCCAAAAATTCAAATATTTTAGAAGCATCTTCATCTTGCTCTTGATGGATTGAATGGAGTCACATGAATCATAGTCTTTTGAAAGGGGTCCAAAATTCAAATATTTTAGAAGCATCTTCATCTTGCTCTTGATGGATTGAATGGAGTCACATGAATCATAGTCTTAATTGTGCTTATGCATCATTTGAAATTAACTTAATTGTTATTAAGAATACATTTTATGATATTTTCATGTTAAAATGTGCAGTTGTATTGATCACGGTGAAATGAAAATGGCCAACAGATGGCTCCCTCAAAGTGAAAGAAACAAGGGGAGGTTACTCTCATTTATGTAGCTAATGTTCAGATTACCTGACGGTCTACCAGATCCTGTTATCCACCAAGTTGAAGCACCTGCTTGAATCAAAGAACTACAGCAACTTTACAGTAAGAGACAATACCTTGCAAGGTTTATGTGCTGTGACTATGCATGCTTATGGAATCTATCCAACAACTAATTCATAAAGATGTTACCTGAATGTAGTCTCACATACATAATGTATCATTTGCAGAATTGAAACAACTTATCACAGTAGCACAGGTACTTACCTATATCCCCCCCCCTCCTGGATAGAATACAAATAAGAAGGGATACAACATAAATTAATTTAAATTAAACAAGAAACAATATTTTTAACCAAAAAAAACCCCAGAAAACTCAAAGGTTATCTCCTGAAAAAAAAAAAAGGCTATTTAACAAAATTATTTTCCCCAAAACTGAATAATTGGGGTGGCATTGTAAATCAAGAAAAATAACAAAATTCCCCCCCCCCAAAAAAAAAAAAATATCAAAAGAAAAAGAGTGCACAGTAAATTTCTAAGGAGGTAAATTTTCATGTCAGTGACTGTCCAAAAAAAAAAAAAAAAAAAAAAAATGAAAAAAGAAGTGGCATAGCACTATTAAGGGCAGGAACCCCAGGACAACTCTAAAACCACATCACCAGTCCAAATGACAAAGGCAAATCTGCAGTTAAGAGTGCAAATCACTTCATGTGGAAGAACAAAGACACCTGTACAGACCCATTTCTTACACTGCTAGACTTCTGAAATACTCACAGGCGCAGACAGGCTACTACAATGGTCACACATAGTCTATCTGCATTTAATGAAGGTGACATTGTTAGAACGCGCCTGTACAAGAAAGGTGAACATGTGTGGGAGACAGGTGTTACAAAGGTGTTGACAAGACAATCAATCATATAAAGTTATCAGAACATCTAACGATGTAAAAGATGTCATTAGCAAAGGTCATCTGAGTCACCACAATTGGTGGAGGAGCACGCACTGACATGTCAAATGCTACCCACTTTAGAGGACACTGGTCCCAACTTGCAGTATGCAAGTACCACAGTGTATCTTACTATTGGGAATAGCATTCTCACCACCTGTAGCTATTCTATCCAGGAAGAGTAGCTTGACAAAACCCAATGAATTTCAGTCTCTGTGTAGAACCCTCACCCACACTGTAAGAAGAGGTTAGGCAACCATCATACTTGAGGGGTTATGTAAAATGACACTGTTGTCATGACAATAAGGACAATGAACTTCATCTATAAAGGGGGGGGGGGTGTTACATTATAATTTAATGTATGCTCCATACCTACTTCCTGTAAGGGTAGGGCCCTCCACCCCATTACTTGTTACTCTGAATAAAAGTCAGTCCTCGACAAGTGCTTCCTCTCTCTTTCGAA
>CM042166.1:44035582-44220582 GCA_023376005.1 Doryteuthis pealeii | reverse complement strand
AAATGAAAAGGTTTAAGTGATAAATTCCTGAAGATAAAACTCATTTGTCAATTATTTGAATTGCAATGTTATTGTTATAATTAATGATTTTTGTTATAATTTGTACTTTCTTTGCTTTATGACTTTCTGTTTATTAAATGTTAGCTTTGAAAATTCTTTAATTTTGGAAATGGTTAACCTGGTGTTATATAATAATAATGAAATTTATTGTGTACAGTGCTCAGGTGCACCACAACTCATCAAAGTCTCATGTCAAGTACACAGAATAATATATTAGTGTCAGGAACATGAACAGTTTACAATAGTAATATGCATGTATGTGTGCGCGTATGTGCATATGTATGTGGAGAGTGGCATCACGTATAGTGTCAGCGGACTACAGAAAGCATGGAGGCTTTGAAAGACTCAGTGCTTCGGCAGCCTACAACAGATGCGGGCAGTTTATTCCATGTCTCCGCAACTCTGAGTGTGAAAAAATGTTTCCGAAAGTCACATGAGCAGTGCTGTTTTCTGACTTTGTGGGCATGCCCACGTGTGTTAGAAAGATGGAGATCAAAAAGGTGCTCAAGGTTGCTGTTGTTAAGATGATTAATGACCATATGAGCGTTTACCAGGTCAGTTGCCAGATGACGAACTTTCAATGAATCCATTCCCAGAACTTTCAATGAATCCATTCCCAGGGCAGCGAGACGTTCAGAGTATGGCAGATGCCTTATGGAGGGTATTCGTTTGGTTGCACGTCTCTGTACAGTTTCTAGGAGGTTAATATTCTGGGCAAGATAGGGGTTCCAGACCAGTGATGCAAACTCCAATGATGCAGCAGAATAAGTAATTGTGCTGGATCTGACTTTTGTTTCATAAAATTTAGATACTAAGGTGAGTCAAAAGTTTTGCAATATTTTGGTAATGGGAAGCACAATTCAGCAGCTCCAGATGATTTTGCTGAGTTTGTAAAGGTGACAAACTGGACTGTGAGATACTCTATTCACCAGATTTTCCTCTATGGCTTGTAGCATAACCTTGAAATCCATTTGACCTTGCCTGATTGTTGAGATTTTTGCAACCTGATTGAAGTTTCTTGAATCATCTGGTTACATGATAATTTTAATACAACAGGTCTATATTCAGTCTGGCCATTTTACAAATGCATTATCTATAACTTAAAAATCATTAATGTTCCAAATTTTATTCAAACAATCAAACTTCTTCTTTGTAGTTTTGATGTTTTTATAAAATTGCCAAAATCATTGTGTTAGTAAGAATTGTCCAAACAATATTTTGTATCAAGACATCTAATTTTGATTTAAAAAGAATAAAGGCGGCAAAATTATTCCAATATGAATATTAGATATTTTATATTTATAATCAAATATACGTTTTTTTGCTTACTTGAATCATGGCCATGTTTCAGGCAAGAATTAGAAGAAATCTTTGATAGTGAAGAAACAGCCTGTGAATATGTGGAAGAAATTTTGAAAGAAATCCTTCTGAAGTCTTATGATGTTTACCTGAAAAAACAGTTGCTGCCTTATACTGTGTCTGCTGCTAAAGATGCCCTTCTCCTTGTTGTAGAAGTAAGTTTCATTTCTTTTAACTTCAATCATATTGAATGGATTTGTGAAATCTTGGTCTGTCATTCTCATCTTTGTAGATATTTAGCAAAAATGGGTGGCATTGTGGATTTTATGAATTTTTTTATTTTATTTATCTGGTTTTATGAGATGAGGCTTGACAATTTGTATTATTTAGATTTTTCAGACTGTTACAAATGAAAATAACATAAAACTATCTAACAATGGATTAAACAAAGAGTTTGTGGTTATTTCCTATAAGTCTAACATAAACAAAGGGGAACCATTCTTGACTGATAAATTATTTATTTTCCCATTAAACTAACCCTAAACCTAACCCCATCTTCTTTTTTCCTAGTAGATCAATAAATAAATAAATATTTATTCCTTTTGGTTCCCCTTTGTTTATGTTAGACTTATTGGAAATAACTGGGTTTGGTTTGATGTTCTGTGAAGAAAGTGTGAAGGCTCTCGATTAATGACATGAAGGCTCCCGAGTTTGACAAAAAGGATCCCAACATTGACAAGAAGCACCTGAATAAGGCCAGAGGGCACATCAATGAAGTATTGTGTTTATAGCAATAAAGATGAGGTTTATTTTACCAGTACCCCACGCGTACCGAGTCAGGCACGAAGGCCCTATTTATGTGGGACCATGGTGGCGGGTAGAAAAATTGCGTCGATCCCGTCGGCATTCCCCCTCAAGGGGGGCGCCTCAGGCGCTGGGCAATAAACCCAGCCCTGCCCCTTTAAGTCAAGGGGGCAGGTATTGCTTGGAGGGATGGCCCTCTGGGATCAACGCTATTAATTTACCATCTCACCGGTCCAGTGGCCGAAGCGCACTGGACCCCCGTCCCGAAAGACGGGTTGGAGGCATAGGTATAGCAATAAAGATGAGGACAACAGTCTGAAAAATCTAAATAATACAAATTCTTTTTTGTCTGTTTGATTTTGTATATGTTTAGTAAGAATCCTCATCATTTGATATTAGTCACCACTTGTACATCTGAATTGGTTATATCCTTTGTGTATATCAATTGCAATTTTTCAAGGAATGTTTAAATGTTTAGACCATTTGTTTCAAAACTTTGCGAACTCTTGTCAGTTGAAATCTGTCGGTTGGAGGTTTACAGTTGAAAATTTAAATTAATATCATGAATTCAAAGTTAGGATAATTGAGCTCTATTAAATAATGCCTATACCAAATTGGATGGAACATTTATTGTGAATTGAACACAATATGGTCAAAGCTTCAAGACAGTTTGTCTCTACTGAGCAAGTTAACAGAAGATCCATTGTCTGGTTGGTCCTATTTCAAATCACCAGGAGCAACATTGACATTTATTCATCCAATGAATGATAAGTGTAGGTTAAGAGTCGGTTCTAGGAAATCAACATTTTACCCCAACATCAAACCTGACACTTGTAGCAGAGAAAAATATCATCCACTACACAGCTATCATAAGATCGTGCTAACAGCATGGATACCTATGACTCTTTTAAAAAGTTATAGAATATAATTATTCTACACTGACCTGTAAATGAATATACAATAAAAAGGATTTTTAAAGGTAAAAAGTTGTTCATTATTAGAGTTTATTAATTACTGTCTAAAAACTAAATTCTAAAAATAGGGGTCTCTCGAGAAAGAATCATTCATTTAAAAAAAAAAGGTATTGAAACTACTAGTCCAAACTTTTTGAACACATGCTATTTTAAAAATCTTTTCTTAAACCCAAAATTATTAGCTGTACTTTTTCTAGAATATTTCTTTATATTTGGGAGAAGATTTAAGTGATTTCAAATTTGTAAAGTGAAATAAATTTATTTTCAGTATTTGATTTGTCCAACATTCAAACTTGATCTCAAATGAAGAGAGTTCATTTCTTTCATTTTTATGTGTAGGCTCATGATGTAATGTAAGTGGGGATTGATATTTAACAGTGGAACCAAGACTAATAGTGAATAAATGAAATCTCTACTTGTAATGTTATAACAATACTAAAATTATTTCTTGATATTTTATATCTTCTATGTCCAACAAGTCAAATACATAATCAAATATGTTTATTATTAATTAAAGAATGATCTCACTTTTGGGTTTTGTAAAGCAAGTTTTACTTCACATATTGATAAAAAAAAACAAAAAAAAACAAACAGCGTTTTTCATTAAATATTTGGATTAATTTATATTTTATTCATATATTTCAGTGGAACTTTCTACACAGAGATGAATCCCAGGTCTCTCCAGTTATGCAACCTGGCTGGACACCAGATGATGGTAAGACATTTTATTTGTGATTTTCAGAAACTATTTCCTGGGAAAAAAAATAACCAAATTAATGTAATTTGAATTTCTTTTGACTTTTCACTTCACAAAAGAAATAACCTTAGTCAGAAACCATTTACTTTTAATCCTGGAATGCAACACAAGCTGCTGTTTGTGTTTTACAAATATTCATTGGTGTTTGATATGATATTATTTGGCCATTGTCTTCTGTGATGAAATAGTTTCAAATGTAAAAAAAAAGATTCTTTCATTTTCTTGTGTATCAATTACTGATCAATTTCAATTCAGTGCAATTTTAAAAAGAGTTAATGGATTTATCTCCCTTGATTTATCTCCCTTGAACCAAACAAAATTGGATGATAGCAATTTTTTTTTTTTTTAGTCCAAGGTCAGATTGCTTGTGTTAATTAAAGAAAATTTAAATTTTGTCCATGGTTAATAAAGAGGAAAAAGTAAGCGTGATACTACACAAGACTCTTATATACATACATTGCTTTCTGAAAAAAAAAAAAAAAAACAACATAAAAACAGACACCAGCTTAATTTAAGAAGTATCTTCTTCAAAATTTTAAAGAAACATTTTCCCCCCGAAAACAAATTACATAAGATTTTTAATAAAAACATCATAAAAATTATCTTATAGTTGCATGCCAAACGTTGATAAATATATATAAACACATCTAATATCAAAAAAATAAATAAAAAGAAAACAATCCTAATATGCTTCCATGTAATTCCCCCCCCCCCAAAAAAATAATAATAAAGAGTTATGCCCCCTCAATTATAAATGTTGTAGCCGGTGTCTGATCTATAAAGCCACAGTATTCAGCAGAGATAATAGAAGAATGATCTATTTTGGATCTACAAAATTTAAAAAAAAAAAAGGTTTTATAATCACACATCTAGTTTCAATAGTATAGAATATATCTGTCCAAATGTGTCTGGGATATCAAAAATAATACAGTACAGACCCCATAATAAAATGGGAAATTATTAAAAGATCCTGACCTTATAACCCAGGGGATAAATTCTGCCACCTATGCTCTGAGGAAAAATTAATGATAGTGTGCTATATCAACACCAGTGAACTTTTGAACCAAAGATCAGAAATTTTTGCTAAAATGCATGCATAAACAGAAATGGCAATTTTTGACAATCCCAGCTAAATTGTTTGATATATATATATATATATATATATATATATATATATATGGGAGTAAATATGGAAATTAATTCCGACAATATAAAGAAAATTTGAAAAAACAAGTGTTCCGAAAATGGGGTGAATTTAATAATCGATGTTTAAAACATTTCGGTTACATTGAACCTTCATCAGGATGTCTCTTGGGGTGAAGAAAATGATGGATGTTTTTATATGTGACAGGAGATGAAAATCTTTTTAGTTATGTAACTGTATGTTATGTATATATATATATATATATATATATATATATATATATATTGTTAAATATTGCAGCCATTTTCTGTCTGCAAGTTTTGTCCTTTGTTTTTTCGTATTGCCGGATTATTTTGTAATATCTGGCGAGAATTGGCTGATGTATTTGCCATATGTCAGATATTACAAAAATAATCCGGCAATACGAAAAAAACAAAGGACAAAACTTGCAGACAGAAATGGCTGCATTATTTAACAATATATGCCTACAAGAAAAAAAGCTGCCTAAATACACACACATCTTTGAAATGTCAAAAATGATTTCATCTAAACTTTGTATCAGAATTTTCTGCATTGCTCAAATTTGTAATGAAAAAGATTTCAAAAAATGAAAAGGTTTGAGTGATAAATTCCTGAAGATAAAACTCATTTGTCAATTATTTGAATTGCAATGTTCGTGATTTTTGTTATAATTTGTACTTTCTTTGCTTTATGACTTTCTGTTTATTAAATCTTAGCTTTGAAAATTCTTTAATTTTGGAAATGGTTAACCTGGTTTTGATTTAATTCAAAGAATGAAAGGAATTTTGTAGAATGATCAACTAAGATTAATGCAATTTTCTCTTTTGATAATGTTTGTATTTTATTTCAGATCCTGCTCGTCCACTAATTGATAATTGGGCACCTGGATATTTTATCTCACCTGATGAAAAATCAGAAGAGGATATTGTAGAAGAGCCATCTTTGCCAAAATTAGATGAAGAAACAGAAATGTCAAATGCCACCAGAAGTTTAAGGTAAGTGAAGAAATTGAAGATAAAAAAAAATGAAATTTGTGTTTCAGGAAGAATCAAAAGAGTAGATATGAAAATATAACAATAGACAATGATAATGATATATGATATTTTATAACATTTACCTGTAATATTGTAATACCATGTTTCCTAAAAAATAAGACCTAGCATGATTTGCAACTACTAGTAGTAATAGTATATTTTAAGTCATTTGAGATGCATTTTTCTTTTGTTATACCATAGGTTTTATTTTTGAATAGTTATAAGCATTAAAACATACCAATCTCCTGTTATATAAGATACAGGTTCAAGTCTCATTCAAGATGTCCGTTTGTTCTAAATTCTTGTATTTTAACATTGAATGCTAAAGAATAAATTTGCTGAAAATTTTGAGATAAAAATAATAAAATTTGGGTTCTGTTTTTTCTGGGTTACCCTGTATACCGTTGACCCAGAAAAACAGAACCCACAAACTGTTAATTTTAACTAGAGGGGTAGGGTTAGGGTTTGGAGTTGGGGTTTAAGGTTAGTTTAATGGGAAATTAAATAAATTATTTGGGTTAGGGTTAGAATATTTAAATATGTATTTTGGTAAACCTGTATGTCTTTTCCAGGAGCCGTAAGGGATTTCCGTTCGAGCGGTTCCGATATGGGGGATCGATTTACTATAAACTTATACGAGGAAATGAGCACCCATGAATAAACAAAAAGATTCTGCAATTTTGTTTTATCTTTCTTTTTTTTTGTTGTCATAGACTGACATAAAACATCAGTCAAGTTATTTGTTATTATTTTGATTCATGTTGAGATGTGTCCTTCTTCTTGCAGAGAATCTCCTCTTAACAAATCCCAAGACAGAAGTATTTCTCGTACACCCACTGGATTCCAACCGGTTGATGAACCTCTTTTGTCCCAAGAAATTTGCTTTCTTCTTGGCTCAGATATTACAGATCCAAAAGTCACCAAGGTAATTTTATTAATGTTCTTATCAAAGGCATGAACTCTAAATCTCTTACACCAATCTATACATAAATAAACAATATTACCATAGTGGAAACCAAAACTTTAAAAATAAACTAGAATGAAATTGGCAAATTTGTCTGAATTTTTAAGATGAGGCTTGATAATTTGTAGAATATTGCTCTCATTGTTATTGTTATGTACGTAATGTTTTGGTTAATGTGCCTTCTGGCCTTCTTCAGAAAGAAAGTTCCCGATTTGGACAACAAATACCTGAAGAAGACTGGAGGGCACATCGGCCAAGACATTGTGTATATAACAATAAAGATGAAGACGATAGTCCAGTAAATCCAAATAATAGAAATTGGCAATTATTGGGGAAAAAAAACAATCATTTCCCCTCTTACAGCTAATAAGAACTAATGTTGAAATAAAAAAATTAGTTGCTGAAATCTACTATATTTTAATATATATATTTACCAACCCCTCCGCACAAGCAGGATGTGACACAAGGTCAATTTCTTAAGCAGAGTTTAACAGGTTTGAATTCAGAGTTTTCCTTCTAGACTGGTTACCTAGCCAAGGTTAAAGAGCCCAGTCTGCCCCGCTATTTACCCATAGCTGGAGGGAGAATTGGATTCATACCTTTCCCAAGGGTATTAGTGCTATGTGAAATTCAAACAGCTTCGTCCAGGAATTGAACTTGGGTTGTCCATTTCCTATGACTCTAACCATTAGACCACACACCTCCATTATATTTTAATATAAAGTAGATTTTAACAACTAGTTTTTCTCTATCCTTGACATTTGATATTTTCTTATATTTCTTAAGTTTAGTTTAGCATGGCCCAGAACCAAAAAGGAGAGAAATATATTGGAAGATTGTATAGAACCAATATTTCAAGTGGAGAATTATTTGAAGCTTTGCTTACAATATTCTATTTTTTTTATCTTGACTTAATCCCTGATGCATTAGACAGCAGTCAATAATCACCCACTTTCTCTCATATTAAATATTTTCACCATGGCTAAATTGTTATTTCCATTATCTTATAAATTCATTTTCATTCATTCCATTGTTCCAATTTTCTTCATGCACCTTCTTCATGTTGTTTCTCTTGATTTTTTATGGTTCTCTTTTGAATTCTTTCCATCTTTGAGGTCTTCAGAATTTCCAGCAACCAAAATAGTTTATGTTTTTCTTTATGTCTTTTTTTTTTTGCAGGTGAAAGGAAAGAAAGGTGAAAAAAGGCCCAGATCTGCAAAGAAGAAAATGACTAAAGTCAGACAGCATAGCCATTATGAGTTACTACAAAAGGCCAGTGTTAGTCGAATGTCTGAGACACTGAGTCAGGCTGAAAGGGTGGAACAACGCAAAATGGAAGAAGCTCTTCAAGAGTTGGATAATATTCCACAACATGGCACAATGCTGAACCAACTCAATTTCCAAAAGGTGAAACCAATGATCTTTTTTTTAAGAATGAAATAATTATAACATTTTTAAATCTTTGAACTCTTTGACCCCAGTTACCCAGGTACAATTGAGCTCACAAAATTCACACACACAAAAAAAGCTTTTTATCAAAAGAAAGACTATCAACTGTTACTATATTAAACCATTCAATTTTAGTATTTGATGTGAACTCCTCCAGATTGAAATATTGGGCTTTCACTGTATATTATTATTATTTTAAAATATATTAAAATAACACTGTCTGATATATATATATATATATATATATATATATATATATATATATATATATTATATATATTAATATTTATATTTTTGCTTGAAGGCAATTACAATGCACATATCGCATAAAATTCGATAATTATAGAAGATAATAATGACAAGTGAATTTCGCAAAGTAATGTCATTGTCATTATTATCTTCTATAATTATCAAATTTTATGCGATATGCACATTGTAATTGCCTTCAAGCAAAAATATAAATATTAATATATACTTTATTCAACGATGCTTCTAAAATAAACAAACATCCAAAAATCTTATATATATATATACACACACACACACACACACAAAATCTCTTGAAAACTGTTGGCATTTAGCTTTCAAGTTTACTTTAGTCAAACCAGATTAAAAAGCAAGAAATGTTATCTACAGAAGTGGAGGGAAATAGGAGCAGGGCCAGTCCAGCCTCTTAGGGGTCCTAAACAAAATTTGATATGGGCCCCCAACCTCACATTGATACAAACAATATTAGTTATTGTCAATGTTTGACACTTAACACATCTACTGTGAAAATATATCAAAGATTTTATTGCATACACTATCAGTTTTGACAGCATATGTAGTATACTAGCTGACATTAAAGATACTAGTAATTGAATAAGGAATAAGATTTGATTAAAGAATTCTAAAGAAAGAATAAAATGAAATTTAAATGAGGAATCTAAAAATCATTCTTGACTGAAAGCTGATTGATTTTTTGAGAATTGGTTTAATAAAAATGTCACCAACAAGATTTTTGCCAAAATCTGTGGCACAATTTTGGTGCTAAGAACATATAATTCCTTGTTTCTCCATTTTATGTGAGTAGATAAATATATGAAAGAATTATAATACCTTAAATTTGTATATTTTTCTATGTTTAGTTAGAAAGTGTGAGAAATAATTTTTCTGAGTTTATTCTTAAATATATAAATATGTAATAAATAAAACAAGATGTTATTATTCTATAAATTGATTTTTATAATATATATATATATAATATATATATATATATATTTGGGAATAAAAGGCCTTAAATACCATGGGTATTTCCATTCACGAGTATGCTCACAAGCTTCTTCAGACCACTGATATATAAGAGAAATAAAATATATCAGTGGTCTGAAGAAGCTCGTGAGCATACTCGCGAGTGGAAATGGTCCATAACCACGATACCTATGGTATTTAAGGCCTTTTATTCCCAAATAACTTTGCTCTGTTTACAATCATTAAATATTGAGCTCTCACACGGAACCTGAACTCTACAACAAACTACTGGTAGAGAATTAGGACCCGCCTAGAATCACCTTGTACCAAGAAACTTGGTACCGCACCAAAGTATATATATATATATATGTACTTATAAAGGAAGAAGGGAATGTCCTAGAGTCATGGAATATTCATGATATTCTATATATTTATCTTGCTGTTGAACACATGGTACCTTATTTGTTGAGCTATTTTTTAATCCTACATTTAATAAAAATATTTTTTTAAATTGTCTTCTTGGTTGGGCCAAAAACATTTCATCACTCCCTTATGTATACATGAATGCACAAACACAGACACACACACATATTGGTTAATTTGCTTTTAGAAGTTAATTTTTCTGTTTGTTTTTTTATTAATTTCTGATATATTTCAACATTTTAGGTGCGTGACGGACGTCCTCCGGGTATCAAAGATGTTTTTTATGACAATGAAGGAACTGTTGTTGGTGTAATCAAGTTAAATCCTGATAAACTCCCATCAAACAGGTTTGTATTAAATGACCAAATACATAAAAGCAACTTCTATTTTACTAATACCAATGTCTTTGGTATTTCAATGGTACTTTCTTGGGCACAGTGTCTCCCACAAAAAGAAATTCATTAAAAATAACATGTTGACATTTAAATAAATGAAAATCAAATTTCACACTAAAATGTAGTTTATATGGTTATTGAATATATAGAATCTTAAAAGATTTTATCTGTGATTGAATGGCTCAGTTGATCTCAGTTAAAACTGGAATAAAGTTAAATTGAATTTACTGTATTTGACGGCATATAAAATGCATGGGCATATAAGACACTCCCCCCCCCCCCATTTCAGCAGGTCAGATTCAGGAAAAAAAGTTTAAAAAATTCAAGACCTGTGTCTATTTTTCTTCGCCACCATACGCTCCTGTTAACCTTGATTATAACAATACCAGCAATAAAATAAGGATGCATGGAGTTTAGGGTAGGCAAAAGTACTGAACGTAAGCTGGGTTAGTGAGCTTTATAGAGAAGATTAGCCTAGGCCTACGGGAGGTCTCAAACTTCACCTATGATGTATAAGACGCAGGGCAATTTTTTGAGCCAAAATTTTGGAAAAAAAGTGCTTCCTATATGCCGTCAAATACGGTAGTTGAAAAGTGGATGCGATTATCTGAAGTAATGTAATGAAACAAAAACTTAAACAATAAAAGATATATTATTGTTAACTAGTACAAAATTTTTGAAGCATATTGCTTGAGGGGTGGGAGTAAAAAATTCAATGTCAGCGAGTTTGTACCCTAAGTAAGTAAAATCAAATTCATTAAAGGATAAAAAAATAAAACAATTTGAAATGTAAACTTTAAATATGTATTAAAATAAAACAAACTATATATAGATATATAATACCAGTCATGTATTTATTAAAAGTTGTTTTAAAAAACAATGAGGACTGTCTAATGTTGTATGTTCAAATTTGAGTGTATTTCTATGTTATGACGATTTTGGGTAATGTGACGTAAGCAGTGACGTAGTTTTTGTTACAGACAAAAAACCGGAAGTGAATCTCCATTATTAATAGAAATGAGATGCAAAACCACTTATGTTTTACTTTGTCTTTCTGGGCTTTTGAGAATTCAGAAAGAAGAGACTAGTTCATCAGGTCATACTGGCAGCATGGATATCCACGACTCTCTATCACCAACTGTAGATATCAGGTCATTGCCCCTGGGTGGTTGTCTGTGCAGCATCCAGAATCTGCAGAGATCTGATTGATGTAAGTCTTTGCTGGTCAGCCCACACTGGTGTGTCCATGTGTAGTCTAGCAGTGTCTCCAGCATGTCTTGCTCATCTTACTTGGATGGTTTGTGTGATAGGGGATAAGCTGCTTTCTTGTGGGGCGATGTTTCCAAGATTTGTTTAAGATAACATGCAGCATCCTTGTGTAACTCCCATCTAGCTTTTTCTCTTGGGTCCAAGTGGTGCAGCCATACAGCAGTACTGATATGGCTATAGTTTGGAATAATTTTCACTTTATCTTATAAAGTATTGTCTACTCATACAAAAAATGGATTGTCCCTTAACCAGACCATAATAAACTTTTAAGAAAAGAGAATAGGAAAAAATGGTTATAAAAGCAAAAATAGTTGTTCACAGATAATTGTAATAAAAAAAAAGATTTTTATAAACACAATTGAAATCCTCCTTTCTTTTCTTGGGTTTTTGTATTAAAAAAATTAATATTTCATCACTTTATACTAATTGTTCTATAAAGAGTAAATTTCGACTTTATTAGATGGATGAGTTAAATGAAAATTTTTCATGTGTCCTGTCACATGTTAAATGAAATCATTATACTCACTTCTACAAACAACACAGTCCACAGGTCTGACTTATATATTGGCTGCATGTGATGTGTAATAATCCCATAACTTATTTGGTTATTGGTGTGCCATGATGAATAATTCATCTTCATTTCATATGGTAATAGGAATTACTTTGTGGTGGTGCTCATCTCCTCTGTAAGTAACATGCAACAGATTGTGGTAATAAAGGACTATTTGCTCGTAAATTCCGACCATAAAATAAACTGAACCCCCATTTTATGTCCGTGTTTTTGCAATAAATGTTTTATTTTTCTTGCACCCGTTATGTTACAATACAAAATATATTTTATTTATTTATTTTAATATTCATTTCAATGTGTATATTCTAAAAGCTTTTATTTTGTGAGAATGTTTAGTTTTAAAGTGGGGGTTCGTTTTTACACTTCAACTTTTTACTCGTAAATTCCTACCATAAAATGCCCAAGCCTAATTTTATGGCTGGGATTTACAAGTAAAAAGTTGAATATTACTTTTTGTTGTTGTTATTTCTTTTCTTTTTGGCTTTGGTACTCTAAAATAAAAACGTCAGATTTTAATCATCATCGATGAAAAAACAAAATTACGGTCATAAAAGGAGGATCCAATTTATGCCTAAATTGTAAAACGAGCCCCCACTTTAAAACTAAACATTCTCACAAAATAAAAACTTTTAGAATATGCACATTGAAATGAATATTAAAATAGATAAAGAAAATATATTTTGTATTGATACATAACGGGTGCAAGAAAAATAAAATATTTAATACAAAAACACGGACATAAAATGGGGGTTCAGTTTATTTTATGGTAGGAATTTATGAGCAAATAGTCCTTTATTACCCAGATTGTATTGGGTTACATGGTATTAGCAACAAGGAATAATTAGCCTGACCTAAAAAGCTAAAACTAAAAGGCTCCAACTATCCTGTACTGAATAAGAAACAGTGAAACTTTAATATTTCACTGATCAATATAATTTCATAAAGTTTGATAAATGTATAAAAGAAACCATTTTTAATACTTTGTACAATAAATTTATGACAATTATTAAAATTATTTGTACTTTTTGTGAAAATTTGTTTTTTCCATTTTTCATTTAAAAAATGAATAATGGATGATTTTATTGAAAAAAAAATATCTAAAAGTTATATACAAAGTATGAAGAGATGTAATAAACATGTCTGCTTATGTCAGTTTAGTTATTTTTTAATCTTTGAAAGGCAATAAACAAACAAAAATGGACCATATGACCTTTAGGCACCCCTTTTGAAATCTTTATTCATAAGGACATGTTTTACAATTACACCGTCCAAATTTGGTTGTTTGTTAGGGGTTAGGGTTAGGGGTTAGTTTTATAATTAAAAAAACTCTAAAAATCGTCTGTTAACAAACAACCGGATTTTGATGGTGTAAATGAAAAACATGTCCTTATGAATTGAGATCGCAAAAGGGGTGCCTTTCATAAGGTCATATGGTCAAAAAAATGTTAGTTTAAAACATTTATTCTAAAATCCACCTGCATTACAAACATTTTTCTTTTTAATCTTTTTTCAAGGGTGAAAATTGAATACCAATTACCAGAACGTGAAAGTGGTCTGAATAAATTAGACAAGAAGAGGATCAGATACAAAGACAAATCAACACGTAATTCACCTCAGTCGACTTATCAGAGACACCCCTTTGGTCAGTCTATCATTTTTCTCTTCCCAACACTTTCTATACAACTTGTACTTTTTTTGCTTTTCTTTAAACATTAAATGGACAAGTTTATTTTTTCTTAAATTGTAAATACATGCTAAACAGTTTGACACAGTACCAATGTAGTAAAATACCTCATTTAGTTGTAGGGATGTTGAAAAAATTCAACTTTAGAATTCTTTCATTAATTCCAAGTTATTCCAACTCCGTAGCAGGATAAGAATAGTTTGATGCCCGTGTAACATTGGTTGTGGGAACTAGGGTTATTTCTTTCTTCATTGTAGTTGAAAGTTTATACTTTATTTGAAGTGTTGGTTGGAGAGAGAATGAGAGATTGAACAAAGGATGAAATTTCTTCTTCAGTCAAACAAGGAAGCCATTTTATTTGACCACATTGAAAGGCAGGAATGTTTTAATACTTTTGACTCCTCATTGTAACTAACTGGTTACTTTATGTTTTGATTGTCATCTTACTGAACTAGAGAGAAAACATGACCCTTGATTATGTCATCATGACCATATTTGGTCAATTCATATGAATGAATATCAGAAATGATTTATTATCTACAACATTGCAAAGAATCAATAACATTCCAAATATATTTTGGTTGATTGATTTTTCAGCCTTCTTCAGGTGTATATTCTGTGAGAGAGAAAAAAAATTGTCATTAATATTACCATATATTCTTGTGTAATGGATGATTTTTTAAGACTAATTTGTCACCTCAAAAACTAAAGGGTTGTTCATTACATGAGATAAGTTTTTGAAATGTTGAAGCTTACCTTATTTCTAGGTCTAACCTAACCATAACTTTGATCCAGATGTTTACTTAATATTGTTTACTATTTATAACACCTGTGTATATAATATGTATAACTATTATGAATAGTAAACAAAGATATTTAAAAACTTCATTATCTTAACTAAAAACCTTTGTTTAGGCCAGGTGTGGCAACCTACATAGGGGCCAGGGGCTATGTCTGTAAGAGAATGGCGGGCCACATCTATCACCGTATTCCTTGTAGCATACAGTAATGATTTATCACATGGGATAGGGTCAGGCAGCATGATTGTAACATGTAACAATTGAGGTTAATAAGTCTACTGTTGGTTTGAATAACAGCAGCTAACTAAGTACAACTTAAGCAGTGTCCAAGACAGTTGGTATATATAGAAATCCAGAATGACCCATTCATGAATTTGGGTGATTTGGGTCATTCCATTCCTTGAGTTCTGATTGGCTGCTTGACTGCTTGATTTGAATGACATTGTGGAGTCTTATATATATCCTGTCATTCTGCAGTAGACTTTGTGACATTCGGGTTTGTATTTAAGTTACAACCATTTGTTGTCTTGTCTTCCCAGTTCGACGGTAATTGGAACTTTAATTATTCTTCAGTATAAGTCTTATACACCAGATGTATTCATGGGCTTATTACCAGATTTCGCTTTACTCATTACCAGATTTTAATAATCAAGATTATATGATCATGAAATACCTATCAGAAGAATAACAATTCTCACCAGAGAAATAGTACGTAGCATGATGTTTATGGCTTCTGTGTACATTTATGAATGAAAAAAAAAATATAAAAAAAAACAAGTATCTAAGCCACCGTATGTTTCCTTTACTGGTCAGATTAATATAATATTTCTCCAAGGAACTATGGGTTGGATGATTACAGGCTGTGGGACGGATTTGGTCCGTGGACTGTAATGTTGCCAATTCCTGGTTTAGGCATTAGCTATGTGATGTAATGAATATGTAAATACCTTGGTACCCCCTCACTATAATCTGATTGGACAGTGTCATGTATAAATATTCGACACTGGTAGTACAAACGCCTAAGCCTACAAGTCTAAACTTACTCGCCAGACTACACCACGATTGCTCGGAAAACGTGCTACTATTCGACACACCAACTACTACTGCGATAATATACCAAATACCAACTTCATAATATATCCCTTAACCCGGATATATCACTATGCTATGCAGAAACACATTGTGTGATTTTGTTTATTAAAATAATTAAAACCATAATGCCTTCTGAGTGTACTTAATTATTTACATAATAATTATTATATCATCAATGTTATTGTGTATCAGTGATGGGGTTGTAAACATGGTAAACTACATCAAGGTCTAGACTACATTGTTTATTCACAGTATTGCATTGTTTTGATCATATTACAGTAGTTTTGAAAGTATAAATAAGTGTTTCAGTGTTTTCTCTTTATGCTATTGGATATTGAAGAAATACTTTTGTAGTCTACCATAATCAAAACTTAAAGGTTGTTCATTATATGAGTATATACGATTTTAACAGGACTAATCCATTACTGTAGTGCTAGGCACATGATAGCACCATTCAAGTACACAGGTGATTTCAAAGTGTTCATAAACGACTTTACCCAGTGTATTCTTTGTTAAGCAAAGAAAACCATATAATGTTGAAATCTATATTAGTCCAAATTTTATAAACCTTTTATAAATTTTAATTCTAATCTTTCTTCATCTTAATTTTGGTTGCTTTTTAAATTGCTTTTCATTTGAGTTGTTATTACTATGATGCTAATTCAATATTGTGTATATTAGAAAGTGAAATGAATATTGTGCATATTGAAAAGTGCAATAAAGGATAAAGCATCTCACCTGGAGCTTATCCTTTATTATTGCTTTTTATATGCAGCATAATAAAATAAACCTTTTACAATTTAGTAAAATGGTTTTCAACAATAACAAATTATGTATGAAAATAGAAAAATAAATGAAAATAAAATTTAAATAAAACGTGTTATCAACAAATGCTTAACTAAAAACAACTGCCTATGTTCTATAATAGTTCTTACATTTAGAAAATTAAATTTATTTGCAAATGTAACAACTATTATGAGATAAAACTTGTAGGGTTTTATTAACCTAGAAAGTAGACATAAAAGAACATTTATAAAGAAAGAAAATTCATTCAGAAATTAAGAAACATTTTTCAAAACTAATCAACAGGCATTGTTAAAGTGACTTTGTCAATTATTTTTTTTCCTGCTTTCTTTCTTTATTTCAGGAAGGTCCCATAAAAAACCCTTTGCCATTGAACCAGAAGAGATGTGTGCCCCACCTCTTAAATCCACAGTAAGTTCACAACAAAAGGCATTTTATTTTGACTCACAAAATTCACAAAACTCAAAATTCCTTAAATCAAAATTTCAAATTGGATTGAATCAGTGATAGAAGAACTATTTGCAACTAATTGGTGGCTACACTGAGATAATTGCTTGAATTTATAGTTAAATAGCTATATATCTATATATATACAAGTTTTGTTAAACTATACAGACAATTCGTTTTTGGTTGATCCGTTCCAATTTTCGGGCCATCTTTCTGGTGAGTCAACATATTCTCAAATGCCTATAATTTTCCAACTATCCTCCTTCCACTATACACCTCCCCTTCTCACAACTTGGGCCCCCCTCCCACAAAAAAATCACTACTGCAACGCTCACTCGAACCACTACCATTCCTACAACCTCCCACTACCAATTGTTATTACCTCCCACTTCTAATTCCTTGCTACTACTCGTTCTCGTTAAAAACGAGACATGAAACCATACCATCGTTTCCTACCTGAGGATGGCAAACTGTATTGCCAAAAGCGCTCATTTTGAAACATTTGGTGGACTGTTTTACCAATTACACCCCGACACCAGAAAGATGGCCCGAAAATTGGAACGGATCAACCAAAAACGTGTCCGACAGGAATTGTCTGTACAGTTCAACAAAACTTGTATAAAAGAAAAAATGCTGCCAAAATACACTTATCTCTCTATATATGTATATGTATATATATATATATATATATATATATATATATTGTGGAAAAAAATATGGGTATACCAGTTTCAACCTTTATGATCACATCAAGATGTTATCTTTCATTGAACCAAGTTATATTACTGCTATTTATACATATTTGTTAGTTGAGGGCAGGATGTTAAGCTATTTCTATGCTAATTATTTTCTTGCCTCCACCTGTGATGTTTATTTTAATTTGTAAATTCAGTCACTTTTCTCCAATCATGTTTTTTTCTTTTACAGTTTATATTATTCATCTATTTCCCTGATTAAATTCTATGATGTTAATTTTAATTTGTAAATGAGTCATTTTTTTCTATCAATAATCATATGTTTATTTTTACAGTTTTTATTGCCCTGCCTAGACCAAGTTATTTGTTTATTTATTTCCTGATTTCATTCATATATTGCTACACCTGTAAGTTAATTACTATTCCAAATGATGCCTAGGTTAGAGTTTAAGAGTAATTATATTTTAGTGATTGGCCTAATCTATGTCTGAAATTGCTGATTGATTCAACTCTTATTCAATAAATTTTTCCTATCTGGGAATTTAATTATCACAATTTTTTTTTTGTGTTTGCCTAGGAAACATGGATCATTCAGAATATCCCATTAATGTCCTATACCACCTCATTCCACCCGGCCAAAAGTCACATTCATTTTCCTAATCTGCCCCAAATGATAGCCTTTGTTTAAATGTAATATTAAGCATTTAGAAGTCTTTGATTGAATGAAAATAACAGGTAACTTTAAATGAAAAGGCCATTTTTAGTCATTTTTTGATAAATCCTTGTATGAATGGGGCTCTGTACTTGGAACATTCTCAACAGGATGTTAAGAGTTTTAATGATATTCAGCTAAGAAATACAACTTAATCTGGCTATGTTTAGGATTTAAAGGATCAAAATCTAACACTGATTATTAAGTCAGAAATATTTTGAATGGCTTTTTTTTTTTTTGCAAAGGCAAAACTCAAGATTCTTTTTGAAGAATTCCAACTTTTATCTTCTGTGCTGTGGAGGTGTGGGTGGCGTAATAGTTATGTTTGTTTGAAAATCAACCCTGTACAAGGTTGTTTGCATTTCATTACACATCAATGCCCTTGGGAAAAAGCCTAATTCCTTCTCCCTTCCAGTTAGGGGTAAAATAATAGCACAGATTAAACTTTCTATCTGGGTAGGATAACCAGAGTTGTATTTCTTCTTTGTTGAAATTATTAAAAGAAAATACAAAATGTTGATTTAATGAGGTTTTTTTTTTTTTGGTTTGAGAAAATTAGGCTTTTACATCAAGTTGTACTAAGCTTGGTTGTAACCTCTTAAACTTTTGTGTGGATCCAGGAGCTGAAGGCTGAGTGAGGTTCACCGTTGACCCTCGTGGAAAGCGGGTCTGTCCCTTCTGGCCTCTAGTCGTCAACTGCCTTCTCCCATGTGTCCCTTTCAGTGACTCCTTACAGTTACTGCTATCTACCTCCTACTCCTATTACTATCTACCTCCTACTCCTACCTCTCATATTCCCATTTAAAAGAAACGGTTCCTTATTTTATCGCCCAAATTTGAATTCTTGGTGCCAGTGTGTCTACATTTTTCTATTTTTAGAACCCTAGCCAAACGCCATTTTATCAACCATAACACCAGTCTAGGAGAAGGAAAACTCTGTATTTAATGCTAGAGAGCATGGTTTGTGCAACTCTTCCTCATAAAAGGCTACTTGAAATCAAAGTAGCATCAAGGAGTTGATTGGAGTTAAACTAAAACTTCCATGTTGTTTTATCTAAAGAAGAGTTGGATTCTGAATTACAAAAAAAAAACAACAATCATATGTATTTACCAACCTCTCGACATAAACAGGATGTAAGACATGGTCAATTTCTTAAGTGCAGTTTAACAGGTTTGAATTCAGAGTTTTCTTTCTTCTAGACTGGAGAGAGAATAGTTGGATACATACCTTTCACAAGAGTATTACCACTATTATGAAATGCAAACAGCCTTGTCCAGGATTTAAAATTGTATCCATTGACCATTTCCTTGAATGATAACCATTACCCCCCAAAAAAAAACAAAAAACAAAAAACAATTATATGTCTGAGTCTCACATTTCAAGAAAATCTTTTCTGCTCTTAAACAGGTTGAAGCGATTGAGCCAGTTATAGGGGTAACAGTCAAAGATACGCATCAAATAAAAGTGGGACCTGAAGCAGTAAGTATGGAAGCTTATAATTGTAAAAATTATCTTCGTAGTTTATTAGTATCTCATTCATGTTTTAAACAGTTAAAATGAATAGTTAGTTGCATTAAGTTGTTTTTATAAAACTTTAAGACTTGATAAAAAATCAGTCTTTAGGTATAGAAAAGAAAATTAGTTAGTTGATAAAAAATCAGTCTTTAGGTATAGAAAAGAAAATGTTTATACCTAGCAATGCTAGATACTTCATCTAATATCTATATAAATTACAACATTATATATATATATATATATATATATATATATATAAAAAGGGTTTGTAATTGCTTGAAGCATTGTGTATATATTGGTTTGTTGGTTGGTTTTGAAGGCTGTCACAATGCGAGTGTAAGAAAAAAGAAGGTAAATGATTACCTGTCATTTATTTCTCAATATTTCGGAAGAAATTCCCATCCTCAGAAGAATACTGGAACTGAAGTTGTCTTAGCGGCTGCGACATTCGTTCTGTCTTGGTCTTCCAAATTCTGTGTGTGTATGTGTATGGTTGGGGTGCTTGCTTATGTGTGTGTTTGTGTGTATAAGTGTGTGTGTGCGCGTGCTTGTGTGTGTAAATGTAAGCGTATGTGTGCGTGCGTGGTGCTTATGTCTGTGTGTCTGATCATTTCTTTTTATTTTACGCTTACAGATATATGTATATATATATTTTGGTTCATTTGGATTCATTTTCTGATCTTGATTATTTTTTAACATAATTCTTTTCACAATTTGAAATAAAAACAAAATAATGTGTCAGCTAGGTTAGAGGTGAACTTTTTGTGAGATAATAAAAAGTTTGAAATGCTTTTAAATAATTTCAGAGATGAAAATTATTTAAAAAAAAAAAATATTTTGAATACTTAACTGATCCTTTTTGTTGTATATTTCAGCCGGGTCCAACAAGACAGTTGTTGACTGAGTGTGCTGATGAGCTTCGACCCATAACCAGAAGAGTCCCAATCCCCACAACTGATTTGCTTGAAATTTTACAACCCACCACCACCGTTTCCCATAATAGCTCATCTCCACTTCCTCCAATCATTCGACCATCTCCACCACCACCATCCAGAAAAACTGAGTGCCATCTAGTGATAAAACTCTCAGAGTCAAACCTGAGATAAGAATTTCTATTTATGACAAAGAGTTAATATTCACCAGTTTCATTTCAAATAAATAAATTCCTTTTTTAAAAAAAAGGACAATGAATGTAAACTGTAAAATATTTTTGTACATATTGGAGGACATTAAAAACCACTCAACATTTATTGTTCCTTCCTCAAATATTGATTTTATTGTAATAATGTTTTTTTAATAACTGTTTGGAAATTACCTGATAAACATCTTGGGGAGAAAATTCCTTAAAATTTATGTACAAAAAGTGAGGAATCAATTTTATTGCAATCTAAACACTAAACAGATTCCTCATTTTATTTCCTGCAAATTGTGTAAATTTCTACAAATAAAACAAGGAGGAGGAGGAAGAGGAGCAGGAAGTCATTGTAATCTATCAATATATATTCTCTTTATGTATATGTGTGTGTGTGTCCAGAGGAAAAAAAAACAATTAATGACAAAGTAAATATATATACACATTCACTATCACTAGATTCTTGCTTTTTGAGCAAAAATAATGAAGATTTGATTTATATGTGAAGATAATTAAAAAACAATATTTAAATAATAACAACATGGAATTTTTATTTTTTTTGCATTTAATATTTTAAATAGATATTAATTTTTCTTTTCAGAGTGTGTGTGCACCTTTTTTTTTTTTCGACCCCCCCCCCACCAGGTCGAGCAATTCTAGGTTCTTTTTTGCATAGGGATTTTAATGCGAGAATTCAACTCGTGATTCAGTAATAATGGATCTGCGAGACTAACTTCGCCCTCCCCCTCTACCCAGTCAACACCGGGTAGCCACTTCTAGTTATTTAATAATTCCAAACTCTTTTTAATGGAGGAACTTCTTGAAATGGAATTGAGAATCCATTTTAGAATTGAAGAGACAGGAAGAAGAAGAAAAACAAGAAGCTTTTCCTGTAAATGTATCTATAGATGATCAGTGTAACTTTTTCTGCTTCTTTCACAGTTTGGCCATGTATATCATCTGCAAGGATGAGAGTGTAGTATATGTGAATCCTATCTAGAATTAGATTATTAAGAATCCTGAGTAGGGTTAGTTATTGAAGTCCCTTAGCTACGGCCATCTGATAGTTCACTGGATATGATAACGTTCTATTTTGACGTCTGACACCGGTGCTGGTCAATCAGAAAGAGGGTGAAAGAATTTGCCTATTTGGCTTTGCCGCCAAAGTATGCTGCTCGTGATTGGTTGGTTCGATACAGAGGCTCGTGGACAAGGACGAATACCCCTACCTCAGAATTCTTAATAATCTAATTCTAGATAGGATTCACATATACTACACTCTCATCCTTGCAGATGATATACATGGCCAAATTGTGAAAGAAGCAGAAAAAGTTACACTGATCATCTATAGATACATTTACAGGAAAAGCTTCTTGTTTTTCTTCTTCTTCCTGTCTCTTCAATTCTAAAAGGATTCTCAATTCCATTTCAAGAAGTTCCTCCATTAAAAAGAGTTTGGAATTATTAAATAACTAGAAGCGGCTACCCGGTGTTGACTGGGTAGAGGGGAAGGCGAAGTTAGTCTCGCAGATCCATTATTACTGAATCATGAGTTGAATTCTCGCATTAAAATCCCTATGCAAAAAAAACCTAGAATTGCTCTGACCTGGTGGGGGGGGGGGTCGAAAAAAAAAAAAAGGTGCACACACACTCTGAAAAGAAAAAATTAATATCTATTTAAAATATTAAATGCAAAAAAAATAAAAATTCCATGTTGTTATTATTCAAATATTGTTTTTTAATTATCTTCACAAATATAAATCAAATCTTCATTATTTTTGCTCAAAAAGCAAGATCTAGTGATAGTGAATGTGTATATATATTTACTTTGTCATTAATTGTTTTTTTTTTTACGTCATTTCCTCTGGACACACACACATACATACACACAATATATATTGATAGATTACAATGACTCTTCCTCCTCCTCCTCCTCCTCCTTGTTTTATTTGTAGAAATTTACACAATTTGCAGGAAATAAAATGAGGAATCTGTTTAGAATCTAAACAAGATTGGAATAAAATTGATTCCTCACTTTTTGTACATAAATTTTAAGGAATTTTCTCCCCAAGATGTTTATCAGGTAATTTCAAAAACAGTTTTTAAAAAAACATTATTACAATAAAATCAATATTTGAGGAAGGAACAATAAATGTTGAGTGGTTTTTAATGTCCTCCAATATGTACAAAAATATTTTACAGTTTTACATTCATTGTCCTTTTTTAAAAAAAGGAATTTATTTATTTGAAATGAAACTGGTGAATATTAACTCTTTGTCATAAATAGAAATTCTTATCTCAGGTTTGACTCTGAGAGTTTTATCACTAGATGGCACTAGTTTTTCTGGATGGTGGTGGTGGAGATGGTCGAATGATTGGAGGAAGTGGAGATGAGCCATTATGGGAAACGGTGGTGGTGGGTTGTAAAATTTCAAGCAAATCAGTTGTGGGGATTGGGACTCTTCTGGTTATGGGTCGAAGCTCATCAGCACACTCAGTCAACAACTGTCTTGTTGGACCCGGCTGAAATATACAACAAAAGGGATCAGCTTAAATATAGTTAAGTATTCAAAATATTTTTTTTTTTTAAATAATTTTCATCTCTGAAATTACTTAAAAGCATTTCAAACTTTTTATTATCTCACAAAAAGTTCACCTCTAACCTAGCTGACACATTATTTTGTTTTTATTTCAAATTGTGAAAAGAATTATGTTAAAAAATAATAAAGATCAGAAAATGAATCCAAATGAACCAAAATATATATATACATATATCTATATATCTATATATATATGCACACACACACACACATTATATATACTATACTATACTATACTATTAGTAAACCCTTGCAGTAAGGCAAAAAACCCAGGTAAATAATTTGCAAGTAAAAAATTTACTACAATAATTGCCTGGGAAAAAGAAAAAAAAAGAAGAAAAGACCAAGAGAGTTGCACCCACCAAAAATAATTGATTAAGACAATATCACTTGGCCAAAACGAAAAAAATAATATATTGTTAGGTTTGTCTAAGCTAAAATATAAAGAGTGCTCAATACCTAAAAATAGTCAGATTTGTGAAACTATTAGATGGTAGTACCTGACTCATTAGGATTAGGATTAATATATATATATATATATATATATATATATATATATATATATATAATTGATTCTGACACTTTACTCACTGGATTTCCTTTTATCCAGTGACTTCTCCCCACCATACGTCAGTAAACATTATTATATATTGATAGGTTACTTTTTGTCTTGATCAAGAAAGTTCAGTACCATTTGGAAAAATTGTATAATACCTCAGAGAATAGAAAATATATGATGTGTTATCTGCTGCAGAAGGTTTTTAAAAAAAGATCTGTGACTTTTATGGTAATTTCATTTCTCTTTTGGCTGTTTATATATTAAAAAAAAAACAGGAATTCTATGTATTTCCATTTTTTCAGTGAAAATCAAATGTATCACAAGGCTTGTTTTTTTAATGTGGCTATTTAAAAATAGAGTTTTAATAATTCTATGAACAGGAATGCCTTTACTTTCCCTTTTGAGCTCAAGCGACAGACACAGTCCAGAATATAAATCCCTTATACCCATTCATTTTTTCATGCTCAGTTGCGGAGACATGGAATAAACTGCCCGCGTCTGTTGTAGGCTGCCGAAGCACTGAGTCTTTCAAAGCCTCCATGCTTCCTGTAGTCCGCTGACACTATACCTGATGCCACTCTCCACATACATATGCACACACGCGCACACATACATGCATATTACTACTGTAAACTGTTCATGTTCCTGACACTAATACATTATTCTGTGTACTTGACATGAGACTTTGATGAGTTGTGGTGCACCTGAGCACTGTACACAATAAATTTCATTATTATTATTTTATTATAAATATTTTCATCCAATAATTCTTGTTACCTCTTATTTACATTTAACGTGACAGGATTATTGGATTCAACTAAATACAAGTATTGGTAGTCTATGGCACTTAGATAAACATTAGTTGCTATCAATAAACTTCACATTTAAGTAATATTAGTAATTTTAGACATTGTTCTTTGCAGGAAGAAAGAGGTAGGTATTTACCTAACCTGTTGCCACAGGTAGGATGTGACAGGGTTGCAAGTATAGGATAACCAGTGAGGATTGAACTCACTATTCAGTAGTAATGGATCTGAAAGACTAGCTTACTAACCATTACACCATGATAGGACACTCCAGGATTAAGCAGGTATTATATGCCATCAAATTAGGTAAATATATTTGTATCTGTTTTTCTCTATATATACTGATATATCACTACATTTTCTCTCTCATTATATATATATATATATATATATATATATATATATATATCTTATTATAATGGAGATTGTGGGTTTGTATGTCTGTAACCGAAACTATATTACTATTCAAGTCACAATTCCCTTTGTTATTTACATCACATTCTCCATGATTTTATTTTTTATTCAAATCTCAATTATTGATAAAATTGTTTTACATCATTAAGACTGTTGACCATATATACATGGTATTTACCGCGTACCCCACTTGTACGGGTCAGGCACAAAGTCCCTATTAACGTGGGACCACCCACAAACCGAAGCTCATGGAGTGGCAGGTGAAAAAATTGCGTCGATCCCGTCGGCATTCCCCCTCAAGGGGGGCGCCTCAGGCACTGGGCAATAAACCCAGCCCTGCCCCTTTAAATCGAGGGGGCAGGTGTTGCCTGGGGGGATGGCCCCCTGGGATCGACGCTGTTAATTATATCAATGGTCCAGAGGCCGAAGCCACTGTTGACCATATCAACATACTAATAACATGCAATTGTATTTATATATACAAAAAATAGCGGTTTGCAGTGTGAACGGGAAGGCTAATTTGCATATTGATATTAAAAATGTGATTTTATTAAATATGTGCTTAGTATTATTGATTTCTAACTGTTTGGTTTTATTTTAATGAATATAAGCAAAAATCTCTCTAATGAATCTTAAATGAAATCCATTAACAAGAAAAAATAAGTGTAATTTTATTCTTTATTTCCTAATTTAACTAAATAGTTAAATAAGTAAAATTCAGCAATGAAAGACGGCAGTGATGGAAGAGTAAGTTTCATTTCTATTTTTCTATTATAACCCTACTCTGTTTCAAATCTTTTTATCTGGATTCTTATTAGACTTTCTAATTTAATACGATATTTCATTACATTAAAACTTAAATACTTGCACCCGGAGGGTGCATATATTTGCTAGTTTAAGTAATATTAGTAATTTTAGACATTGTTCTTTGCAGGAAGAAAGAGGTAGGTATTTACCCAACCTGTTGCCACAGGTAGGATGTGACAGGGTTGCAAGTATGGGGTATCCAGTGAGGATCGAACTCACTATTCAGTAGTAATGGATCTGAAAGACTAGCTTGCTAACCATTACACCATGATAGGACACTCCAGGATTAAGCAGGTATTATATGCCATCAAATTAGGTAAATATATTTGTATCTGTTTTTCTCTATATATACTGATATATCACTACATTTTCTCTCTCATTATATATATATATATATATATATTTTGGGAGATTATGTGCTTAATTAAAGTCATACCTAATTTGTTAATTAATTAATTATAATTAAATGAATTAGGCATGCATATCGGTTTAAGTGTAAAGTGTAAACAAATCGAGAAAAAGTTGATCTCTGTATGTACATTTCAGCCCATTAGGCCTCATCAGCAGAGCTATGGACAGGGCAGTGCTTTGTGCGCGATTCGAACCCTATCTGTCAGGTTGATAGGCGGACATTCTAACCACTACACTAGCTGGCTTCCCCAGAATCTCTCGTTTATTTTAAACTGATATGTATATCGCACTTTATATATATATATATATATATATATATATATATATAATGTTGTAATTTATATAGATATTAGATGAAGTATCTAGCATTGCTAGGTATACAATTTTCTTTTCTATACCTAAAGACTGATTTTTTATCAACTAACAAAAGTCTTAAAGTTTTATAAAAACAACTTAATGCAACTAACTATTCATTTTAACTGTTTAAAACATGAATGAGATACTAATAAACTACGAAGATAATTTTTACAATTATAAGCTTCCATACTTACTGCTTCAGGTCCCACTTTTATTTGATGTGTATCTTTGACTGTTACCCCTATAACTGGCTCAATCGCTTCAACCTGTTTAAGAGCAGAAAAGATTTTCTTGAAATGTGAGACTCAGACATATAATTGTTTTTTTTTTGGTGGGGGGGGGGGGTAATGGTATAATCCAAGGAAATGGTCAATGGATACAATTTTAAATCCTGGACAAGGCTGTTTGCATTTCATAATAGTGGTAATACTCTTGTGAAAGGTATGTATCCAACTATTCTCTCTCCAGTCTAGAAGAAGGAAAACTCTGAATTCAAACCTGTTAAACTGCACTTAAGAAATTGACCATGTCTTACATCCTGTTTATGTTGAGAGGTTGGTAAATACATATAATTGTTGTTTTTTTTTGTAATTCAGAATCCAACTCTTCTTTAGATAAAACAACATGGAAGTTTTAGTTTAACTCCAATCAACTCCTTGATGCTACTTTGATTTCAAGTAGCTTTTTATGAGGGAGAGTTGCTCAAACCATGCTCTCTAGCATTAAATACAGAGTTTTCCTTCTCCTAGACTGGTGTTATGGTTGATAAAATGGCGTTTGGCTAGTGTTCTAAAAATAGGAAAATGTAGACACACTGGCACCAAGAATTCAAATTTGGGTGGTAAAATAAGGAACCGTTTCTTTTAAATGGGAATATGAGAGGTAGGAGTAGGAGGTAGATAGTAATAGGAGTAGGAGGTAGATAGCAGTAACTGTAAGGAGTCACTGAAAGGGTCACATGGGAGAAGGCAGTTGACGACTAGAGGCCAGAAGGGACAGACCCGCTTTCCCCGAGGGTCAACGGTGAACCTCACTCAGCCTTCAGCTACTGGATCCACACAAAAGTTTAAGAGGTTACAACCAAGCTTAGTACAACTTGATGTAAAAGCCTAATTTTCTCAAACCAAAAAAAAAAAAAATCCTCATTAAATCAACATTTTGTATTTTCTTTTAATAATTTCAACAAAGAAGAAATACAACACTGGTTATCCTACCAGATAGAAAGTTTAATCTGTGCTATTATTTACCCCTAACTGGAAGGGAGAAGGAATTAGGCTTTTTCCCAAGGGCATTGATGTGTAATGAAATGCAAACAACCTTGTACAGGGTTGATTTTCAAACAAACATAACTATTACGCCACCCACACCTCCACAGCACAGAAGATAAAAGTTGGAATTCTTCAAAAAGAATCTTGAGTTTTGCCTTTGCAAAAAAAAAAAAAGCCATTCAAAATATTCTGACTTAATAATCAGTGTTAGATTTTGATCCTTTAAATCCTAAACATAGCCAATTAAGTTGTATTTCTTAGCTGAATATCATTAAAACTCTAACATCCTGTTGAGAATGTTCCAAGTACAGAGCCCCATTCATATAAGGATTTATCAAAAAATGACTAAAAATGGCCTTTTCATTTAAAGTTACCTGTTATTTTCATTCAATCAAAGACTTCTAAATGCTTAATATTACATTTAAACAAAGGCTATCATTTGGGGCAGATTAGGAAAATGAATGTGACTTTTGGCCGGGTGGAATGAGGTGGTATAGGACATTAATGGGATATTCTGAATGATCCATGTTTCCTAGGCAAACACAAAAAAAAATTGTGATAATTAAATTCCCAGATAGGAAAAATTTATTGAATAAGAGTTGAATCAATCAGCAATTTCAGACATAGATTAGGCCAATCACTAAAATATAATTACTCTTAAACTCTAACCTAGGCATCATTTGGAATAGTAATTAACTTACAGGTGTAGCAATACATGAATGAGATCAGGAAATAAATAAACAAATAACTTGGTCTAGGCAGAGCAATAAAAACTGTAAAAATAAACATATGATTATTGATAGAAAAAAAAATGACTCATTTACAAATTAAAATTAACATCATAGAATTTGATCAGGGAAATAAATGAACAATAAAAACTGTAAAAGAAAAAACATGATTGGAGAAAAGTGACTGGATTTACAAATTAAAATAAACATCACAGGTGGAGGCAAGAAAATAATTAGCATAGAAATAGCTTAACATCCTGCCCTCAACTAACAAATATGTATAAATAGCAGTAATGTAACTTGGTTCAATGAAAGATAAGATCTTGATGTGATCATAAAGGTTGAAACTGGTATACCCATAATTTTTTCCACAATATATATATATATATATATATATATATATATATTTATATATATAGATAAGTGTAGTTTGGCAGCATTTTTTCTTTTATACAAGTTTTGTTGAACTGTACAGACAATTCCTGTCGGACACGTTTTTTTGGTTGATCCGTTCCAATTTTCGGGCCATCTTTCTGGTGTCGGGGTGTAACTGGTATAACAGTCCACCAAAGGTTTCAAAACGAGCGCTTTCGGCAATACAGTTTGCCATCCTCAGGTAGGAAACGATGATGGTTTCGTGTCTCGTTTTTATTGAGAACGAGTAGTAGCAAGGAATTAGAAGTGGGAGGTAATAACAATTGGTAGTGGGAGGTTGTAGGAATGGTAGTGGTTCGAGCGAGCGTTGCAGTAGTGATTTTTTTGTGGGAGGGAGCACAAGTTGTGAGAAGGGGAGGGGTATAGTGGAAGGAGGATAGGCAGAAAATTATAAGCATTTGAGAATATGTTGACTCACCAGAAAAATGGCCCGAAAATTGGAATGGATCAACCAAAAACGTGTCCGACAGGAATTGTTTGTACAGTTCAACAAAACTTGTATATATATAGATATATAGCTATTTAACTATAAATTCAAGCAATTATCTCAGTGTAGCCACCAATTAGTTGCAAATAGTTCTTCTATCACTGATTCAACCCAATTTGAAATTTTGATTTAAGGAATTTTGAGTTTTGTGAATTTTGTGAGTGAAAATAAAATGCCTTTTGTTGTGAACTTACTGTGGATTTAAGAGGTGGGGCACACATCTCTTCTGGTTCAATGGCAAAGGGTTTTTTATGGGACCTTCCTGAAATAAAGAAAGAAAAGCAGGAAAAAAAATAATTGACAAAGTCACTTTAACAAATGCCTGTTGATTAGTTTTGAAAAATGTTTCTTAATTTCTGAATGAATATCCTTCATTATAAATGTTCTTTTATGTCTACTTTCTAGGTTATAAAAAACCTACAAGTTTTGTCTCATAATAGTTGTTACATTTGCAAATAAATTTAATTTTCTAAATGTAAGAACTATTATAGAACATAGGCAGTTGTTTTTAGTTAAGCATTTGTTAATAACACTTTTTATCTAAATTTTATTTTCATTTATTTTTCTATTTTCATACATAATTTGTTATTGTTGAAAACCATTTTACTAAATTGTTTGTTTGTTTTGTTTTACGGCATATCAACCTCAGTGGGTCATTTAATGCCGATAAAGTTTTGAAATAAATAAATTCTTAATGGATAATACAATTTTTTTATAAATACATTTTTCTATTTAACCCATAGATGGGACCCTAACAGGTACTACCACTCCGGGTCAGAGTGGACCAGAGAGCAATGGTGATGAAGGGGTGCTCCACATTCCCCAAACCTCCAAAACTGGAACCTCACCATCAGATAGAGTTTAACGTCATTCCCAGGACATGTAGACCCGCAGCCACCGCCTTCTAGCACCCATATGATAAAAAGGGGTTGGGGTTTGCCATAAGGGCAATAGGGGAAAATTACTAAATTGTAAAAGGTTTATTTTATTATACTGCATATAAGAAGCAATAATAAAGGATAAGCTCCAGGTGAGATGCTTTATCCTTTATTGCTCTTTTCAATATGCATAACATTCATTACTCTTTACAATATATACAATACCCATTGCACTTTTCAATATGCACAATATTCATTTCACTTTCTAATATACACAATATTGAATTAGCATCATAGTAATAACAACTCAAATGAAAAGCAATTTAAAAAGCAACCAAAATTAAGATGAAGAAGATTAGAATTAAAAATTTATAAAAGGTTATAAAATTTGGAACTATAAGATTTCAACATTATTGGTTTTCTTTGCTTAACAAAGAATACACTGGTAAAGTCGTTTATGAACACTTTGAAATCACCTGTGTACTTGAATGGTGCTATCATGTGCCTAGCACTACAGTAATGGATTAGTCCTGTAAAATCGTATATACTCATATGAACAACCTTTAAGTTTTGATTATGGTAGACTACAAAAGTATTTCTTCAATATCCATAGCATAAAGAGAAAACACTGAAACACTTATTTATACTTCAAAACTACTGTAAAAATGATCAAAAATCAATGCAATACTGTGAATAACATGTAGTNTGACATTAAAGATTACTAGTAATTGAAAAGAATAGATTTGATTAAAGAATTCTAAGGAAAGAATAAATGAATTTAAATGAGATTCTAAAATATTCTTTGACTGAAGCTGATTGATTTTTGAGAATTGGTTAATAAAAATGTCAGCAACAAGATTTTGCCAAAATCTGTGGCAACTTTTGGTGCTAAGAACATATATTCCTTGTCTCTTTTCATTTTATGTGAGTAGATAAATATATGAGAAGATTATAATACCTTAATTGTATATTTTTATGTTAGTTAGAAGTGTGAGAAATAATTTTCTTAGTTTATCTTAATATAATATATGTATAAATATAAACAAGCTGTTATATATCTAATAAATTTGATTTTTATATATATATATATATATATATATATATATATATATATTGGATAAAAGGCCTATAAAATAACCATGGTATTCCATTACGAGATGCTCACAAGTCTTCTTCACACACTGATATATTAAGAGAAATAAATACTAGTGGTTGAAGAAGCTCGTGAGCATACTCGGAGTGGAATGGTCCATATAACCACGGTACCTATTATTGTAAGGCTTATATCCCAAATAACTTTGCTCGTTTACATCATTAAATATTTGAGTCCTCACCGGGACTTGAATCTTACAACAAATAACGTAAGATGAATTTAGGACCCGCCTGAATCACCTTGTACAAGAAACTTGGTACCTCACAAGTATATATATATATTACTTATAAAGGAAGCGAGGCGAATGTCCTGAGTCATGGAATATTCATGATATACTATATATTATCTTGCTGAACACATGGTACCTTTGTTGAGCTTTTTAATCCTACATAATAAAAAATTTTTTAATTGTCTCTTGGTGGTGCAACAAATTCTCATCACCCTTAGTATACAGATGCCCATAACCAACCACACACATTGTAATTCTTTAGAAGTTGATCGTTAGTTTTTTATAAGATATATTTCACATTAGGGCGGACGGACGTCCTCCCGGGTATCCAAAGATGTTTTTTATGACAAGTGAAGGAACTGTTGTTGGTGTAATCAGTTAAATCTGATAAACTCCATCAAAACAGTTTGTATTTTAAATGAGCAAGATGTACATAAAAGCAACTTCTATTTTACTAATACCAATGCTTTGGTATTTCAATGGTACTACTGTCTGGGCACAGTGTCTCCAAAAAAAGAAATTCATTAAAATAACATGTTGCCATTAATAAATGAAAATCAAATTTCACACTAAAATTAGTTTATATGGTTATTGATATATAGAATCTTAAAAGATTTTATCTGTGATTGAATGGCTCAGGTTGATCTAGTTAAAACTGGAATAAAAGTTAATATGAATTTCTGTATTTGACGCATATAAATGCATGGGCATATAGGACCACTCCCCCCCCCCATTTCAGCAGGTCGATTAGGAAAAAAAAGTTAAATAAAAATTCAAGACTGTGTCTATTTTTCTTCGCCACCGATACGCTCCTTGTTAACTTGATTATAACAATACAGCAATAAAATAAAAGGATGATGGAGTTAGGGTAGGCAAAAAGTACGAAACGTTAGCTTGGGTTATGAGTTATAAGAAGATTAGGCCTAGGCTACCGGGAGGTCTCAAACTGTCACCTATTGATTGTATAAGACGGCAGGGCATTTTTTTTGAGCCAAATTGGAAAAAAAGTGCTTCCTATATGCACGCAAATACGGTAGTTGAAAAGTGGATGCGTATTGAAGTAAGTAATGAACACAAACTTAAAACATAAAAGATATATTATTGTTACTAGTACAAATTTTTGAAGCATATTGCTTGAGGGGTGGGAGTTAAAAACATTCAATGTCAGCGAGTTTGTACCCTAAGTTAAGTAAAATCAAGATTCATTAAAGGATAAAAAATAAAAATATTGAAATGTAAACTTTAAATTATGTATTAAATAAACAAATATATTAGATATATAATACCAGTTGTATTTTTTTAAAAAGTTGTTTTAAAAACAATGAGGCTGTCTAATGTTGTATGTTCAAATTTTGAGTGTTATTTCTATGTTATGACGATTTTGGGTAATGTGACGTAAGCAGTGACGTAGTTTTTGTTACACGAAAAAAAACGGAAAGTGAATGTCTTCATATTAATAGAAGTGAGATGCAGAAACCACTATTGTTTTACTTGTCTTTCTGGCTTTTGAGAATTCAGGAAGAGAGGAGCTAGTTCATCAGGTCATACTGCAGCATGGATATCCACGACTCTCTATCACCAAACTGTAGATATCAGGTCAATCTGCCCCTGGGTGGTTGTCTGTTGCAGCATCCAGATCTGCGAGGATTGCATTGATGTAAGTCTTGCTTGGTCAGCCCACACTGGTGTGTCATTGTAGGGTGTCCAAGGAGAATCTACATAAGTTATGTCTGTTTCTCTAGCAGTGGTCTCCAGCAATGTCTTGCTCCATCGTTACTTGGATGTTTGTGTGATAGGGGATAAGCTGTTCTTTGGGGCGATGTTTCCCAGATTTTGTTTAAGATAACATGCAGCATCCTTGTGTAACTCTCATCTAGCTTTCTCTTGGTCCAAGTGGTGCAGCCATAACGCAGTACTGATATGGCTATAGTTTGGAATAATTTTCACTTTCTTATAAAGTATTGTCTACTCATAAAAAATGGATTGTCCTTAACCAGACCATAATAACTTTTAAGATAAAGAAATAGGAAAAATGGTTATAAAGCAAAAATAGTTGTTCACAGATAATTGTAATAAAAAAAAAAAGAAGATTTTTATAACACAATTGAAATCCTCCTTTTCTTTTCTTGGTTTTTGTATTTAAAAAAATTAATATTCATTCACTTGATTATACTAATTGTTCTATAAAGAGTAAATTTCGACTTTATTAGATGGATGAGTTAAAGAAATTTTTCGTGTGTCTTCACATGTTAAATGAAATCATTATACTCACTTCTCCTACAAACAACACAGTCCACAGGTCTGACTTATATATTGGTGCATGTGATGTGTAATAATCCCATAACTTATTGGTTATTGGTGTGCCATGATGAATAATTCTCTTCATTTCATATGGTAATAGGAATTACTTTGTGGTGGGCTCATCTCCTCTGTAAGTAACATGCAACAGATTTGTGGTAATAAAGGACTATTTGCTCGTAAATTCCGACCATAAAATAAACTGAACCCCCATTTTATGTCCGTGTTTTTGCAATAAATGTTTTATTTTTCTTGCACCCGTTATGTTACATACAAAATATATTTTATTTATTATTTTAATATTCATTTCAATGTGTATATTCTAAAAGCTTTATTTGTGAGAATGTTTAGTTTTTAAAGTGGGGGTTCGTTTTTACACTTCAACTTTTACTCGTAAATTCCTACCATAAAATGCCCAAGCCTAATTTTATGGCTGGATTACAAGTAAAAAGTTGAATATTACTTTTTGTTGTTGTTATTTCTTTTCTTTTTGGCTTTGGTACTCTAAATAAAAACGTCAGATTTTTAATCATCATCGATGAAAAAACAAAATTACGGTCATAAAAGGAGGATCCAATTTATGCCTAAATTGTTAAACGAGCCCCCACTTTAAAACTAAACATTTCTCACAAATAAAAACTTTTAGAATATGCACATTGAAATGAATATTAAAAATAGATAAAGAAAAATATTTTTGTATTGATACATAACGGGTGCAAGAAAATAAAAACATTTAATACAAAAACACGGACATAAAAGGGGTTCAGTTTATATGGTAGGAATTTATTGAGCAAAATAGTCCTTTATTACCCAGATTGTATTGGGTTACATGGTATTAGCAACAAGGAATAATTAGGCCTGACCTTAAAAAGCTAAAACTAAAAGGCTCCAACTATCCTGTAGCTGAATAAGAAACAAGTGAAACTTTAATATTTCACTGATCAATATAATTCATAAAGTTTGATAAAATGTATAAAAGAAACAATTTTTAATACTTTGTACAATAATTTTAGACAATTATTAAAATTATTTGTACTTTTGTTGAAAATTTGTTTTTTCCATTTTCATTAAAAAAAGAATAATGGATGATTTATTGAAAAAAATATCTAAAAGTTATATACAAAGTATGAAAGAGATGTAATAAACATGGTCTTGCTTATGTCAGTTTTTAGTTATTTTTATCTTTGAAAGGCAATAAACTAAACAAAAATGGACCATATGACCTTTAGGCACCCCTTTTTGAAATCTTTATTCATAAAGACATGTTTACAATTACACCGTCCAAATTTGGTTGTTTGTTTAGGGGTTAGGGTTAGGGTTAGTTTTAATTAAAAAAAACTTCTAAAAATCGTCTGTTAACAAACAACCGGATTGATGGTGTAAATGAAAAACATGTCCTTATGAATTGAGATCGCAAAAGGTGGTGCCTTTCATAAGGTATATGGTCCAAAAAATGTTAGTTAACATTATTCTAAAACCACCTGCATTACAAACTTTTTCTTTTTAATCTTTTTTCAAGGGTGAAAATTGAAATACCAATTACCAGAACGTGGAAAGTGGTCTGAATAAATTAGACAAGAAGAGGATCAGATACAAAGACAAATCAACACGTAATTCACCTCAGTCGACTTATCAGAGACACCCCTTTGGTCAGTCTATCAGTTTTTCCTTCCAACACTTTCTATACAACTTGTACTTTTTTTGCTTCTTTAAACATTAAATGGACAAGTTATTTTTTCTTAAATTGTAAATACATGCTAAACAGTTTGGACACAGTACCAATGTAGTAAATACCTCATTTAGTTTAGGGATGTTGAAAAAATTCAACTTTAGAATTCTTTCATTAATTCCAAGTTATTCAACTCCGTAGCAGGATAAGAATAGTTTGATGCCGATGTAACATTGGTTGTGGGAACTAGGGTTATTTCTTTCTTCATTGTAGTTGAAAGTTATTACTTTATTTGAAGTGTTGGTTGGGAGAGGAATGAGAGATTGAACAAAGATGAAATTTCTTCTTCAGTCAAACAAGGAAGCCATTTTTTTTGACCACATGAAAGGCAGGAATGTTTTAATACTTTTGACTCCTCATTGTAACTAACTGGTTACTTTATGTTTTGATTGTTCTCTTACTGAACTAGAGAGAAAACATGACCCTTTGATTATGTCATCTTGACCATATTTGGTCAATTCATATGAATGAATATCAGAAATGATTTATTATCTACAACATTGCAAAGAATCAATAACATTCCAAATATTTTTGGTTGATTGATTTTCAGCCTTCTTCAGGTGTATATTCTGTGAGAGAGAAAAAAAATTGTCATTAATATTACCATATATTCTTGTGTAATGGATGATTTTTTAGACTAATTTGTCACCTCAAAAACTAAAGGGTTGTTCATTACATGAGATAAGTTTTTTGAAATGTTGAAGCTTACCTTATTTCTAGGTCTAACCTAACATAACTTTGATCCGAATGTTTACTTAATATTGTTACTATTTATAACACCTGTGTATATAATATGTATAACTATTATGAATATGTAACAAAGATATTTAAAAACTTCATTATCTTAACTAAAAAACCTTTGTTTAGGCCAGGTGTTGGCAACCTACATAGGGGCCAGGGGCTTAGTTCTGTAAGAGAATGGCGGCCACATCTATCACCGTATTCCTTGTAGCATTACAGTAATGATTTATCACATTGGATAGGGTCAGGCAGCATGATGTAACATGTAACAATTGAGGTCAATAAGTCTACTGTTGGTTTGATAACAGCAGCTAACTAAGTACAACTTAAGCAGTGTCCAAGACAGTTGGTATATATAGAAATCCAGAATGACCATTCATGAATTTGGGTGATTTGGGGTCTTCCATTCTTGAGTTCTGATTGGCTGCTTGACTGCTTGATTTGAATGCATTGTGGAGTCTATATATATTCCTGTCATTCTGCAGTAGACTTTGTGACATTCGGGTTTTGTATTTAAGTTACAACCGTTTGTGCCTTGTCTTCCCAGTTCGACGGTAATTGGAACTTTAATGATTCTTCAGTATAAGTCTTATACACCAGATGTATCATGGGCTTATTTACAGATTTCGCTTTACTCATTACCAGATTTAATAATCAAGATTATATGATCATGAAATACCTATCCAGAAGAATAACAATTTTCACCAGAGAAATAGTACGTAGCATTGATGTTTATGGCTTTCTGTGTACATTTATGAATGAAAAAAACAACAAAATAAAAAACAAGTATCTAAGCACCGTATTTTTCCTTTACTGGTCAGATTAATATAATATTTCCCAAGAACTATGGGTTGGATGATTACAGGCTGTTGGGACGGATTTGGTCCGTGGACCGTAATGTTGCCAACTCCTGGTTTAGGCATTAGCTTATGTGATGTAATGATATGTAATACCTTGGTACCCCTCACTATAATCTGATTGGACAGTGTCATGTATAAATATTCGACACTGTAGTACAAAGCCTAAGCCTACAAGTCTAAACTTACTCGCCAGACTACACCACACTGCTCGGAAAGACGTGCTACTATTCGACAACACCAACTACTACTGCGATAATATTACCAAATACCAACTTCATATATATCCTTACCCGGATATATCACATATGCTATGCAGAAAACACATTGTGTGATTTTGTTTTATAAAATAATTAAACCATAATGCCTCTTCTGAGTGTACTTAATTATTACATAAATAATATTATATCATCAATGTTATTGTGTTATCAGTGATGGGGTTTTAAACATGGTAAACTACATCAAGGTCTAGACTACATTGTTTATTCACAGTATTGCATTGATTTTGATCATATTACAGTAGTTTTGAAAAGTATAAATAAGTGTTTCAGTGTTTTCCTCTTTTATGCTATGGATATTGAAGAAATACTTTTGTAGTCTCTTACTAATCAAAACTTAAAGGTTGTTCATTATATTGATATATACGATTTTTAACAGGATAATCCATTACTGTAGTGCTAGGCACATGATAGCACCATTAAGTACACAGGTGATTTCAAAGTGTTCATTAAACGACTTTACCCAGTGTATTCTTTGTTAAGCAAAGAAAACCATATAATGTTGAAATCTTATATTAGTCCAATTTTATAAACCTTTATAAATTTTAATTCTAATCTTTCTTCATCTTAATTTTGGTTGCTTTTTAAATTGCTTTTCATTTGAGTTGTTATTACTAGATGTAAATTCAATATTGTGTATATTTAGAAAGTGAAATGAAATTGTGCATATTGAAAAGTGCAATGGGTATTGTATATATTGTAAAGAAGTAATGAATGTTATGCATATTGAAAAGAGCAATAAAGGATAAAGCATCTCACCTGGAGCTTATTCTTTATTATTGCTTCTTATATGCAGTATAATAAAATAAACCTTTTACAATTAGTAATTTTCCCCCTATTGCCTATGGCAAACCCCAACCCCTTTTTATCATATGGGTGCTAGAAGGCGGGTGCGGGTCTACAGTCTGGGAATGACGTTAAACTCTATCTGATGGTGAGGTTCACAGTTTTGGAGGTTTGGGAATGTGGAGCACCCCTTCATCACCATTGCTCTGGTCACTCTGACCGGAGTGGTAGTACCGTTAGGGGTCCATCTATGGGTTAAATAGAAAAATGTATTTATAAAAAAATTGTATTATCCATTAAGATTTATTATTTCAAAACTTTATTCGGCATTAAAAGACCCACTGAGGTTGAATGCCGTAAAACAAAACAAACAAACAATTTGTAAAATGGTTTTCAACAATAACAAATTATGTATGAAAATAGAAAAATTAAATGAAAATAAATTAGATAAAATTGTTATACAAATGCTTAACTAAAAAAACAACTGCCTATGTTCTATAATAGTTCTTTACATTTAGAAAATTAAATTTATTTGCAAAATGTAACAACTATATTGAGACAAAACTTGTAGGTTTTTATAACCTAGAAAGTAGACATAAAAGAACATTTATAATGAAGGAATATTCATTCAAAATTAAGAACATTTTTTCAAAATACTAATCAACAGGCATTTGTTAAAGTGACTTTGTCAATTATTTTTTCCCTGCTTTCTTCTTTATTTCCAGGAAGGTCCATAAAAAACCCTTTTGCCATTTTGAACCAGAAGAGATGTGTGCCCCACCTCTTAAATCCACAGTAAGTTCACAACAAAAGGCATTTTATTTTCACTCACAAAATTCACAAAACTCAAAATTCCTTAAATTCAAAATTTCAAATTGGGTTGAATCAGTGATAGAAGAACTATTTGCAACTAATGGTGGCTCACTGAGATAATTGCTTGAATTTATATTAAATAGCTATATATCTTATATATATAAAGTTTTGTTGAACTGTACAAAACAATTCCTGTCGGACACGTTTTTGGTTGATCCATTCCCAATTTTCGGCGCCATTTTTCTGGTGAGTCAACATATTTCTCAAATGCTTATAATTTCTGCCTATCCTCCTTCCACTATACCCTCCCCTTCTCACAACTTGTGCTCCCTCCCACAAAAAAAATCATACTGCAACGCTCGCTCGAACCATACCATTCCTACACACTCTCACTACCAATTGTTATTACCTCCCACTTCTAATTCCTTGCTACTACTCGTTCTCAATAAAAACGAGACACGAAAACCATTACCATCGTTTCCTACTGAGGATTGGCAAACTGTATTGCCGAAAGCGCTCGTTTTTGAAACCTTTGGTGGACTGTTTATACCAGTTACACCCCGGACCCAGAAAGATGGCCCGAAATTGGAACGGATCAACCCAAACGTGTCCGACAGGAATTGTCTGTACAGTTCAACAAAAACTTGTATAAAGAAAAAATGCTGCCAAACTACACTTATCTATATATATAAATATATAATTATATATTATATATATATATATATTTGTGGAAAAAATTATGGGTATACCAGTTTCAACCTTTATGATCACATCAAGATCTTATCTTCATTGAACCAAGTACATTACTCTATTTATACATATTTGTTAGTTGAGGGCAGGATGTTAAGCTATTTCTATGCTAATTATTTTCTTGCCTCCACCTGTGATGTTTATTTTATTTGTAAATCCAGTCACTTTTCTCCAATCATGTTTTTTCTTTTACAGTTTTTATTGTTCATTTATATTCCCTGATCAAATTCTATGATGTTAATTTTAATTGTAAATGAGTCATTTTTTTTTCTATCAATAATCTATGTTTATTTTTTACAGTTTTTATTGCTCTGCCTAGACAAGTTATTTGTTTATTTATTTCCTGATCTCATTCATTGTATTGCTACACCCTGTAAGTTAATTACTATTCCAAATGATGCCTAGGTTAGAGTTTAAGAGTAATATATTTAGTGATTGGCCTAATCTATGTCTGAATTGGCTGATTGATTCAACTCTTATTCAATAAATTTTTCCTATCTGGGAATTTAATTATCACCAATTTTTTTTGTGTTTGCTCTAGGAAACATGGATCATTCAGAATTCCCATTAATGTCCTATACCACCTCATTCCACCCGCCAAAGTCACATTCATTTCCTAATCTGCCCCAAATGATAGCCTTTTTAAAATGTAATATTAAGCATTTTAGAAATCTTTGATTGAATGAAAATAACAGGTAACTTTAAATGAAAAGGCCATTTTTAGTCATTTTTTGATAAATCCTTATATGAATGGGCTCTGACTTGGAACATTCTCAACACACGGATGTTAAGAGTTTTGATATTCAGCTAAGAAATACAACTTAATTGGCTTGTTTAGATTTAAAAGATCAAAATCTAACCAACTGATTATTAAGTCGAGAAATATTTTGAATGGCTTTTTTTTTTTTGCAAAGGCCAAAACTTCAAGATTCTTTGAGAGAATCCAACTTTATCTTCTGTGCTGTGGAGGTGTGGGTGGCGTAATAGTTATGTGTTTTTTGAAACAAACCTGTACAAGTTGTTTGCATTTCATTACACATCAATGCCCTTGGAAGAAGCCTATTCTTCTCCCTTCCAGTTAGGGGTAATAATGCAGCAGATTAACTTTCTATCTGGTAGGATAACCAGTGTTGTATTTCTTCTTTGTTGAAATTATTAAAGAAAATACAAAATGTTGATTAATGAGGTTTTTTTTTTTTTTTTGAGAAAATAGGCTTTACATAAGTTGACTAAGCTTGGTTGTAACCTCTTAAACTTTTGTGTGGATCCAGTAGCTGAAGGCTGAGTGAGGTTTCACCGTGACCCTCGGGGAAAGGGGTCTGTCCCTTCTGGCCTCTAGTCGTCAACTGCCTTCTCCCATGTGACCCTTTCAGTGACTCCTTACAGTTACTGCTATCTACCTCCTACTCCATTACTATCTACCTCTACTCCTACCTCTCATATTCCATTTAAAGAAAACGGTTCCTTATTTTTCCAATGAATTGTATCTTGTGCCTGTGTCTACATTTTCCTATTTTTAGAACACTAGCCAAACGCCATTTTATCAACCATAACACCAGTCTAGGAGAAGGAAAACTCTGTATTTAATGCTAGAGAGCATGGTTTGAGAGCAACTCTCCCTCATTAAAAGCTACTTGAAATCAAAGTAGCATCAAGGAGTTGATTGAGTTAAACTAAAACTTCCATGTTGTTTTATCTAAAGAAGAGTTGGATCTGAATTACAAAAAAAACAACCATTATATGTATTTACCACCTCTCAACATAAACAGGATGTAAGAACATGGTCATTTTCTTAAGTGCAGTTTAACAGGTTTGAATTCAGAGTTTTCCTTCTTCTAGACTGGAGAGAGAATAGTTGGATACATACCTTTCACAAGAGTATACCACTATTATGAAATGCAAACAGCCTTGTCCAGGATTTAAAATTGTATCCATTGACCATTTCCTTGGATTATTACCATTACCCCCCCCCCCACCAAAAAAAAAACATTATATGTCTGAGTCTCACATTTCAAGAAAATTTCTTTTCTGCTCTTAAACAGGTTGAAGCGATTGAGCCAGTTATAGGGGTAACAGTCAAAGATACACATCAAATAAAAGTGGGACCTGAAGCAGTAAGTATGGAAGCTTATAATTGTAAAAATTATTTCGTAGTTTATTAGTATCTCATTCATGTTTTAAACAGTTTAAATGAATAGTTAGTTGCATTAAGTTGTTTTTATAAAACTTTAAACTTTTGTTGTTAAAAAAATCAGTCTTTAGGTATAGAAAGAAAAATTCGTATACCTAGCAATGCTAGATACTTCATCTAATATCTATATAATTACAACATATATATATATATATATATATATATATTATATATTAAAGTGCGATATACATATCAGTTTAAAATAAACGAGAGATTCTGGGGAAGCCAGCTAGTGTAGTGGTTAGAATGTCCGCCTATCAACCTGACAGATAGGGTTCGAATCGCGCACAAAGCACTGCCCTGTCCATAGCTCTGCTGATGAGGCCTAATGGGCTGAAATGTACATACAGAGATCAACTTTTTTCTCGATTGTTTACACTTTACACTTAAACCGATATGGATGCCTAATTCATTTAATTATAATTAATTAATTAACAAATTAGGTATGACTTTAATTAAGCACATAATCTCCCCAAATAATATATATATATATATTATAATGAGAGAGAAAATGTAGTGATATATCAGTTATATAAGAGAAAAACAGATACAATATATTACCTAATTTGATGGCATATAATACCTGCTTAATCCTGGAGTGTCCTATCATGTGTAATGGTTAGCAAGCTAGTCTTTCAGATCCATTACTACTGAATAGTGAGTTCGATCCTCACTGGATACCCCATACTTGCAACCCTGTCACATCCTACCTGTGGCAACAGGTTGGGTAAATACCTACCTCTTTCTTCCTGCAAAGAACAATGTCTAAAATTACTAATATTACTTAAACTAGCAAATTAATGCACCCTCCGGGTGCAAGTATTTAAGTTTTATGTATGAAATATCGTATTAAATTAGAAAGTCTAATAAGAATCCAGATAAAAAGATTTGAAACAGAGTAGGGTTATAATAGAAAAATAGAAATGAAACTTACTCTTCCATCACTGCCGTCTTTCATTGCTGAATTTTACTTATTTAACTATTTAGTTAAATTAGGAAATAAAGAATAAAATTACACTTATTTTTCTTGTTAATGGATTTCATTTAAGATTCATTAGAGAGATTTTTGCTTATATTCATTAAAATAAACCAAACAGTTAGAAATCAATAATACTAAGCACATATTTAATAAAATCACATTTTTAATATCAATATGCAAATTAGCCTTCCCGTTCACACTGCAAACCGCTATTTTTTGTATTATAAATACAATTGCATGTTATTAGTATGTTGATATGGTCAACAGTGGCTTCGGCCTCTGGACCATTGATATAATTAACAGCGTCGATCCCAGGGGCCATCCCCCAGGCAACACCTGCCCCCTCGATTTAAAGGGGCAGGGCTGGGTTTATTGCCCAGTGCCTGAGGCGCCCCCCTTGAGGGGGAATGCCGACGGGATCGACGCAATTTTTTCACCTGCCACTCCATGAGCTTCGGTTTGTGGGTGGTCCCACGTTAATAGGGACTTTTGGCCTGACCCGTACAAGTGGGGTACGCGGTAAATACCATGTTATATATGGTCAACAGTCTTAATGATGTAAAACAATTTTATCAATAATTGAGATTTGAATAAAAAATAAAATCATGGAGAATGTGATGTAAATAACAAAGGGAATTGTGACTTGAATAGTAATATAGTTTCGGTTACAGACATACAAACCCACAATCTCCATTATAATAAGATAATATATATATATATATATATATATATATATATATAATGAGAGAGAAATGTAGTGATATATCAGTATATATAGAGAAAAACAGATACAAATATATTTACCTAATTTGATGGCATATAATACTGCTTAATCCTGGAGTGTCCTATCATGGTGTAATGGTTAGTAAGCTAGTCTTTCAGATCCATTACTACTGAATAGTGAGTTCAATCCTCACTGGTTATCCTATACTTGCAACCCTGTCACATCCTACCTGTGGCAACAGGTTAGGTAAATACCTACCTTTTCTTCCTGCAAAGAACAATGTCTAAAATTACTAATATTACTTAAATGTGAAGTTTATTGATAGCAACTAATGTTTATCTAAGTGCCAAGACTACCAATACTTGTATTTAGTTGAATCCATAATCCTGTCACGTTAAATGTAAATAAGAGGTAACAAGAATTATTGGATGAAAATATTTATAATAAAATAATAATAATGAAATTTATTGTGTACAGTGCTCAGGTGCACCACAACTCATCAAAGTCTCCTGTCAAGTACACAGAATAATGTATTAGTGTCAGGAACATGAACAGTTTACAGTAGTAATATGCATGTATGTGTGCGCGTGTGTGCATATGTATGTGGAGAGTGGCATCAGGATAGTGTCAGCGGACTACAAGAAGCATGGAGGCTTTGAAAGACTCAGTGCTTCGGCAGCCTACAAACAGACGCGGGCAGTTTATTCCATGTCTCCGCAACTGAGCATGAAAAAATGAATGGTATAAGGGATTTTATTCTGGACTGTGTCTGTCGCTTGAGCTCAAAAGGGAAAGTAAAGGCATTCCTTTCATAGAATTATTAAAACTCTATTTTTAAATAGCCACATTAAAAAAACAAGCCTTGTGATACATTTGATTTTCACTGAAAAAATGGAAATACATAGAATTCCTGTTTTTTTTTTAATATATAAACAGCCAAAAGAGAAATGAAATTACCATAAAAGTCACAGATCTTTTTTAAAACCTTCTGCAGCAGATAACACATCATATATTTTCTATTTCTGAGGTATTATACAATTTTTCCAAATGGTACTGAACTTTCTTGATCAAGACAAAAAGTAACCTATCAATATATAATAATGTTTACTGACGTAAGGTGGGGAGAAGTCACTGGATAAAGGAAATCCAGTGAGTAAAGTGTCAGAATCAATTATTAATTATTAATATATATATATATAATATATATATATATATATATTAATCCTAATCCTAATGAGTCAGGTACTACCATCTAATAGTTCACAAATCTGACTATTTTTAGGTATTGAGCACTCTTTATATTTTAGCTTAGACAAACCTAACAATATATTATTTTTTTTCGTTTGGCCAAGTGATAATTGTCTTAATCAATTATTTTTGGTGGGTGCAACTCTCTGGTCTTTTCTTCTTTTTTTTTCTTTTTCCCAGGCAATTATTGTAGTAAATTTTTTACTTGCAAAATTATTACCTGGTTTTTTGCCTTACTGCAAGGGTTACTAATAGTATAGTATAGTATAGATATATAATGTTGTGTGTGTGTGTGCATATATATATAGATATATAGAATATATGTATATATATATTTTGGTTCATTTGGATTCATTTCTGATCTTTATTATTTTTTAACATAATTCTTTTCACAATTTGAAATAAAAAACAAAATAATGTGTCAGCTAGGTTAGAGGTGAACTTTTTGTGAGATAATAAAAAGTTTGAAATGCTTTTAAGTAATTTCAGAGATGAAAATTATTTAAAAAAAAAAAAATATTTTGAATACTTAACTATATTTAAGCTGATCCCTTTTGTTGTATATTTCAGCCGGGTCCAACAAGACAGTTGTTGACTGAGTGTGCTGATGAGCTTCGACCCATAACCAGAAGAGTCCCAATCCCCACAACTGATTTGCTTGAAATTTTACAACCCACCACCACCGTTTCCATAATGGCTCATCTCCACTTCCTCCAATCATTCGACCATCTCCACCACCACCATCCAGAAAAACTAGTGCCATCTAGTGATAAAACTCTCAGAGTCAAACCTGAGATAAGAATTTCTATTTATGACAAAGAGTTAATATTCACCAGTTTCATTTCAAATAAATAAATTCCTTTTTTTAAAAAGGACAATGAATGTAAAACTGTAAAATATTTTTGTACATATTGGAGGGACATTAAAAACCACTCAACATTTATTGTTCCTTCCTCAAATATTGATTTTATTGTAATAATGTTTTTTTAAAAACTGTTTTTGAAATTACCTGATAAACATCTTGGGGAGAAAATTCCTTAAAATTTATGTACAAAAAGTGAGGAATCAATTTTATTCCAATCTTGTTTAGATTCTAAACAGATTCCTCATTTTATTTCCTGCAAATTGTGTAAATTTCTACAAATAAAACAAGGAGGAGGAGGAGGAGGAGGAGGAAGAGTCATTGTAATCTATCAATATATATTTGTGTATGTATGTGTGTGTGTCCAGAGGAAATGACGTAAAAAAAAAAAACAATTAATGACAAAGTAAATATATATACACATTCACTATCACTAGATCTTGCTTTTTGAGCAAAAATAATGAAGATTTGATTTATATTTGTGAAGATAATTAAAAAACAATATTTGAATAATAACAACATGGATTTTTATTTTTTTTTGCATTTAATATTTAAATAGATATTAATTTTTCTTTTCAGAGTGTGTGTGCACCTTTTTTTTTTTTCGACCCCCCCCCCCACCAGGTCAGAGCAATTCTAGGTTTTTTTTGCATAGGGATTTTAATGCGAGAATTCAACTCATGATTCAGTAATAATGGATCTGCGAGACTAACTTCGCCTTCCCCCTCTACCCAGTCAACACCGGGTAGCCGCTTCTAGTTATTTTAAAATTCCAAACTCTTTTTAATGGAGGAACTTCTTGAAATGGAATTGAGAATCCCTTTTAGAATTGAAGAGACAGGAAGAAGAAGAAAAAACAAGAAGCTTTTCCTGTAAATGTATCTATAGATGATCAGTGTAACTTTTTCTGCTTCTTTCACAATTTGGCCATGTATATCATCTGCAAGGATGAGAGTGTAGTATATGTGAATCCTATCTAGAATTAGATTATTAAGAATTCTGAGGTAGGGGTATCGTCCTTGTCCACGAGCCTCTGTATCGAACCAACCAATCACGAGCCAGCATACTTTGGCGGCAAAGCCAAATAGGCAAATTCTTTCACCCTCTTTCTGATTGACCAGCACCGGTGTCAGACGTCAAAATAGAACGTCTATCATATCCATGTAACTATCAGATGGCCGTAGCTAAGGGACTTCAATAACTAACCCTACCTCAGGATTTCAGCTAAGTGGACAAATTGTAAACATTTGTGCAGATAAACCAAAAAGTCTGCAAAATATAAAGAAAAGACGAATGTTCTCAAAGTTTGCAAAATATGAAGATAACCCCTAGTGTGCAGACAGGTTAAGAGTTAAAGACTTTAGGTTGGAATCACAGAGTAATGGTTTTTCTTCCTTTGTTGTTTTCTTGTCTTTGGGTGAGGCATTTCAGTTCTGCACCTCCTGGTTGGAGTAGTTTCATGCCTTTGTGATATTAACTAATCCCCATTAGTTAATATCACAAAGCATGAAACTAAACAATTTTTATTCTTTCCCCATATGTACATGTGTGAAATTCTATGTTAAACTATATGCAATATTTTTAATGGAAGCGCGTGGTGTAATGGTTAAAGTCATGGAAAATGGACTCGTCACCCTGAGTTCAAATCCTTGACATGGTAAGTGCATTTCACTTAGCGCTAATACCCTTGGGAAAGGTATGAATCCTACTCTCCTCCAGCTAAATAAATCTATAAAAAACACATACAAATACATATTCAGAAAGACTATTTCATCTTATTACTAAAAGATATAAATATTTTAAAGATTAAAATCCTAAATAGGTAAGAGATTCCGATCTGACTGTTATAGACTGCATTGCTTGTATCGCAATAATCATAAGCAGCGTGGCTATCCGAAGCCATTTTTTAATTTTTTAACTCGCTGTAAAAAATGATTCAATTAATAAAAACTCACACAAATTACATATTTTGAAAGAGTATTTTCTTATCTTTCTAACGATATAAAAATTATTAAAGACTGGACCATAATAGGCCATAAATTCGGAACTGAACGGCTTAGACTGCAAAATTAATTCATTAAAATCAAACTTCGCTGCTGTTATCGCTTTAACAATAAGCAGGCAGAGACAATATTTTATTATCAGGAGGGGCTGATATACGGACAGTTCCACAAATTGGGTGATTTTGGATTAATTAATCGATTAAATCCTTAATCAATAAAAATCAATAACCAAATTTGGAATTTTTCTTAGTTAAACGATATCAATGTGTATGCAAGATTTTGAATCTGAGTGACCTCCCGTTTTTTTGTTTTACGTCGACACGTACATACCAAAATCTCTGTTTTATATATTAGATATATCCCTAATAATTTTTAATGAAAAGTTAATTTTTTCCTAAATCAAAGATACCAAGATTTTATTATTTCTAGTAGAACATTACACAATCAAAATTTTCATTTCTAAATTCTGTATTGAAACTCTGTAACTAAAAATAAAATTGCATAACTATATATAAGGAGTATACTTATTTTTGGACCGCTACAGATTTATATTTTTGACTAGAGTTTTAATGCTATAGAGTTTGGTAGTAAATAATACTGGTAATTTATGAGGAAGACCATTCCGGTCTCCTGCCTCAAAACTTGCTACCGGTGATTGCTGAAAAACCAACCCAGCTACGATTGAAGTCTGTAGCCGAAGCAGTGTCACTTGAAAGTAAACAACCAGCTTGGGGCGTTTTGTTTTTTGTTTTTTTCGACATTCACTTACATATAAAAAAATCCAAAACGTTTATTTTTTTCGGTATTTTCATTTTATTTTAATATATTTATTTCCAACAATCAATTACAAGTAATAAAAAAAATCAAAATATTTAGATATTCTTGCTAATTTAAACTAAAAACGAGACATTAAACAAACATGAATAAAAGAAAATCTGAGTATTTAGATATTCTTTTATATTTTTTAATAAAAAAATATCTATCTATTGCTTCGGCTACGGACTTCAATCGTAGCTGGGTTGGTTTTTCACCACTCACCGGTAGCAAGTTTTGAGGCAGGAGACCGGGACGGTCTTCCACATAAATTACCATAATACCTAATAATATAATTTTCATTCTATAATGGTCTACTAGAATGCTGATGATCTAAAAGCTCTTGCAAAATATACCTACCCAAGCTGAATCTCTGCATAGCCTGGAGCAGCCAGCAATTGGCATTGGCCTCAACATGAACTCAGATAAAACGAGTTTATGTGTTTTAAACGAGATGCAGCCATCTCTACATTAAATGGCAAGCCTTTGAAATTAGTAGACTAGTTCACATACCTAGGTAGTAATATCTCATCTACAAAAGTAATGGGTAAGACTCCCCCAATGGGGCCACCTGTTGGCCGTGGGTGGCGACCCGTGATGCTTAAGGATAGAACCTAGGTGGTTGAGCAGTTCATGACTTGCAATATTCCACTTTGGCCCTATCTTGGCTAGACGGGCGGTCGGAGAGGCCCCCTCCGATCAATCGGCTGGTCATGTCAAGCCCTAGCACCTATATGATTTTCCCAACCCTATTGCCCTTATGGCAAGCCCCAACCTCTCTTATCATATGGGTGCTAGAAGGTGGTGGCTGCGGGTCTACATGTCCTGAGAATGACGTTAAACTCTATCTGATGGTGAGGTTCCAGTTTTGGAGGTTTGAGGAATGTGGAGCACCCCTTCATCACCATTGCTCCCAGGTCCACTCTGACCCGTAGTGGTAGTACCTGTTAGGGTCCCATCTATGGGTTAAATAGAAAAATGTATTTATAAAAAAAATTGTATTATCCATTAAGAATTGATTTATTTCAAAACTTTATCGGCATTAAATGACCCACTGAGGTTGATATGCCGTAAAACAAACCAAACAAAAACCAAACAAATAAAATAAAGTGGGAATTCTTCCAAGCTGTGTCAGTACTACTGTATGGCTGCACCACTTGGACTTTAACAAAACACTTGAAGAAGAAGCTAAATGGGACCTACACAAGGGATACTGTGTACTGTCTGGAAGAAATCCTGGATGTAGCACTGCACAAAACAGCAGCTGTATGGCCACTTACCTTCTATCATACAACCCATCCAAGTAAGATGAATAAGTCATACTGATTGCTGCTGGAGAAGTAAGGACAAACTAAGTGATATTCTCTTGTGGACTCCTACACCTGGACACACCAGTGTTGGCCAACCAGCAAAAAATTATATTCATCTGTTCTGAACAGACACTGTATACTTACCAGAGACAGATGGTGAGAGAGAGCCAAAGGAATCCATGCAGTCAGACAACTTGATGATGATCAGAAATAAATTTTAAAAAAAACAATTTTGTTGAAAAAAAAATTACATTAAAAAAAATTAACTTATATTTGTAGCAAGATTGCATTTGGCAAGGACTACTAATGGAAGGGGAGGAAGAAAGAATAAGTGAGAGAGTAAAGGTTTTAAAAAGTGTAATGAACACAAAACGATTTGACCGGGGAGTGACCCCTGAATGGAGAATTGAGTGTCAACCGGAAGTTTCGGGTGTTGACCGGAACCGGAAGTCATGTGTGACGTGGAACAACGAAGAAAGGTACCGGCCTCTTTTCGATTTGGGACAGCGTAGGGTAGACGTGCCCTTGGTCCCGTGTGGGATTACGGTAGTTTAATAGTTCTCTCTCCCTGTCTCTCTGCCTTTCCTCCTCTCCGATACAGCCCACAAGACGAGCCCTGGAAATAAAAGCTTAAGCAGCTTGTGAAGAATATTTCTTGCGTTGTACTTTTTTATCAACAAGATGAGGGCCACGTGCAGAAGACATTTTTAGTATGGTGAATATATCGCTTTGGGTACTGTGACCATATACGCTACGTTACATATATCATTTTGGTACTGTGAAAATACCACAACGTTACAATATTAAATAGTTGTTAGAGGCGTAGTTATGGGTGATATTGTATGTGGATAATTAAAGTGTAAAAAGTAATTGATGTTCAATTAATAATCTGGACTTTCTTTATTTTAAAATTAACTTATATTAAATAATTGTTAGAGGCGTAGTTATGGGTAATATTGTATGTGGATGATTAAAGTGTAAGAAGTAATTGATGTACAATTAATAATCTGGACTTTCTTTATTTTAAATTAACTTATATTAAATAATTGTTAGAGGCATAGTTATGGGTAATATTGTATGTGGATGATTAAAGTGTAAGAAGTAATTGATGTACAATTAATAATCTGGACTTTCTTTATTTTAAAATTAACTTATATTAAATAATTGTTAGAGGCGTAGTTATGGGTAATATTGTATGTGGATGATTAAAGTGTAAAAAGTAATTGATGTTCAATTAATAATCTGGACTTTTTTTTATTTTTGTTTGGCCAGTGATTTAAAAAAAAAATAACCACAAAAAATGATTGAACATTATCGACATTGTCTGAAAATCTCAAACATAAATAATGAAGATGAAAAAAGTCCAAATGATTTATTGAATATTAACAACTGAATCCAATGGAAAAATAATGAAGATTTCTTTTCATCCTTATTTAAAATTGAAACTGATCATCTGAAACAAGAATCTTTATAAATTTGTAAAAAAAAAAAAAAGTTAGATTTTGATTAATTCTAAGTGAAATAAATGTTCATCAATTTATTCATTGCAAATGAATTTACACAGAAGAAAAAAAGATTAAAAAATAATCAATAATTATCAAAGCAAAAGCTTCAATAAATTTTGGCTAACAAGATCATTTTGATCTTCATTGAGTTTGCTTTACTCATAGCCTTGTGCCAGACTATGTTAAGTTTAGGGAGGATTTGATTATTTGTGCGTTTGCCATCAATATGTTGCCATACAGTGTATCATTTTACATTGTGTGTGCGTGTGTGTGTGTGTGTTAATATGGTGAACATTTAAAAGAGCTATGGTAGAGATATTTGTAATTTTTGTAGGGATCTAATCTAATTTTTCATCCTTATTTAGAATTGAAACTGATCATCTGAAACAAGAATCTTTATAAATCCTTTCCTTTTTGAGATGTGAGTGAATTGCAATTGTTCTTAATACAATTTTTAGTTTTAATGTATTAATTTGAAAGCAATTACAATGCAAGTAAAAAATAAAAACAAAAGATGTTATTTTTTGTCTTATCGATTTCAAAGTAAAACTTTATCTTCAGAGACGATTTTTGGAAATGGACGCATTTTTTTTTTTTTTGGTCGTTATTTTTTTTATGTTATAAACACGCGTTTTGTGTTTTTTTTTTTAAACGTCACGCGCACTTTGCGTGATGGACATTTAGCCGTTCATTCAATTTCAATTTTATTATTTTCATCTATTTATATATTTATGTAATATTCATTTGATATATGTAGAATGAAATGTACATACTATGTACTATATACTGTGAGGAACATGTATTTTAATTAATTAATTTTTAGTTTGTATTTTCAAATGTTGTGTTCAAATTTCAAATATAAATGTGACATTTTTGAAAGAATCTGACATCAGATTAGAAATGATTAATCTGTCAATATTGATATTGACCATTGATTTTTTGGACCATATGACCTTTAGGCACCCCTTTTTAATCTCGATTAAGAAAGGACATGTTTTTCATTTACACCGTCAATATCCAGTTGTTTGTTAGGGGTTAGTTTTATAATTAAAAAAAAAAACTAAAACTCGTCTGTTAAAACAACCAGATATTGATGGTGTAAATGAAAAACATGTCCTTTCTTAATCGAGATCAAAAAGGGGTGCCTAAAGGTCATATGGTCCGAAAATTGTTATAGGGCAGTAAGTTCTGAGCATTGAAATATCCGGTTGTTTTAACAGATGATTTTTAGATTTTTAAAAAATTATAAAACTAACCCCTAATCCTAATTCCTAACCCTAACCCTAACAAACAACCGGATATTGACGGTGTAAATGAAAAACATGTTCTTTCTTAATCGAGATCAAAAAGGGATCTTGATATTGAAGTCAGTAAGTCTACTGTTGGTTTGAATAACAGCAGCTAACTAAGTACCACTTAAGCAGTGTCCAAGACAGTTGGTATATATAGAAATCCAGAATGATCCATTCATGAATTTGGGTGATTTTGGTGATTCCATTCCTTGAGTTCTGATTGGCTGCCTGACTGCTTGATTTGAATGACATTGTGGAGTCTTATAAATACCTTGTCATTCTGCAGTAGACTTTGTGACTATTTGGGTTTGTATTTAAGTTACAAGCGTTTGTTGCCTTGTCTTCCCAGTTCGACGGTAATTGGAACTTTAATTATTCTTCAGCCTAAAGGTAATGTGGTCCGATTTTTTTGTGTCAAATGAACAATATTTAGTAAGAGTGACACCGGACAACAAAATGTATAGGCATATATTTATTAAAATCAATGCACAGTTTGGGACTAATCTAGATTTGATTCCATAACACAAGAAGAGTTTATTAGCCGCAAAGGAATAAATCAATTAAAATTGATCAATTAAAAACATTTCCATTTGATTCCATAACACAAGAAGAGTTTATTAGATGCAAAGGAATAAATCAATTAAAATTGATCAATTAAAAACATTTCATTGATTTTGTTCCTGAGTTTGAATTTTCATAATTGTTTTTTGTTGTTTTTGAAGTTAATAAAATGTCAAGATTTTATTTAAATATTTATTTTTGGTTTCTCCATTCAAATATAGATGTGGATCTGTGCATTTACCTGACATAACACAACAATATGTGTGTGTGTGTGTGTGTGTGTATGTATGTGTATGTGTGAATCATACCATGAACCAGGTGAATCATACCATGAACCGGCTATCTATATCTATGGGCAGAAGTTAGCAGTTGTAAATAAGTTTGTGTACCTGGGTAGCACGCTAAACATGACTGGTACCCTTGATGACGAGATCTGCTTTCGGATCAGCAAGGCAAGTGATGCATTTGGAAAATTAAACAGGAGGTTGGGGATTTGCCATTGTATTTCAGTTGCAACAAAAGTCAAGGTATATGTTGCAGGTGTTTTATCTACTCTCCTTTATGCTTGCGAAACCTGGACCACATACAAGAAACATCTTAAACGTCTCGAGCGCTTTCACCAGCAATGCCTGCGACAAATACTAGGGGTGCGCTGGCAAATGTACGTCAGTGACATCGAGGTTCTGAAGCGAGCCAAATATCAAAGCATAGAATCTCTCATAATCAAACATAGATTGAGATGGAGTGGGCATTTGGTAAGGATGAACGATGGGCGACTTCCTAAACAACTGCTCTATGGGGAACTTATAAACGGCAAGTGTTTGGCTCAAGGGCCCAAGATGAGATACAAGGATTGCCTGAGGTCAACCTTGAAAAAATATGACATCGATGTGAAGACCTGGGAGAGTAAGTCTTTGGACCGTGGGCAGTGGAGAAGAGCTGTGCAGGAGGGCACAGAAAGGTTTGAGACCGGCCGTATACAGCATGAGCAGTTGAAGAGAGATATTCGCAAGAATAAAGAAGTAGACAATCAAGGGCTTCAAATCTGTCTACTATGTGACCAGTGTGGAAGGCTATGTATGAGCAAAGCTGGCCTGATCAGTCACCAATCTGTGCATCGGCGGGATGGACTAATAAAATACCCTGTGCTCCCTGGAAATACCTGTAATTGTGGGAAGGTGTGCAAGACTTTGGCAGGACTAAAGAGCCACTTTCGTGCAGCTCATTGTTGAACTTTTTTGAAGCTCACCATTATATTGTTTGAACTGTTGAGCTTCTTTTTTTTTTTTTACTATATCAAGTAATGGCAATACTTGAATACGAGTTTGCTGCCATCATCATGTGTATATGTATATATCTCAAATTAAGAAAATCAAGAAGTTAAGAAAATCATATAAAATGGATATGTGTAAGTATATGCAAACTAAAAAAAGAAAATAGTAGAATATATTTAGGTATGTGCATACATATGTATGTATATGTATATGTGTGCATATGTGTGTCCATGTGGGAATAGAATCTTAAGTGCCACTTAAGTCAAAGAATTTAAGAAAATCTGGTATGAACATCTTAAGTTCAAGAAAAATATTAAATACAAATTGTTCAGGAATTAAAAGGAAAAAAAAAGTAATTCGAGACATCTTGACTGAAATAAATTTAATGCCTACATTTTTAAGAAAAATTAGGTCTCATAAATCTAAAAAAAACTAAAGTTATGGCTCATTTCTAGGTGATCTGACCAAAGGACAAGGGAAGGGTAGTTTTTTGCGTATATATGAGTTGGTTTGGAACCCAGGAGTCAGACTTAAAGTTTTGTTTGAGTCGGACAGTTGACTGAGGACCGTGAGATAGCAGCTAGAAAATTAGACAGCAAATAGATTGAGTTGAATATTCAACTAGAGAGACCCCTCTTGAGGGTTCAGGATGTTATATAGCCCATTACTCGGGTGTATAATCATAGTCATCTTTACCTGCTGAGATGCCTGTGGTTGCATCTCAGCTTGTCTCAGCTAGTCGTATATTTTCTTCTGATCATCTTTGGTATCTTATGTAGCTGGGAGTTCTTCTTTTAGGGTCTGGAACTTTTCATTTGGAGATTTTGTGTCTGGTCTTCCATTAGGGATTTCTCGTCTATCAGAAGCCCTGGGTCATTAGTAGTTTTTGGATAAATAACCCAAGACTTTTCTTTATATCATATTTTATTTGGAAATCCCCATCCAGACTAACTGCACAGAATGTGAGTATGGCCCCACGGGAGTGCGCTGATCACGACTTGTTATCTCCGTGGCTTGCCCAGTACTGATCCAACTCTTTCAAATCAAAACCGGAAGAGCCTTTGTTTCTCATTTCTCTACTAATTCTCACGGTATCTACCAGAAAAGGGGTTAACACGAGGTTAACATGTACCAATCAATCTTCCATGATATCGTCACATACTCCCACTTAAAAAAACTGCTAGCCGTAATTTCTAACAGCCATTTTGATTTCTACACTAACCGTACATAATTGTTAGGGTACTAACAATTATGTAACACAGGGTACAGCTGAGCTGAGTGAGTGAGCAGAAGAGATGAGTTAGATGTAGCCACGCTGAGTGTTACATTCTTCCTCTGATTGGATAAGTTTGACCCTACTTCTGTCTTTGTGTTGTTTGTTTTATTTCTTTTGTGACCATCTCTCAGTTGAGGTGCAATTCGAAGTATCACAAGCAAAGTGTCTAACACAGTTGATGGATGACACGGCGGAATTGAGACAAAGGAATGCATACAGTCGGTGAATGATTAGGTTACACTGGGTAAGTCATAGATGATGTCACCTTGATTGTAGTTGTGCCTCCACATTTGTAATGATCAGCGGCAAAAATTAGATTAGATCCCTACGAAAATTACAAATATCTCTACCCACTGTTCAACCATAGCTCTTTTAGTTTGTTTTGTTTTGTTTTGTTTTACGGCATATCAACCTCAGTGGGTCATTTAATGCCGATAAAGTTTTGAAATAAATCAATTCTTAATGGATAATACATTTTTTTATAAATACATTTTTCTATTTAACCCATAGATGGGACCCTAACAGGTACTACTACTCCGGGTCAGAGTGGACCAGGGAGCAATGGTGATGAAGGGGTGCTCCACATTCCCCAAACCTCCAGAACTGGAACCTCACCATCAGATAGAGTTTAACGTCATTCCCAGGACATGTAGACCCGCAGCCACCGCCTTCTAGCACCCATGTGATAAAGAGGGGTTGGGGCTTGCCATAAGCGCAATAGGGTTGGGGCAATCATATAGGTGCTAGGGCTTGACATGACCAGCCGATCATAGCTCTTTTAAATGTTGATCATATTAACACACACACGCACGCACACAATGTAAAATGATACACTGTATGGCAACATATTGATGGTAAACGCAAAAATAATCAAATCCTCCCTAAACTTAACATAGTCTGACATAAGGCTATGAGTAAAGCAAACTCAATGAAGATCAAAATGATCTTGTTAGCCAAAATTTATTGAAGCTTTTGCTTTGATAATTATTGATTATTTTTTAATCTTTTTTTCTTCTGTGTAAATTCATTTGAAATAAATAAATAAATTGATGAACATCTATTTCACTTAGAATTAATCAAAATCTAACTTTTTTTTTTTTACAAATTTATAAAGATTCTTGTTTCAGATGATCAGTTTCAATTTTAAATAAGAATGAAAATAATCTTCATTATTTTCCATTGGATTTTCAGTTGTTAATATTGTGGTAATTTTTTTTAATTAATCAAAATCTAACTTTTTTTTTTTTTACAAATTTATAATGATTCTTGTTTCAGATGATCAGTTTCAATTTTAAATAAGAATGAAATAAATCTTCATTATTTTTCCATTGGATTTTCAGTTGTTAATATTGTGGTAATTTTTTTTTAATTAATCAAAATCTAACTTTTTTTTTTTACAAATTTATAATGATTCTTGTTTCAGATGATCAGTTTCAATTTTAAATAAGAATGAAAATAAATCTTCATTATTTTTCCATTGGATTTTCAGTTGTTAATATTGTGGTATTTTTTTTTAATTAATCAAAATCTAACTTTTTTTTTTTACAAAGTTTCTTTACAAATCAAGATGTGTGGTGTAATGGTTATTCTCATAGGAAATGGATTCAACGACCCGAGTTCAAATCCTAGATGAGGCTGTTTACATTTCACATAGTGGTAATACTCTTGTAAAAGGTACTATTCTCCCTCCAGCTATAGGCAAATAATAGAACAGACTGGGCTCTTTAACTTTGGTTAGGGAACCAGTCTAGGAGAAGGAAAACTATGAATTCAAACCTGTTAAGTTCTGCTTAAGAAATTGAACTTCCATCACATCCTATTTGTGTGGAGGGGTTGGTAAATAGATATATATATTTACCAACCCCTCCACACGAGCAGGATGTGACACAAGGTCAATTTCTTAAGCGGAGTTTTCCTTCTAGACCGGTTGCCTAACCAAGGTTAAAGAGCCCAGTCTGCCATACTATTTACCTATAGCTGGAGGGAGAATTGGATTCATACCTTTCCCAAAGGTATTAGCGCTAAGTGAAATGCAATTACCACGTCCAGGATTTGAACTCGGGGCGATGAGTCCATTTCCTATGACTTTAACAATTACACCATGCGCTTCCTGTATTGGTAAATAGATATAGAATGCACAAACTGTGAAAAAATATGAGATTATATTTTTTCATGTTATCATTCATCATTTAAAAAATAATGAAAGACATGCGTTTTTTTAGAAAAGTGTCAGAGAGCTTCTTTTTTTTTCAAATAAAAAAAAAAACGGTTATTTATGAGGAAGTGTGTCCCGGTCTCCTGCCTCAAAAAATGCTACCCGGTGACTATCAAAATAACGAACCCAGCTTGTCGTAATTCTTGTTTATTTATCGTAATTTGTCGTAATTCTTGTTTAGATATGAAGATGGATATATAGATTGGAATAGACTGAGATAGATAGATAGATAGATAAACAAAATAATATAGATAGATATGAACAAATGGAGATAGATAGATATTTTCGACAAGTAAATGTATTTGGGAGGAGGGTTGCTTCTTTTTTTGTCGTAATTCTTGTTTATTTAAACTAAAAAGAAGACATTAAACAAACATGAATAAAAGAAAATCTTAGTATTTAAAGTAATATAGATAAATATGAACAAATTGAGATAGATAGATAGATATGAAGATGGATAGTTTTGAGTAGACTGAGCTGGGGTCGTTATTTTAATAGTCACCGGATAGCAATTTTTGAGGCAGGAGACCGGGACGCACTTCCTCATAAATTACCAAAAAAACTGTAAATGTTAACATGTGAGGATAAAAAAAAAACAAAATAAAAATAAAATAAAAAAACAATAAACTCCCATGGGACCTTTCACTGGAAAAACGCTCTGCACATGTCCAACCAAAAGGACTGACTCCCTACCCCCAAAAGGATACCTCGGCCATTTGAATTTAGGCTGCAACTTAGTGTAGTCATTTCCTAGGCCAAGGAATATCTCCTTGCCATGGCCGACTATGCCCCGTTCAATAAAGCCTAAGTCATAAAACTACTTTCTGCCTTTGTCTCTTTCCTTTCTCGTTCTTTGAATGCCTTCTTTCAGCACGACCAAAATTGATGGGGTTAAAGGCAAACCCGAGGGACATGCACCAAGAATATTCAGATACTTACATTTAACCTTAAAACACCCAAAAACCACTTATACCCCATAATTCATTATACCCCAAACTTCTTTAAACCCCATAAACATTACCATTTTTCAGAATGTTTGAGATGAGGCTTGAAGATTAGTATTATTAGTGTTATTCGGACTATTGTCCCCATCTTCATTGTTATTTGTACTACGTTTCGGCCGATATACCCTCAGGCCTTCTTCAGGTATTTCTTGTCGGACTTGGGAACCTTCTCGGACTCGGGAACCTTCTTTTCGAACTCGAGAATTTTCTTGTATTCGGGAGCCATCACGGAACTTTGAACCTAACCCTTTATTTATTCCACGGGGGTATCCTGTTCTCATTCCGCTAACCATAGCTGGGGTAGGAGTTGTGTTAATTAATTATTTTTCTAGCTGCTTTCACTCAGGATTGAACTCGGGAACCAGAGATAACTGTCACTTAGAACTGTCTTTTAACCCAACTGCCTAATCCACTCGGCCATGTGTCCAATTGGACAATCGAGTGTGAATTTTGGGAACTTATAAACCTAATGTCTTGATTTGGCTAGAATATCTACCTATTTTACTTATGTATGATTTTTTACCTAGACTCATACTGTGGTTTTTTTTTGTTTTTTTTTTCTCCTCAATCTGATCTAGCCTTCTTAATTATGGAAGAAGGTTCCCGAGTCCGAGAAGATTCCCGAGTCCGACAAGAAATACCTGAAGAAGGCCAGAGGGTATATCGGCCGAAACGTAGTACAAATAACAATGAAGATGGGGACAATAGTCCGAATAACACTAATAATACCATTTTTCAGTTATCTTGAGATTCATGATTTTTTTGTCTTGATTGAGTACAAGTACCCATACAATATTGAATTTGTCTATGGAGTCTGTTTATGCAGTCTTTTTATGAGGTTTGAATAAATTACAATCTTGAATTATCTGGATATGACTTTGAAAACATTCAAAACATTCAATTTATGTTTGCCTCTAAGAATTTATGTTCAGCTGAATAATTTTGGATTATTATAAACATGTTTGTTTTTTTGTATGTTGTGAATAAGAAACACAAGATTAAATTTGATCAAACTTTAAGACAATTTGAGAGAAATATTTAACAAGTTAACACAGGATTATCGGAATCAACTTCTATTGTGAACATTGTCTTTTTTTTTTTAAGTAGCAGAAAGCATATTTGGTTAACTGAGAGATTTTGAAAGATAACCCTAGTTCTGGTTGACCAAATCACTTGAGAAACTGAGGAAAATCTGACAAACGATCTGATTGATGTTTTATAGTGAAAATGATTGATTAACTGGTTGCCAATTTTTAAAAGAAATTGTCTCATTACTTTTTAGACGCAATCACTGAAAATGAAAGATGAGAGTGAAGGAAGAGTAAGTTTCAGTTGTTCTATTTTCCGATTATTCCTCCCCTTTGTTTCAAGTCTTTTTATCTGCGTTCATATTTAGTTTCATTAGCCTCTCTAATTCAATGATATTTTATTACATTAAAACTTAAATATTTCACCTGAAGGGTGCTTATATTTGCTAGTATTAATAATATACAGTGCTATATCTATCTTATTTATCAGACCATATGACCTTTAGGCACCCCTTTTGCGATCTCGATTCATAAGAACTTTTTTTCCATTTACACCGTCAAAACCCTGTTGTTTGTTAGGGGTTAGGGTTAGTGGTTAGTTTTATAATTTACAAAAAAAACTCTAGAAATCGTCTGTTAACAAACAACCGAATTTTGACGGTGTAAATGAAAAACATGTCCTTATGAATCGAGATCGAAAAAGGGGTGTCTAAAGGTCATATGTTTAAAAGAAATTGTCTCATTACTTTTTAGACACAATCACTGAAAATGAGAGCAACAAAAATAAAATGAAAGACCAAAATGTATGGTACACTATTCCAGCTTACTGTTAATTTTGTAAGCCGTTGTCAGTTTAGCCAGTTACAGCCTAACTAAATGCTCTAATTTTGTAGCCTTGTGCCAGACAAATAAACATCTCTATTTCAATACACACATATATATGCACATCTTTGTAAAAACAGAGCTATGAAATAAAACTTATTTTATCTGAAAAAATTTATTGTTTTCAATTTGTATTTTCTTAAATTGTACACTCATAAATAAATACATAAATATATACATTCTTAGATACAGTAGCCTCTCCTCTGCCCGTGGTTGGCTTTTTCCAAGACCCCACCCCATAAGCTGCCTGAAATGGTTGATACTACTAAATATTATTTTTTTTCCAATACATACCTATGATAAAATTTAATTCTTAAAATAGACACAAAAATATTATTTTTGTTATTAATAATAATAACAATAATGATAATTGTAGTAGTTGGTTGGTTGGTTGGTTTATTGATTTTAACGGCATATCGACCTGTCTGGGGTTATGTCATGCCAAATAGTTAGGAAGTAATATATGTTGTGTATTTACATTTATACTTTTTAGTTATTGGTTTTAACAATGTGTTAGTATCATTAGGGATCTTGTTGTATGGTATTGATTAAGTTCATGTTTATATTCTATGGTATAATTTTGTTTCCCTCAAAATGGAGAGAATGTCATCCATGTTGACATTTTCAAATAGATCTTTCATATTGTTTACTTTAAAATAACGGTTTCTGATGTGAGAAAAGGTGTTTGACATGTTCCACATTGTGGTTGTTGTTCTTGTTTGAGTATATAGGAGTGTGGTCTTGTGTGACCAATGCGTAATCGGGACACAATGACTTGTTCCTTCCTAAACTTTCTTAAAGTTGGTTTCCAGCCTCCCAAAGTGGGTTTGATTAGAAAGAGTTTATTGTGGATGTTGTTATTCCAGCGTTGAAAATTATGATACTATGCATTGGGCATGCATATGTGGCTGCACAGTTAGTTGTATATATAACATTCTAGGTAGTTATAATTAGTAAATAGTAAGTCAAACCACATATATGTATAAATATGTGTGTGTGTGTTCTAGTGTGGATAATGGGGGTATACATATGTATAGATAGATAGATACATATGTGCGCATGTATACTCACATGTGTGTGTATGCACATATATTGTATGTGTAAGTAAGGGCATGTGAATGGTCGGTCAGAGAAACCATAAAAACTAAGAAAAGGATTTAGGCTAGATGAAAAAGGTGACAAAGGCCAGTAGCAGACAAATGTCTGGATTTAGGCAAAAGAAGGAAAAGATAGGATCAGTCATGAAAATATATGACCACCAACATAGAGTCCAATCTTAGAACAAAGGATTTTGAAATCTCGTGTGGAATCCCAGGGAATGAGAATTGATAGGAGATTTGGGGACTCTGGGAATTTGAAAAGTTTAGTCAGTTAGTCTCTGGGAGCCGAAGAGAGCAGATGAGCTTTGGACGCTGAAGAAGTTAAGATTGATGCCCACTAGAAACAACTTTATCAGAGTTCCCCAAAGGAACAGGGGGTAACCCCCCTTCTCGACGGACATAGAAAGATTAGAAGCTGATGGAAACCGGTAGGACAGATGCAATGCAGCCGAATGCAAGTTATATACCTCATCTCTGACCATTCTAATGTTCACCTGAAATTGTCTTGTTTTGTCTTTATTCTCTCTTTGTTGTTGATTGTAAACCCCTGGATGAGCCCTGAGGCAGACTTACAGACACAAGTGAGGGTCAAGGAACAGACGATCACAACGATCATGACCAGTAATGTTGAAAGTTGCAAGTAATACAGAAGATGCACAGCAGAAGGTGCCTACAGGTGCTCACGGCCCGAGGGAGGTTTACAAAATAGAGCAATCATAAGTAATAATATATACTAGAATAATATATATAATAAAGTAATGAAAGTAATATGATAGAATATTTATTCTTACTGTAGATCTTAACAACCTAAGCATTTGATTTATTTTTCTTTAACTCTTTGACTACCAAGTTTGTTTTTTTAAATTTTAGATATGCAAGATTATGCTTTGGGTAAAATGTTTAAAGGGTTGAAATGAATTTGTCCCTGGGGGAATGAAATAGTTAAATGAAGAACATTCACCTTTTCATTTAAAATAAAGCGTTTCTCTTTGGAATATCTGAATTGCCAGATTCACTATTCTTGTGATTTCCAACCATTAAGTAAAATTTATGTATTATTTATATTTATTGAAAGATTCGTTAAAAATCGTCTAGACCATCGGTTGTTACAAACACAACTTCATACAGTATATAAAGCAATTTGTTCCCTTAATATTAAGTATAACCCAAATTGATTATAAATTAGGTTCTCATTGATAAATGCTATAAATTATTGTGGAATCTGTGACGTAAGCTGTGACATAGTTTCAGCTTCAGACAGAAATGCAAACTATCTCCATTATATATAGATTTTAAAAATTCAGACAAATATGAATTATTTTTTTTATAGAACTGACTGTATGTAACTGAAACTGTAGAAAGCAAGATATCAGATGAAAGGGGACAACTGTACAATATATTAGATAAAGAGGCATTGTTGTATATACATTAATTATTTTAAGCAAAATTTCTAGAATTTATTCATGAGACTCAACTCAAGTTTGAGGTAAGCTTTGAGATTTGCATCTTCCAGTTTTTCAATATCAATCAATGCCTTTTGAATTCCTTCTTGACAATAATAGTCTCTCATCTCTTCTGCATATTTGATCCATACACAATTTGCACACCCACTCATACAGCAATCCAAAGGCGGATCGGGTGGTGGACCTTTCTTGGGATCAACCGGATCACATTTCACACTTTCCTGATTCTCGCTCGGACTCTCTTTCAAAAGTGATTCTCCTGTATTTTGTTGGGTTTTTGTTTCGATCACCTCTTCATCTTCTTTTTTTTCTTCTGAACATGAAGCTTCGCTTTTTGATGTCCCATCTTATCTCCATTGGATGCTGCGGATTCATGTTGATGCGGATGTTCTGCTTAGAAACATGTCGGATATTCTGAGATCCAAAACGAGAAATCAGGTTGGAAGAAGGAAGTGTTGTTGAAAATCCAGAAAAGCTAGAGACATTGCTTGAAGAAGTTTGGACAAATGGTACCGTCTTTTGGCAATGTTGACACAATTTGGAAGCAAAGTTGGAGAAATTTCGTGCATTCATTAGGAGAGAAAAATAAAGGCACAAGTTGATTGGTTAAGACATCACATTAGAAATTTGCATAACTGAAAAGAGAAGGAAAAAAATCAGTATTAATGGATGAGACCAATTATTATTATTATAACTAGCAAATATATGCACCCTCCGGGTGCAAGTATTTTAGTTAAATTTTATAATAAAATATCATATTAAATTAGAAAGGCTAATGAAAATGAATAAGAATGTAGATAAAAAGATTTTGAACAGAGGGGGTATGATTGAAAAATAGAACCACTTTGAAAGTAACTCTTCCATCATTTTCCATTACTCCCGTCTTTCATTGGTAAATTTTCCTAATTAAACTGTTTAGTTAAAATAGGAAGTAAAGAATAATATTAGTTATTTCTTCTTGTTAGGGAATTTCTTTTAAGATTTATTGAAGAGATTACTAAGGGTGAGTCAAAAGTTTTGCAATATTTTGGTAACATGAGTCACAATTTAGCAGCTCTAGATGCTTTTGCAAAGGTCATGAAGGGGTGGTCATTATTGGTCATGAAGGTCATGATTCACTGGCGGTCATGAAGGGGTGGTCATTATTAACTGGCGGTCATGAAGGGGTGGTCATTATTAACTGGCGGTCATGTCATGAAGGGGTGGTCATTATTAACTGGCGGTCATGAAGGGGCGGTCATGAGCGGTCATGAAGAAGCCAGACTGGACTGTGAGATGCCTAACTTGCTGATATTTCATGCTATTCATCTGATTTACTTCTATGGCTTGAAGGACAGTCTTGGAACCCATGGTTTTTGCCCTAAATGACCTTGCCTGATTGTTGAGGTTTTTGCAGCCCAAGTTAAATTTCATAAACCATGTGGTTACTGGACAGTGGTCAGCTGCATCTTCATCTTTTGCACAACAAATGTTTTGATTGATTCAACTGGTCCAATTTGAACTTGTTAAGGACAAGTTCTCGTATTAGATTACATTGCCCATTTATCAGTGCGGCTTTCAAATCACACAGAGAGTGAGGCAATGCATAATATGTCAGTGCACCAACTGCCACAATACTACCATCAAGTACCTTCCATGGCTTGAACAGCTTTGGTATATATATATATATATATATATATATATATATATATTATACCAACCCCTCCGCACGAGCAGGATGCGACACAAGGTCAATTTCTTAAGCGGAGTTTAACAGGTTTGAATTCAGAGTTTTCCTTCTGCCCCGCTATTTACCCATAGCTGGAGGGAGAATTGGATTCATACCTTTCCCAAGGGTACTAGCGCTATGTGAAATGCCAACAGCTTCGTCCAGGAATTGAACTCGCGTTGACGAGTCCATTTCTTATGATTCTAACCATTAGACTACACGCTTCCTATATATATTATATATAGCAAAATATATGCACAAGTATTTAAGTTTAAATGTAATAAAATATTAGTTAACTTAGAAAGCTATTGAAACTAATTAAGAATGCAGATAAAAAGATTTGAAACGGAGGGGGGAAAAGAACAACTAAAACTTACTCTTCCTCACTTCCATTTTTCATACTAAATTTTGCTAATTTAACTATTGAGTTAAAATAGGAAGTAAAATAAATTACAGTTATTTCTTTTTTTAATTATTTCTTTTAAGATTTATTGAGATTTTTTCTCATATTCATTAAGATAAAACCAAACAATTAGAAATCAATAATACTGAGCACATATTTATTAAAATCAAGTTTTTAATATCAATATGCAAATTAGCCTTCCCGTTTACACTGTAAACCTATCTTGTTGTATATATAAATTCAATTGCATGTATTAGTATTTAGATAAGACAACAGTATTAATAATGTCAAACAGTTTGATTAGTTATTGAGGTTTAAATAAAAATAAAATCATGGAGAATGTGACGTAAATAACTAAGGAAATTCTGACTTGAGTAGTAATATAGTTTCGGTTACAGACAGAAAAACACACAATCTCCATTATAAGAAGATATATATATATTCGCTGCAAACTAACATACCTAAATATTGCAAAACTTTTGACTATTATTATTATTATTATTATTATTATATTCCCATTTCTTGATATGCTCATTGTCCGCATGACAAGAAGAAATATTCATGAAACATTTATAAGTTTAAGTCTTATACTTGTGAACTTCAACATTATATAAACACAATTTAATAGACTCAAAAAGAAATAAGATCTGAAATATGTTCAATATGATAATATAATAATAAAAATTACATATAAATTACATATAAATGATGTTTAAAACTCCTTAAAAAATATTGTAAAGCAAACGCAAGACAAAATTATTTTAGCTACAGAGTGGTGAATACATGGAATAAACTACCTTCATCAGTAGTGAATGCCCATCTCTAAACTCCTTCAAGGCAAAGTTGGATAATCTGTGGAATGATTATAAATATTCTGTGATTTAAAATGAATATTTATAAGGAACAGCTGACAGGTCTCGGACCTAATATACTAGCTGAAAAGATATGATTATTATTATTTGCTCCTTTTGAGTTTTCATATCAGCATTAGCTGATGGTCTTTCACTGGTGTCTGAGTGACAGCAAGTCTCCTCAGGTCTCCAGGACTCTTCTGAGTATTCTGGCAGATTGCAGCAGTGCAGTGTTCTGAATGGTTTCAATCCTTCCTCTGATTTCCAAACATTCCAGACCCTTTTCTAATCCTTTTGGGACTGTTCCAAGTGCACCAACTACAATTGGTATCACCTTCACTTTCATATTCCATAACTTTTTTAGTTCTTTGGCAAGGTCCAGATATTCGTCCATTTTTTCATTTTCCTTTAGCTTCACCCTGTGATCTGCTGGCACTGCAAAATCCACCAGTTGACAAGTTCTTTCTTTTTTGTTTATCAACACTAGGTCTGGTCTTCTTGCTGGGATAAGGTGATCCGTTTTTATTTCAAAGTCCCAGAGAATTTTGTGCGTTTTGTTCTCAAGAACAGATTCTGGTTTATGCATATACCATTTTGTTGTGTGGTCAAAATTTAATTTCTTGCATAATTCCCAGTGGATTACCTTCCCAACCCAGTCATGTCTAGTTTTGTATTCTCGTTGTGCTAGTTTGCTACATTCGCAGAGTATATGGTTTACAGTCTCATCTCTATTACCACAAAGTCGTCGTCTACTACTACTACTACTACTACTATTATTATTATTATTATTATTATTATATATTGATAATTTGTGGCCCAAGGTACAAGGAAAAGAGTTACACAGTTCTCACAAAATTCCCTCAGAAAATTTAAAGATTTTAATGAGGCTGTGGGAGTTATTTTCGTATTTGCCTGGGGAGTTGTCTGCCCATTTGGTTTCGCTGGTTCCCACTAGGGGCCTGGTCTATTTAAGCGGCTAATTTGAACTTCTCTCTCTTTCCCTGCTGCTCGACCTACGAGACACAATGAGGTAGTCTTATGACCACCCTCTTCTCGTCGGGGCTTCGGCCCTTAACACTGGCCACTCACTGCTAGTAAGTCTCTTGTATGATATATGACTATCCTTTAGTCATGTATCCGTAACTACGTTTTTATGTACATTTAGGTATCTCTTTGATACCTAAATATCTTGTATTTTACCATTCATGAATGTGTCATTATCTCTACTCTTGTATATGTATTCATATTACTTATGTATGTATGTTTATGTACACCTCTATGTATTATGTACCCTGTTTATCCTGTGCTGTATATAAAATGTTTTGTCTATCAACCTTTGTCGGAGTTTTATCTTCAAGTATTATCACTTTGAATCTTACAAGGTTATGGGAATGGATATCTTTTCATCATGTCCTTATGGGTCTCCTTTGGTGATAGACCTTCATACACAGGTAACAGATAACTTCATGATAGGGGATATTTAACATCTTATTATAATGGAGATTGTGTGTTTGTCTGTCTGAAGCTGAAACTAAATCACTACTCAAGTCACAATTCCCTTAGTTATTGATGTCACATTCACCATGAATTTATTTTTATTTAAACCTCAGTTATTGATAAAATTGTTACCTTATTAATACTTTTGACTTTATCTACATTCTAATAACATGCAATTGTATTTATATATGCAACAAAATAACGGGTTACAGTGTGAACAGGAAAGCTAATTTGCATATTGATATTAAAGTTTAATTTTATTAAATATGCGCTTGTATTATTGATTTCTAATTGTTTGTTTTTTCTTAATGAATATGAGCAACAAACTCGGGGATAAATCTTAAAAGAAATTCTTTAATATAAAGAATAAACAGTAATTTTATTCTTTACTTCCTAATTTAACTAAATAGTTAAATTAGGAAAATTCAGCAATAAAAGGAGGGAGTGATGAAAAATGATGGAAGACTTAGTCTCAAAGTTGTTCTATTCTTCGATTATACCCCTCTGTTTCAAATCATTTTTATTTGGATTTTTATTTAGTTTCAAAAGTATTTCAAATTTAACATATTTCATTACATTAAAATTCAAATACTTGCACGCGGAGGGTGCATATATTTGCTAGTATATATAAATGTTGCTTAGATTATGTTCCTTAGTTGCCATGGTTCGATTATTTGACTCATGGGGACATCCTAGCTTTTTTTATAAAGCAGAATTGTATTACACTCCACAAAATAACTATGGAAGAACTGTAAGTCTTTTTTTTAACCCTTTTCTTTATTACACTCTGTTATTTCTTCATGGAACATATTGTGTATTTAATTTGTTTGGGATGTGTACATCCTGTATCTGTTATTGCATGTATATTAACTAAATACTCTTATGTACATTGTTAATATAAGTTGTCTGTCTTTCCTTACTGAATGTTCAGTGTTAAGTTATCTATAGATGTCCTAATGTATTATAAGGACTTAGTGTTGGTTTAAAACTAATACCCACTAATTCTTGACCAAAACTTCTATCTTAAATTCATTATAATGTAAAGCTCTTTCAAATTCTAAGAACATTCCATAACATTTCATTACTTTGTGTGAATCTTTCTTATTATTCATTATACATATTGAATAAAATATTGATTTTTTTTTTTTTAAATGATCATAAGTTTTCATCATTAATCCTAACATGTCCTGGGAATTTATACCCAATAATAATAATAATACATCTCAGAATCATAGGTAATAAAATCATAGTTAACTCACATAACAAAAATAATCTATTTGAAATTCAGATTATTAAAAAAATTTAGGCACTCCTTTTTTGATCTCGATTAAGAAAGGACATGTGTTTCATTTACACCGTCAATATCCGGTTGTTTGTTAGGGTTAGGAATTAGGGTTAGGGGTTAGTTTTATAATTTTAAAAAAATATATCTAACAAACATCTGTTAAAACAACTGGATATTGATGGTGTAAATGAAAAAAAGTCCTTTCTTAATTGAGATAAAAAAGGGGTGCCTAAAGGTCATATGGTCCAAATGATACATCAAATATTAATGTATTTGTATTCCAAACATAAACCTGGCACATAGTATAATTTTTATTATTGAAACCCCAATATTTTAATCCTCATTAAGAACTATTAATGACAATAAACCATTTTTATTGTAAGATGTCCATATGTTTCGGCAGGGGGGTTCCAGTGGCTTCCACCCTAGACTATAGAATCTAACAACGTTGATCCCAGGGGGCCATCCCCCCAGGCAACACCTGTCCCCTTGATTTAAAGGGGCAGGGCTGGGTTTATTGCTCAGTGGCTGAGGCGCCTCCCTGAGGTGGAATGCTGACAGGATCAACGTATTTCTTACACCCGCCACGCATGTGCTTCAGTTAGTGGGTGGTCCCACATTAATAGGGCCTTGTGCCTGACCCGTATATGTGGGATACGTGGTAAATACCAAATGTATTTTGATTTTTTGAGACTAAACGGTTAGGTACCACCAAAATACGTCACATGATCAGTTTAGGCCATATTGAAGGAAGAAACTTAAACATTTTTGAACTTTAAAAAAAAAAAAATCTTGCAAAAAAGAAATAACGAACAAAGAAAAACAGTTAATTCAAATATCAAATTATCTGATTGGGGAAAAATTACTCACCATTATCTTGAAAAATAAGTAAAACAGTCCGTTTTTATTAAACAGGGTCAGTTTCTTTAGTGATATTTTTTAAGCAGAATTCTATATTCATGGTTCTTTTACTAAAACACTCTCGCATAGAACCTTATAAAAATCTTCTGATATAATTATTCAGACTCTTATCTTTATAGAAAAAAAGTAAAAATCGTTTTTTGTCGGTTCATTTTTTTTTTGTGACCTCGTAAAAAAATTTCAGACCTATTTCAGACATATTTTCATCAAAAGGTAAATGATTTTTCAGACCATTAATTGATTTTTTAGAGAATTTTTTAAAAAGCCGGTAGTCATAACTTGTTTTTGGCTACGTTAAATTTCAATTGATTTAACGGTGCAAAAATGTAAACATTGTTTTTCGTTCATAATTTTCATTATTTCCGTAAGCTGAATTTTTTTTTATATCATCAGGAGTTTCTTTAATGTTTCTTCTTTTGAATGGACAAAAAATTTCAAGATAATATTAACTTTTATGCAAGTTTCACCGTGTTAAATATAGGGGAGGGGGGGTAAAATTTCACTGGGAAAATTGGTGGTATCTACTAACGGTGAATATTAAAAATTAAAACTTATTTTAAGGTAGGATTCAATGATTTAAATTTTTCTAAAGAAAAAAGAATATAAATTCAAATTTGGAGTAAATATTTTTATATTATCAGACAAAAATTAATTGCAAACATTAAAGAATGATTACACGGTTTACGAGTCCATTTTTTAGTGAGGACTAAAATTGAGGAGACATCGGATTGAAGTTTGCACCGAATTACATTACTTCACATTAGAAATGTATTTTTAAAATTTACACATTATTAATTATGGGCGTAATTAAAGGAATAATAATAAATGAATATGAATCTCAGAAAATGTTTTATTTTCTTTCTTTCTTTCCGGACGACTTTTTACATTCAGAATCAGAATTGCGAGAGATAATTTATGCCATAAGTAACCATAGATTTTTATGGTTACTTCACCATGGAGCAGTGGTTAGCAACCTAGTCTTACAATAGATTAGTGAGTGTGATCCTCACTAAGTGCTCCGCATATGTGATCTTGTTCCTGCCACGTGACTGATATTAAATTATTCCCAGCAACTAGTGCTAAATGTTCAAGTACAGACAGAGACGAAATACCGAACAATGTGGATTTTCAAGGCCAGGATGTTCTCCTCATTTTGTGATAAATATTTTTACTCCATCTGGTCTTATTCTGTATAAGATGAAATTGTTTAAAATGCCATAACAAATGTCAATGAGAATAAAATCAGGAAGACCTTTCTTTTTTTCTGTCAAAAAGAAAGGCTTCGTTTTGTCATTTTCCTTCTCCGATCAATATAAATGAATAGAATGGCTGATTGCAGAAAGTAAATTATCTAATATTTTAGGAGGATATTTTTTATTCACTTTTTTGCAGTAAAAAATGACGAAGAAACAAAACAATGTTTAGAAAACATGGAAGTAAACAAACAGCTACGATTCAGTTTTTACGCCTGTAAAGAAAGAATCGTAAATTCCATTCGTCCTCTGAAAATAATGTGACATCATTACTAAACTATTTTGGGGGGACTGAGTATATAACATCTTTTAGACGTTGTGACAAAATCTGACGAAATGACAAAACAAAAAACTCCAATATTACCTGATTTTCTTATTTTTCTGTCCGTTTCTCCTTTTTTTTCTTTGGAAGGTCGATTGTTGTGATTGAGAGTTATCTCCCTTGAATAATGTGGAATCACATAAATAAATAAATAAATAAATAAATCTATTTCCAGCAGATAGTTTATAAATCTGCTGCTGATTTAATGCCTTACATAGGAACAAACCTGCTAGCCTTATTTTTTTAAAAGAGAAACTGGCATAATTTTGATAAAATTACTGCCAAAACTGTACATGAAAATAAGCCCATTTATATAATACTTATGTATGGTATAGGTACTGGCAAACTGAACCTAAAATGCGTTTTTTGACAGAAAATAATTTACCAAAATCAGGGAAATATCAGATTTTAATGAAATTTTCAGTGTTTATTTATCAATAAATGATCTTTATAATGCATTATTTATTTTATTTCAAAACTTTCTCATTTTTTCAGGTCACTTATTTTTTACCCCCCCCCCCTTATGTTGGGGGCGTAACATTTTTTTCAAGTTGGTCTTATAGTTTTCTAATTACAGTATAAATAATGATATAAAAGACCGAACTTATGAATAGAAAAAAAACATTTTACAGTGGATTTTCTATGAGAAAATAAGTACCGAAAATTGAAAAATAAAATGTAAAAAAAAAAATAATTAATTTTTTGGAGATTTCTTTTTTACTCATTTCGATAATTATTTAATTAGCTATTATCTTATAAAAGAAAAAAATATACATTGATATTTTTATGCTTAAAAGGGGGGGGGGTACATTTTCAATAGAGTTTTTCTTCAAAACTTATTACTTTATGTGTCTAAATAAATATTTAAATAAATATTTATTTCTAAAATCTAAAAATATAACATTTTAAATTGAACTTCAGGCTTTTCACATTTTAAATGAATTTGATATATTAATTTTTCATAGCAAAAATACTAAATTAAAGTTTTGAAATAAAATAACTGATGCATTATAAAATTCATTAATTGATAAATCAATACTGAAAATTTCATTAAAATCGGATAATTACCTGATTTTTGGTAAATGTTTTGGCAATCGCAAATGTTACATAAATATTGTAAACAAGCGCGTAAAAGCATTGAAAAATACAGAATGGCGGATCGTGTCGAAATTGACTAAAACAAATAGTTTTAAATCTATAAAAAATAAATTGCATATGTAATGACATTTTTCTTTTTTTAATGATCATTATTATTTTACTACTTATCGATTTAGACAAAGTTTGACCTTAAATAATAGATTTAATTATTTTTAATTCGCTTTTGAAATTCGTAGCAGACGACAAAAATGCCAGTCCCTAGTATAGTATATGTGTAACAAGTCCTTTCCTTAGAGATTCAGATGCAAAAAATCATTTAAATTTTATGAAGTTTAAACAAATAACTGAATTCAAAATTATTAAAAAGTTAAGAATAAGTCAGAATTTTGGACAAGAAGGAAGCACAAGAAAATTTATATCAATAATTAGGAAAAGTTTGTTTGTCTGTCCTCTACAGACTGCTGATCGGTTTAATCATTAAATGCATACCAATTTAGATGATATACACTAAACTTTAATATGTGGGGATGTTTGTTTTTTAGAAGCATTGTTGGATAAAGTATATATTATATGTTTGCTTGAAGGCAATTACAATGCATGTATCGCATAAAATTCGATAACAAGTGTAATCCCAGCAAAGGATGTCGTGTGTAGAACATCGTACAGACTGTTTCGACTTTATTAAGTCTCATCAGCGATGGCTTAAAATATTAGGGGGAGTCAAAAGTTTTGTAATATTTTGGTAATTTGAGTTCCAATTTGTCAGTTCTGGATGATTTTGCTGATGTTGTGAAGGTGATGAATCATACTGGACTGTGAAATGCTGAGTTTGCCTGATACTCTTCAAGTGCTACTTGCCAGATGTACCTCTATAGCTCAGAGCACAGCCGTGGAAACCTTGGTTTTAATCCTACTTGATATTGTCTAATCATTGAGGTTCTTGTAAACTGAGCAAAATTTCTCTGAATTTTTGAGATGAGGCTTGATGAAAGTCTGGAATCTTCTAAGGTCTGCATTGGGGATTTCTCTTTATTCAATTTGCTTTGATCTTACTTTGACATTTGTGCAGATTATCTCGGCTGCTAGTCTTTAACTGCCTGAAACTTACTTACTATCTAAACTGACCGGTTCTCACGGCTATCCCGGAAGATGGGTTAGGACTGAGGTCAAGCTAGCTGCACTTCACACTAATGTACATAAATATTAGGAATCTAATAATTATGTAACATTAGTATTATCTGCATTATTTGGACTATTGTCCTCATCTTCATTGTTATCTGTCCAATTAGACACATGGCCTAGTGGATAAAGGAGTTAGGTTAAGACAGTTCTAACAGTTATCTCTAGACTGCAGATTCAATCCTGGTCAAGGGCAGTAGTAACATAGAATAATAATTAACGCCTCTACCCATTTATGGTTAGTGGGATGAGAATAGGATACCCCCGCGGAATGTGGAGCACCCATTCATCACCATAGCTCCTGGTCCACTCTGACCCGGAGTGGTAGTACCTGTTAGGGTCCCATCTATGAGTTAAATAGAAAAATGTATTTATAAAAAAATTGTATTATCCATTAAGAATTGATTTATTTCAAAACTTTATTGGCATTAAATGACCCACTGAGGTTGATATGCCGTAAAACAAAACAAACCAAACCAAAGGATACCCCTGTGGACTGAATAAAGGGTTAGGTTTAAAGTTCTGTGATGACTCCTGATTACAACAAGAAGGTTCCCAAGTCTGAAAAGAAGGTTCCCAAATCTGAAAAGAAGGTTCTTGAGTCCGACAAGAAATACCTGAAGAAGGGCACATCAGCTGAAACGTTTGCAGCGTTGGGTTTGTATTTGCCTGGTGGAGTTGTCTGCCCAATTTGGTGTGCTGGTGCCCGCTAGGGTGCTAGAGTATTTAAGCGCTGGGTTCAAACCCTTTCGGCCTCTTTTCCTGTTTTAGCAACTACGAGCCATATGGGGTAGATTTTATCTAACCCCTCTCGTTGGGGCTCCACCCCCTTACATTACTGTAAGTTCTTTACAGCATGGACTATCTCTAGTCTCATGTCTGTACTTTTATATGTTATCTTGTACCATTCATGAATGTGTCTTTATCTTTATATATGTAACTCTTTTACTATGTACCTGTACCATCTTCATATCCATGTGCTGTACTATATTAAATGTTTTGTCCGTTAACCTTCGTCGGAGTTTTGTGTATATCAAAGTATGTATAACTTTGAACCTATGTTACACGTTGTACATATAACAATGAAGATGAGGACAATAGTCTGAATAATGCAGATAATACTGAGTAAAATTTGTTGAACCATCTGGTTACTGTATTGAAATCAAGAGTGCCTTCACTTTTCACAAGACAAATGTTTTTGGTTACATTCACAGAGTTTTGACCCAGTTCAAACTTGTAAAGCATAAGTTTGCAAAATTATACTACATTTCATGATCATCTGTATAAATTTCAATTACCACAATACTACCAACAACCACTGGTACCTTTCATGGTTTTAACTGCCTCATCTTGTGATATACGCACCACAAACTAGCATGTACCAAAATATTGTGAAATGATTAACTCTCCCTAGTATAATAAAAAAATCTAAAGGGAGTAACTTACTGGAAATAAATTATAAAACTTTTGAAGAAGAAGATGAAGAATTAATAATAATAATAATTGATAATAATAATGATAATAATAATTGATAGTTGATAATAATGATTGATAATTGATAATTAATAATAATAATAATTAATAATAGATAATAATGATAATAATTAATAATAGATAATAAATAATAATAATCTGTTCTGGATAATGAAATTTTTCTGGGATTTTAAGACAAAAAAAATGGATCACCCAATCCAGGCCAGAAAATCAGACCAAATCTTATTTCAAAAGAAGAATTTGTGGATTTTGCTATTCCACTGCCATTGAGGGAAAGGAGAGAAAAAAGGAAAAATTGGGAAAAAAAAAGGTGAAGGTGACAGTGATACCAATCATAGTTGGAACACTTGATTGTTTGTTTGTTTGTTTTGTTTTACGGCATATCAACCTCAGTGGGTCATTTAATGCCGATAAAGTTTTGAAATAAATCAATTCTTAATGGATAATACAATTTTTTTATAAATACATTTTTCTATTTAACCCATAGATGGGATCCTAACAGGTACTACCACTCCGGGTCAGAGTGGACCTGGGAGCAATGGCAATGAAGGGGTGCTCCACATTCCCCAAACCTCCAAAACTGGAACCTCACCATCAGATAGAGTTTAACATCATTCTCAGGACATGTAGACCCGCAGCCACCGCCTTCTAGCACCCATATGATAAAAAGGGGTTGGGGCTTGCCATAAGGGCAATAGGGTTGGGAAAATCATATAGGTGCTAGGGCTTGACGTGACCAGCCGATTGATCGGAGGGGGCCTCTATGAGCGCCCGTCTAGCCCAAGATAGGGCTAAAGTGGAGTATTGCATGTCATGAACTGCTCATCCACCTGGGCTCTATCCTTAAGCATCACGGGTCGCCACCCACGGCCAACAGGTGGCCCCATTGGGGGAGTCTTACCCCTCTGCAGAGGTGCAGTCGGTGCATTCTAACGACCCAGCTGACAGGGCAGTGGAACACTTGAAGCAATCCCAAAGGGCCTGAAAAAGAGACTGTGGGAATTGAAGATCAGACCACAGCACTGCTGAGATTGGCAAGAATAATTAGAAAAGTCCTGAAGAGCTGAGCAAACTTGCTTCAGTGAAAATCACCAATTACAAATGGTGGTCAAAACTCATTAAGAACTAATAATAATAATAATAATAATAATAATAATAATAATGAAGAAGAAGAATGAGGAGGAGGAGGAGCAGGGAGGTCATTAGAGAGGACATTCAAGTCCTAGTTAGATTTTGTCAATTCACCCAACCTAAATAATGACTTGTTGTTGTTGTTATGCACTAAAGAAATTTCCAAACAAAATTTGTACTTGTTTTTTTTTAATCTTATCTTTGCAGCAATAAACAGTCATATTTTCTTGTTGTATCTCCCCGCCCCACACACCCACCCAAACTGATTGTGGGTTGAAAACTGTGCTACATTTGTGGCAATAGTTAATCATTTTTGTACCTGCTTTTCATACAAAACCACAGCAAGGGTTAGGAGTCCCTTGATAAAAAGTGGTAGACTTAGTGTTTTTTTAAAGCAATTGACTCTGGTTCAAATCAAGAAGACACCAAACCTTGAACACAAATTTGTCACATTTATTTTTAGTTGTAAAACAAATATGAGAAACGAAAAGTTTTGCATATAAATATTTGGTTATTTCCTATAACTCTAACATAAAAAAGGGGAACCACTCATATTGAATGATAAATTATTTATTTATTTTCCCATTAAACTAGCCCTAAATCCTAACCCTAAACCGTCTTTTTTCCAAGTAGATCAATAAATAAATAAATAATTTATTAGTCAATCAGAGTGGTTTCTCTTTTTTATGTTGGAGTTATAGGAAATAACCAAATATTTTTATTGAATTATCTGAAATTCTGAGATGATGTATTTGTTAAGTAATAACTTAGTTATTACTTCAGTGGAAGTGCCCATAACCTGTTAAGTATCTGGCCGCCATCATTGGCCAGTTGGAAAGAACTAATTATTACCTGAGGATAGTGTTGCATACCCTTCCTCACTGGCACTAAATAATTATAATGTTGCATACCTCTTTCTTTAATTCGATTTCTTGGCCGTCTTTAGTATTCTGATCGTCTTTGGTATTTCTTCTATCATCTTGACTTGGTCTGGAATCTTCTAAGGTCTGGACTTTCTTGGGGACTTCTGGTCTGGTTTTCTGTTTGGGATTTCTCCTTATCAGAAGCCCTGTGTCATTGTTAGTTTTTAGGTAATAAACACAAGACTTTGATTTACTTTTGATCTTATTTTATTGTTAAATCCCCACCAGACATCTGCTAACTAACATAGCACGCGTATGCAGAGTGAGTCACAGTTCGGCAGTACATCTTCACTGCCTGACGTCCAACTGCAAACTGGGGACTCAAAAAGGTCCCACGTGACGTCACGTATTTTGGCGGGCTTCTGTAATTTTCCATGGAAGGATGGGGCATTGTATGAAAAGGGTCATCCCCTCAGAAATACAGGGGATTGACAATAATCTTATGCAACCGCATAGATTATGCAACAATAGTTATGAAAGACATCAAACTCTTATACTCTTTTCTTGTCATCTCTTATTCTTAAATGTATGTATTAGTGTAAAATACATAACTTTTTATGTTACATTTATTGTCTTCAGTTTTGCCTTTTTTTTTGTTATTTTATTTAATTGTTTTATGTTCCTTTACTGACCGCTTGGTTAACTGCTGCCTGGTTGCTTTTCACAAGTGAGAAGGCAGAATAATGTTGGCATTTTAAACATACCTAGGTAGTAATATCTTATTTACAGAAAGCGATGTCAATATATACATAGGACAGGCATGGACTGCTAGGTAATTTATGAGGAAGTGCGTCCCGGTCTCCTGCCTCAAAAATTTCTACCCGGTGACCATTAAAATAACGAACCAGCTCAGTCTATTCAAAACTATCCATCTTCATATCTATCTATTTATCTATCTCAATTTGTTCATATTTATCTATATTACTTTAAATACTAAGATTTTTTTATTATTCATGTTTGTTTAATGTCTTGTTTTTAGTTTAAATAAACAAGAATTACAACAAAAAAAGAAGCGACCCCCCCTCAAATACGTTTACTTGTCGAAAATATCAATCTATCTATCTCCATTTGTTTGTATCTATCTACATTATTTTGTTTGTTTATCTACCTACCTATCTCAGTCTATTCAAAACTATATATCCATCTTCATATCTAAACAAGAATTACGACAAATTACGATAAATAAACAAGAATTACGATGAGCTGGGGTTGTTATTTTGATAGTCACCGGGTAGCAATTTTTGAGGCAGGAGACCAGGACGCACTTCCTCATAAATTTGTTTACCTACCTATCTCAGTCTATTCAAAACTATATATCCATCTTCATATCTAAACAAGAATTACGACAAATTACGATAAATAAACAAGAATTACGACGAGCTGGGGTTGTTATTTTGATAGTCACCGGGTAGCAATTTTTGAGGCAGGAGACCAGGACGCACTTCCTCATAAATTACCGACTGCTATAGACAGGCTATTAATCATATAGAAATCTAATCTCTCTGATAAGATATATTGACAATTCTTCCAAGCTGTAGCCATGCTAGTACTACTGTATGGCTACACCACTTTGACTCTAACAAAATGCATAGAGAAAAAGGATTCTGCATGCTGTTTTGAACAAATCTTGGAAGCAGCACCCCCACAAGAAAGCAGTAGTACGGTCATTTGCCTCCTATCACAAAAGTAAGACGAATAAGATATAGTGGTCACTGTCGGAGAAGCAAGGAAAAATCTCATAAGTGAGATTCTACTGTGGACACCGACACATGAACACACCAGTGTAAGCTGACTAGGAAAAAGCTACATCAATCAGCTCTGTGCAGATTCTGGATGCTGTGCCTGAAATTCAAGTCACAATTAGATGTAATTGCAAAACTGGGACTAGAAACTCGACCTCTTACTCAAAGGTCGCAAACAAAAGTGAAAAAAAAAAAAGAAGATTTTAAATATTTTTTAACACAATTGGACGAAAAAAGATTTGAAGCATCCACATACAGTATTTGAGAGTCAGCTGGCTGAACATTCAGAAAAGATATAATATAATGGTGATGAATCTGTTGATCCAACAGAACACATAAAAACATTAATAGGGGTGTCAGATTCAAAGGTTATGACAAAGTCACAACTCGTTGGAACACAAACAAACTCCGACACAGGTTGAGGGACAAAACATTTTATATAACAGCACAAGAATAAACAGGGTACAAAATACATAGAGGGGTACATAAACATACATACATAAGTAATATAAAGTTACATGTAAAAAGGATAAACATAAAAGCAACAGCCATGAGACTAGGAATAGTCCATGCTGTATGAATCACTTGCAGTAATGTAAGGTGGGGGCCAAAGCCCCAACAAGAAAGGGGTAGTCATAAGACTACCTCATTGTGTCTCGTAGGTCGAGCAGCAGGCAAAGAGAGAGAGAAATTCAAAACAGCCGCTTAAATACATGAGGCCCCTAGCGGGAACCAGCGACACTAAACAGACAGACAACTCCCCAGGCAAATACGAAAATAACTCCACAGGGGCAATGACCAATAGGGATGGGTGGCGAGGGGGATAAAGAGAGTCATGGGTATCTGTTCTGTCAGCACATATCATACCCAGGACACCATGGAACCCTTCCTGTTAATAATCCATACACCGGCCTGTCGGTGGGGCATTAGAATGCACCGACTGCACCTCTGCAGAGGGGTAAAACTCCCCCAATGGGGCCACCTGTTGGCCGTGGGTGGCGACCTGTGATGCTTAAGGATAGAACCTAGGTGGATGAGCAGTTCATGACTTGCAATACTCCACTTTGGACCTGTCTTGGGTTAGACGGGCAGTCGGAGAGGCCCCCTCCGATCAATTGGCTTGTCATGTCAAGCCCTAGCATCTATATGATTGCCTCAACCCTATTGCCCTTATGGCAAGCCCCAACCCCTTTTTATCATATGGGTGCTAGAAGGCAGTGGCTGCGGGTCTACATGTCCTGGGAATGACGTTAAACTCTATCTGATGGTGAGGTTCCAGTTCTGGAGGTTTGGGGAATGTGGAGCACCCCTTCATCACCATTGCTCCCTGGTCCACTCTGACCCGGAGTGGTAGTACCTGTTAGGGTCCCATCTATGGGTTAAATAGAAAAACACGAGTTTATAAACAAAATTGTATTATGCATTAAGAATGAATTTATTTCACAACTTTGTCGGCATTGAATGACCCACCGAGGTTGATATGCCGTAAAACAAAACAAACCAAACCAAACCTAATAATCCATACAAAAGCAAAGAACTTCCCCCATTATTGACTAGTCATATCACTTCCATATTTTTCTTTGATTTTGTCATATTTTATCTAATCTATTTTTTTTATTAGAGGTTTCCAAATGCTGTTTAATTTTATAATGAGTTTGCTGATCAATTGATTTTAATGGAATGTTAATCTGTAAAGGGTTATTTTATGCCTAGAGATTAGGGAATCAAGTTCATTGTATGTGTATATTTACATTTTTTTGTGTAGTTGTTCTTTTTTTTTTTTTTGTACATCATTCTATCAAATACAAATAATTTTTAAACATTTATTTAACCCATAGATGGGACCTTAACAGGTACTAACAGTCTGGTTCAGAGTAGATCTGGGATTAATAGCAATTAAGGAGTACTCCACACTCCCCAGAGCTCCAGAATGGGATGCAGTATCATACCCAGTATTTTTTTTTTTTTTTACAGACAAAAAAGCGCAGCCTGGACCCAAGCATATAGTCCAAGGTTTGTGTGTAGGGGAATGGCTGACAAAATGTAGGTGATAAGATGTTAGTTATTGTTTTACTTAGCTGGTACATTCACTAACTGATCCATACAAATAAATTATTATGTTCTTCATCTTCTGCAGCCTGCTTCCACCAAAATACCTAGGTCTCTCCATGGCTATAACCTACTTAAAACACCCCAAGTGAAAAACACAAAATACAATGAAATTTTATTTACAAAAATAAATATGGATTAAGTGATGGAAGGGGTAAAATTGAACAAAAATCTCCAAGAAACAAAAAAACCTTCGACAAAACAAAATTGTGGGCCATTTCATTTATCCCTTTCCCTCTGCTAGTATAAGGACTGCCGACTGTTTTCCAGTTTTATGAGGACCGAAAAACAGTTTTTCTAGTAGGTGTACTTAGTGTGAGTTTAGGGTTAACAAACGGTTTGGTCTGTGAGATGGGTGGGCTTGGACTTAGACAAAATTACTACTGACTCTCCAGGAGCATCATCCTATGATAAAGAGTGGGGCAAGAAAATTGGAGGGTTTGAGGGTCTTGGATATGTCCTAAGTGAACAAACTAGAGACATATGAGTATTCAACCACCTAAGAAAAACTATTGTGAATGTTGTTTTTTTCAGGATTTGCCTGTATTTTTCTTGTATTCTGTAATTTTATAGATATTGTTTGTTTATCTAGAAATGTTTTTTGGCACAGGGGTAAGATTGTAGTGGTCATGAATAAGGGCAGGGAAGGTAGATTTTAATCTAGCCTTCATTCTCACACACAGGCTTGGTGCAGGCACCCACCTTTTGCAGAATGTTATATGACCCAGCCTTTCTTTGTCACATCTAATCTTTACTCTCAGCTGATGCCTAAAATAACATATCAGATCCTGATAAGAAAATGTCTTATCATCTTACAATCCCCTCAAGTGTATCGTCCAAATTACCATTTGAGCCATCTTTCTTTTCTCACCTGTGTACAGAGGAGTGACATTGTCAACATGCCTCAGGTCAAGTGGCACTGTTTGGGGTCAATGTAACCTGTGACTGTTGTATACCCCTTTCCTTACTTTCTTACTTCTATTCTTCTTCTGTTCATCTTTTCTATCTTAGATTCTTCTTCTAGTGTCTCTTCTAGCGTTGGGACTTCGTCTTGGGGACTTCATGCCTGGTCTTCCATTGGGGATTCCTCTTTATCAAAAGCCCTGTGTCATTGGTAGTTTTTAGATAATAACACAAGACTTCAATTTAACTTAGATCATATTTTATTCTGAAATCCCCACCAGACTACCTGCGCAGATTGAGTCGGAGCGTGCATAACACGACTTACCACCGTTGTGGTCTTTGGCCAATCTGACCAAAAATCTCTCTAAGCCGGAAGAGGGCCTTCTCCACCAATTCTCACGGTATCCACCAGAAGTAGGATCAGGACTGAGGTCAAGCCTTGTCATTTAATCCTTTAAGGCCGTGGGCTGCAACTTATAACAGCCATTTTGGTTTCTACACTACTGTACATAAATATTAGGAATCTAATAACTATGTAACATGACCTCATTAATATAGTCCCGGACCTTATGGCAGTAGAAGACATGCTCAGCCGTTTTCTCCAAACCACTTTTGCAGCGGGCGCAGTCAGGCATGTCTGCCCTGTTTGCCTTGAAGGCTATGCTAGCAAAGGGCAATGCATTCCGAGCAAGCTGCAAGATGAAGGAGAACTTGGAGATGTTGACACCTGGTGCCAAATTAAGTGCGGATCTAATGCATTCCAAGCAAGCTGCAAGAACTTGGAGAACTTGGAGATGTTGAGAAAACTGATACCTGGTGCCAAATTAAGTGCGGATCTCCTCCAATGACTAGCCAAGTCGTTTTGTGAGCGGGTCTGAAATGGTATCCTCTACTAATACCCAATATAAAACCTTTTGAGGCCAGGAAAGGTGACTAGACCAGGGTAGCATACGAAGGCACTCAGTTAGGAACAGTGTGAGAAAAATTAATTGATTTTCTTGATAAAGAGTGTTCTTTTTTTTGTGCAAAAAACGGCTCTAAATTTAAATATATGAATAGATATGAACATACAACTCCGACACGCTTGTGGGACAAAACATTTTATATATCACAGCACATTTATAAGACAAGTTACAATAACAATAAAATACATGTACATAAACATATAAGAGTAGAGATAAAAGGACTGGAGTATCCGTACATACAAAATCACTTACTAGTGATGAGGGGCCGAAGCCCCCAGGAGAGTTGCATAGCGTTGGGGGCCAAAGCCCCCACTAAGAAGGGTGTGACAATGGTCTAACCCATGTGCTCGTACGAGAAGATGTAGCTAAAAGAGGGAGAAGCATTTGAATCAGCCGCTTAAATACTATAGCCCCTGGTGAGAACAAGCGGCAACTCAGCGGGAAGATAACTCTTCCAGGCAAAGGGAAGATAATCCCAACAAATATTTTTGGGCATACTCAAAATATGCAGGATTTCGAATTGTAAAAGTGTAACAAGATGGGGATATTATCCTGAGCGAGAACTACTATATTAGAAAAGGAGGAAGAAGAAATGAGACCAGGTGGAGGCTTTGAAAAGGTGTGGATTGATGAACAATGATTTGACTGGGTCGTGACCCCCGAATGGAGAATTGAGTGTCAACCGAAAGTTTCGGGTGTTGCCCGGAACCGGAAGTCACGTGGAGACGTGGGACAATGAAGAAAGGTACTGGCCTCTTTTCGATTTGGGACAGCGTAGGGTTAAGACCTGCCCTTGGTCCCGTGTGGGATTATGGTAGTTTAATAGTTCTCTCTCCCTGTCTCTCTGCCTTTCCTCCTCTCCAACACAACCCACGAGACGAGCCTAACCTGGAAATAAAAGCTTAAGCAGCTTGTGAAGATATATTTCTCGTGTTGTACTTTTTTTTATCAACAAGATGACTGCCACGTGCCAAAGACCTTTTTAGTACGGTGAATATATCGCTTTTGCGTAGCGTGAACATATACCACAACGTCACAAAAGAAAATCATTAAAAACACGGCATTACAAATCTTAAAAGAAGAAAAAACTTACTTTCTTTCGACTACCATATCATAAATACATTTTTTTACTAATGAAAAAGCAAAAATAAACAGGAAAAATCATTTCAATAAGAGCCAACCTATTCACATATATATATTTACCAACCCCTCCGCACGAGCAGGATGTGACACAAGGTCAATTTCTTAAGCGGAGTTCAACAGGTTTGAATTCAGAGTTTTCCTTCTCCTAGACCGGTTGCCTAACCAAGGTTAAAGAGCCCAGTCTGCCCTACTATTTATCCATAGCTGGAGGGAGAGTAGGATGCATACCTTTCCCAAGGGTATTAGCGCAAAGTGAAATGCAATTACCACATCCAGGATTTGAACTCGGGGCGACAAGTCCATTTTCCATGACTTTAACCATTACACTATGCGCTTCCTACCAATTCACATATAAAGAACTCATCGACTAGTGAAAAGTCAGTTGTCTAATTTTTAGTTATTGGGCACTTTATATTGACTGAATGAACTGATTCCCACTCACGCCTCATTAACAACTTGCTGACAGAACAAACATCCACTAGGAAACAAGGCACTGAGGATACAAAATGAAAAAACCTGACATACTTTCCACTACCCACATCAAAGTGACCAAGTTCATTAGTTGCCGTCTGCCCAGAGAAATAACCTTTCCTTCATTTTCAAAGCATTCCGAAAGAAAAAAATTCCATTGATCTTCTATTCTTATAAAACCTTTTATGCTTATTTCCTATGTCTAACATAGCACTAATACCCTTGGGAAAGGTATGAATCCTACTCTCCCTCCAGCTATGGGTAAAATAGCAGGGCAGACTGGGCTCTTTAACCTTGGTTAGGCAACCGGTCTATGAGAAGGAAAACTCTGAATTCAAACCTGTTAAACTCCGCTTAAGAAATTGACCTTGTGTCACATCCTGCTCATGAGGATGGGTTGGTAAATATATATAAGTCTAACATAAACAGGGGAACCACTCTTGACTGATAAATCATTTATTTATTTATTGATCTACTAGGAAAAAAGACGGGGTTAGGTTAGGGTTTAGGGTTAGTTTAATGGGAAAATAAATAATTGATCAGTTAAGAGTGGTTCCCCTTTGTTTATGTTAGACTTATAGGAAATAAACCCTTTTATTTTTTAGTACTGTGTTATTTAATTTTTGCACATTTCCATTACAAAAGCTTGTCCATGAACCCTTCATCAGCTCTTAGCTTCAGGGACCACCGAAGCTTAGGGAAGGCGGCCGTAATCTTCGGTGTCCACGTTGCTCCCTGAGTCTATGCTCGACACAATAATGCCATTTTCTCAGCAAATCTGTGGTTTGCTAAATTTGGCATCCCCAAGCCGACATTACAGGGCTGCTGGGTACAAACCTGTTGGTGGACATTGGCTGACCCCTGTTCCACAAGAGTAGAAAAAAGGGCAGTTTAAGTGCCAGTAACAGGGTCGCAGGCAGAGAAAGTAGACAACTGGTAAATGATCAGGGGATGGGTGGGGTGAAATATAAGTTGTTCAAACCTCCGCCTGGCCCTTTCTCTGCAAAACTCATCACACATCAGTGGATCAACAAGGACCAACCCCTAAGCCACGGTGATCTCGGCGATGCATAAAGACTCCTCAGAGGCTAGAGCTCTGAAGTCTTCCCAAAAATAATAAAAGACTGATTTTAGTTTTCCCCATAAACATTTTCCATAAACAAAATGAAAAAAAAAAAAATCATGATAAAAGAAAAAAGCCTACTCTTAATTAAGAGGAGTGGATATATTTGTTAAGTTCCTTTGTGAACCCCTTAAAACTCTCCCGCATGTTAGCTTGCTTAGGGCCGAGTTAGCTCAATCGGTAGAGCGTTCGGCTAGAAACCACAAGGTTCCTAGTTTGATACCAGCCCTCGCCAACTCAGCGTATGAGTAGCATAGGGATCTGTGCGGTAAAGTAAGGAGCTGATGGTAGGTGTGGCACTCCACCTCAGATGCCAAAACAATCTCCTTGGTCTAGCGCTATTGAAAAGGGGATAGACTCCCTCGCTGACTGGCTGATACCGACTTTAGGCGCCCTGACGACTTTACTTTTTTTACTGTAATGGCTATCAATAATTTGTTTGTTTGTTTTGTTTTACGGCATATCAACCTCAGTGGGTTATTTAATGCCGATAAAGTTTTGAAATAAATCAATTCTTAATGGATAATACAATTTTTTTATAAATACATTTTTCTATTTAACCCATAGATGGGACCCTAACAGGTACTACCACTCCGGGTCAGAGTGGACCAGGGAGCAATGGTGATGAAGGGGTGCTCCACATTCCCCAAACCTCCAGAACTGGAACTTCACCATCAGATAGAGTTTAACGTCATTCCCAGGACATGTAGGCCCTCAGCCACCGCCTTCTAGCACCCATATGATGGCTATCAATAAATATCCTTTTAAAATAGCTACTTGTTCTATTTAATAATCCAAGCCATCCTAGCAAACTATCCCCATATAGTTATTTACTAAGCTTAGCTAAATGGGGCACAAGGCCAGAAATATGGTGCACCCAATGAGAATCGAACTCACTAACAATGATTTGCTAAGCTAGCTTGTTAACCATTAGTCTACATGAGGTGCCTAAACTATCCTCATATAACATAACAATAGGGTATGCAATGCATATCTTGCTTTTTAGGAATACATTTCACTTCTGTGTACTAAGAATTATTTTTTGTATACGGGCTAGGTAAGGATATTTGCCTGCTCATCCCACTTATGAGGGCTGGACACAAGGTCTCGTTTTTACGTGGGCGCATAAAAATTGCGTCGATCCAGGGGGATGGTCCCCTGGGATCGACGCTATCAACTTCACCGGTCCAGAGGCCGAAGCACACTGGACCCCCAGCCGAGGCCGGGTATAGAAGGTAAGGGTATTTGCCTGCTCATCCCACTTATGAGGGCTGGACACAAGGTCTCATTTTTATGTGGGCGCATAAAAATTGCGTCGATCCAGGGGGATGGTCCCCCTGGATCGACGCTATCAACTGTACTTCACCAGTCCAGAGGCCGAAGCACACTGGACCCCCAGCCGAGGCCGGGTATGGAAGGTAAGTTTCAAAGCATAGAATCTGGAACAGATACTACACTTTGATCCAACACACTAGGGTGCATAGCCATGGAGCAATAGTTAGCAACCTAATTAATTTTCACAGACCATTATTACAATATTGATTTTGAGGGACTAACAATTGACGGCTTTGGGTAACAGGTTTTTTTTTACAGAACTGTGATTAGCAAGCAAGCTAGTTGCACAGACCATTACTTACATATGAGCTTGTTCCACACTGAGTGTTTCATGCTTGTTGCTTTGTGCCAGACTAAGCTTTAAATATGTAAATTAAAATTAATGAATGCACACGTTAATGTTTTAGACCCTTTTTACACATATATATAATTTCGCTGAAAAACTTTCATTTCAAATCTGATTTTAAAGCGTTAATCGCCATTTTGAAGTGTATGGAGAGAAATGAAGTTAGCACCGGCTTTAGACTTAGTTAAGGTTAGGTTCGGCACAATACAATTTTTTTGAATTATTATTTATTTTATGTTCTACCAGACAAATTAGAAAAGTTAAGAAATATAATTATGGATTTAATTGAAATAATAATTTAAAATAAGTAATATTTGACTGCGATTAAACTAGGTTTTAATTCTTTAAAAAAAAAAAAAAAAAAAAAAAAAGAAAGAAAAGAGAGAATATATAAGTGGTCCAGTATTGTGGGTAACGCAAATATTTGATTACAATTTATTTACTTACAAATAAATAAGATAAGATAAAAAATAAAATAAGTCTTATCGAAGTAGGTCGGAAAGTACACAATTTTTGTACTTTTTACAAACAGGTATTTCATAACCTCCACAAAGGTCACTAACCGTAACACTCAGTATAGATTTATTTTTTTTGACCGATAAGTTGTCTGGGCCTACCATTCCCCTTAAAAGAGACTAAAAGGAAGAAAGACTTTTTACATACAAAAGAAAAGAAAAACACAAAAGAGAAGAGAATCCGTAATTTGAAGAAAAAAAAAATTGCTCGCTAGAAAATTTTAAAAACAAAACAAAAACGGCACTACTCAAAATTACTCCTGGAAATGCGGACAAACAATTCAATGAAGAAGGATTTGACATAAACTAAAAAAACAAAAACAAAAACCAGACAATTCCTTCGTTCAGAAATTGTCACCCACCAGTTAGTAAATTTGCAGACAGACACCCGAAGCGAAATTTAAGGTCACGAATTGTGAATTTTGATGCATTTTTTCAAGGCTTTTTTTACGGAATAACCGGACTATATGAAACTTTGATTAGTTGATCAATAATTGCCCAAAGTGATAATTAATATTACTGAATTAATTAATAGTTTAAACTTTAAAGTGTAGAATACTATCTCGAAAGTAACTTAAAATAACCAGTGCGCTCTTTTTACCTCTACGTTACGTAACTTCAGTTTTAACTAAAGTTAAAGCGTGACATATTTGCTTGTTTTATTTTTAAAGTTAGTTAAACTAGTAAGTAAAATAAAACTATTACTTAAATTTTGTAGCAGTATTTACATTAGTATCTTATTTTTAAAATTTAAAAATTTCTCCTTGGGGTTCGGTTTAGTTTTTTGCTCAGTTAGTAGCAAACTATTTCACCAGTCACACATAATTCACAGAAGTAAGAAGTTGTTAAATACTTTAGTTAAGAAAAAAGATTAGTAATATCTAGTATCGACATATGGTAATTTGTGTCTTCCAGCAATAATAATAATAATAAACTAACGAGACTCGCCAATGCACCAAGATTTGAGGATGGGTGTATTTCTACTTTGTTAGGCGGTATTATTTTAACATAAATACTTTTGGATATACCTTGTATTAACTATAGTAGTAGTATTACTGTTGTTAGTAGTAATAGTCATAGTAATAATATTAATATTGGCAGTTTTGTGAACAAGAGGGGCAGGAGGATGAGGAGTAGGACGACGTCTAGTTGTGCATTATTAGTGATTCGCACTTGCTGGGGTAACAACAGTTGCGGTGGTGGGGTTCGAAATTTCAGCACCGGTCTATCTTTTTTTACTGGTTCTGAAAGAAAAATTAGCATAAGCAAAGAAGAAATCAGTAATAAAGAATTAAAGTATAAATCTCCTCGTGAATTCATGGAGAAACAAGGTGTTAAACCAGGCAAATATGTCGAATTCTTGTTGGGGATGACCCGCTCAGAAGAAGATCCTAATGTTTTTAGGTAAGTTGTTACGCAAATGTTACGTTTATTTATTTGTTTATTTTTGGTTGGCTGGTTAAATTGATTCAAATGTCATAAACGTATAATTGTGTTTTTATGCTTTTGAAAATATTATTTTTCATCTCTCTTTCCCGAAAACACTTTAAAAAAAGCGAACAACACTATGAAAAAAAAAAAAAAATGTTTAAATTTAAAAAAAAAAAAATGTTCTTCGATGTTAAATGCATTAACACTAATACTGCAAAGTGTAACAGCCTGTTCTCGCAAAATTGCACAGATGCTTCAAATCGGTAAAAATAAAAATCATATACGTGAAAATCTACGATTATTTATTTTAAAGTTTTAACAATAAAAATAGTTATTGATATTATTTTAAAGATTGTACTCCGTAATTACTAATTAGTAACTTCAAATTTAATCTTTTTTAATGCAATGAAAGTTATGTGTTTAACAAAATCCTTTTTTAAGTTCTTAAAACTTCGATCCCTCTTTTCTTCTTTTTTTTTTCAACTTTCTTTTTAGACTCAACAAAATAACGGTTAATTTTTATTAGTCTGGCATTTTTATAGTTTTTATTTATAGTCGACATAATTTGAAAAAATAAATTTTTTTTTTTTTAAATGACTGACGATAATTTATTATAAAGTTGACCGTTGATGGAGGGCGCGTCAGCAGATATTGTTCAGTTTAAAAATATTTGAAACTTAAAAAAAAAAAAAATTCTTTAGTTGAGGCTATTGAATTTTTCACAAATTAAACTGTACTTATATTTTGATTTATTTATTTTTTCTTTAACAGCCTTTTTATTTATTTTTCTATTTAAAGGGTTAAAAAAAGATAGCTACAAAAAAAAAAAAATTTTACATTTAGATATTTTTACTTTAAATATTAATCCATTGATCTTTTTTATTTTAAAAACTTTAATTTACATAAACAGGAAATTATAAAAAAAAAAAAAGACAGTCTTGTTCGATTTTTAATACGATAAGAAACGAGTAAATCAGAACAAGAAAAATAAAAAACTTCTTTTTTTGTTGGTTAGGCAATTTGTCAGATTAGATAAATATTGATTTTTTTTTTTCTATTTGCAATATTAAAACGATCTCTGACTTTTCGACATGCATGTATACGAGTTATCTTTCCCTTGTTATTATTTGTAAATGTCAATTTTGAAATGGCACTCACTTTATGAAACTTGGATCCAAATAGTTTTCTCTCTCTCTTAATATTAGGGATTTTCCTTTTTTTTATTTTATTTTATTTATTTATTTATTTTTTTAGAGGAATATTTTTTCGGAACAAGTGTATTCCCTTCACCCATGATATTAGATAAAGCATTTGAATAAACAAATGATATAATTTGTTTCGCAAAACATCTCTTGTGTAGAAGAAAAAATATTTGTACCCAATTGAAATGCTTATTTTAATATCAATGAAGAAATATTCTCTAAGAAAAAGAAAATTTGTAATTAATTAGTAGCAGGAAGAGAACAATATTAGTACCCCAATCTCGATGACGTGAGCGCCATTTCATAGTTGACATTTGAAAATAAAAACAAGGGAAAGATAATTCGTGTATGTCAGATCATTTTGACATTATATGTCACCCTCCCCCAATCCCCCGTCTAAAAACTACAGAAAATCATTGTTTTTATAAAATCTGATACATTGTCTGAGACGAAGAACGTCTTCTGATTGCTTATAGCAGAAATCACGAAAAAAAAAGCTATTTTAGACAGGACCAATATGATTCATATGTGCCAATAATATTCACAAGAAATACATTGAAATACAGGTAATTTAAAGAGTGGTCACAAGGGAAGTAACTCTGTAAATATATGTGACCTCCATTTTCTTGTTTGGCACATAGCAACAGAAAAGAAAAAAAAAGAAAAAAAACACTACAAGAAGGACTGAGCTTGATACACTTACTAAATGGGCAAATTTACTATCAATCAGGTGATGACGAAATTCTCCTAACTGTGCAATATTTTGAAGCCACCTGTTTTTATATTCATTTTAGTTATTTAATAAAAGCAATGGAATAAGAAAATAGTTTTTATCCTATTAGACAGAACTAGGCCTCTTGTTTTTGTTAGTCATTGCTTACTTAGATAAATTTGATTAAGCTGCTTTCCTGAATAATAACAGATGGTGAAATCTAGCATGAAATAGATAAGCATTAAAACTTCATACTAGAAGAGAAACGCTATCTTCTTGGCCAATGTGCAGTTCAGGTTAAGTAAATAAAATTACTTATCAACCAGTGTTGTCATGGTAATTTGTATACTAGGCTTATCAAGCATCAATTACAGATGGCAGGATGGTATCTCAATCACTGAAGAGAAAGCTTTGGTATTAATTGCCATGGTTTTGATGAATAGACATTGTTGAATCGGTGAATATTCAGTAATAGATAAAAGGACGGTTTGTTAAAAATAAATAAGTCAAATAAATGAATATTTCTATTTCTTAACTTATGTGATTTTTCCTGTTTCAAATTTACAGTGTCATTGATGATGTGTTTAGACTAGAGAGCAGGGTCTGACTTCTGATTTAGGTTGGAAAATTAAAACGGAAAGTTTTTTGGTGGTACCCAATGACAGTTTAACTACAGTCTATGAATTAACATTTTGTGAATTGGGTTACGGTTTTAGGGGATTAAGGTTGTTTTTAATTACGTATTGCTTAAAAAAAATAAACAACAAAAAACCCAAATTACTATACATTTAATGTTGAAAAATATTTTTTTAAACTAAGTTTAATTGAAATTATACATTGCAATACTAACACAAACAACTGTCTCAATAATAGATTCAATAATTAATTTCAATGGTTAATTAAATGTATAATAATTTGGGTTTTTTGTTGTTTATTTTTTTAAGCAATACGTAATTAAAAACAAACTTAATCCCCTAAAACCGTAACCCAATTCGCAAAATGTTAATTCATAGACTGTAGTTAAACTGTCATTGGGTACCACCAAAAAACTTTCCGTTTTAATGTTCCGACCTAAATCAGAAGTCAGCCGGAGCAGGTTATTTGTGTTGGAAACATTTGATTATCTGCCCTTGGCCAAATATTGACACCAGACTTTGTTATTATGGAAACCAGAAGTGGGAAGGGTCAGATAAAAGCAGCAGGTGTCAGATGTCAAGTGTCTTAGATTGATTTTGGTTCCAAGCCATTACTGTTGGAATCAGGTCTTGTTTTTACAGGTTCAATCCTATCTTTCATCAGTTAACCTATGTGGAGATTTGAACTGTAGGTAATTCATTTTGAAGGATCAACTAATCAATACTGAAAAAAAAAAAAACTTTTTTGATCATTTTGACATCTTCCTCCTCAGACAAGCTTAGATGGAGGTTCTTTATAATCAATTTAAATTACAATACATTCCAAACCATCAAATATATACTAGCAAAAGTATTGAATATTTTTCAATTTTTGGATCTCAATAGCTCATTATAGAAACATCAAAACCAGAGAAAACTATATATATTCTTAAATAACATCAGGAGGTGAGGTGAGATTTAAAAAAAAAAAAAATATCTATATCTATCCTAATCTTTGATTTGGTTCCCCTGAAAATGAACCAATTCAGAAATTGCAACAATAACAAATTGTTGACAATAAAATTTATCCTGTAAACTTGTTCCTTAAAGTGATTCCCAATCCATTTAACAATGCAAGCAGCCTTCTGTCAAAATCAAGAAAATCCCTAAAAAAGGCAATAATGAATTTGACCATCCCTCATAATTTACCACTTGGCATAACATAACCTGGATGGTTTGATGTGCCATTTATATCAATCAGAAATTGCAAAAAAAAACCCCTGAACTACAGAGGGATTACAGTACAACAACAACAACAAAAAAAAAACGTTGTGTGTATATGTGTCACCTGTATGAGTCAAACACAAAGTTGATATTTTACCTAATGATAATTTGGGTGTTTGGTTGACTACTCTAAGCCTATTATTAGAGTGGAATAGATGGAGTGCTTTAAACATATGGTCATGGAGTGAAAGCTACTTAAACTGTGAATCTTTTGATAATTGCTGATCAGAGCATGAGGTTTTTAAGGTTCTTGACTGTTAATTTTCTAAAGGTATAGAAATTAAAACAAGTAATAAAAATAATAATGCAATTTTCAGTGTTTACTTCTCACATGAATACAAACAAGTGGTGGAATTTTGAAAAAATATTTGAGGGCCTTTGGATGTAACCAAATATTTGATTATCTGCCCTTGGCCAAATATTGACACCAGACTGTGAACCAGCTTTGTTATTATGGAAACCAGAAGTGGGAAGGGTCAGATAAAAGCAGCAGGTGTCAGATGTCAAGCGTCTTAGATTGATTTTGGTTCTAAGCCATTACTGTTGGAATCAGGTCTTGTTTTTACAGGTTCAATCCTATCTTTCATCAGTGTTAACCTATGTGGAGATTTGAACTGTAGGTAATTCATTTTGAAGTGAACTAATCAACACCAAAAAACAACAACTTTTTTCTTTGGCTGGAATGACCACTTTATAACTAGATATCCCTCCATGATATTCAATTTTGAAATTGGCTGGAATGACCACTTTATAACTAGATATCCCTCCATGATATTCAATTTTGAAAACTTAAGGAAGATGATATTGAACAAATGATGTATCTTTTTTTATTGGGTATCCATTATACAAATAAGCCAGAACTTTATCTTAATGATCAATGTGCACATTCGTTTTGGAATTGGGACAGTGAAGTTGCCTGACAGAAATCACCAGCCCTACCTCTCACCATCAGTGTGGGTTGATCTGGTGACAGAAATCACCAGCCCTACCTCTCACCATCAGTGTGGGTTGATCTGGTGACAGAAATCACCACCCTACCTCTCGGTGGGTTGATCTGGTGACAGAAATTACCAGCCCTACCTCTCACCATCAGGGTGGGTTGATCTGGTGACAGAAATCACCAGCCCTACCTCTCACCATCAGGGTGGGTTGATCTGGTGACAGCAATCACCAGCCCTACCTCTCACCATCAGGGTGGATTGATCTGGTGACAGAAATCACCAGCCCTACCTCACCATCAGGGTGGATTGATCTGGTGACCTACCTCTCACCATCAGGGTGGATTGATCTGGTGACAGAAATCACCAGCCCTACCTCTCACCAGATCTGGTGATCTGGTGACAGAAGCACCACCCTACCTCTCACATCAGGGTGGGTTGATCTGGTGACAGAAATCACCAGCCCTACCTCTTACCATCAGGGTGGGTTGATCTGGTGACAGAAATCACCAGCCCTACCTCTCACCATCAGGGTGGGTTGATCTGGTGACAGAAATCACCAGCCCTACCTCTCACCATCAGGGTGGGTTGATCTGGTGACAGAAATCACCAGCCCCACTTCTCAGAGTTGATTTGAAGATAGAAAGCACCTCTCACCACTAGCTTTGTTAATCTGGTGTCAGAAAGCACACCTTCACCACCCCTCCTCATTGAAATGTATCAAAATCTTATGCTCATATTGGTTAATTAAATTTCCTTAATGAAATCAAATTTCCATTAAATTAATCTTATATTTTAAATGTAAACTTTTACAGAATCTGATGCTGAGCAGCTTGATAGCAAATTAACTTTTTAATTCTATCTAGGAATCCATTATCAGCACCAGTCATTCTGGAATCAGAATTTATGATAGTTGAAACTAAAATTGCTTTGTGAAATAAAAATGAATTAAAATTTGGAAAAGAATTCAGAAAAAATTGATTTGAAATTTTTTTTCATTAAAGTGAAAATGAGAATGCACTGTGCTTATTTTCAATTGAAGAAAAAAATACTTTCAGTGTTTTTTTTTTTTTTATTTTTTTTATTTAAAAAATGTTTTTTTTCTTAAAGATCACTAATTAGGACTGAGCCTATTCTAGTAGTAACCACCCCGAGCGGATTTAACAGGTTTAAATTCAGTTCCCTTCTCCTAGACTGGTTGCTTTACCAAGGTTAAAGAACCCAGTCTGCCCTACTATTTACCCATGACTGGAAAAAGAAGATATTCATACCTTTCCCAAGGGTATTAGCATTATGAGAACTGAGTAAATTAAACATTTTTAAACTAGCATGAAAGGGGATGTATCAAGTGTTTCATGCACGAACGTACTTCTACCGAAGATTAAGATAGTAGCAGGCAATGCTAATAACGAGCTGGCAAAAGAGGAGGCAAGATGAGAACACGTGTTGATGGGGTTACAACTTTTATTCAACTCCCGTGACCTCAAGTCACGTCTACGAAACAAGGGGCATAATCCTTTATTTCATTCTTATCAGTAAGAAATTACTGATATAACATCAAGTACCTCTTGCAATTTTAGTTTGATGCTCCTCTTTTGGTCAGGGAATCTGCCAGTTGTAGTTTCCCATCTACCCCAAAATACCTCAATTTCCCCCTCAGACACCATTTCTCTCAATCTTGCCATGTCCAATCTTCTATCACTAACAATATTTGTAGTGCCTAAAGCACTAGTTAGTGATACATTGTATAGTATCGTACTGGTGGTAGTACAGCCATACCAAAAGTTTCTTGCACCAAAGAAGAGATGAAGAATCCTGCATCTGTTGCCTCACATAATGCCAAAGTTTCAGATGCTAATGGACTTTTTGTAACTCTGTCCAACGTTTTAGATTGCCAGCTGATAAGTGCCACCTTCATGTTCTTGCTTTGAATAAAAAAAAAAAAAACACTGGAGAGTTCATCTATTTATAAGGGGAGGAGGAGCTCTCAAACTAAGAGAACCCCTTTGGTTTGAATTCAGAGTTTTCCTTCTAGACAGGTTGTCATAACAAGTTTAGAGCCCAGTTTAATCTTCTATTTACCCATAACTGGAGGGAGAGTAGTTGGATTTGTACCTTTCCTAAAGGTATTATTGACACAAGCATGTGGGAGGTAGATGCAAAAAATAGAGCGGCCTGGTGCCTTAACGTTAAACAAGGCATGGAGAGGGGTGAGGCGGAGAGGAGAGTAGCCTCGACAGCTGGAAGTTTATCCTTTAAAATTGATGGAAGGTTAGGGTTAACTCCAAATACTAATTAGTTTGGAGTTAACCATTATTTTGTAAGGTGTTCTTGGCACTTACTGCCCATGCCAGTGCAATTTTTGGATCACATTTCACATCTGCCATAGTTTTGTAAAATGCCTCTGCCAATATCTGATTATGGTGTTCCACAATTCTGTTGCTAAATGGTGACTCACTTGCTGTTGTCGCAGTTTCTATATTCAGTTTCTCATTCATTTCCCTGTATTTTTCATTTGAGAATTCTCCTCCGTTGTCACTTAAAAAACTTTCTCGGGGCACCAAAATAAGACATCCATCTTTGATAAATATTTTGCACAATTTCATCTTATTGTTTAGAGGACACTAAGCAGGCTGCAGAATATCTTGTGGCAGAATCAGTCATATGCATAATCCAAATTTTATTGTGAATATGTTCCTTTAAGTCCAGACATACATCTTGGTTATATTTATTAGCCATAGGTATAGCTATAACTGAATGTGAAGGTACATGTTTATATTTCAATGCATACTTCACATGAATCACAACATTTTTCAATTATCTTAAGGAATTCAGCTTCATTGCTTTTTTTCTTTTCTTTTCCAGTGTAGTGTGTAACACCACAGACACTCTCAATTCACCCTGCCTGTCAAATAATAAATTTGTAAGTGGAATACAGTAGTGGCCTGATGAGGTGCTAACCAAATCTATCGTATCACCTAGAACTTCTGCTGTATCATTCACAAAATTTTAAATAATTCCAGCTTTCTTCATAGAGGTTTTACTCAATAGCAATGGAATTTTCATTATTCACTATACAGGATTCAATCATAACCTTTTTTTCTGCCAATCACTGCTGGAAATTTTGGTAATTTATGAGGAAGTGCGTCCCGGTCTCCTCCCTCAGAAATTGCTACCCGGTGACTATTATAATAACGTCCCCAGCTATGTTGTCTTGGCGGTGTTACTTGAAAGAAAACAACCAGCTTAGGGCGTTAAATGTATTTTAAATGGGGGTGAGGCTTCTCTTTTTTGATATGAACAAATGGAGATGGGTGGATAGATATATATAAACAAAGTAAAAAAATGAACAAATTGAGGTAGATAGATAGATAGATAGATATCCATCTTCATATCTAAACAAGAAGGGAATTACGACAAATTTCTATAAATAAATTTCTAAACAAATTACGATAAATAAATAAGAATTACGACAAAAAAAAGGGAAGCCCCCCCCTCTAAAATACATTTAACGCCCTAAGTTGGTTGTTTTCTTTCAAGTAACACCACCGATGCGACATAGCTGGGGACGTTATTTTAATAGTCACCGGGTAGCAATTTCTGAGGCAGGAGACCAGGACACACTTCCTCATAAATTACCGAAATTTTACTTTCTTAGTTACAGTATATTTAGCTCCATCTCCAAACTGAATTGAATGGCAGTCACTCTAATGGTGGACGATCGTTGTATATGTAGTCTGTTGACAACTAACTTTCTAACTCTTTTGCTAAAGAGTTCCTTCAGCTAAAACAGTCCAAGGGAGATAACTCATAATCTACACATCATATTGCCTAATTTTGTATTCTAAATGTGAAGACTTAATTATTTATTTCTATTTTATTTTGTCATTTCAGAGGTACTCCATTGTATGTTCACCCAATGCGCAAGTTTGCATTTGGTGGATGTTTGTTAGGACAAGCTTTAAATGCTGCAGTTCAAAGTGTCCCCCAGGGTCTTATTGTACACAGTCTTCATAATTACTTTTTGAATGCAGGTAAGTAGCACAGAAATTTAATACTTACATACACAAGGTACTATAAGGAAGTCTAGAAAGGAACAAGTCATTATGTCCCGATTATGCATTGGTCATACAAAACTAACACACTCTTATATACTCAAACAAGAACAACAACCACAATGTGAAACATGTCAAACACTTATTGATGGAATGCAGATTTTTTGCTCACATCAGAAAACATTATTTTAAAGCAAACAATATGAAGGACCTATTTGAAAATGTTAACATAGAGGATATTTTCTCCTTTTTGAGGGAAATAAAATTATACCATAGAATATAGACATGAAACAAATCAATGCCATACAGTATGATTCCCAATAATGCTAACACATTGTTAAAACCAATTACTAAATGTATATATATGAATACACAATATGTATAACAACCCAACCGCTAGGCATGATATAACCCTGGATGGGTTGATATGCCGTTAAAATTAATAAACCAACCAAAAGTTCAGGGAATCTGAATTATGAAAAAAAAAAAAACTGATTCGGGAAATCTATTTCCCAACTGCAAAAGGCCTGCAACAATATTACAGCAGTCTTTAACCACGGTTCATAAGTGTCTTGCTTGTGAAGAATCAGAATCATCTCTGCCAACCTTCACTGTGTACTGTATTAATAAAGCAGGTGGTCACACTCCATCTGGGTGCTTCAATTTGCAGCTTCCAACTTCTTGGCCCTTCATGATATGACAAAACCAACCACTGCCCACACAAAATCTTAACACTGAGCCTGCATCCAGCACATAACTGTCAGACACCATCAGGCAATGTTGACGTTTTGAATTGGGTAAATTTCTATCATTACAGAATCTCAACAGATTAATCAGTTGGCCTAAGTTTAAGGAAATATTATTTCTCTGAATGTTTGAGATGAGGCTTGAAGATTAGTATTATCTGCGTTATTCGGACTATTGTCCCCATCTTCATTGTTACTTGTACAACGTTTCGGCCGATATGCCCTCCGGCCTTCTTCAGGTACAGGATACCCCTGTGGACTAAATAAAGGGTTAGGTTCAAAGTTCCGTGATGGCTCCCGAATACGACAAGAAAGTTCCCGAGTTCGAAAAGAAGGTTCCCGAGTCCGACAAGAAATACCTGAAGAAGGCCGGAGTGCATATCGGCCGAAACGTTGTACAAGTAACAATGAAGATGGGGACAATATTCCGAATAACGCAGATAATACTAAGGAAATATTCATCAACATTTCACATGTCTCTTGAAGAACCTCCATTTTAAAAAAAAATTTTTTTATTTAGCACTTTGTTCTTTTAATTCAGGAAACCATGATGTACTTATTAGTTTTCTAAATGATTAGATAGAAACTCATGTATGCATATGTAGGTATATCGATAAATCCATAGGATAATTATGAAAAACATTCAGTTTACACAGCAAATATATATTTTCATTATAAACTCTTTTAGACATGGAGTCAACAGTGCCTAGTTACTGACAGTTTCTTGCCTATGCAATCTTCAAACTTTGTCTGAAGATCGCATAGATGAGAAACTGTCAGTAACCAGGCGCCGTTGACTCCTTAACTTAAATATAAAGGCTCTATATATGATATTGAGCACAGTTTACTTATAAACATAGCACCAATATATATGATTTAAAAAAAAAATTTTTGGTTATTTCTTATAAGTCTAACATGAACAAAGGGGAACCATTCTTGACTGATAAATTATTTATTTTCCCATTAAACTAACCCTAACCCTGTCTTCTTTGGTCCTAGTAGATCAATAAATAAATAAATAATTTATCAGTCAAGAGTGGTTCCCCTTTTTTATGTTAGACTTACAGGAAATAACCCCCCAAAAAGTTTTAATGATTTATTTATTTCAGAATTTTTTTTCTATTTCAATGCAAAAAAGCAATAATAATAAATGGTAAATACAAAGAAATGAAAGCAATGGTTCGCTTACTCGATCATGACAGATTTCTTTGAGCCCTATCTGCTGGGGCTTTAGAATACACCGACTGCACCTCTGCAGAGGGGGTAAGAACCCCTCCCCCCAATAGGGTGACCTGTGATGCTTAAGGCCTGAAACTTGGTGGATGAGTAGTCCATGATATGCAACACTCTACATAGGCCCTTACTTCAAGCCCTAGCACCTATATGATTGTCCCAACTTTATTGCCCTTATGTCAAGCCCCAAGCCTTTTTATCATATATGTGCTAGAAGGCGACGGCTGAGGGTCTTAATGTCCTGGGTATGACGTTAAACTCTGACAGATGGCGAGGTTCCAGTTCTGGAGCACTGGGGACCATCACCATTACTCCCAGGTCCACCCTAACCTGGAGTGGTAGTACCTTTTAGGGTCCCATCCATGGGTTAAATAGAACAAAATAAGTTAAAAAGATGTGTTCAAAAAAAAAAAAATGAGTACCCATCAAGAATGAATAAAACAAAAACATCTTTGGCATAAAATGACCCAATGGGTTTGACATGCAGTAAAATCCAACCAACCAACCAACCAATTTCTTTGAAATTGTCACTGGAGTCCTACAAGGAGCACCATTTCTCTGTTTGTTATGTCTAAACTATGTAACTATGAACATTAGATCTAATGAAGGAAAAAGATTTCACACTCAAAAAGGCAAGAAGCAGGCAATATCTCACAGAAACAATTACAAATGCAGACTATGCAGATGATCTAGTGCTTCTTGCAAATACACCTGCCCAAGCTAAATCACTGCTTCATAGCCTAGAGAAGGCAGCAAGAAGCATTGGCCTCTATGTGAATGCAGATAAGATGGAGTTCACATGTTTTAAACAAGATGGTGACATTTTCACAGTGGATGGCAAGCCTCTGAAATTAGATCAATTCACATACCTAGTCAATATATATATATATATATATATATATATATATATATATAAGAAAGGCATAGACTAGCATTACCAGCTTGTTTCGTAAAATTGTTGGACATTGACAATTTTTCATTATAATTGGTTCAAATTGCAATTTCTTGGGTATTTCTGGCCCAATCTTAAAAATATTTATATGGTTGGAAATAAAATAAAATAATCTTTCTAAATATATAATTTCTATGTGTTTTTATCTATTGAATTATTTTTTACAGTGAGTTAAAATGATATTTTGCTTCGAACAGCTGAAAACATAAAATATGACTTTTTTTTTTATTTTAAAAAATTTTTTTTAGACTAATTTTTACACACTACTTAGTTTTTCAAAATCATAGTGGCTAATCTTTATCAATATTTTTGAAATTTTACACTCCATTAGAAGACCCTAGAAGTACAAACAGACCTTTTTTGTTTCTAGGCCTTGTGGAAGCGAAAATACAATAGAGCAAAGTTGAAGGCGATTTCTTCAAAAGATATAAGAGAAGCAAAAAACAAAGCACTATACCAGTAATAGGAGACACTCAGAATTATTTTCATATATAATGTAGCATTACAAGCATTTAGTGGAAAAACGCTGACATTTTCAAATTTGCGACCTTAATCAGTTAAGTTTGCAATTTCTTGTGTATTTCTTAACCAATCTTAAAAAGATTTATATGGTTGGAAAGAGAATATAATAATCTTGTTAGTTTTCATCAATTGAATTATTTTTTACAGCGAGTTAAAAACATATTTTCGGTCGAACAGCTGAAAACAAAAATATGACCGTTTTTTTTTTTTTTTTTTTTTTTTTTTTAGGATAAATTTTACATGCTGTTTTGTTTTTCAAAATAAAAGTGGCTAATCTTTATCAATATTCTTGAAATTTTGCACTCACTTAGAAGACACCTGGAAGTACAAACGGGTCTTTTTTTTTTGTTTCTAGGACCCGTGGAAATAAAAATGAGAGGGCAAATTTCAAGGCTATTTGTTTAAAAATATAAGAGAAACAAAAAAAGAAAAAGAAAAAGCACTATGTCCGTAATATTAGAGTTTGAAAATTATTTTCGCTTAAAGATTGCTATACAGTTCGGGATTTGCTCCGAAAGTTTGGATTTTGAAGAAAAAACTCAAATTTATGTGACTTTTGGATGTAAAAACACCCTGTCAACTGACGTCAAAAATCGGACCTTATTGATTTAAAATCACAATTTCTCGTATATTTATAGAAGACACCTGGAAGTACAGAGTCTATTTTTTTGTTTCTAGGACCTGTGGAAATAAAAATATGAGAGGGCAAAGTTCAAGGCTATTTGTTTAAAAAATGTAAGAGAAGCAAAAAAAAAAAAAAGCACTATGTCCATGATATTAGAAAGTTTCAGAATTATTTTGATATATAATTTGTAAAATGTAAAGATTGCTAAATTGTTCGGGATTTGCTTCGAAAGTTTATTTTAAAAAAAAAAAATCAAATTTATTTGTTCGACACGCGTACGGCGTAACAAATTCTCAGCTAGGCATTGTTTATGCACACAATAAAGTTTAAATTCATCGCTTATTTCTCGTCCAATTTTAGAAATATTTATATCGTTGAAAATAAAATAACATAATCTTTCTAAATATTCAATTTTATGTGTTTTTATCAATTGAATTATTTTTTACGTCTGTTTCAATTTTGTAAAAAAAAATAACTTGAAATTACGAGAGATGTAAACAAAACACGGCCCACACTGACCGGGTTTATGTGAAAACATATGTAAATAGGTAATCTATTTCTTTTATATAATTCAACATAAACATTTAGAAATGTATTTTTAAATTCAAAGTGATGTTATATATTTAAATTAATATTATATATGTATTATATATGTGTATACATGCAGTATGAAAATGTTGAATAATCTTGTGGTAAACTTAAAAAAAAACCCAAAAGATCTTGATATCCCTACTTTTTATTCCACAAATAATGGATTCTAGCATGGAGATACATAAAATCTAAGTCCAGAATCAGAAAGAACATAGAATTTTACATAAGAATGCAAAGTTTTATCAAAATTGCTTAAAAAATAAAGAAATGGTGAAGAAATTACTGAATTTCTTGTTCTGAAATGGTTCATGAGTTGACATGATTTTATCATCAAAATCATGTCCACTTTTTTACCCCAATTTCGGGGCTTTAAATTCTCATAACTTTTGAATCACTGGGGATATTTGTATAATTCAAACAGTTCTGAACTCCATTTACAAAGCTCTATATAACTAACATGATTAAATAACAATAACCTCAAATAAAAAAAATCAACTGGGAATGCTAATGTATGGATTAGCAATTCTGATTGGTTAAAGCACCAATTGTGTTGAGAACACAGAAGTATCACTTGACTGAGATCCTTTCAAATCATTAAATGTAAGACAGAAGACAGAATATTGGAATGAAGAAGGAAAGGCAAAATAAACAGGAAGGAAAGATAAATTGGAGAAAGAATATGCAATTAGTTTAGAGAAGAAAAAAGTTATAGTGAAAGGGAAGGAAAAAAAGAGAGATCAAGTAGTGTAGTCTACTTATTTATTAACTCTTGTTATAAATAGCTTCAAGAATGGTTTGTTTGCATAGAAAAAAAAAAGAAGAAATTTCTCATTACTCTGTAGTGAGACCAGGTTTTATAATTGATATGTAAGAGGGTGTGTGTTGAAAAGTTCCCAGCCCAACCAAGAGGATTATGACTTAAATATGTTTTTCTATGTATTCATCTTCAAGTTCAATTCACTTGGTACATTATTTCTCAGATTCCTTTAATTCTTGTAAAATGATTCAATAAAAAGTAAAATATAAAGGTCATTCCTTTCTTGGTTGGTCCAAGAATATTTTAGGACACTTCTGTGTTTGTGTGTGTGTGTGTGTACACATACATATTCTGACATTATGAAGATAGGATGGATGGGTTTAGAATCCGACAATATGAGGTGGATAAAAGGATAAGTGAGCAAGAAATGAATAACTCAAAACAAATCAAGGGTTGAAATAATTTCGTCCGTATTATGCGAACATCTGCAGTCAAAAAAAAAACAAAAACAAAAAAAAAACTGAAGATGTTCGCGTAATACGGACGAAATTATTTCAACCCTTGATTTGTTTTGAGTTATTCATTTCTTGCTCACTTATCCTTTTATCTATCTCATTTATACACACACAAGGCAAGCCCCAACCCCTTTTTATCATATGGGTGCTAGAAGGTGGTGGCTGCGGGTCTACATGTCCTGGGAATGATGTTAAACTCTATCTGATGTTGAGGTTCCAGTTTTGGAGGTTTGGGGAATGTGGAGCACCCCTTCATCACCATTGTTCCCTGGTCCACTCTGATCTGGAGTGGTAGTACTTGTTAGGGTCCCATCTATGGGTTAAATAGAAAAATGTATTTATAAAAAAATTGTATTATCCATTAAGAATTGATTTATTTCAAAACTTTATCATCATTAAATGACCCACTGAGGTTGATATGCCGTAAAACAAACCAAACACACACACAATGACATTTTATTTTATATATAGATGTTTATTTTCTTGATAATTGTTGTTACTTTTTTCTTGTTGTATGTGGATTATTTACTTTTCTTAAACTGTCTCCAATTATTTGTGAGCACAAGAACTGGTAATCAGCAAAGAAATCCATTTTTAATCTGTCGTTGCAGTTTAGACACGTTGACTTTTTCCAGTCCTACATGATGACCTCTATTTGGTTCAATTTGCCTCTATAAGCTGACATTTTTGTTTTGTTGAAATTTTGTTAAGCTGCTGCTGATGACTTTTTAAAATTGTTCAGATGAAAGGAGCACTAGCTGGAGGAAATGGTGGTGGCTGGGGGTTATGTTAAAATTGCAATTTCACCTACAGATTCAAAACTATAGCTTTGAATATTACCCATAAAAAAAAACCCCAACTTATCCTAAGGTTGCAGGTTAAATTTTTACCTGTTGAAACTAGGTTTGGCCATCATAAAAGATATTTTATCCCTGATTTCAAATATAGAAATAACTTTACTGCTTCTATGATCTATATTTTATATGCAGCATATTTTGCATGATTTTAAAATTTTTTTTAAAGGAAAGACATATGGCTGTACTGATTCCCAGAATGAGGAAAACATTTTAAGAAAAGTTAAGTTGGTATAGCAAAGTAGAAATAATTTTAACAAATTCCTATGGGAAACATTTGCAAAGTAAAGAAAACAACATTCAGTATGCATTTTTTAAAATGTCATATTGTTCTTTTATAGACACTCCAAACGCTGCTATGTGTTCTTTCAAATTTGATACTTTTTGAATAATTTTTTTTTTGTAAAATTTGAATTAAAAAAGGTAATTTATGAAGAAGTGCGTCCCGGTCTCCTGCCTCAAAAACCGCTACCCGGTGACTATCAAAATAACAACCCCAGCTCGTCGTAATTCTTGTTTATTTATCGTAATTTGTCATAATTCTTGTTAATGTTTAGATATGAAGATAGATATAGTTTTGAATAGACTGAGATAGATAGATAAACAAACAAAATAATATAGATAGATACGAACAAATGGAGATAGATAGATATTTTCGACAAGTAAATGTATTTTGGGGGGGTGGTCGCTTCTTTTTTTGTCGTAATTCTTGTTTATTTAAATTAAAAACAAGACATTAAACAAACATGAATAAAAAAAAATCTTAGTATTTAAAGTAATATAGATAAATATGAACAAATTGAAATAGATAGATGGATAGTTTTGAATAGACTGAGCTGGGTTGTTATTTTAATAGTCACCGGGCAGCAACTCTTGAGGCAGGAGACCAGGACGCACTACCTCATAAATTACCTTAAAAAATATTCTTGCATATTTTCCTTTCTTTTGAATAATTTCTATAAAGAAGAGTATGGCCTTTGATATTTATTTGTCTGTCTGTTATGTTACGTTATTTGCCGGATTAATAAGAAAAATAAAAAGGAATTATTTCTTTATTTACATTTTGCGATGAAAGGGAGACAACTCACTAAAAAGAGTTATAGGACTTTGAATGTTTAAAAAAAATTTGAAGCGTCTGAAAAATTCAACGGAGCAGCGTTGGTCAGTAGAAAAAGAAAAACATTGCCGTGAAATCATCGTCTGCGCGAATCTCGCATCTTCGAAATTAATGAAGAGGAATGAAATATAATATTCCGAAATAAGAAAAAAAGAAAGAATAAAAAAAAAAAGGGAGAGAAAAAGAAACAAAAAAATTATATATATATTATGTGAAGAATTGAAAACAAACAAACAAAAAAAAAAGACTGTAAACAGATAAGTAAAAATTGAATTGTTTTTCTAAGAAAAATCTCTATTTCTCGCTATCCACATGAATTGGAAATTCTTAATTCTCCAGCTTCTTATTATTATTTTTGATTGAACAAAAAAAAAAGAAATTATATATGAATAAATGAATAAATTAAATTATAAAATATAAATATATTCTGTTTTTACATTATTCTTTCTGTCCAAATTTTGATATAATATTTTTTTCTCTCAATTATTGTTGATCTCTCAGAAGAATTAAAAATACGGCGTATCACATGCTTAAGCAGATGAACGTAATAGGACAAATGTTTAGTATCTATAATACACCATGATGGAGGTGCGTGGTCAAATGGTTAGTCATAGGAAATGGGCTCGTCGGCCAGAGTTCAATTCCTGGACGAAGCTGTTTGAATTTCACATAGCGCTAATACCCTTGGCAAAGGTATGAATCCAATTCTCCCTCCAGCTATGGGTAAATAGCAGGGTAGACTGGGCTCTTTAACCCTGGCTAGGTAACCAGTCTAGGAGAAGGAAAACTCTGAATTCAAACCTGTAAAACTCCGCTTAAGAAATTGACCTTGTGTGACATCCTGCTCGTGTGGAGGGGTTGGTAAATATATATATAATACACCATGATTAGGATCAATGTGTTGTTCATTGGAATTTAGGATCAGTAAGGTATCTGTACCTGTGAAAATCTAATTGAATATATTACAAAAAATAATTTAAATTCTTTTGATTTTAATTCATCTGTATATTTATGTACATATTTTTTTTTCTGGTATTCATTTTTGAGAAAGTATTGAAATGAAAGACTAAGATAAAAAATATTCAGATGAAATTAGTTATTTCAAGGAACATAAATTTAATTTTATAAAATCTAATTTTATACTCTTTGAAATAACTAATTTCATCTGAATGTTTTATATCTTAGTTTAAAAAATTGTCTCTGATCTGAGACAGAAGTGCCAATCCATGCATAACTGTGTTGTTAGGTGAATTTCAGAATGTAACATTCTGACATGGTTAAATATGTAAGTGATTTCATAAACTCTTTTACAATTTTGTTAAGAATTCAGAGAAATATGCAGAATGTATTGTTCAAATATTTTTTTCTGTAACTGGAAGGAGGATTCTTTTTAACTCTTAACATCCTGTTGAGAATTTTCTAAGTCCAGAGCATTCCTATAAGAATATATAAAAAATGGCTAAAAATGACCATTGCATCTAAAATTACCTGTTATTTCCCTTAAATCAAAGACTTCTAAATATATGTTTAATATTACATTTAAACAAAGGCTATCGTTTGGGGCGGATTAGGAAAACGAATGAAACTTCCGGTCAGGTGGAATGAGGCGGTATAGGATGTTAAGAGTTAAAAAGAAAATAAATGAATCATTTCTCTTTTAGAAATTCTTTCCATTACAAATTTATTTTATTTAATGAAAAACCTGATAATAATTTTTTTTTTTTTTTTTTTTTTTTTGGCCAATTATACAACCATAAATAAGTAAACACCTTTTATATAAAATAAAACAAAATAAAAGTTTTCTTCACATCAAAGATATCAAAATTTTTTTCTAGTAGAACATTTATACAATCAAAATAGTTATGTATAATGTGTGTGTGTGTGTGTAATTTTTAAAATTTTTTTAACTGCTTTATATTCACTAGCAAATATATGCAACCTCCGGGTGCAAGTATTTAAGTTTTAATGTAATAAAATATATTAAATTAGAAAGGCTAATGAAACTAAATAAGACTGCAGATAAAAAGATTTGAGTCTCATTGGGTACCTCATACATCCAGCTGTTTGCGTTTCACTTCTCCCCCTAGCTATGGGTAAATAGTGGGGCAGACTGGGATCTTTAGCCTTGGTACCACAACCAGTCTAGGAGAAGGAAAAAAAACTGAACTCAAACCAGCTTACTCGGTTTAAAAATTGACCATGTGTTACATCCTACACTTGGTGGAGAAGCTAGGTAAATAATCAAATTCAATAATGGTCGCAATAATAAAGAGGGAGGGGTTCAAAAATTGAAAATAAAAAATAGACATCCCAAGAACCTTTTGGGTTGCCATTGTAACAATAGTCCATGATGATACTAATGCTTCTATTTAGGAAGGAGCATTTCATAATTATCATGTTATATCAAGAATTAGGATGATTACAAAAAAAAAAAATTTTTTTAAATAAATATATATATATATACTAGCAAATATATGCACCCTCCGGGTGCAAGTATTTAAGTTTTAATGTAATAAAATATTGTATTAAATTAGAAAGGCTAATGAAACTAAATAAGACTGCAGATAAAAAGATTTGAAACAGAGGGAGTATAATCGAAAAATAGAACAACTGAAACTTACTCTTCCACCACTCTCGTCTTTCATTGTTATTTTTTCTAATTTAAGTATTTAGTTATAAGAGGAAGTAAAGAATAAAATAAATATTTTTTCATGTTAATGGATTTCATTTAAGATTTATTGAAGAGATTGTTGCTTATATTCATTAAAATAAAACCAAACAATTAGAAATCAATAATACTAAGCACATATTTATTAAAATCACATTTTTAATATCAATATGCAAATTAGCCTCCCCGTTCACACTGTAAACTGCTATTTTGCTGTATATATAAATATAATTGCATATTGTTAATATGGTTAACAGTATTAATAAAGTAAAACAATTTTATCAATAATTGAGGTTAAATTAAAAATAAGATCATGGTCAATGTGACGACAATAACTAAGGGAATTGTGACTTGAGTAGTGATTTAGTTTTGGTTACAGACAGACAAACAAACAAACATCTCCATTATAATAAGATATTTTTAATTAATTTTAATTTAGTTTGGTAATAAATAATGCCTAATAATATCTGTTTTGATTGTATATTTCGCTAGAAATAATAAAATCTTAATATCTGAGGTTTAGCTTTGTTGTTAGAGCATCTGCCCAGGAATCACAAGGTTCCAGGTTTGATACCGGTTCTCACTTCTGCGCATGAGTAGCACTTTGGTTAATCTAATCTGTGTGGTAAAGCAGCATCTGGGATCTGATGGTAGGTGTGGCGTTCCACCCGAGCAAGATACAATCTTCCTGGTCTACTTCTAGCAAAAAGGGGATAGACTTCCTTGCTGTTTGGCAGATACTGACAACAGGCCATTCCGCCAACTTTTACTTTTTATCTTTCGTGTTGAAGAGAATAAATTTTAATTAAAAAAAAATTTGGTAGGGGTGTACTTATTTATAGATCATACTGTACAAGTAAGGCAGAAACATTAACTTATTCAGCATGTTTACATATGGGTGCTAGAAGGCGGTGGCTGTGGGTCTACATGTCCTGGGAATGACGTTAAACTCTATCTGATGGTGAGGTTCCAGTTTTGGAGGTTTGGAGAATGTGGAGCACCCCTTCATCACCATTGCTCCCTGGTCCACTCTGACCCGGAGTGGTAGTACCTGTTAGGGTCCCATCTATGGGTTAAATAGAAAAATGTATTTATAAAAAAAATTGTATTATCCATTAAGAATTGATTTATTTCAAAACTTTATCGGCATTAAATGACCCACTGAGCTTGATATGCCATAAAACAAAACAAAACAAACCAAACAAACAATCAACATGTTTATTATTATACAAAAAAAACAAACCCCCAACATATTGTGCATATGTTACCAGTACTACTATGTTGCTTTTTCCTGCAGTTGTCATTGTGATTGATACATTTGTCTTATTGGTGCACAAATGCTTAAATACCATTCTTAAAGGAATCAAACACCTATCCAAGCCCTAGCACCAATATGATTTTCCCAACCCTATTGCCCTTATGGCAAGCCCCAGCCCCTTTTTATCATATGGATGCTAGAAGGCGGTGGCTGCGGGTCTACATGTCCTGGGAATGACGTTAAACTCTATCTGATGGTGAGGTTCCAGTTTTGGAGGAATCAAACACCTATCCAAGACCTAGCACCAATATGATTTTCCCAACCCTATTGCCCTTATGGTAGGCCATAACGTTACGTAAGTAACCATAAAAATTTGTTGTGCAAAAGTTGAAGATGCATTTAATCACAATACAGTAACCAGATGGTTCAAGAAATTTTGCTCAGGTTGCAAAAACCTCGATGATCATGCATGGTCAGATAGGTATCAAACTGTGTGAATTTTCAGACCATGCTCCAAACAATAGTGGCAAAACCGGTGAGTGGCACTTACAATTCGTCTCTTCACGATTTCGACAAAACCATACGGAGCTGCTTTACGGTTCCTAATTATTGTTAAACTTTTGATTCACCGTAGTTTATATTGGAAACTAAATGTATAATTTACTACAATTCTGGTGTTCCATATTTTTTACCGGGAATTTTACGCCTACAATTGATAACTATATAATTTTACAGTTGGAGTTATTAATCCATATAACACAGTGAACGTTTCATGTGTTTTCTTCTTGATCAGTTCAAAATTGGAAGCAACATTTAATAATAAGTTCTTGATTTTATCATATGGGTGCTAGAAGGCGGTGGCTATGGGTTAAATAGAAAAATGTGTTTATATATATGTGTGTGTATATATGTTGAGTATCTATTAAGAATGAATTTACTATCATTAAGAAATAAAAAAAACTGGAAGATCCTCTCATCACTAAGCTCTTGAATAGATTAGACTTGATGTCTAACTCTCAGGAGATTATGATATGCTGGATCCCAAGCCACATAGGAGTAAGGGGGAATGAAAAAGCTGACTCTGCAGCTAAATCGGCTCTAGATTTGATCCCCGACAAGTTCAAGATACCATATGCTGACTTGAAACCTAAATTAATAGATTCCTTCATACAAAATGGTGACAACACTGGTATAACAACATCCACAATAAACTCTTCCTAATCAAACCCACTTTGGGAGGCTGGAGACCAACTTTAAGGAAGTCTAGAAAGGAATAAGTCATTGTGTCCCGATTATGCATTGGTCATACAAGACTAACACACTCCTATATACTCAAACAAGAAGAACAACCATAATGTGAAACATGTCAAACACCTTTGACTGTTAAATAATTATTCATGGAATGCAGGTTTTTTGCTCACATCAGAAACAGTTATTTTAAAGCAAACAATATGAAGGATCTGTTTGAAAATGTCAACATGGAGGATATTCTCTCCTTTTTTAATAGATTTTAGTCAGTCGGCGAGAAACCAAGACGGTGGTGAGTTGTGTATTGCACGCTCTGATTTGATCTGCGCAGGTAGTCTGGTGGGGATTTCGAAATAAATATGATCTAAGTTAAATCAAAGTCTTGTGTTATCTAAAATGGTAAGTATCTTTAATCGAAGTCTTGTGTTATTATCTAAAAACTACCAATGACACAGGGCTTCTGATAAAGAGAAATCCCCAATGGAAGACCAGACACGAAGTCCCCAAGAGAAGTCCAGATGCTAGAAGAGATGTTAGATGAAGACGTAAGATAGAAAAGACGTCGGAAGAAGAATAGAAGTAAGTAATGAAAAGGGTATACAACAATAGTACAGTGCTGTGTGGTCGACCACCAAGACGAAGTCACCAAGACGATGTCCAGATGTTAGATGAAGACGTAAGATAGAAAAGACGTCAGAAGAAGAATAGAAGTAAGTAATGAAAAGGGTATACAACAGATAGAGCTAAGAAGAACAATTGATAAAAGCATTCATATTTTATTATAATGGAGATTGTGTGTTTTTCTGTCTGTAACCGAAACTATATTACTACTCAAGTCACAATTCCCTTAGTTATTGACATCACATTCTCCATGACTGCATTTTTATTTAAACCTCAATTATTGATAAAATTGTGTTACATTATTAATACTGTTGACCTTATCTACATACTGATAACATGCAATTATATTTATATATACAACAAAATAGCGGTTTACTGTGTGAACGGGAAGGCTAATTTGCATATTGATATTAAAAATGTGATTTTAATAAATATGTGCTTAATATTATTGATTTCTAATTGTTTGATTTTATATTAATGAATATGAGCAAAAATCTCGGGGATAAATCTTTAAAGAAATCCATTAACAAGAAGAAATAACTGTAATATTATTCTTTAATTCCTATTTTAATTAAATAGTTAAATTAGGAAAATTTACCAATGAAAGACGGGAGTAATGGAAAATGATGGAAGAGTTAATTTCAAAGTTGTTCTATTTTTCAATCATACCCCCCTGTTCCAAATCTTTTTATCTGCATTCTTATTCAGTTTCATTAGCCTTTCTAATTTAATATATTTTATTACATTAAAACTTAAATACTTGCAACCGGAGGGTGCATATATTTGCTAGTAGTTATGAAAGTAGCACAAAGAGTATCAAATAACCAAAGATTATAACAACACCTGTCACATATGCATGAAAAATAATACAAGTCAGCAGGAAAGTTTAAGACTCACTAAAATCCATGGATATTGTGTAACAGCAGTTCCTATTAAGAAAAAAATCTGTATCAATATTGTATCAGACTTTAAATCTCTTAAAAGTTTAAAAAGTCACATCTGTTCATTGCCTTGTTTATTATTCTTTTATAAAATGATATGCAATGATCATACTTGAATTTAAGGTGACTGTCAGTTTGTGTGTATGTATGTGTGTGTGTGTGTGTGTGTGTGTATAGGGCCTATTTAGCTCAGTTGTTAGAGTGTCCAATATATATATATATATTGGACACTCTAACAACTGAGTCTCTGCTCTTCACTGTGGTCCACTGGTTCAATCTCTAGTGGCGGAGATTGTGGTATGCACTGCTGATGAGACCAAAGGAGGTCGAAACAGCTGTCCAGTGCTCCGGATGTCGCACATGGTGTCTGCCAAGTTGTCTGGTCATGGTAATATAATTCAATTATCAATATCAAATATGTGATTCCTCTATGAAATTTAATATATATATATATATATATATATGAAAGGTAAAATGGATATGAATCCAACAATATGTGTAGAAAGTTTTGTAGAAAAAACGATGTTTAAAGTTTTGCTGACAGAAATCTGTTTCGACTGTATGCGGTCTTTATCAAAGTAAATATGGTAAACGGAAAAACAAAATAGATATATCATTAATCACGAGGCACAGAACGCTCTTGATCAGTACCGGAATTTTCAAATAATTAAAAAATGCGTATTTTATGTTAAAAATAAAATAAATTTATTTTAAAAATTATAAGCATTTTTATCATTAAAAAACTCAAAAGAGTTTGCAGTAAAGGTGTATATAAATATCAAAAAGTACAGGAAAATGTTCCGGTTACGAAAGAAAGTTTAAAAAATATAATACGTCGAACCGTATTGGGATCTCAAATTTTGAATATAATACGGATCCCAACACTACGAATTTGTCATCATTACAGATTCCTGAAATTTTCCATCTTCACCTATTGTACGGTTGGACGTATTATATTGTTCAATTATTAACTTTGAATCTTACATAGGTATGATGTAACCATTACAAGTGACCACCTCAAACACTTATGATGTGGACTGGGTGTTTGCTTTTTATCAGTGTCAATCTTGTGGGGGTAAAGCAGCCAATACTTGTTCTGTGAGTTCACCATCTGATCCTGGCTGAAATTTCTCTCATCTTAGAAAAAGCAAAGCATGTATGGTTGGAGGGAATACTTAAGTTTATTCAAAAACTTTACAGTGTGGTCTTTTCACTTGTCCTTCATGGCATGTGATAAAAATTGATCCTTTCTCATCTTGTATAAGAAATAGAGAATGTCTTCATGCACTCCCTCCCTGATAAAAAATACCCAACCCCTTTTTATCATATGGGTACTAGAAGGCGGAAGAAAACTGAAGATGTTCGTGTAATACGGACGAAATTATTTCAACCCTTGATTTGTTTTGAGTTATTCATTTCTTGCTCACTTATCCTTTTATCTACCTCATACATATATCAGTACATATATGGGTGCTAGAAGGTGGTGGCTGCGGGTCTACATGTCCTGGGAATGACGTTAAACTCTATCTGATGGTGAGGTTCCAGTTTTGGAGGTTTGGGGAATGTGGAGCACATCTTCATCACCATTGCTCCCTGGTACACTCTGACCCGGAGTGGTAGTACCTGTTAGGGTCCCATCTATGGGTTAAATAGAAAAATGTATTTATAAAAAAATTGTATTATCCATTAAGAATTGATTTATTTCAAAACTTTATCGGCATTAAATGACCCACTGAGGTTGATATGCTGTAAAACAAAACAAACCAAACCAAACCTGATAAAAAAAAAAAAAAAAACTCCCATGTCTCATTGCTATGGACTTGCTGGGATTGTTGTCAGTTATGGTCTGAATGTCACTTAGAAATTCAGGAGTTCTTTTTTATTATCATTCAACTCTTCAAATCCTCTGCACTGTCCTATCTGAAATCTTTGTATTGGAGCTTCCGGTGTGAATGCCAAGCAGTACAGCATGCCATTTCTAAATTTCTGTAGTAGTGAATTGCATCATGGTGCTGCTTTATTAACAGACAATGCCCGACTGTCTCTAGTTTGCTGCACAGTTGATAAAACCTGAAACAAACATGTATGTGTAAAAGTAATGATTTAAAATGGCGACAATTTACCCATCGCACCCTGTATAACTAAGCAGAAGTTCTTGGCATTATATATATTTACCAACCCCTCCACACGAGCAGGATATGACACAAGGTCAATTTCTTAAGTGGAGTTCAACAGGTTTGAATTCAGAGATTGTGTAAGGCCTGCATGTGTTCATAATTTTTCAATGAAGAAAAGTATATAATTTCTGACATGGTCAATTGTGGCATTAAGATGAGTTGTTTTTTAAATTTTTTATTTATTTATTTATTTATATATATATATATATATATATATCAACTCCTCCGCACGAGCAGGATACGACACAAGGTCAATTTCTTAAGCGGAGTTCAACAGGTTTGAATTCAGAGTTTTCGTTCTCCTAGACTAGTTACCTAGCCATGGTTAAAGAGCCCAGTCTGACCTGCTATTTACCCATTGCTGGTGGGAGAGTAGGATTCATACCTTTCCCAAGGGTATTAGCGCTAAGTGAAATGCAATTACCACGTCCAGGATTTGAACTCGGGGCGACGAGTCCATTTCCCATGACTTTAACCATTACACCACGCGCTTCTGTGCATTATATGGGGTAAAAATAATATCCTAAATCACATTTTATTAAACAAAAATTTATTTTTTAAGAACTTTAGATTTTCTTTCCAAGCATGCACATTTGAAATTGCACTTTTAAAAGAAATTTAACTAAAATTACCAGAAATAAAATTCAAATCTCATCAAGAATTATCTATTGAATCAACAATCTTTCATTAAACTTTGAGTAAAAATGATGGTACTAAGGCAGAATTGCGTGGGTGTTTTTAATATGGTTATTGGTTAGAAGCCAGGCATTACGGTTCTCACCTAGGCTGGACTATCAAATAAATACATTCATTTTGATAATTATATGTTGATAATTATATTTTGTATATCTTGGAATATATCAACTGAGGATAATAAACTCTACATTAATTTTGATAATTATTATATGTTGATAATTATATTTTGGAAATCTTGGAATATATCAACTGAGGATAATAAACTCTACATTAATTTCTGTTTATATTTCTGTTGTTTGCTTATTTGTTACTGACTAGAATTTTTGTTTTTCAGGTCAGCTAGGATGTGTGGATTACCGTGTGGAAAATGTACGTGATGGAAATACCTATTGCAACCGTTTTGTCAAAGCCATGCAAAATGGCAAGAATATAGTGAATATGCAAGTGTCTTTCAAGAAAGATGAAATGGATGTATTACAATACCAACACACAATGCCAAAATGCAAAGGACCTGAAGAACTTGAATCTGCTACATCACTAATGGAAACAAAATTAAAGTAGGCAACACAATTTAATGGATTATCATAAATGTCTTTTGAATTAATTTTATTTCTAAATCATTTTTGGTTATTTGGATGTGGATTTGGGGGTGCGAGTGGGGATACTGCTTGAAAAATATCTAGCAATTATGGGCGGACCTGAATATCTGGAACCCCCATCTAAAATTTTTGTTTTTAATTTTTTTTTCTTTCTTTCAATGGATTATTATCGATTGCACACCAATATATCAGATTGTAAAAAAAAATTAAAAAAAATTATTTATTTTTTGAGTTTTCAGGGTGCTCATTTCCCCATATAAGTTTATCGTAAATCGATCCCCCATATCGGAACTGCTAAAAAAAATTTTTTAATTTATTTTATTTATTTATTTTTTTTTTCCTTCAATGGATTATTATTGATTACATACCAATCTATCAGATTTAAAAAAAAAATTCTTAAAAGTTCTTTATTTTTTTAGTTTTCAGGGGTGCTCATTTCCCCGTATAAGTTTATAGTAAATTGATCCCTCAAAATAAAGAACTTTTTAGAATTTTTTTTTACAATCTGATAGATTGGTGTGTAATCGATAATAATCCATTGAAGAAAAAGAAAAAAAATTAAAATTTTTATTATTAATACTTTCATTTTAGAATAAAATATATCCATTTTTAATCAGTATTTAATTTTTTCGTATGTACAAGTGTTTTAGAAAAAAAAGGAAAAAGAAAAGAAAAAAATAAATTGTAATACGGACAATTGTAAAGGGATGTCTGTTATTTATTTGAAAGCTTATTGAGATTTAATTTTACCATTTATTAATTTTACCTTTTTAATTTTATTATTCTATTAAATTTTACCATTTATTTGATTTTACCATTTATTAATTTTTTATTAATTTTATTAATTCTATTAAATTTTTTTTAATTTTACCATTTATTAATTTTACCTTTATTAATTTTTTTAACTAGTTTTCATTTCATCTTAATTTTTGTTGCTTTAGTTTAAATTTCTATTGAATGAAACATTGTTAGTCATGATTAATATTTTTATTAGTATTTCTTTCATTTTAGTTTCAATTACTTGTACTGTTAAACATTTTCAATTTATGTCTGTTAATGGAGAAAAGAAATAATTAATAATGATGAGAGGGATGGGATCATATATATTGAATTATTTGTTTTATTTCTTCAGAGAAGACCTCAGTGACGATATAAAGAAAACACTTAGAGATCGACTTCCCGTTGACCCAGTGGTGGAATTTCGACCTGTAGACCCAGAAGCAATATACAGATTAAAACCTCTGCCCCCCAAAAGACTTACATGGGTGAAGATTATAGAAAAACTTGGTAAAATTTTTTTAAATTTCTGAATGTTATTGAGTGTTGACAGGTAATGACATTTCTTAATGGCATTTATCATTAAACCTTTTAATAACAAACATATTTTATGTATACAATGTGTGATAGCACATGCACATCCCCTGCCCTCATCAGCTGCCAACCGGGAGTGATAACAGTTTTGGTAGCTCAAGGCAGTACTGCCACTCCTAGCACTACCAAGCAGCTTTTGCCACCGGACAGGGTATTAAAAAAATCATATATCCTAGAAGAACAAAGAGAAGAAATTACAATGTACGTTATTCTTGGGAATTTCATTTTAAATACAGTTTGTGATTTTCTAAAATGTCTTTACTTTCCAGTTGTTTGATGTCATTACGCACATGTAGTAATTGTTTCTTGATGTTATGTAATCCAGTAAGGAGTGGTGGTAGGTGTGGCGCTCCACCTCAGACGCAAAGACAGTCTGTGCTAGTGAAAAGGGGATAGACTCCCTCGCTGATTGGCTGATACCGACTTCATCTGGGAGTTTCATTTTAAATACAGTTTGTGATTTTCTAAAATGTCTTTACTTTCCAGTTGTTGATGTCATTACGCACATGTAGTAATTGTTTCTTGATGTTATGTAATCCAGTAAGGAGTGGTGGTAGGTGTAGCGCTCCACCTCAGACGCAAAGACAATCTCCTTGGTCTAGTGCTAGTGAAAAGGGGATAGACTCCCTTGCTGATTGGCTGATACCGACTTCAGGCCACCCCGATGACTTTACTTACTTTATATAAAATATATTTCCTTTTGTGTGTATGATTATATATTAGTTAACTATCAAAGGAAGAGAACTCATAAAATTCAATTTTTTATTTGTTTATATATATATATATTGTCCCGTGCTGTATTGTGGCCGAGGCAGTATGGTTTCTGACTATCCTGGTGAAGTCCCGGTTTCGATTTCTGTCGGAGGGAAATCGTTAGTATATATCGCTGGTGATACTTAATAAAGTTGAAACAGTCTGTACGATGTTCTACACACCGAATAATTCTTTACCGAAATTCACTTGTCATTATTATCTTCTATAATTATCGAATTTTATGCGATATACACATTGTAATTGCCTTCAAGCAAAAATATAAATAATAATATAATATATTATATAATGTAAGAAACAATTTTATTAAAATTATCCTTGTTTGTATGTAACTCTAGTGCAGCAAAAATGGGACTGTGAGATTTTTAATAGAGCAATACACTTAACATGTTCTTAGTGAATAAAGCAATTTACAGTCCAATTAGACTGATGTTATAATGGGAACACAATGGGTTCATGGGTCATTTATTTCAGTGTTTTACAAACTGTTTTTTTTTACTGTGACCCACAGCTAAAACAATTTGAATTGTGATCCATTAAACCTGATATGAAATGAATAAATCAAAGATAAACCCTGTTATTTTGTGACCCATTAAAGTGCCAGGACCTCTGATTAAAAACCTTTGATCTAGTTTAATATAAAAAAAATCAGTCAAAATTTACTTGTCAAAAAAAAAAAAAAAAAAAAAAAAAACAAATGAGAGGATTTTAATTTTTATTCTATTGATAATCTATATAAATTCAAATGAAATTTTAACTTTAATTTTACATCCTTTAGAATATAGCAATTCTGTCCCAAGGGATGAGGTGAAGTGGTTTATACATTTCTGGTCATTGTCTATGATAATACTGTTGTAATCAGTGGGGCAAAAAGCAATATACAGATTAAAACCTCTGCCCCCACCCAAAGACTTACATGGGTGAAGATCATAGAAAAACTTGGTAAAATTCTTCAAATTCTTCTATTTCTTACCATCTATAGACATTTTGAAAAATAATTCAATGAAATACGTTTTTTTTTAAATTTCTGAATGTTATTGAGTGTTGACAGGTAATGACATTTCTTAATGGCATTTATCATTAAACCTTTTAATAACAAACATATTTTATGTATACAATGTGTGATAGCACTGTTGTAATCAGTGGGACAAACAGCAATATACAGATTAAAACCTCTGTCCCCCCCCAAAAAAAAAAGACTTACATTGGTGAAGACTATAGAAAAACTTGGTAAAATTCTTTATTTTTAATTTATAATAAAATCTTTTTGGTTTTGTTAAAACAAAATTAACCTTTTAAATCTAAACTCAAATTCAACAAAACTATTTGAAGTGTGTGAACAGATGTCAAATAAATACATACACAATATCTACATGCCAATTTGTCTGTCTTTAAAAAAATAAAGGGAAAATGATATTCATCTATCCATGATTCAATTTTTTCTAGAAAAGAAAGCAGATACAAAACACATCTGCTTTTCAACGTGGATATTTATATAATAATAATATCTAAAAATTGGCAGCGATATTATGTTGGTTTTATGTTGAAAAGTGGTATCTCCACACGATATGGTAAGCCTCTCAAATTAGTAGACCAGTTCACATACCGAGGTAGTAATATCTCATCTACAGAAAACGAGGTCAATATTTGCATAGGAAAAATATGGACTGCTATATTATGATTATTGATCATCTGGAAATCTGATCTCTCAGATAAGATAATGTGAAAATTCTTCCTATCTGTAGCCATATCAGTGCTACTGTATGGCTGCACCATTTGGACTCTAATGAAATGCTTAGAGAAAAAAACTAGATGGGAACTATACAAGAGTGCTGCATGCTATCTTGAACCAATCATGTTAGTAGTACCCGACAAGAGCACAATTTTATGGCCACTTACCTCCTATCACCCAACATCATCTAAGTAAGACATGATGGATAAGTAAGGATGAACTCACAAGTGACTTTCTTCTATAGACACCTAAACATGAACACATCAATGTAGGCCAACTAGTGAAAACCTACATTGATCAATTCTGGATGTCGTGTGGAGGACCTCCCAGAGGTAATGATCGATAGGGACGGTTGGCGAGAGAGAATCATGGGTATCTGCTGCTGCTGCTGATGAAAATATAGATAACTATGGCAGTACTTTGTAATTAGCACTTCATTTGTCATTAAGTTCATTTAGAAGAGTATTGAACTGGAGGTTAATTTGCTTGATGGCCAACAATAGATAGTGTGTTTATGATTCTTATTGGGAATACCTCTCACAAAATATCAATACTGCGATGGCCAATGTATTTGAATATTGGAATTACTATTTGGTTTGGTGATGGGTAATTTTTGCTACTAAGGTCGAGTCTCATTTTTTCCCAGTATTTTGCACCAATAAAAATGATTGGTATGAAATAGTGGATGAAAGGGCAAGTCTTTCCACCCAAACCTCAGGCTTTAGAATACACTGACTGCACCTGTGCAGAGGGGTAAGAACCCCCCAATAAGGCCACCTGTTAGTGGCGACCAGTGTTGCTTAAGGATGGAATCCTGGTGGATGAGCAGTCCATGACATGCAACACTCCACTTAAACCTTACTTCGGCTAGATGGATGGCCGGAGAGGCCCACTTTGATCCATTGGCTGGTCATGTCAAGCCCTAGTACCTATATGATTGCCCCAACCCTATTGTGCTTATGGCATCTCCCAACCCTTTTTATCATATATGTGTTAGAGGGCAGTGGCTGAGGGTCTTCATGTCCTAGGAATGACATTAAACTACTTGATGGTGAGGTTCCAGTTATGGAGGTTTGGGGAATGTGGAACACACCTTCATCACCATTGCTCCACTCTGACCCGGAGTAGTAGTACCTGTTAGGGTCTCATCTATGGGTTAAATAGAAAAATGTGTTTAAAAAAAAAAAATGGGTTATTTCCTATAAGTCTAACATGATCAAGGGGGAACCACTCTTGACTGATAAATTATTTATTGATCTACTAGGAAAAAAGAAGACGGATTTAGGGTTAGTTTATTGGGAAAATAGATAAATAATTTATTAGTCAAGAGTGGTTCCCCATTGATCATGACTTATAGGAAATAACCAAAAATTGTGTATCCATTAAGAATGAATTTATTTCAAAACTTTATTGGCATTAAATGACCCACTGAGGTTTATATGCTGTAAAAAAAACAAAAAAACACAACCCTCAAAAGATTCACTGAAAATAAAACAATGTTAAAAAAAAAAAAAAAAAAAAAAATCTAAAACAAATTTTATTTGAAATCTGTTTTATAAATTTTTAAACTAACTTTTCTCTTTGCTGATGGTGATGAAAATTTCCACCATCAGATTCACTGAAAATAAAACAATGTTAAAAAAAAAAAAAAAAAAAAAAAAATCTAAAACAAATTTTATTTGAAATCTGTTTTATAAATTTTTAAACTAACTTTTCTCTTTGCTGATGGTGATGAAAATTTCCACCATCAGATTCACTGAAAATAAAACAATGTTAAAAAAAAAAAAAAAAAAAAAATCTAAAACAAATTTTATTTGAAATCTGTTTTATAAATTTTTAAAACTAACTTTTCTCTTTGCAGATGGTGATGAAAATTTCCACCGTTGTGCAACAGCATTTATGTCGGATTATTTAATAATCACAACAGCTTTGTTACCAAATGAAAACAGCTCCCAAAAATTCTTTTTAACTTCTTTAGACCATTCAATTTGGTTCCATAACAAATACAATGTCAATGATTGGTTGTTATATGAAACTGAATGCACCCACACAGGTAAATTTCTTTTTCTTAAACTAACAAATTTTGTTGCAAGATGGGTATATATTATCCTGACTTTTGTGAGCTAGGACTACTAATGGAAGGGGGGAGGAAGAAATAAATAAATAAGAGATGATAAAGGTTTAAAAAATAGTGATGAGCCAAAACAGGATGAACGATGATTTGACCTAGGACTACTAATGGAAGGGGAAGGAAGAAATAAATAAATAAGAGATGATAAAGGTTTAAAAAATAGTGATGAGCCAAAACAGGATGAACGATGATTTGACCTAGGACTACTAATGGAAGGGGAAGGAAGAAATAAATAAATAAGAGATGATAAAGGTTTAAAAAATAGTGATGAGCCAAAACAGGATGAACGATGATTTGACCTAGGACTACTAATGGAAGGGGAAGGAAGAAATAAATAAATAAGAGATGATAAAGGTTTAAAAAATAGTGATGAGCCAAAACAGGATGAACGATGATTTGACCTAGGACTACTAATGGAAGGGGAAGGAAGAAATAAATAAATAAGAGATGATAAAGGTTTAAAAAATAGTGATGAGCCAAAACAGGATGAACGATGATTTGACCTAGGACTACTAATGGAAGGGGAAGGAAGAAATAAATAAATAAGAGATGATAAAGGTTTAAAAAATAGTGATGAGCCAAAACAGGATGAACGATGATTTGACCTAGGACTACTAATGGAAGGGGAAGGAAGAAATAAATAAATAAGAGATGATAAAGGTTTAAAAAATAGTGATGAGCCAAAACAGGATGAACGATGATTTGACTGTAGCGTGACCCCGAACTGAGAATTGAGTGGCAACCAGAAGTCGGGTGTTGACCGGAACCGGAAGCTTCGGGTGTTGACCGGAAGTGACGTGGAACGATGAAGAAAGGAACCAGCCTCTTTTTGCTTTCGGACGCCTAGGGGAATGGATGGGTCTCTGGACCCTAGCATGGGGTCACAGTAGTTTAACAGTTTCTCTCTCTCTTTCTCTCTGCCTTTCCTCCTCTCTAGTACGAGCCCACTAGACGAACACGATAATAAAGGCTAGCAGTTGTGATCGACATATTTCTCGTGTTATAATTTCTATCAACACCATTTTAGCACTGTGAATTTGGAGGCACGTGGACAAGACCCGCTATACAATATATACGGCGCCGCCACCTTACAGTTATCGTTTCAGTACACCGGAAAAAAGGACAACGTTACGTATATCATTTTGGTACCGTGAAAATATACCACAACGGTACAATTTATTCTAACATAATTTGGTTCTCTATTAAATAATTTATCATCAGATGAACTAGTCTAGAAGACCATTATTAGTAAACTGAGTTTAATGCCCCTGTAGCGTTAGTTTCGTATTTTGCCTGGAGAGTTGTCTGCCCGTTTAGTTCGCTGGTTCCCGCTAAGGGCCTGTTATATTTAAGCGGCTGGTTTGAACGTCTCTTTCTCTTTTTTCCTGTTGCTCGACCTACGAGACACATGGGTTAGACTCTGGTCTACCCCCTCCTCGTTGGGGCTCCGGCCCTCAACGCCGGACTAATCACTGTAAGTGATTTATACAGCATGGCCTATTCTTAGTCGCATGTCTGTACTTTTATGTTTTTCCCTTTTACTTATGTATGTATGTTTATGTACACCTATGTATTATGTACCCTGTTTATCCATGTGCTGTACCATATTAAATGTTTTGTCTATCAACCCTTGTCGAAGTTTATATGTATGCAAGTATTAACACTTTAATTCTTATACCCCCACGCTTTTGCCAGATTAATAATCAAGCACAATAAGTTTTTAAAGAAACTGAATGTTTGGGACTTATGTTTTTAATTGAATGAGGTTTTAAAGAGGGAAACAAAGTTTATACTTCAATATTGGGTTATCTCCTATAAGTCTAACATAAACAAAGGGGAACCACTCTTGACTGATAAATTATTTATTTTCCCATTAAACTAACCCTAAACCCGCCTTCTTTTTTCCTAGTAGATCAATAAATAAATAATTTATCAGTCAAGAGTGGTTCCTCTTTGTTTATGTTGGACTTATAGGAAATAACCCAATAGTGAACAAGAGGTTGGTGTTGAAAAAGTCCAGGTAAAAAAAACAGAATTTTAAGCCAGAAAAGACTTTTTTTTTTTTTTAAACAATGATATTAAAGGATTACAGTTAGGATTATTAGGAGGAGGAAGAGCTCTCAAAGTAGTTTTGCTTATAGTTTTCCTTCTCCTAGATTGATTGCCTAACCAAGGTTAAAAAGCCTAGTCTGCCCTACTATTTACCCATAGCTGGAGGGAGAATAGTTGGATTCATACCTTTCCCAAGGTGTGAAATGCAAACAGCCACATCCAGGATTTGAACTTGTCTCAATGTGTCCATTTCCTACAATGATAACCATTACACCTTACTCCTCCAACATTTTGAAGATGAGTTTGAATCTTCTTTCTTTGACATTTAATTAAACTGATTTAGAGCTACTAAATGTTGCTAGCCATTCTTACTTACAGAATTCAAATTTACAAACTTCAAAAGAAAAAAATTGAATTATTTATGTTACAAAAACTAATTATTCAAGTTTAAATAAACAATACTAATTAGGTTTATAAGTAGTTGAAGCCAGAGATGTAAAATAATTAGATATTTATTTACCAACCCCTCCACATGAGCAGGATGTGACACAAGGTCAGTTTATTAAGCAGAGTTTAACTCTTAACATCCTGTTGAGAATTTTTTAAGTCCAGAGTCCCATTCCTATAAGGATCTATAAAAAATGCTAAAAATGGCCTTTTCATTTAAAGTTACCTGTTAATTCACTTAATATAAAGACTTCTACATATGTTTAATATTATATTTAAACAAAGGCTATCGTTTGGGTCGGATTAGGAAAACAAATGTGACTTCCGGTCAGGTGGAATGAGGCGGTATAGGATGTTAAGAGTTAACAGGTTTGAATTCAGTTTTCCTTCTCCTTGACTGGTTACCTAGCCAAGGTTAAAGAGCCTAGTCTACCTTACTATTTACCTTGGAAGGAGAGTAGTTGGATGCATACCTTTCCCAAGAGTATTCCAACATGTAAAATAATTGTATACCATTATTGATTAGTTAGGTCTAACAATAATTAAATAAATACAAACCAGAAAATGTCAAAGATCTTTGAAATTCAATATCAATTTAATAAAACAATGTTTTACCCCTGGTATGTCATATACTGTTAGAAAAAATTCATCCGCCCTGTCGGTGGGGCGTTAGAATGCACCGACTGCACCTCTGCAGAGGAGTAAGACTCCCCCAATGGGGCCACCTGTTGGCCGTGGGTGGCGACCTGTGATGCTTAAGGATAGAGCCCAGGCAGATGAGCAGTCCATGACTTGCAATACTCCACTTTGGCCCTATCTTGGGCTAGAAGGGCGGTCGGAAAGGCGCCCTCCGATCAATTGGCTGGTCACGTCAAACCCTAGTACCTATATGATTTTCCCAACCCTATTGCCCTTATGGCAAGCCCTAGCCCCTTTTTATCATATGGGTGCTAGAAGGCGGTGGCTGCGGGTCTACATGTCCTGGGAATGATGTTAAACTCTATCTGATGGTGAGGTTCCAGTTCTGGAGGTTTGGGGAATGTGGAGTACCCCTTCATCACCATTGCTCCCTGGTCCACTCTGACCCGGAATGGTAGTACCTGTTAGGGTCCGATCTATGGGTTAAATAGAAAAATGTATTTATAAAAAAAATTGTATTATCCATTAAGAATTGATTTATTTCAAAACTTTATCGGCATTAAATGACCCACTGAGGTTGATATGCTGTAAAACAAACAAACCAAACCAAAAAATCCATCACATGAAAGGTGGGTCCTCATCCTTCTCTTAGTAAAAATCCATCACCATATATTTAATTATATTAATTTCTTCACCTTGTTAAAACCCTTTTTTTTTCAAAGATTTGATTGTTTTTTTTTTTTTCTTGTCTTGTTTCAGGTGGAGGTATAGGATTTTGCACTGGGCGTTTCTGGACCAAAGATGGAATCTTAGCAGCTTCTGTTGCTCAACAAGGAGTTGTAAGATCATTATTATGATTAAAATAGGAATAAATTTAGTTTAACAAATTCAAAAGTTTAACTATTACTCCCCCTCCCCTCAAATTATAAAAACTTCAATTGTGAATAAATTACATAAAAACTTTACACATGCTATTTTATGATTCTCTTTGAAATGCTTGTAAATAGTTGACAAAAGGACATTCTTGTTTGCTGAGGATCATAAATATATTGAAGTGCATTCATTCTTTCAATATAGAGAAGCTTTCCCCATTAGCGCTATTTCAATACAGAATAGCATTCCCAGCCGATTGTTTTCAGACGACAATGACAAATTCACATCTTAATTTGTTCAACTTGTAATATCTTGTCCAATATATGGTTGGAAAGAAAAGAAAATATGCTTTCCAAATATGTAATTTTTATGTGTTTTTATCTATTATTTTTTTTACTGCAAGTTAAAGTGATATTTTGCTACAACCAACCAAAAATGAAATTTTTTTTTTTTCAATAATCAATTCTATACATTGTGTCTTTTGCCAAAGCGAAGTGGTTAATCTTTATCAATATTCTTGAAATTGAACAACTGATCTAAAGACACATCAAACTACAACCAGGATTTTTTTTAAATCATTCAACTTGTGGAAGCAAAGATACAACCGAGCAACGTCAATGGAGGTTCCTTTAAAAGTTATTAAATAAATTAAAAATTAGCAGCCACTGTGTGGTTGAGGATAGTCTCAGAATTATTTTGTGATATAACATGTGAAATTTGGATAATTTTAAGAGCGGTGTTTTATTTTTGGCAAAGTTTCCATTTTGGCAAAAGATGAACTAAAATAACGAATTATGAAAATAATTGCAGCTAACATACTTTAAAGAAATTAGTAATGACTGAGCAAAGTTTTTCAGCAGTTTGTTTAAAGGTTAAAAGTTGATTTAAAGATTAGCATCCAGTGTATGATTGAGGATAGTGTCAGGATTATTTTGATATATAATGTGTGAAAAACAGTTTCTATTTTGAAAGTGGGGGGAAAAAAAAATCAACCTAAAATTTTGACTAAAAAAAAACAAACAAAAAAAAAAAAAAAAAAACGAGTACTCATGTCAGTTTTTTTTCATTTTCTACATTAAATATTAAGAATATTTTTGTATTAAGTTTTAAAGTGTAAATTTAAAAAAAATAGTTTTCCATTTAAAAAAAAAAATTTTGAAGAATAGTTTTTCTTTTAAAAAGGTTTGCATATTCGTCATAGTGTGTAATTGAAATAAAAAGTGAACTGAACTGTCTGAATAATTATTTGACTTATTTGTATTATATAACTACAGTGCTTAAAAAAAAAAGCAAAAAAAAAAAAAAGAAGCTTGTTTCTTATTGAAATAGATGTAAAAGAAAAACAAATTTACATTTGAAAATTTATAAAATAATTGTACTGTATTCGTACATAACAATTTAAAAAAATTACATTCCTTATAAATGAAATGATTTATAATAAAGAAATAGCAAATAAAAGTATATTAATAAACATCCAAAGTTTATTAATATACTTTTTTATTTGTTTTTCTTTGATTTATAATTAATGCAATTTGTATCAATAACGTGTTGGTTCATCCTGTTGGCAAATGATTGAAAAAAAAAAAAAAAAAAGCAAGGAATTTTATGAATTTAAAAAATTAAAATAAAGTAAATTTAATCTATTTGCTAGCTCATTTATCTTATTTTTTGGTGTTGCTATTTTTACCATAAAAAGAAAAACATTTGACATTTGGAACAAATGCTGAAAAGGTATTAAATAAATAAATAACTAAAAAAAAACACCTTAAAAATTTTATGTCATTATTAAAAAATTCATTCGGGAGATTTTTTTTTTTTTTTTTAGTCTTTATAGAACCAAAGATATTTGTATTAAAAAAAAAATCTATGTAGGGCACATTAGATTTTTTGCACATGAATTTTACAGAAAACATGCTAAAAAAAATCTTTAAAAATTAGATAATTATATCAGATGTGAGTATGCAACAGGAACATATTGTATCATTTGAGCTAACTCAGCAAGTATTAAAAGAAATGCTAAGGAATTTACCATCATTATTAGTATTTAAATAAAAATCTATTTAATCTTGCTGTAAAATCTACAGATTTCATCAAGTTTAATTTCTAAATAATTGCTTACAGATAATTATAATCTAAGTACAAATTAAAAGAACAGAATTTTATATAGTAGTATCAAGTTTCATAAAATGGTGAAGAAAATATTGAATTTCTTGTTTTGAATTGATGTTTTTGTACACCAAACTTTTGGTCTTTAAATTCTCAAATTTTGATTTGCATAATTCAAACGGTTTTGAATTCCATTTTCAGAGCTTTTTCTTTCTAATTTGGTTAAATAATAACTTAAAATTTAAAACAAAAATCAGCTGGGAATGCTACACATAATGAATCCTTTTTGGTTGAAATAGTCATGTGTAGCTCTCTTGATTGATCCTAAACACAACACCTGGACTGTACAGTGAAAGTGGCCTGTGAATAAAGCAACAGATCTGGTGTGCAATGTAAATTTAGAGGACTCCGTGCCCAATAAAATCGTATGAGGCAGAGTTAGATTTTTGGTTGATACCATATCCTGAGGGTAAATGCTATAGTGGAATGGTGTCACTGCACTGTTTAAAGAATTGTGACCAGAATCCAGTGCTCTATTCAAAAGGCTGTGTACTGGTACAGACATAATGCTTAAAGATGACATAACAATGTCAACTGTGCCAGCCAACAGAATTTACCAGTGTGAAAGGGTTAGATGTGATGATTGTCATATAAGCCGGCTACTGGACTTCAATGAAACCACAGACATGTATATATAAAAGGTGGTGAGGGGCGCAGAGCGTTCACAAATGGAAAGGCCTGGAGGAGTTGTTGATGGGAGGCGACGAGGTTACATTCACGGCTGTGCGCTGAATGCTGCCCTTCGAATCCGCTAGCCTTTATATAAGATAAATATGTCCACGCATTTTTATATTTTGATCTGATAACGGATAGACTTCCTTCTTTTTTTTTTTTATATATTTCTTTATCTTTCTCTCTGCTTCCCCACTGGAAGAGAAGTGTTTTGTTTTCCTTTTATATATTTCTTCATCTTCTCCCTGCTTCTTCACCGGAAGATCTCTCTTCTGTTCTCCCCTTTTTTTATATATATATATATATATATATATATATATATATATATATATATATATTTCTTTATCTTTCGTCTCTTGATGGAAGATTCCTCTTCCATTGCACGATATGCAACAATGTCATCTGGAGTTGTAGGTGATTCATATCAAGTACATCTTGTCTGGGTTAAAACCCCGAACGGCTGATGTACCACCAGATTTGACAAAGAATAAATTGATCGAATCTCAGAATATTCCAGTCAATAGTGTACTATGTCATGTGAAAGATCTTTGCTGACATTACGGATCAATTGTTCTGGAAGATGACAACAGAAGTGTTAAGTCATCTGAGAATGAATCAGGGTTGAGTGAATCAGGGTTGTTGATGGGAGGCGATGAGGCTACATTCATGGCTGCGCGCTGGGGACTGAATGCTGCCCTTCGAATCTGCTAGCCTTTATATACGATAAATATGCCCACGCATTTTTATCTTTTGATCTGATAACGGACAGACTTCCTTTTTTTATATATTTCTTTATCTTTCTCTCCGCCTCCTCACTGAGTGAATCAGGGACTGTGTTGGTTTTTAGAACAGTATCAAGTAGTTCACCCTCTATTACCGGAAGAGACAATGGCTGGGAACAATGGAGATTATAGGGGAAAAGATGCAGAAAGAGTGCAGATAAATGAGCACCCTTCTCCTCTGCAAAGAAGCACTCATTGAAAATGGGCACCATCTCTCTGCCACTTGTGTGATCAGGGGTGAGTAACAAAAGAGATTTACTTCATGGGGTGTAGCGGGGAAGGACTTATGTCATGTATTCATAATTTAGGTGAGATGTGTTAAGTTTCTGACCGCCATCCTTGGCCAGTTGAAAAGCACTTAAAGTAAGTAAGTCCTGAACTATAGAATCCTTTGGTAAGTAAATAAGTCCTAAGTTTTTGAATCCTACATAGTGTCAAAAGGTCCAGTGATATAATCCTATGTTCCGTCGTCCATGAAGGCTCAAAGGCAATTGAGTGGCTAAGATCAGAACAGCCAGTATAAATAATAATACCAGCAGCAGAGAACTGCCAGTGATTGGCCAATAGGTTGGTCACATGATTATCGCCGAGTCTATAAATAAAAGTAGGCATCTAAGACACCTTATATACAGAAAAGTCAACAAGATGAACAATAAAGAATACATATTGCTTGACATAACAAAAAATAGGTTCATGAGAGAAGATCATTTATATGATTAGATACTCATGCTGATCCACTGCAATATAAATGTAGTGTTGCCCAAGACAGAGATTGCAGTCTGACTTCAAAAGAAGACAGTGCTAGTGACAAGTGGAAAGTGTATAAATAATATCCAGGGAGGAAATTGTGTTGCCTTTGAAAACAACAAACTATTTTCTAAATAAAAAAAATGCATCATGAAAGATTTAATGAAAAAAAAGTCAATTTGAAAATGTTGAGTTTTGTTATACAAACTGAAACCTGAATAAGATAAGCAATCAATTACCTAAAATATTTTTAAATAAAAGTTTGCATTTCATATAGCGCTAATACCCTTGGGAAAAGTATGCATCCAATTACTTTCCCTTCAGCTATGGTTAAATAGTAGGGCAGGCTGGGTTCTTTAACCTTGTCTAGGAGAAGGAAAACTGAATCCAAACCTGAAATTGACCTTGTGTCACATCTTGGAGAAGATAGAGTATGTTATGTGCATATATATATATATATATATATATATATATGGTATGTTTATGCATGTAAAATGTTTGATCTGTATCAGTGGAAGTTAAGGGAGGCTATTAAAAGGTGGGATGGAGACTAAAAATTTTTTTTAAAAATAGAAAAAATAAAAAATAAAAAAAATAAAAAATAAAAAAAATAAAAATATTCTCCCCCAGGAGACAAGTGGTCTGAGTTGGTGGGGTTCCAAGGAAGTACTTGAGGGCCAAAAAATATCTCTAAAGAAAAGAGGGAGAGTAAAATAGATACCATTTGGGATAGTTATAAAGAGTAGCTGTGTGTGTGTGTGTGTGTGTGGTGGAGCTGAACAAAGAAAAAAGGTGACGAGACTTTGAATCATTAGTTGAACAAGATGGGTTTAGTGGAAGGCAGTTGATAATTGGAGTTGGACCTCAGAGGAGAAATTTTTGATTTGCCATGGGGGGGGGGGTCATTCCCTCTGGCCCAATAGTAGCAGAGAGTAGGAGCTAGAGAATAAATGATGAGAATAAGGAAGATGAAATGCATGAATGTTACACCCTCCATAAAAATGTGATGTTCACCTTAATTTAATCGAGGACACAACAGGTGGGGTCTAGTTATGTCCAAGCTGCACTAAATATCTGGCCAAAGATAAGATGTGCACAACCCCCCTAAGATTATTAATCTTAGGGGGTTGGGCAAACAGGATTAAATAAGGTAGGAAGAGAGAAAGAGAAGAAAAAGATTACGAAGGAGAAACTAGCAAAAGAACACTTGACCTTTGTTTAATTTAATGTAAAACAAGAATTCTAATTACTTTGTATACCAAAAATTTAATGGGAATTGGATAATAAGTTATTTTGATTAACTTTTAAAGAATTTAAACATTTTTTATTGGCTTTTAAAGAATTTCCAGTGTGTAAATTTATTCATCCCTATGAAATGCAATGGCATTGGTTGAACTGCTTAAGTAGAAATGACTTTTTAGGGGGTGCAGCATACTGTTATTATTTTGTGTTAGGTCAGGAGGTAGCTTTGAGTTTTAACATAAAAAAAAAAAAAAAAAAAAAAGGTTGAAAAGTAATGTCGAAAAAAAAACAAACCGAAAAAGGGACGAAAGGTATAATTTTTTTTTCTTGTTATGAGAACTAAGTTTGAGAATGTAAGATGTCCTATTGCCAGCCTTAACAAGGCATTGATTTGTATGTATGTATGTATGTATATTCTGTCATTGAATTCTCTTGCAAAAGATGTAAGATTCATTTATGAGACAAGGAAAATAACGAAGATAAAGATACTAAGCCTTTAAGTTAGAGAAAACATTTAAATAACTATTCTTTTATTGCTTCCTTTCACAAGGATTGGATTATTGATTTATTTTTGTTGATTTTTTTTCTTACTAGTGAATTTTTAGTTTAACATATTGCATTGTTTTAAATTTAGATTGAAAAAAAATAGTAGAAGAGGAGTTTTTATATTTTTTAACTATGTATCCTAATGTTTTTTTTTTTGTTAAACAAATACATCTTTGTTAGAAACTCAAAGACAACTTTTGAGTAAGTTTAAAAGGAAAAAGAAAATAAATGCTTATTGGAAGTTGTGAAAGAAAAGGAAGGAGATATTTACCTGGGGGTTTTAAGAAGGTAGTAAAGGATGGGAAAAACGAAAAAGAAAAACTTTTTTTCTCCCTTTTTGTTGTTGTAGGTCATGTTCTTATTTTATATAACTAATCTAACACTTTGGTTTTATTTTATTTTTTTCTTCTTATTTATCCTGCCAAATTTCTGTTAGGTCATGTAGGAACTAATTTTCAAAAAATAGTGAAGTAATTTTAGTAAAAATGAATGTATGGTATAATTTAAAAAAATCTTTTAATAATAATGAGTTGTAAAAATTTGTTTTTTTTCTGTGATTTAAATTGGAAAATGGATCTTTTGAATTGGATTGATATTGGTCTGTTGGTGAAATATATTAACATCTTAAATAGAAAAAGAGTTTCAATTGTCTGAACAATTATTAATAGATTCACTGAAACAATGTTAATAACATCAACAAGATATTTAATTGTTCAAACAATTTCTGGTATATCAATGAAAGTTTTTATTTTTCTATTCATTTTCTCATTCAAATCTCTTTGTTTCTGGGCTTCCACAGAAGCCAATGTGGAGAAAATATACAGTTTTTTTTTTTTTTTTTTTTTTTTTTTTTTTTTTTAAATCACTGAACAGCAGCAACAAAAACCCACTTTGAATTTTTTTTTTAAAATTTATTTAAAAAAAAAAAAAAAAAAAAAAAAAAGTTCCCTCCCCACCCCAGAAAAAATGGTCCCCTCCCCCTGCCCAGAATTTTTTTTTTTAATATTGTCATATTTTAGATTTTTGGTCAATCGTTCGAATTCTTTCCATGTCTCATGTCACAGCAAAATTGAAAACGAGGAAATTCTGCGATCAGTTTTTCTTACATGATTTTCGTGAGGCAAAGACACAAAGTCAATGGATTGAGTCTTCTGCCATCACATTAGCACATATACATTTTGTTTTGCAAACAAGGTCATTTGAAAATGTCTTTTTTTACAGGACAGATTATTGATTAGCTGGTTGTTCAGCTGGGCGATTGTTATTTTGGACAGTTTCCTAAAAAAGAAAAGAAAAGTCACTGTGAGCAGCAAAATACATGTATGACATCTTTGATTTAAAATTTTCATTAAACTTTATATTTGGTCTATTTCTCTGAATTTTTGAGATGAGGTTTGGTAATTTGGATTATTCATAATACAGATTTTGGATTCATAATCGTGATCTGGGTATTACTGTCAGCAGTGATTTATGTTGGACAAAACACATCTCCAAAATTGTTAAAAAGGCCGAGGATGTCCTGGCGTCACTCAGCAAGACCTTTGTCAGACGCTCACCGGCTATCTATTTGAAGCTGTACAAAGCTATGGTGCGGCCACACTTGGAGTTTGCATCACCGGTCTGGAACCCCTATCTTGCCCAGAATATTAAACTCCTAGAAACTGTACAGAGACGTGCAACCAAACGAATACCCTCCATCAGGCATCTACCATACTCTGAACGTCTCGCTGCCCTGGGAATGGATTCATTGAAACTTCGGCGTCTGGTCATCGTAAGGTCATTAATCATCTTAACAACAGCAACCTTGAGCACCTTTTTGATCTCCATCTTTCTAACACATGTGGGCATGCCTACAAAGTCAGAAAACAGCACTGCTCACGTGAATTTCGGAAACATTTTTTCATGCTCAGAGTTGCGGAGACATGGAATAAACTACCCGCGTCTGTTGTAGGCTGCCGAAGCACTAAGTCTTCCTGTAGTCCGCCGACACTATACCTGATGCCACTCTCCACATACATATGCACACACGCGCACACATACATGCATATTACTACTGTATACTGTTCATGTTCCTGACACTAATACATTATTCTGTGTATTTGACATGAGACTGATGATTTGTGGTGCACCTGAGCACTGTACACAATAAATTTCATTAGTTATTATTCTATAATACAGATAACAATCAAGGAGAACAATAGACTGAATAATCCTAATAATAATAATAATACAATTTTTTTTGTCTTTATCAAAATCACATAGTGGCTCAATAATTTTAACTTAAAAAAAAAAAACCTCATTTCAATCAAACTGCAGTTTCATATTTGCTTATTCAGATATTAAACAAAATTATAAATTTAAATTTCTATATTTTCAGGTGGGGTGAAAAATATGGGAGTTTTCAATCATTTTATTATGAAAAATGGTTATTAAAATATTCTCACTACAAAATGAGAATTGTTAAAAGAAACCCATCAAAATATAAGAAGGGATGAAAGAAGGATTTGATTGTTTAAAAAGATGTAAAACAAAAAACAATCTTTGAGGATATTTCCTCCTATTTCACTTGAAATGACAAGTAAAGGCAGATTACATTTTGTTCTCTTTTTTCAATTCATAGAAACTAGCTGAAAACCAACCCTAAGGCACCCCTTTTTCGATCTCATTTCATCAGGACATTTTTTTCATTTACACTGTCAAAATCCAGTTGTTTGTTAAAAGATGATTTTTAGAGTTTTTTAAAAAAAAATAATAAAACTAACCCCTAACAAACAACTGGATTTTGATGGTGTAAATAAAAAAAGTGTCCTGATGAAACAAGATCGAAAAAGGGGTGGCTAACGGTCATATGGTCCAACAGTTTTTATGAGGAAATATAAATAAACAAATATTGTTGATATTACTTATTTTAAGTTTTGATTTTCTCATGATTGGAAAAGAGAAAAACTGAGATTTATAGATGGCAGCACCAGAAAGAGGCTCAAGTATTGCTGGATCATGTGAACTTAATTAGACTTCCAATAAAATTCCCAATGGAAGAGAATACAGAGGTGGGTGGATTCAAGACATCTGTATATTATAAGCCAAGATTCATTGGATAATACCTCAACTTCAATTTCCACCATTCACACAGTGTAATGAAAGGAATTGTTTGGTTTGTTTTGTTTTGTTTTACGGCATATCAACCTCAGTGGGTCATTTAATGCCGATAAAGTTTTGAAATAAATCAATTCTTAATGGATAATACAATTTTTTTTTATAAATACATTTTTCTATTTAACCCATAGATGAGACCCTAACAGGTACTACCACTCCGGGTCAGAGTGGACCAGGGAGCAATGGTGATGAAGGGGTGCTCCACATTCCCCAAACCTCCAAAACTGGAACCTCACCATCAGATAGAGTTTAACGTCATTCTCAGGACATGTAGACCCGCAGCCACCGCCTTCTAGCATCCATATGATAAAAAGGGTTTGGGGATTGCCATAAGGGCAATAGGGTTGGGAAAGGAATTGTCTGATGATATTAGGCACACATGGTGTAATGGTTATCATCATAAGAAATGGACATGGTGAGGTGGCATAAATTATATTCTGGATGAGGCTGGTTGCATTTTACATAGCGCTAATACCCTTAGAAACGGTATGAATTCAACTATTCTCCTTCCAGCTATAGGTAAAAGAGCATACTGGATTCTTTAACTTGGTTAGGCAAACAGTCTAAGAGAAGGAAAATCCACTTAAAATTGACCTCATGTTGCATCCTACTCATGCTGAGGGGTTGGGTAAATACAACATTAAACTCTAGTAGGGCAAACCAGGCTCTTTAGCCTGGAGTAAAGCAACCAGTCTAAGAGTTGGAAAACTGCATTCAAACCAGCTGTACTCCTACTTTATGTTAAATCCTACCTGTGGTGGAGAAGCTGGGTAAATAGTAGAATAAGTAGTCATTAGTGGCAAGTCAGGAAATGATGAGTATAAGAAATAGTCTTCAGCATAACATCAGCTTTGATGAGCACAATAACCAGAAATTTACTATTATTGTCTGTTTACTATACATTAGAAGTACTAGCAAATATATGCACCCTCCGGGTGCAAGTGTTAAAGTTTTAATATAATAAAATATCATTAAATTAGAAAGGCCAATGAAACTGAATAAGAATGCAGATGAAAAGATTTGGAACAGGGGGGGGAGGGGTATGATTGAAAAATAGAACAACTTTGAAACTAACTCTTCCATCATTTTCCATTACTCCCGTATTTCATTGGTAAATTTTCCTGATTTAACTATTTAGTTAAAATAGGGAGTAAAGAATAATATTACAGTTATTTCTTCTTGTTAATAGATTTTTTTAAAGATTTATCCCCGGTATTGTTGCTTATATTCATTAAGATAAAAACAAACAATTAGAAATCAATAATACTAAGCATATATTTATTCAAATCAAATTTTTAAGATCAATATGCAAATTAACCTTCCATTCACACTGTAATCCGCTATTTTGTTGTATATATAAATACAATTGCATGTTATTAGTATGTAGATATGGTCAACAGTCTTAATGATGTAAAACAATTTTATTAATACTTGAGATTTAAATAAAAATAAAATCATGGAGAACGTGATGTAAATAACAAAGGGAATTGTGACTTGAGTAGTGATATAGTTTCGGTTACAGACATAAAAGACACACAATCTCCATTATAATAAGATATTAGAAAGTCCATTTGATACAAGGACAATATTCAAAAGTGGTTCAACCCTTTGGAGACATCACTTCTACATTAAGCCTCCAATAGAAGAGTGTTGTATACCCTTTCTTTACTTCTGCTCATCTTTGGTATCTTACGTTCTTCTTCTAGCGTCTGGACTTCTATTTCTATGTTCTTGCTGGTTGGTCATCCTTGATTTATTTCTTCTTCTAGGTCAGTCTTGTTGCCAAGACATTCATCAACCACAAAACAATATTATTTATTTAAACCTTTATTTACTTAACTAAACATATTTCTCTAACTAAACAACGTGCATGTGCAGGTGAGTCCCAGCTAAGGCAGATATATCTTCTCTGCCTGACATCCAAGCTGAAACTGAGAGCCAACCAGGTCCCATGTGACTTCACGTATTTCGCGGGCTGTAATATTCCATGGAAAGTCCCGCCCGTGATATGAAAAGGGGCCATCCCTTCAGAAATACAGGGGGTTGATAATAATTTATGCATAGATTATGTAACACGAGAACATGACCAAGAATTGTGTATGTTGTGGTCAAGAAAACCTGTCACCCTCTGAAAGTGAGGCTAAAATAAGTACAAGTGGTTGAGATGTATCACAACCAAGATGCAGACAATAGCACAAGCTATGGAAATAAGGATCCAATTTAGCATAATGTCTTTGTAAATAAAAACTAAAGTTTTAGAATTTTCATAAACTAATTCCACAAATATTTTCTGGGGTCCCATTAATAACTCAAGAATATTTTGGTAGCTATAAGTCTAGCTATCCTTGATATACAAAAACATCATTCAATTTATTTTAACAGATAAAGCTAAAATAAATTGAAGTTTAATTGAATTAAAAGAAAAAAATGCCTATTATTTCTTAAGCTTTGTTTAGTGTGGCACACAGGTCTCACGTTGCTTATGGTACCTGATCTTACTAAGTGGTCACCCACCTCAGAATTGAATGGGCTTATCACCCCCAAAAAAAATCTAAGCTTTAATACAAAAGGAAGGTTTTTAAAAATAGCAAAATAATTTTTTTTTCTCATAATTCTTTTCAATAAATATAAACTCTGCATTATTTAGAATTGGTTTATAGTAAAAATTATTTTAATCTTGCAAAAATATTTGTTTTGAGGCTATTAAAGGCTCCAAGCTTGAAGAGAGGTCTGTCATAAAATTTTTGATAGCTTAAAAGTGAAACTTACAGTTCCGGGTGCAATGGTCAGTACAGAAGGTCATACTGAAAAAAGGTCATCCTTGAAAACGTGGCAATTGTAAACTCCCTAGACAAAATTCACCTTAATTATTGAATGAGCCTTGTATATACTAAAGAAAGTCAGTAAACTGATCAGTTTTCTATTTTTCATTATTTGCACAGTTATTTAAAAAAAAAATCTTACCACATTAGAAAGGAAGCGGTTTCTTTTAAGAGAATTCTTCAGCTCTGTGATCAAGGTGCGGGGTAATTCCAAATTGTCCATGTAGTGGGGAGGCACAATTGGTCGAAGGGTCTGCAGACAGCATTCTTTTAAAGAGTAAACTATATCAAGAAAAAAAAGAAAAAAAAAAAAGAAGCTTTTAGAATGGGATTATTCCTGAAACTCCTTCATTAGGGAAGTTTAGATTTCTATAAAAGATTTTACTGTATGGTTTTATATATATATATATATATATATATATATATATATATATATCAGTTACCATTAAATCCACCAAGCAAATAAGTATAAAATCTTATTTACTTCCGGATTTTTCCTAAAACTGATTAAAAGTGCTCAATATAAAGAGCTAAATAGACGATTAAAATCGAATGGTTTAAAAACTACCGACTTAAGTTTTTCGCAGTAACGCGAATCTTCAGGGTATTTTCTTCCTACCATCGTTATGGATTTTTATATCTGGGTAGTGCCCATTTTCAATACAGTGGGTGTGCTGTAAGTTCCGATGTTACATAGGGGGTGAATACCCACTGTATTGAAAATGGGCACTACCCAGATATAAAATACATAACGATGGTAGGAAGAAAATACCATGAAGATTGGCACTACTGCGACAAATCTAAATTGCTAGTTTTTAAACCATTTGATTTTAATCCTCTCTCATATATATATATATATATATGCGCAGAGATTGAAAAGAGAAGGAATAACATTTTTGAAAAATTTTTTTTACTTTTCAAACTATTACCAAAAATCAGGGAATTGTCTGATTTTGATGAATTTTTTACCAAATTATTCATTAATGACTTAATTTTATAATGGAATAGCTTATTTTATTAAAAGAAACTTGAAAAAAGTTTTTTTTTATCAATTCAAATTGTAAGGGGTGGTCATGTGAACAAAAACATTTTTCAGTTCCTAATGTTTACATTTCTAGAAAGATCAAATCCTGAAGAACATCAAAATAAAAAAAAATTCAATACCTGAAAAAAGTGATTTGAAAATTTTAAAGTTATTTTCTTAAAACTCAAAAAATAATTTTTGTAGCATAATTTTCGTAGTTTTAAAAACAATATTACGAAGTCTCATTTCCGTGTACGGAAAACTAAAAGGACATAAGTTATTCCCCTTTTTATCATCAAATGTATTAAAAAGTTATCTCCCTTCATAACCCAGTTCAATAAATTTTATTTTATGGCCATCTTACCTATTTACACCCTCAAAACCCAAATAATTTTTGAATGATGTTTACACATTTATCTCCCTTACACCGGAAAAATGCGCATACATCTCTCTCTCTCTCTATATATATATGTAAGTATGTAAAAAAAAATATGAAAAGTATTCTGATGGATATTTTATTAAAATATCATTTAAATACTTCTGTTTTTTACCTTTACTAAAAAACGTTTACATACCTTAGAATTTATTTCCATTTGTCCTGATTATATATATATATATATATATATATATATACATACACACACACATACACACACACATGGTATAAGAGTATCATAATTTTTACCAGCATAGAAAATGAAATGGCAAACAGGTCAAATTTCACCTTGTTCTGTTAAATTACTGGAAAAGGGTTTATTTCCTATAAGTCTAACATGATCAAAGGGGAACCAATCTTGACTGATAAATTATTCATTTTCCCATTAAACTAACTCTAAACCCGTCTTCTTTTTTCCTAGTAGATCAATAAATAAATAATTTATCAGTCAAGGGTGGTTCCCCTTTGATCATGTTAGACTTATAGGAAATAACTGGAAAAGGTGTGAATTCACCTTTCCCTGGAAGAAGGTAGTTTTTTTCTTCTCCTGTTAAGCATTCTAAACTAAATACAATAACAGTTTGAGTTCTGAAAGAAAAAAAAAAAAAAAAAAAAAAAAAAAAAAAAGAAAAAAGAAAAGAAAAAAAAAAAAAAGAAAAAAGAAAAAAAAAAAAAAAAAAGAGAAAAAAAAGAAAAGAAAAAAAAGAAAAGAAAAAAAAAAAAAGAAAAAAAAAGAAAAGAAAAGAAAAAAAAAAAAAGAAGGGGTAGACCTGAAGTGTCCACTGACCTGGGATCGTTATCATGACAACTCTCCTTACTGCTCCATCCCGTTCATAGCAATGGGCAGGAGGTTCAAATACTTCTTTTAGCTGGACAACCAATTTATCACCGGTGATAGCATCTCTGAAGATCCAAGGGTGGCCAACATAAGTATTGACATCTACCCAACTTTGTGACTGTAAAGTCTTGTAGCGTACACTCACCCCTTCATGATTCAGCCACACAATATCTACAAGGCGTTGTGTGCAATTAACAAAACGAATATAAGAATGCAAATATGAGCCCTTGGAACGTAAACGCCTAGACACCAAAAGGTCCCGGCTGTCTTCTCGGTCATCACTTTCTCCTGCCATTGGTATTCTCGGCAGGGGCTCAAAAAACTATGAATTGGGGGGGATGAAAGGGGTGGCACATTCACTGGGTTCTATTTCATATCCTGTTGAGAAGAAAGAAAAAAAAAACAACATTTTAATGAAAGGAAAAATTTAAATTTTGAGACATTTTGATTTGAAATGATTTTTTAAAAATCCCTTAACTCAATGAAGAATTATCTCCCTTAAGAGTTTGACTTTTTTTTTATCTTGAGAATCTACTTGGATTAAGTACAATGTTTACTTAACACAGCTATAGTTAAAATAGTAGGACAGATAGGTTCTCTAGACTTGAGCGGCAACCAGTCTAGGAGAAAGACAATCTAAAACTAGGAGCTGGACTTCCTAAGAGAATCTGATAGTGTATTCTAGTAACTCCTGTGAATACACTGGTGCTAAGTCAGATCAGCCCTAGCCTCTTTCTTTGGTCGAGTGGAAGAACATTGGACATGGGTCTAATGAATCTCATAAATTGGAACTAAATTCTTCAAATTATGGCAAATTAATATCAAAATCAGATTGTTAGATTTTCAACCTTAGAATAAGCACAAGAAACATCTGAAATAAAGGGAAATAATTATGAACCTAGAAAATATTAAATTATTAATTTCTTTTAATGATAAAAAGATTAATTTCTAGAAAATCAAGACTTAAGGAACTTTTGAAAAATGGAATTTCATATTTTGGATGGTTGAATGGATATTTTCTATAACCTATCTGGTTGTCTTCATGGCATCTCTCAAATTACTGACAGTGCCATTTTTCTCTTTAAATAACATGTACCAAGTTATATTGGGTTACATGGTATCAGAAACAAGGAATGGTTACTGGTCTGAACAAGTTTTATTTTTTTTACAAAATGGAATAATCTGATTGTGGTGTTTCTTATTTCTGAGTGAAACCATTTTTAGCCAATAAAGAATAAAGTAGACAAAACCTCCAACAATTCACATCCATTTGTATATTTACAAGTGGGGTAGGCATTTGGGGGTGTAATGGTGGCTCTAACCTTAGCATGACAACCAGTCAAGAATGAAAACTGAATTCAAACCAGTTGTAAACCTGGAGAGGGATGTGCTCTGACCAATACATACTACATGAGTACACACACAAGACCAGTTTTTCCATATACATATATATATATATATACCACACACACACAATACCAGTTTTCCATGTGTGTATATATACACACACACACACACACAATACCTGTTTTCCATGTGTGTATATATATATATATATACACACACACACACACACAATACCAGTTTTCCATTTGTGTATAACACACCACAACACACACCAATACCAGTTTTCAATACACAGTTTTCCATTTGTGTATATACATACACACACACACACACACAATACCAGTTTTCCATTTGTGTATTATACACACACACCACACACCACACAGACACAATACCAGTTTCCATTTGTGATATACACACACACACACACACAGACACAAATACCAGTTTTCCATTTGTGTATATACACACACACAATACCAGTTTTCCATTTGTGTATTACACACACACACACACACAACAATACCAGTTTTCCATTTGTATATATATACACACACACAATACCAGTTTCCATTTCTGTGTATAACACACACACACGCACAATACCAGTTTTTCCATTTGTGTATATACACACACACAGACAATACCAGTTTTCCATTTGTGTATACACACACACACGACAATACCAGTTTTCCATTTGTGTATATACACACACACAATACCAGTTTTCCATTTTATGTGTAATATACACACCACACACACACACACACACAAACCAGTTTTTTCCCATTTTTTTTTGTTGTTTATACACACACACACACAAATACCAGTTTACCATTGTGATATATACACACACACAAACACAATACCAGTTTTTCCATTTGTGTATTTATATTACACACACAGCAAACACAATACCAGTTTTCCATTGTGATATATACACACACAAACACAATACCAGTTTTCCATTGTGTATATATACACACACAATACCAAGTTTTCCATTTGTGTATATATACACACACACAATACCAGTTTTCCATTCGGTATATACACACACACAATTACCAGTTTTCCATTTGTGTATAATTACACACACACAATACCAGTTTTCATTCGTTATATACACCACACACAATTTACCATTTTACCATTTGTGTATATACACAACACAACAATACCAGTTTTCCATTTGTTTATACACACCACACACACAATACCAGTTTTCCATTTGTTGTATACACACACAACCACAACACAATACCAGTTTTCCATTTGTTTATACCACAACACAGCGAATATACCAGTTTTCCATTTGTGGTATACACCACACACCACAATACCAGTTTCCATTTGTGGTATACACCCACACACACAAATACCAGTTTTCCATTTGTGATGACACACACACACACCCAATACCAGTTTTCCATTTGTGTATACACACACACCACAAAAACCAGTTTTCCATTTGTGATATACACACACCGAACACAATACCAGTTTTCCATGTGTGTGTATATACACGCACCACACACACCCAATACAGTTTCCACAGATGTGTGATATATTAACACGCACACACACCAATTACCAGTTTTCCATGTGTGTATATACAGCGCACAACAAATACCAGTTTTCCATGTTGTATAGACACCACACACAATACCAGTTTTCCATGTCGTGTATATAACACGCACACCAACACAATACCCAGTTTCCATGTGTGATATACACGCCCACACACAATTACCAGTTTTCCATGTCTATATACACACGCACACACAACAATTACCAGTTTTCCGATGTCTATTACACACACACACCACACACACACGCACACACACAATAACCAGTTTTCCATGTCTATATACACACAAACACACAAATACCAGTTTTCCATGTGTGTATATTACACGCACACACGAATACCAGTTCCATGTTGATTTATATACACGCACACACAATACCAGTTTTCATTTGTGTATATACACGCACACAATACCAGTTTTCCATGTGTATATACACAAACACACACAAACACAAATACCAGTTTTCCATTTGTGTATATACACACACACACACACCACACAAAATTACCAGTGTTTCCATTGTGTATATACACACACAATACCAGTTTTCCATTTGTGTATATATATATAACACACCACACACACACACCACACCACACCTAATACCAGTTTTCCATTGTGTATAGATATACAAAACAACAATACCCAGTTTTCCATGTTGTGTAGTATGACGACACACAAACCAGTTCCATTGTGTAATATACACACAACAATACAGTTTTCCATTGTGTATATACACACACACAATACCATGTTCCATTTGTGAGATATACACAAACACACACACACCAAACACACAATACCAGTTTTTTCCATTTGTGTATTATACACACACACAATACCAGTTTTCATTTTGTGTATATATATACACACAACACAAATACCAGTTTTCCATTGTGTATATAAACCACACACCCACACACACACCACCACAAATACCAGTTTTCCCATTGCGTGTATATACACACACACAATACCAGTATCATTCGTGTACACACACAAACACAATACCAGTTTTCCATTTGGTATATATACACACACAAAACACAATACCAGTTTTTCCATTAGTGTATATATACACACACACATACCAGTTTCCATTTGTGTATATATATATACACACACACGAGCACGACGAAGTACCAGTTTTCCATCGTTGTAGTATACACACACAACAATACCCATTTTCCATTTGTGTGTGAGTGAGCGACACACACGAAGGGAGCCATTTTCCATTTGTTTATACACACACACAATACCAAGTTTTCCAATTTGTGTATTACACACACACACACATACCAGTTTTCCATTGTGTATACACAACACACACCACTAATACCAGTTTTCCATTTGTGTATACACCACACACACACCAATACAGTTTTCCATTTGTGTATACACACACACACACAATACCAGTTTTTCCATTTGTGTATACACCACACACACACCAATACCATTTTCCATTGTGTATACACACACACACACAATACCAGTTTTCCATGTGTGTATATACACGCACACATACAATTACAGTTTTCCATTTGTGTATATTACACACACAGCATACAATACCAGTTTTCCATTTGGTGTATATACACACACAAATACCATTTTCCATTTGTGTAATTACACGCACCAACAATACCAGTTTTCCATGTGTATAAATATACACCACACACACACACACACACACACACAACACAAATACCAGTTTTTCCATTTGTGTATATACACCACACAACACACACCACAAATACCAGTTTTCCATTTTGTGTATACACCACACACACACACACAAATTACCAGTTTTCCATTTGTGATAAATACACACACAATACCATTTTCCATTGTGTATATATTACAAACACACAATACCAGTTTTCCATTTGTGTATATACACAAACACACACACACCAATACCAGTTTTCCATTTGTGTATATACACACCACACACACAAAAACCAGTTTTTCCATTTGTGTATATTTACACACACAATACCAGTTTTCCATTTGTTGTGATTATACACACACAATACCAGTTTTCCATTTGTGTATATACACACAACAAAATACCAGTTTTCCATTTGTGTTATATACACACACACCAATACCAGTTTCCATTTGTGTATATAACACACAACAACGAATACCAGTTTTCCATTTGTGTATTTACACACACACACACAATACCAGTTTTCCATTTGTGATATACACACACACACACAAACACCACAATACCAGTTTTCCAATTTGTTAGATACACACACACAATACCAGTTTTCCATTTGTGTAATATATATACACACACAACAATACCAGTTTTCCATTTGTGTATATACACACACACAAACACAACAATTACCAGTTTTCCATCGTGATATACACACCACCACAAATACCAGTTTTTCCGATTCTGTACACACACAAACACAAATACCAGTTTCCATTTGTGTGTATATATACACACACACACCCACACAATACCAGTTTTTTCCATTCGGTATATCACACACACACAATACCAGTTTTTCCATTTGGTATATATACACACCACACACACCCACACAATACCAGTTTTTCCATTTGTGTATATATTACACACACAAACACAATACCACGTTTTTCCATTCGTTTATACACACACACCAAACCAGTTTTCCATTCGTGTATATACACACACACAATACCAGTTTTCCATTCGGTAATACACACACCACAATACCATTTCCATTCGTTGTATATTACACACACCACTAATCCCAGTTTTTCCATTCGTGTATATACGCACACACACAATACCAAGTTTTTCCATTCGTGTATATACACACACACAATACCAGTTTTCCATTCGTGTATATACACACACACAATACCAGTTTTCCATTCGTGTATATACACACACACAATCACCAGTTTTCCATTTGTGTATACCACACACACACACACAATACCGTTTTCCATTTGTGTATACACACACACAACCCACAATACCACTTTTCCATGTGTATAATACAACCACACACACACAAATACCAGTTTCCATTGTGTATATACACACGACACACACAAATACCAGTTTTCCATTTGTGTATATACACACACACCACACACAAATACCAGTTTTCCATTTGTGTATAGTAACACCACCACTAATACCAGTTTTCCATTTGTATGATATACCAAAACACACAATACCAGTTTTTCCATTTGTGTTTTATATACACACACACACAATTACCAGTTTTCATTGTGTATATTACACACACACACACAATTACCAGTTTTTCCATTGTGTATATTACACACACACACACAATACCAGTTTTCCATGTGTGTGTATATACACACACATACCAGTTTTCCATTTGTGTATATACACACCACAATACCAGTTTCCATTTGTGTTATATACACACACAGATACCAGTTTTCCATTTGTTGTATATACACCACAACACACACACACAATACCAGTTTCCCAACTATTGTTTATTTAACACACACACACACGAATACCAGTTTTCCATTTGTTATATACACCACACACACACCAAAACACACCAATACCAGTTTTCCATTTGTGTATATACACAAGGATTCGCCAAAGTGAACGCCTACACAAAATACCCATGAACTCCGACTATCCTTCCTGCCGCTACTCTCGAGTAATTATTCACATCATTTACGCTATTCTACCTAATCCAACCTACACGCAATACCAGTCTTTCATGTATATACACACACAATACCAGTTTTCCATTCGTGTATAATACACCCACACACCAATACCAGTTTTCCATTCGTTAGCACACACAAAACACAATACCCAGTTTCCATTTGTGTGTATATATACACACACACACAATACCAGTTCCATTTGTGTATTATATATACACACACAATACCAGTTTCCATTTGTTATAATAACACACACAACACACACACAATACCAGTTTTCCATTTGTGATATATACACACACAAAACACAATACCACGTTTTCCATTCGCTGTATATACACACCACACAATACCAGTTTTTCCATTCGTGTATATACACACACACAATACCAGTTTTCCATTCGTGTTATTACAGCACACACAATACCAGTTTTCCATCGTGTATATACACACACACAAATACCAGTTTTCCATTCGTGTATATACACACAACACAATACCAGTTTTCCATTGTGTATATACACACAACAATACCAGTTTCCATTTGTGTATACACACACACACACAATACCAGTTTGCCTTTGTGTATTACACACACAACACACCAATACCAGTTTTCCATTTTGTATACACACACACACACAATACCAGTTTTCCATGTTGTGTATTACACACCACACACAATACCAGTTTTCCATGTTGTGTATACACACCACACACACAATACCAGTTTCCATTTGTGTATATACACACACACAATACCAGTTTTCCATGTGTATATACACGCACACAACAAATACCAGTTTCCATTTGTGTATACACACACACACATACAATACCAGTTTTCCATTTGGTGTATATACACACACACAATACCAGTTTTCCATTTGTGTATAAACACACACAATACCAGTTTTCCATTTGGTAATATAGTGCACACAATACCACCACATACACACAACACACACACAAATACCAGTTTTCATTTGTGTATACACAACACACACACACACAATACCAGTTTCCGTGTATGTATATACACACACACACATACAATACCAGTTTTCCATTTGTTGTATAATACACACACAATACCAGTTTTCCATTTGTATATACAACACAAAACCAGTTTTCCATTGTATAATATACACACAACACACAACAAAATACCAGTTTCCATTTGTGTATATACACACACACAATACCAGTTTTCCATTTGTGTTATATATATACACACACACACACACACAACACACACAATTACCAGTTTTCCATTTGTGTATATATACAAAACACACAATACCAGTTTTCCATTTGTGTTATACACACACACACAAATACCAGTTTTCCATTTGTGTATTATACACACACACATACAGTTTTCCATTTGTGTATATACACACACAATACCAGTTTTCCATGTGTATATTACACACACACAATTACCAGTTTGTCCATTTGTGTATTATACACAACACACACAATACCAGTTTTCCATTTGTGGTATTTACACACACACACAATACCAGTTTTCCATTTGTGTATATACACACGCACAAACACACGAATACCAGTTTTCCATTTGTATTACCACACACAATACCAAGTTTTCCATTTGTGTATATACATACACACACAATACCAGTTTTCCATTTGTGTTATACACACACCACACACAAAATACCATTTTCCATTCGTGTACACACACAAAACACAATTACAGTTCCATTTTGTGTATACACACACAAACACAATACCAGTTTCCATTGTTGTATATATTATACACACACAATACCAGTTTTCCATTTGTGTATATACACACACACACACATACCAGTTTTCCATTTGCATGTATATATTATACACACACAATACCAGTTTTCCATTCGTGTATATTACACACACACAATACCAGTTTTCCATTCGTGTATATACACACACACCAATACCAGTTTTCCCTTCGTGTATATACCACACAACAAATACCAGTTTTCCATTTGTGTATACACACCCACACACCACACACACAATACCAGTTTTCCATTGTGTATAACACACACAATACCAGTTTCCATTTGTGTAACACCACACACACACACATTACCAGTTCCAGTGTGTATATACACGCACACGCACAATACCAGTTTTCCATGTGTGTATATACACGCACACGCACAATACCAGTTTTCCATGTGTGTATATACAACGCCCACACGCACAATACCAGTTTTCCATGTGTGTATATACACGCACAATACCAGTTTTCCATGTGTGTAATATACACGCACAATACCAGTTTTCCATGTGTATATATACACGTACCAGTGTGTATATACACACACAATACCAGTTTTCCATGTGTATATTATACACACACAATTACCAGTTTTCCATGTGTATATATACACACACAATAACCAGTTTTCCATGTGTATATATACACACACAATACCAGTTTTCCATGTGTATATATATACACCACACATACAGTTTTCCATATGTACACAGAGAGACAAGACTAGTATGCCATATACATGTGCTGAGGAGAGAACAATTACATTTTTAGATTTTCAAACTAATTTAAAATTGGCATTGGAAATTGTTACATTTTTAGTTTTAAAATGACAGCCACTATTTTTGTGAAGTGATGGTCATTTTTAAATAAGTAGAAATTGCCTTGACATTGAAATCTACAAAATATGTACTTTAATGATATGAATTTTATTTTTTTAAATATTTAAAATGAGAAAAAACTGGTAAAATACTAGTTAATGTATGCACCAACAATCACAAACTTCAAATTACCCCCCCCCCAAAAAAAAAAAATGTTTTGTTCTTGATCCTATACATCTGACAAGGTAATGTATCTATTTCTCTCATTTTTTTCTCCTATATATATTGTGTGTGTGTGTGTGTGTGTGTGACTATCCTAACAAACTAGACAGTGGCTGTCTAGTTTGTTAGGATAGTCACACACACGCACACACGATCGGGCATGCTGCAAAAATGATGATTCAGACCTTACACATCTGGTAGTTTTATTGAAAATCGAAATATAGTCGAAAAAAAGTAAATAAACAAACGAAAAATATTTGAGAAAATCAAATCTATACCAGTGATTTATTAAATTTGGAGCGGGACGAAAATCGAAGGTTATATTTTTCGTTCATATCTACAATTGTTTGTAGGGAACTAACTCCATATACACCGACCAATCAATTCAACGGTGTAACAGAAGAAAGAAGAAAAAAAAAGCCCCGATAAAAATTAAAATTAATTTAATTTGAATTTATCATTTTAGACATAAACGTGTCGTCTGAACATAAAATCACAGCTGGTGGTAAAAATCAATGTATTTGTCATATCGATAATTTATTAATTTTGAAAAAAAATTCTATTCATTTTTTTTTAAAATTCAATAATAAATGAATAATTCTTTTTCAATTTTTGTTGGTTTTCCAATTGAACATAGAATATAGGAAAACCATGTTACTGTATTAAATACTTAATATAATGAAGAGAAATAATAGAAACTTTAATTTTGTACATGATTAATTTTCCAGCTACAAAGACGTTGCATTTTGGAAGTAAATATAAAAACTGAGAAGTGTAGCAGTAGTAGTAGTAATACTATACATAGTTATTCCCTTTTTTTATGCGGTGGCGATATATGATGCGTTTAGTGTTGGAGGGAAATTATTTAAAAAGGTCTCAAAAGTATTTTGTCAAATTTCTAATTAAAGAAAAAGAAAATCTTATGACTGGACAGTGGACAACTGTGTGTTCGTACATAAACTGTACGTCTGCAGTGGTCTGATACACAGGTTTGTTTACAATTGTTGGTGTTCCTAAGTGGTCATTCACCTTTAATCACTTACATCGGTGATGTGCATGAGTTGTCCCTAAGTCACGCCTGAAATACAGTGGAATTTTTCATCAATTGTCCCAATTTTATAAGATAAGTTAAATATTTTGGAGTAGCTGACAACGCATCTTGACCACCAATTAAGTGCCTTGTCCGTCAAATACCAACAACCTGTCAACTTTAGACAAACATTGTCTAAATAATTGTTTGTCAAACAAAATATTTAAAAAAATATTTCGAAATTTAAAAGAAAATTAAAATTTCCAACGCCAAACGCAACATATCTTTTTGTTTTGTTTACTAATCATAAAAAGTTTTTAATTTTTTATTGTAAAAGTAAAAAAGAGTTTACTATTAAAAAAAAGGCACTGTCCGAAATTTACAAAATATTTTTTTTTCTATTTTCTATATATTTTCTATCATATTCCAATTTCCAACTGAAATTTAGAAACTTGTCACCCTGGATAAAATAATAAATTGAAAATAATTAGAACGATTATTAAAGTTGAATATATTTTCGTTAATTGAACATCTGTGAAACGAGTAGATTCTATGTGAAAACTTTGAGTGACATAATTTTTAGGTAACCCACCCTTAGGTGATCTTTTTGTTAACAGATGCCCTATATATACCAATGGACACATGAATGAACATGTCCAGAAATTATTTCACTAAGAAACATTTCGTTTTTAGACAGTCATAGATGGCTAAATTTTAGTTTCTATTATAACGAACCTCTGTGGTAATTTTATATACTGAAGCTATTACTACCGTCGGTCCTCCCTTGGGGTCTTCTTGTAGGTAGATGGTGTCATACAATTTAGTAAATTGTGAATTTACAAAATTAATACACATCGATAAATTAGTTGTATAATACAGCTGCATGATTCGATTAATAGTCGAGTATGATCTTGATAACTGGATATGTGCGATATAACAATTGAATCTCATTTTTTCATTACCCCCCCAAAAAAAAAAAAACAAAATTGAAAACTCATTACAAACAAAAGTTGAAACCTAACTTATAATGGTTAACTAGGAATTTTAGACTATGTCCAACAATCAAGCGAGGTGCTATTGTCACAATTTAGTATTTAAACAAACCAAAGTTTAAAATATTTAAACCATTTTTGCATTTTTATAGTAAACTCTTGCGTTTGGAGTTCTTTTGGATTTTTCTACAAAATAACTTTACGTGATTTTTCTAATTGTCTTCAATAAACATGTTATAAGTTAATACTAGGTACCAACAATTTAGGCGCAGATTTTCACTAAAAAAAAAACGGATTAAAATTAATTAAATCCATTATTTAAGGTCACATTTTTATTTTAGTCGAAAAGTAGTAACATAATGAGCATCAGTGAAAAAAAAAGAAAAAAAAAAAGAAAAATAATATTACATATGTAATTAATTTTTAAACATTAAATTAATCCCAAAATTTACGAAATCAGACGCTAAGCGTGAAGAAGTAACTTATTTGGTACTTACCAAACATGTTATTATAAGTTAATATAAAAGTTTCTTATAATAAAAACATTATGTATAGAAAAATTAAAAATTTGTAGTTGATATTTTATTTAAATGAAATATATTTTTTGTTGTTCCAAATACGCAGAAAACTAAAGATTCTCAAAGATTCTTCTGTTTTTTGTTTACACCCCCCCCCCTCAAAGAAACCCACAGGGAAACATCTTTTACACGGGGTGGTGGATAGTGCGTATTATTCACATATTTAACGTAGAGGCATTTAAATAAAAGACAAATGCCTTTCCCTTTTATATCATTTTTTTTTCTTAAAAATGCCCCCACTTTAAGTATGTTAATACATACACAGTAATATACATATACTATCCATCACCCCGTGTGAAAGATGCTACTTCCTCTTCCACCAAATAAAACTTAAAAAAAAAAAAAAAAGAAAAAAGAATTATCAGCCTATTCTATTAAAACTTTTCTTAAATGAGTGAAGTTATTTGATAAAAAGTGAAATATTCAATTCATAGAAGTCACAGAAACACAGGATTTTTTAAAAGATCCCCCAAAAATAACATAACAATCGGTTGACCCGAAACACCAAAAAGTAATTCATTTTAAACTTTTTTCTTCAACGTAAGATTTGATACATTCGTTGAATGAACTTCGAAAATGAATAAAATGTTTTCCAGCGCATTAAAAAGAAGAAGAAAAAGTTTAATATTTCTTAAGAGAAAAATGTAGAGGAAATAATTATTAATATAAAATCTTATTTACGTTTTTAAGTCCAATTTAATTTAACTACATTTTAGATTCTTATCACTATTTTATTCCGAAAAAGTTTGAAGACTTCCACGATAAAAAAATTAAAAAAAAAAAAAAAAAAAAAAAATATTATATCGCAACGAATGTTTGACTTTTATAAATTAATTCTTTTTTTTAAATCTTAAAACTTTTTAAATTTAATACGTGTGGATTTTTATTAAGTTATAAAAACGTTTTAATTTGTGTATTTTTTTTTTTGATAAATTTGAACGTTTTTAAAATCTTAAAATATGAACCTTCAACAAGCAAAAAAATTAAACAAATTTAAAACTTGACTTTTAAAAACCAAAATAATTAGAAAATAAGTTTTAATTTTACCCTTTTTCCGGTGACGTTCGCATTGTTATTATTTGTATTTTCCCCCGTTTCATATGTCCTTCTTGGAAAAATTGATGCACAACGAAAGGCATCGAAGAAAAAGATTTAATAAATTAATTTTTTCCTAAAGTCGACATCAAGCAATTAAAAAAAAAAGAAAAATGCGAATAAACTAGTCCGCCGCTTTGGACTGCTTTTCACTTCACCGGATGTTTAACTTTTGCAAAGCTGTATACGCATGTGTGACACAACAAAAACTTCCGGTATTCTATTTTGTCGAAACTTTTCATTGACTCTGGTTTATGTTTGGCAGATGCGAGTGTTCCTTTATTAAAAGACGTTCGTACGCATAGCATTTTTTTTTAAAAAGAAAGGCTATGTCAGCAATATGATCTAGCCATTGCTACTGTGTGTTGTTAGTTCGGACTTCACTCGCTGCTCCACATTTGTGGCTAAATTTAGTAAAATATCCACTTCTAGCCGTTATTGGCTCGCTAAATCTTCGAACCGTTAATTTGTCTATCACTCACTCACTATTGATTTAGTGAAAAAAAAAAAAAAATCAACCTTCCAAGCCAATACAAAACTATTAGGTACCGCTAATTTCGTGCACATGCATAAACACACACACAAAATTAAAATAAATAAAAGAATTAAAATTAATTAAATCGATTATTTAAGGTTGAATTTTATTTTCAGTCAAAAATTGATACATAATGAGCGTCAGTAAAAATAAAATTTAAAAAAATGTGTGGATGTACCTACCCAATCTATTTCAAGCGTCACACGATGTATGCGAAATGGTTTAACCCCCCAATTCTTTTAAGAAATACGTTAAAAATGTTCTTTAAAAAAAGTTTCTGTAACCTAATGTGTTAAAGGAAGAAGTATCCAAGCAAAAGAGATTATTTAAATTTTGATACACTATATAATAGGATCTGCCAATTTTAAGGTAACACACGTATTTTACAAAATAAATTTACCCCCACCTGAAAAAAAAACAACAAACCTTAAATCAGGGAGTTATCTGATTTTAATGAAATTTTCAGAGTTGATTTATCAATGAATGATTTTTATAATGCATGATTTATTTTATTTCAAAATTTTCTGATTTTTTCAGGCCATTTAACTTTGACCCCCCTTTTTTTTTTTTGGGGGGGGGGGGGGAATATCGATGGGGTTATATACTTTCGAAAGAAAAATAAGGGAGAGACTCTGGTAGAAAATAAGTATCGAAAATCAATTAAATGTAAAAAAAAAAAAATGGATTTTTTTTACTTTGTTGTTTATAAATATAATTCCTTTTAGATTAACAGTGAAAAAATTATACATCGATATTTATTCTGTTTAAAAGGGTTAATGTAATCTTTTTAAACAGCGGTTAGATATCATTAGATAACAATACTAAAGTAGGTTTGATATTAAATAACTATTTGTTTTTAGAATCTAAAAATATGAAATTTAAAACTTGAAATTAGGAGTTTCATATTTTAAATGAATTTTATTTATTAATTAGGTATATGAATTGTTTGTTCAAAGCGTGTATGGGTGCCGCGAATGGTAATATTTATTTTAAAGAATTTCGATTTATTTCATTGAATCAGTTTGATTGAGACGATTCGATTCAATAATTTAAAAGAAAGAATTCGTCAACACTGAAAATTTTTTTATTAAAATCAGATAATTTCCTGATTTTTGGTATTTTTTTTTTATATCAACCTGGGCCTCCGCATTTTAAAACATATTTCTCGCTGACTTTTGTAAACAAAAGCGTCAGATTCTTTTTAACTCTAGTTTTCTGTGTGTTTTGAAGAAAAAAAAAAGAAGATATTTTCGTTTAAATTAATATAAAAAGTTAATCATTTTTTATGTACATAGTGTATTTAATGTTTTTTTTGTTATTGATTTATAAGAAGAAACTTTTGATTAAAAAAATGTTAAACAAGTGTTTGTTTTGAGTGCATCATAAATCTTCATTTAGCCTTTTTCTAGCAAAATTCAATTGTTTAAAATGTATTCAAAATAAATTACATATGTGATATTATTTTGCTTTTTTTTTTTTATTTTTATACTGATACTCATTATCTTACTACTTTTCGACTAAAACAAAAACTTGACCTTAATTATTCGATTGAATTAATTTTAATTCGTTTTTAAAATGAGCGAACAATTGGTAGTACCTACTACTATATAACAAGCGTAAGACAGAGACGTGGATTATTAAGAAATCTATCTCTGGGAATACAATACAGTCATTACTGTGGTGTGTATTATCCCCCCCCCCAAAAAAAAACAAAAAAAAAAAACACAATAAAATATTTAAGCCGTGGAACTTTTTTTTTTTTTTAGAGAGAGATGACCAATAAACTACAAAAACAAAAATGGTTAATTTCAGCGAGCACTGTATTCTACCCAAAGAAAAAAAAATCTTACCATTATTAGTGAGTGCAAGTCCAAGGAGAAAGAGGGTTTGAAGTTGATGCTATGAAACCGTGTGGTTAACGTTGTTTAGTGTCGCATGGCTACTCATTGTGAATGATGTCACTAACGCGTATTTCTTTATTTTGTTATGTAGTTGTGCATTGGGATCGTTAATATCAAAACTGAAATGAATAAAAAAAAAAGGTATAATATCTCTTGAACATCACAAATTAGGACTACATCGATGTATCAAACTAAATTAAAATAAAATCAACCAATGGTTTGGTTTGGTTTGTTTTGTTTTACGGCATATCAACCTCAGTGGGTCATTTAATGCCGATAAAGTTTTGAAATAAATCAATTCTTAATGGATGATACAATTTTTTTTATAACTACATTTTTCTATTTAACCCATAGATGGGACCCTAACAGGTACTACCACTCCGGGTCAGAGTGGACCAGGGAGCAATGGTAATGAAGGGTGCTCCACATCCCCAAACCTCCAAAACTGGAACCTCACCATCAGATAGAGTTTAACGTCATTCCCAGGACATGTAGACCCGCAGCCACCGCCTTCTAGCACCCATATGATAAAAGGGGTTGGGGCTTGCCATAAGGGCAATAGGGTTGGGAAAATCATATAGGTGCTAGGGCTTGACGTGACCAGCCGATTGATAGGAGGGGGCCTCTCCGACCGTACGTCTAGCCCAAGATAGGGCCAACGTGGAGTATTGTATGTCATGAACTGCTCATCCACCTGGGCTCTATCCTTAAGCATCACGGGTCGCCACCTACGGACAACAGGTGACCCCATTGGGGGAGTCTTACCCCTCTGCAGAGGTGCAGTCGGTGCATTCTAACGCCCCACCGACAGGGCGGAAAATTAACCAATGTAGAAATAGATAATATTCCACATCCAATAGACAACACGGTTCGGAAGTTTCCTAAAGTAAACATTCAACACTGACAATTCATAATCATAGACAATTCATACCTAACAATTTATATTAATCCTCTTTAATCTATATATTAATACTCGTGTTCCTTAAAAGTACGACCGTTATCATCTTGCAATACCCTCTGGTTAAAAATGTAACCGTCAAATCGTCCAAAATGAAATGCAAAACTGTAAATCCTGATTATCTAGTGTTGCTTATCAGTCGAATTCTTATTTCTTATGAGTGCCGTCACATCAGCTAAATGATAAACCATTCCGTTTTTATTATGAAGAAAGAAAGGAAAGAAAAAGGACATGCTACACAGAAAAATATGATAAAAAGGAAGGAAAAAAAAAAGAAAGAGAGTAGGGGCAAGATAGAGAGATGGGGTGAGCGCGCGGAAGCGATAACACTAATCTATTTCAATCGAACATAATGTTAAGATGAAAGAAAAAAAAGTGTGTGTGTGTGGGGGGTGCAGAGAGAGAGAGAGAGAGAGAGAGAGAGAGAGAGAGAGAGAGAGAGAGAGAGAGAGAGAGAGAGAGAGAGAGAGTTAAATCAATAGCTTTTACACATTGAACTATTTACAATAGCTCTTAAATGAACATATCAAACGTAGTGGTTAAATTATCAAACTGTGGTATATTAACAGGTCCCGCTAGTGAATATCAATTTAATATTATATGATACCAGCTACAAATTAATGATAACAAATACTTTATTCCTGCATTACAATAAACTAATTTTTGCCAGAAAAAAAACAACAACAAAAAACATAAGTAATCGCTGTGAAATTAACAAAGTGAAGTGAATACTAGTAGTTATTTATTTGGCTACCCATAGGTGTAAAAAGTGACAAAGGATGGTTTAGTATGAAGAATATCCCACAGAAATCGAGTTACAGACAGTAACAATCGGGTTAAAGAGTGAAGGATGGTTATACATTTCAACAATGTACATTTTTGACTGGACGTATAAATATTTTTTATCTTATAATAAAAAAATAAATCGAAAAAATATCTAAGTTATATAAAACTTTATATATTTATTATATATTTATTATACATTTATATATCTTAATATATTATATTTATATATTATATATATATAATTATATATTTATTATATATTAATTTATTATATAAAAATTAGTATAATATAATTATATATATTAATATAAATTACTAGGAATATATATAACATATTAAAACTTATATATATAAGTAATAGAATTACTTATATAAATAAGTTAAACATTATAAATTATATATATATATATATATATATATATATATATATATATATATATATATATATTATTAATTTATTATAAAAAATTATAGTCATTTATATATTTATTATATATTAACTTTATATATATTATAAATTATATTGAAAAAATAAATCGAGTTAAAGAAAGTAACAATCGGGTTAAAGAGTGAAGAATGGTTATACATTTCAACAATGTACATTTTTGACTGGACGTATAAATATTTTTTTATTGGCCAGTTGACAGACATTACTAGCGTTTTTATGGTAACATGAAATGTTGGCGATTAATTTTCAGCGCTTATGAATTGTTGAACATGAATTTTTTGGAGGATTAATCTACGGTTAACAATTGTTAGGCATGAATTGTCTATGATTGTTGACGACGAAGATAAAACGTGATCTCAAGAAAAAGGCATCTATTGCTTTCAAACACACACACACACACACACACACACACACACACACACACACACACACACACACACAAAGATATTTCATAAATGAATATGTAGCGGTACTGAATAGACAATACAGAGTCACCCTGTGACTTTCGTGAAAATTGTGTCGTAAAATGGTCCGTATGTAAGGAGGCTCCACGTAGCATCCCGGTAAAATAAATAAATACAGAGTTTGGGTCTGTAATATAATAATGTGGAAAAAACAAAAATTCAAGAAATTAAGTGTAGATAATAGTGGAAAGTTTTTTTTTTGTTAATGACGAATGAAAGGCGACCTGATTGGTCAGCTAAAAGCTACCCGTCAATTTCTTATTGGTCTACAGATACCAAGTGGCGAAGTGTGGAAGGGAGGTAGTGAGAGGAGAGAATAAGAGTTAGCCTAAACTAAGCAGCTGAAGGGAACAGACGCAAGTTACGTGTCTGTTCCCCAAGGCCTTTTGACTTGGGGATAAAATAAACGAACTCACGGGGAAAAAAAAAGAAAAAAAAAAAGAAAGGATAAACAAAAACAAGAACGTCTTTTGCCAGTGTAGCGTTAGTTGTGTTCGCCTGGTGGAGTTGTCTGCCTCTTTTAGTTTGCTGGGTGCCCGCTAGGGCACCATAGTATTTAAGCGCCGGTTTCAAACCTTTTCGCTCTCTTTTCCTGTTTCAGCAACTACGAGCCACATGGGGTAAATTTTACCTAAGCCCTCTCGTTGGGGCTCCGCCCCCTTACATTACTGTAAGTTATTCACAGCATGGACTATCGCTAGTCTCATGTCTGTACTCATATATGTATATCTGTATCATTCATGAATGTGTCTTTATCTTTATTTGTGTACCCCTTTTTATATGTACTCTTTTACTATGTACGTTGTATCTACTGTTATCTATGTGCTGCGTATATTAAATGTTTTGTCCGTTAACCTTCGTCGGAGTTATTTGTATGCAAAGTATCTAATAACTTTAAACCTTCCTTATACCAGTATTAAAAACAATGAACGGCACAAGACAAGATATTCTCAAGAGATTCCGAAGTTGTGCTAAACTCAAACAGCGAGAATGCCATCCAGCCCAACAACCGAACAAGAGTTTTTACTGCCGACTGGTTTTCGTAAAAAGGGGACGCTTGACGCTCCATACTGATATCATCAAGTTTATTTTAATAAACACCGCGAAACTACAAGGAAAAACAAATAACATTCAATAAAAGGATAACAGCAAATACATTTCAAAGAAATAGAAAACTCGAAGGAAATGTGAGAGTGCTTACCGTGTCGATTGTCCTGACCAGCGGCGTAAACTCAAAGTATGTGAGTTCCCTTTACTAATTTTCGGCGAGGGATTCATAGATCGCACAAACTAATGGTCAACACAAAATGAAATTAATAAAACCCACTACTAGTCTAAATTGGATACTGTGGCTGTAGTTAATTTTATTAAAAAAAAATCCTATTTAAAAATAAGATATAAATAACTGGTTAGTTTAGTGACAGTTACAAGAGTATACCACGCAAACACGCTACTGAATCCTCACCTATGTCACACAAACCCCATCGTCGCACACATCAAACAGACTCTTAAATACGCTGTATATTACTTTCCACTTCCCTTGAAACACTTACACATACACACACACACGCATACAAATGGAATATCTTCTAATGACTTTTACCGTTTTAGAGACTTTACCCCAAAACATTTTAAAGAAACCTTTGATGAATATTGTATATTTATATTTTTATAAAACATTCATTATTGCTAAAAGCTACCTTTCCTTATTTACTTCTTCATTATATATGGATACTAATATAGAATTGATTTATTTCTACAAGGCCAAACCTAACTCCGTTAACCTTTTCAAATATACCACATACATATATATATATAGTCATTTGATAAAGGGTATCTAACGAACCCGAAAATTTATGATAAAAAATAATAATAAATAAAATAAGTGAATCCAATACTCCATAACATCGAGTTCATTCATTTATTTTTAGATGCTTCGTAATAAGGCCCAACTTAAAACACACACACACACACACACACACACACACACACACACATATATATATATATATATATATATACCAACCCCTTCGCACGAGGAGGATGCGACACAAGGTCAATTTCTTAAGCGGAGTTTAACAGTTTGTATTCAGAGTTTTCCTTCTCCTAGACAGGTTGCCTAACCAAGACTGAAGAGACTATTTTGCCCTACTATTTACCCGTAGCTGGAGGGAGTATAGTTGGATTCATATCTTTCTCAAGGGTATTAGCGCTATGCGAAATACAAACAGCCTTGCTCAGGATTTGAACTCAGGTCGACGAGTCCATTTCCTACGATTCTAACCATTACACCACGCACCTCCCATATACCGTATATATTCGAGTAATAAATGTCTTCGTGTAAGGAACGACACTAATATTTAGCCAAAAAAGATGTTTCTTTTTTATCATATATCGCATGTAATGAACGACCCCTAACTTTTGACTATGCTAGTCCACAAAATATTTCTTTAACATGTAATAGTATAAAGAGAAAACATTCAAACAATTTCTTGAAAGTGTAATCTACTCTATAAATGACAATTTCTGTCTGTCTGTATATAACCAATTGGCACCTACACCAGTGGATCCGATCACGATGAAACCTAACACACATCTTCGCAGGGGGATACTAAAATTTATGCATAACAAAATAAGCATAAAATACAGACACCAATTACATTCATCATAGTAGAAATGAATTTCATATCTTAAAAAAAAATGTCAGTTCTGTTAATATTTTTAAATCAGTCATTGTCATCACTTGTGTTATACGTGGTCTACCCCTTGTATATGGTCAGTGTGGATGCAAAGAGTTTTTAAATAAAAAAAAGTAATATTCAAAAACAGGAATGGCTAATTGGATTTTAAATAATCCCAAATAATCAAACAGTTTATCATAGAAATAAATATAATGATCTTGTTTAATTTTTTATTAATAGACAGACAATGCTTAAAGGAAATTGTCTTGACTAATAATTACGATTCTGCAGTAAGGGTTATGCCCCTTAGACCTTCTCAGTTATTTTTCGTAAATAGGGTACTTTTATGCCTTTGACTGGTCATTTCCGGGTTGTGAGTCAGCGGGAATTTCAAGTCTCTTTTCCACTTCGCTCGGCCGCAACAAGACGTGTCTGCCGCCACCCTATCCATACTATGATTATTCTAGGCTACCCGCTTCGTACCTCCCCCTACCGAATAAAGACATTTTAACTATACCCATGGTTATTTGTGTTTCATTGTTGGGGAGGTTAAACTACACGCAATTAGATTGTCTCAACCACCTGGCAATAGGATTAGACATAACATTAAGAGGCGTGATAGAAATATTAAATAAAAAAGATACTTTTTAGTGAAATAAAATGTGTAAGGTAATCTAATGTTAAAATTACAAACATTCTTTTGTGAAATAATGTGGTGAGAGAAACCACTAACGTAGTGGTTCGAAGCGTGCACGACTGTGATTTGGCATGCAGAATGAGATCAGAGGCGAGTGGGGAGATTGAACTCACGGCCTCCTGAGCGCGAGTCGTGGCCTGACGCATGTGAATTACTAAACTGTCCGGAGTGGCCCGGATGTGAAGGATTGACGCGTGCTGATTAATGTCGCACGTGCTGCACGGGCAAGTCAGAGTAAAGGAGCCCGGATGAACACTGTAATTGTGTAATTTAATGACCAGCCCTCACAAACCTGGGAGAAAGCTGGCAGTAGCATTTTGGCTGTTGCGACGAGTGGATGAGAGAGAAAGATATTTTGATAGTGTTGGTGAGAAGAGTGCAGCATTGCTGGGAGAGATTGTTTCAGACTGAACACTTGGTCAGTTGGGAGAGTAAAAGCGTCGGACTTAACTGTGCCCCCCGGAGAACATTCTTATTAGAAATAACACCACTTTCTTTTCTTCCTTGATTTAATTAAAAAGGCAAAATTCAAGTTTTTATCAATTTTAACAATTTAAGCGTAAGGTTCCGGGTTCGATACCGGCCCTTGCCAACTCAGTGTATGAGTAGCACAGGGATCTGTCCGGTAAATTTAGGAGCTGATGGTAGGAGTGGCGCAAAAAAAAATTCCTTGGTCTAGCGCTAGTGAAAATGGGATAGACTCCCTCGCTGTCTGGCTGATACCGACTTTAGGCCACCCCGGCAACTTTGCTTACTTACTTATACTGAAAAAGGGGAAAATTAATGAATTGAAATGAAAAAAAAAACGTAGTAGTAGTAAAGTAAAACTTTTTAATTCAATATTATTTTTAGAATATTAAATGTTACAAGGCGTTTATACAACACTTAACCAACTTACTGGGAATTACGAGAACCCCTCCTTTCTCGGTATTACCGATTAGTATTGCTCGTTAGTTTATAAACGTCTCACGGTGTTTTCCAAAGCGAGGTGTAATAAACAGAAAATTGGAGACTAATTGTCGGTTATTTCCTATAAATCTAACATGATCTAAAGGGGAACCACTCTTGACTGATGAAAATTATTTATTTATTTATTGATCCACTAGGAAAAAGAAGACGGGGTTAGGGTTTAGGGTTAGGGTTTAGAGTTAGTTTAATGGGAAAACAAATAGTTTATCAGTCCAGAGTGGTTCCCCTTCGATCATGTTAGATTTATAGGAAATGACCTAATTGTCTCTATTCTGCTCTACGAACGGAGCGAGAGCCGAAACGAGATGAGATGTCGTCCCTTTGAAAAAGGAGATGAAAGAGGCATTTTTATAAGGGGGTTGAAATGTCACGTGACCAACGGCTACAATCCAAGGGAAGACAATTGCGTTTGTCTTCCTGTTGTAGTCCCTTGACGTGGTATGGAGTTTATGAGGTGTTGTATTCTTTGCGTAGGTGGCTGGCTCAATTCATGGCTTCCTATAATTAAATAGCGTCTGTTGCAGCGAATTCAATTAGGTCTGCAACATGTCATTCAATGGAATTGTAAGATTCAAAGTGATAATACTTGAGGATAAAACTCCGACACAGGTTGATAGACAAAACATTTAATATACAGCACAGAATAAACAGGGTACATAATACATAGGTGTACATAAACATACATACAAAAGTAGTATAACTACATATACAAGAGTAGAGATAATGACACATTCATGAATGGTAAAATACAAGATATTTAGGTATCAAGAGATACCTAAATGTACATAAAAACGTAGTTACGGATACATGACTAAAGGATAGTCATATATCGTATAATAGACTTACTAGCAGCGAGTGGCCAGTGTTAAGGACCGAAGCCCCAACGAGAAGGGGGTAGACAGAGTCTAACCCATAGTGGTGTCACGTAGGTCGGCAGGCAAAGAGAGAGAGAGAGAGAGAGAGAGAGAGAGAGAGAGAGAGAGAGAGAGAGAGAGAGAGAGAGAGAGAGAGAGAGAGAGAGACGTTCAAACCAGCCGCTTAAATATCAAAGGCCCCTAGCAGGAACCAGCGAAACTAAACGGGCAGACAACTCCCCAGGCAAATCCGAAAATAACGCCACAGAATGATAGCAGAGACCAGTGGAGTAATTGAAAATCACTTGTAGCAGTTCCCTGGTAATATTTTTCTGGTGATGTATTGATGACACGAAGACGACTGATGTTGAACGTAGAATATTTTATTTACTTCCAAACACCGTGAAATACTGAAATAAAATGGGATATAAAACAATTACTAATTTACAAAAGGGGTCTTTAACAAATGCCAGCAACTTCACGGGAAAATTGGAAAGAAACATACCTGTGCGCCGTACCAGTACCGAGAACTAACTAAAAGAGTAAAGTTTAATTTTAGGACGATATTTTTCACACAACCTTTTTGCTGCATCAGCCAGGCGGAAGTCCCTATTTTGCCCTAAGGAAACCTGTTGATATTCCCACAATGCAATTCAGGCTCTGTTGGTCCTTCGCTTATGAGACCCTAACAGAGTTGTTTCCCTTACACTGTCCAAATTTAAGGTAAAAAATAAATATATCTAACTATTAGGCGCACTCAAAGGCGACAGCTACATCACTTGTTTCTCGAACCATTTCAAAAATATTCAGAAACCCAGTTACAATAAATACCAGCAATTAAAATATGCTTTGATTGAAAGTTGTAAATTCGACCAAAGAAAAACTGTTTATATCCCTCTTATATTGGTGCGCTTGGGAAAGCATATATATAATATATATATATATATATATATATATATAAAACTAAGCCCCTCTAATAGGTCTCTCTCTCTCTCTCTCTCTCTCTCTCTCTCTCTCTCCATTTCTGTTAATTCTACCGTAAATTCCTTGTCGTTTGTCTGTCTATTCAACTGTTCATCATGCAAACAGCCATATTCGTTGGTTTAACGAAAGAGGCAGATAATCAAGTGAAGGATAAATTAACTAGAAAGCCTTAACTAAACTGAGATATTCTCTTAAGCATAGAAAACGGAATGAAACAATTTACTTTAACTAGACTGGTTAATGGGTTGCGGGTAAGGTTGCTAATTTTTACTATTCACACAGCTTTGAGCACAGGTGGAAATACATGATATTGAATTTGAAGATAGTTCTTTCATGCTTAGGATAATTGGAGCTACTAATTTCTCTTTATTTAAAACGGGAAATATATATATATATATATATATATATATATTAAATTTTTTTACTTGAAGGCACATACAACGCATGTATCGCATAAAATTCGATACTTTTTCTTATAGAAAATGAACTTGACAAGTGTAATCCCAGTAAAGGAATGGCTCGATGTGTAGAATACCGTACAGACTGTTTCGACTTTATTAAGTCTCATCAGCGGTATATACTAACGATTTCCCTCCGACAGAAATCGAAACCGGGACTTCAGCAGACGCAGTGAAACACTAGTGAAACACTTTTATCGCCTCGGCCACAGTACACAGCTGACCATCCTAGCGAAATTAAGCTTGTCAAGCGATACTACACGCCTCTACCATAATAGGTAAGGGGGCGCTATTGAGAGAATAATAACAACAAACAGACGAATGCCCTTCGGCGAAGTGAATAAGATTTTTGGATGTTTGTTTATTTAGAAACGTTGCTAAATAAAGTATATATTAAATATATATATATATATATATACGCAACTTCGAAAAAAAGAATCTTATAAATACTTTAAACAACTAAAATGTTTTTTTAACAACTAAAATGAATAATTTTGTTAAATGAGAACATGAATTTTTTTTTCAAAAGAAATAAAACAAAAATTAAAGGAAATAAATGACAATGTGTTTTGTGTACGTTACTTATTTTGTCGGCCAAATCTTTTTCATTAATTTCAATCTATTTTTGTCTCCCTATTGTAGTCACTTGACGTCGTATGGAATTTATGAGGTGCTGTATTCTTTGCATAGGGGGCTGGCTCATTTAATGGCTTCCTATTGTAAAATTTAAAGGTGATATATACTTGAAGATATAACTCCGACAAGGGTTGATAGACAAGACATTTAATATGGTACAGCACAGGATACATAATACGTAGAGGTGTACATAAACATACATACAAGAGTAGAGATAAAGACACATTCATGAATAGTAAAAAGATAAACATAAAGCCACAGACATGAGACTAGGAATAGTCCATGCTGTGTGAATCACTTACAGTAATGTAAGGGGGCCAAAGCCCCTACAAGAGGGGGGGGGTAGACCAGAGTCTAACCCATAGTGGTGTCTCGTGGGTCGAGCAACCGGAAAAGAGAAAGAGACGTTCAAACCAGCCGCTTAAATATAAACGGCCCCTAGCGGGAACCAGCGAACTAAACGGGCAGACAACTCCCCAGGCAAATGCGAAACTAACGCTACACTATAATTAAATAGTGTCTGTTGCAGCGAATTCAATTAGGTCTGCAACTTGTCATTCAATGGAATGATAGCAGAGACCAATGGAGTAATTGAAAATCACTTGTTTCTCGAACGATTTTCCCTAATTTATCCAATTCCTCTGCCACAGGTAAAGTACAAGGTCAATTTTTAAGTGGAGTATAACTAGTTTAAAATCAGAATTGCGTATCTCATTATCCACTCTTCGGACAGACCCCTGACATAGCAGTTTGACTCTGATAATGCAACAAAAGTTTTTCTGACCCCAAGGCACACAACCGTTTGTCCCTGTAATGACTGAACGAGAAATAGTATGGACCACGACACAGAGGACGTTTTAAGATCATACCCGCTACGACAGTGACAACATTACATTAATAACAACATATTTTATTGCCTACGCAAACTTAATAGAATTAATTCTAAAATGACAATGAGATATAAAGTTACACATAAAAAATGTATGTTGAAAAATGTCCTGAATATTGAAAGGTCTTTAGCGTTGGTTATAGAAGTTTTGTGTAAAGATTTACATATTTAAGAAATGTATTATTTATGCTATTGTGCGACACGAGGTTGTTTGGGGGCGAAAAGACTCTGTGTCCCAGATTACCAGTTTGGTATGTTCAAGGCATACTGTTGATGTCTTCTTTTCCTGAAAAGCAAAGAGGTTCCCGACTCCATTCTCGATAAAAGATCAACACCAACGCTAGGAATTTTAGCTTCACTGCTATATTTATTTCGTTCGCGGAGTTCCGAACAGGAGAGAGAACAAGAGATTGCTAAATTGACTCTTAGAATTTTCTCGGTAACAGCTAACTTTTCTTTTTATTGACATAATTCATTTTTCTCTGACGGCTAACGGTCAAAACTATCTTTCTCCCTGACTACTCTACGGTTAAAAACTCTCTGCCACCCTGACTACTTGAAGGTCAAAAACTTTCTATGTGGATGGAGACGCGATCCTTTATTTAGATCCATAAACGTAATGAAAAAGTCATTAATCTTAATTCTGGTTGTTTCTGGAACATTCCAAATTTGATAGTTTCTTATCTTAAACTTTTGATATGGGATCACCTAAATGATTTAACCCAACCATCTTCATCAACTTTAAAGAGCACTCCTTTAAGGATGGCCGCCACTCAGTGTATCATGTGTGTGTGGGATTTATTTATTTATTCATAGACCCGCATTTAAGATTTTCGATTGACCGGGTCATTTAAAAAATCTTAATCACCTTCCTGCTATGATGTAAAATTAATTCGTCGTGAATTGTGCTTGCAATTATTATGTACGAGGAAATAATAATCAAGCCCTCTGTGAGACTACCTGTTCTGCACTCTGCACTTTCGATGTACTTTGTCTAGTTCCCCAAGCGTTGTGTGCTGGCCGAATTTAAGGCACGAGTCAGAAAAACAGGCTCACAAGGATTAAAAACAAAACAACAACTACAAGTGTTTGTAAACAAGACGCGGATGGAAGAAGGGTGTGTGTGATGCTTTCGCTGTCTATCCAACTGGCTATTACTGCTATCCCTACTGGCGAACTTAACCCTTCGATCCCCGAGTTCTAATTGGCTTAGTGCTCGAGTTTAGCTGTATTTATGTCAAATTCCCCTTCCCCAACCATCTTCTCCAGACCACACATATGGCCAGCACTTAAATAAATCGCAGACTTCTAGTCGTCATTAACCCTTAAAATTAAAGTACTTAAATATTTTTTCAGACACTACGTCTTCAATACGTTGACCATTAAGTTTTTCAAAAGAGAATTTCTCCTAAAAATCCCTTTTGCTTTTAATACCTGGGTGCCTAAGATATTATCATCAAGTGGTCCCATTTCATGGTGGTCGTACAGGTCTCTTTAAACTTTACGACCTAATCTTTGGATTCGTAAAAAGGTCAGCCACCCACCCCTTTTACTTATGCCTAGCTTTAACCCATTCTCTTTCTTATTCATTTATTTATTTGTTCTGACCATGTTCGTCTTCAACCATAGTATCACACCTCATTCCTCTACAAGCGGTCTGTTGTTTTTCACTCTTTTTCTATTAACGCGTTTTATGATACCTAAATACGACAGACGTACGAAGACAACCTTGAATCGTCAGTACTTTTAAGAATTTCATTTTAACAATTTAGTTATATTATTTTATTCTTCTAAAAATCTTGCACTCGGAACCACAAAATGTCGAAATACATGTTTTATGTTGATTTGTAGTGGACACGTTATGCGTATCGGCGACTGAAAGTTGTCCTCCTCGTATGTTTGTCGTTTTGGAAATCACATCTCACCGTGAATATTTTTATTTGAGATGGAATAAACCCAGACACTTTAAAGCATAAGCCTGGGTGTAGTATAATATATCTTAGTGTGGTTTATATGCAATAACAATTCACGATGAATTAACAAGAATAATTTATTGACAGAAAAATGAATATGAGAATAATATAATATAGCGAATTGTATGAAGGAATGTCCTAATGTAGATAGTCTTTTAGTAATAGAAAGGATATATATATATATATATTATATATATATATATATATATATATATATATATATATATCAACACCACTAATCCTCTAAAAACTTTCCATCTTTTCAATTATATTGTGAACTTTTAAACCAACTTTTTTATAGCTGGAAGCATGAACATTTTTGATATTTTTATACATTTTTTAAATATTTTTTACAACAAACTCTTTTGAGTTTTCCTGTGGATTATAAATGCTTCAGATTTTTAAAAATAAAATTTATTTTATTTTTAACACAGTATATGCATTTTTAAATTTAAATAGATTCCGGCTCAGAACATGAACGTTCACACAAACGTTCGTTTGTACCTTTCCTATCTTTTTAACGATTTATTTATTTCCGTCTTCCATCATATATATTTCGCTCTTGAAGAAGGGTTGAAACAGATTCTGTCAACGATTATCAACATCATTTGGTTTTTCATAAAATATTTAATTCATATATATATATATATATATATATATATATATATATATATATAGAGAGAGAGAGAGAGAGAGAGCGACTGTAGAAAGGAAAATGTAGTTTACATGTTGTGCATGTTCATGTGCCGTGTGACACGAGTTTGTAAGAGTATTTACGGGTTTCGAAGGAGCTCTGTAGTTGTAGGCAAATTGTTGGAATTGTATTGACGAACTTGTTTATTTGCTACGAGATTTATCTGAATTAAGTGGGAATGTTGATGGTGCGAAGCCCCTTATCCTGTAGACAGGAGACGAGCTGGTATCTCTGTTGAAGCTAAGGTTTGACTGTGGGGCTTCTCTTTTTATATTGCTGCTCGCTACGCCACCTAGCACCAAATGAGATATACGGGAGGTAATTTCCTCTCGTATCCCCTAGGAACAAATACGAGAACCGTGGTCAGTAAGTAAGGAATGTAGTCCCTTCAGATTGGAATAAAATTTCGTCTTTCCTGTGTAATGTTCTTGTATTTAACTTTTCAAAACATCTATAAAAAAAAAAAAATTGTCTCTTTGTTCAAATTTTATGAGCAACACTAAAGAATTTTTGGTGACACCCCCAAAAGGACCCCCCCCAAAAAAAAAAAACAACCAAAAAACAAAACAAAACCCAAAACAAAACAAAACACTATCGAGTCGCATTGCACTGACAAAGAAACTAATCAGTATTTTTGTGGTATTTAAATATCCTAGGTAAATATACTCAATACAGTTATTTCTGTCTATAGGAGAATTAAATTAAAAAGTATATTTTGTTTTCGGTAATAAAGGACTATTTGCTCGTAAATTCCTACCATAAAATAAACTGAACCTCATTTTATGTCCGTGTTTTGGCAATAAATGTTTTATTTTTCTTGCACCCGTTATGTTTCAATACTAAATATATTTTATTTATTTATTTTAATATTCACTTCAATGTTTATATTCTAAAAGCTTTTATTTTGTGAGAATGCTTAGTTTTAAAGTGGGGGTTCGTTTTTACACTTCAACTTGTTACTCGTAAATTCCTACCATAAAATGCCCAAGCCAAATTTTATGGTAGGAATTTACGAGTAAAAAGTTGAATATTACTTTTTGTTGTTGTTATTTCTTTTCTTTTTGGCTTTGATACTCTAAAATAAAAACGTCAGATTGTAATCATCGTCGACGAAAAAACAAAATTACGGTCATAAAAGGAGGACCCAATTTATGCATAAATTGTAAAACGAGACCCTACTTTAAAACTAAACATTCTCACAAAATAAAACCTTTTAGAATATGCACATTGAAATGAATATTAAAATAAATAAATAAAATATATTTTGTATTGTAATATAACGGGTGCAGAAAAATAAAACATTTATTACAAAAACACGGACATAAAATGGGGGTTCAGTTTATTTTATGGTAGGAATTTACGAGCAAATAGTCCTTTATTACCTTTGTTTTTACTAAAAATTCTTTGGTCTGATACAATCCATTACTGTGAAATATGATGTAAGTTTAAAAATCAACAATAATAATGGTCTTTCATCCATAGAGAAACAACGCTTCCCGAAATAGTATATGAGCCTAAGGGAGATAACTTTTGCAAATTTTTTTGAGAGTGACTTCCCCTGACAGACAACTTTAGGTAACAAGGTGACTGCAAGATATTGCAAATTTTGAAGAACGGGTTAAATCTTTACCGAGCACTCTAAATAGTGGCCTTGTGCCAGATTCGCCGTTGTAAATAAAAATTCAAGATTGTCTATAATTTTAGAATAAGCAGAAAAGTAGGCTTTGTTTATCTCAAATAATCAATAAAAAATGATATTAATAATATTTGTAAGACACGGGACTAAATAATTGTTTTAAAATGAATTAAGTTTCCGCACGAGAGAGAGAGAGAGAGAGAGAGAGAGAGAGAGAGAGAGAGAGAGAGAGAGAGAGAGAGAGAGAGAGAGAGAGAGAGAGATTTAGTTTTCATTTGGAAACATTGGTTTTAGATATGGGGATGAATGAAAAAAGACGTCTTTTCAATCAAGTTTATTACAAAATAACAGTTTTTATTCACAGTAATACTCACTATGGGTAAAACAGAAGCTCAGTGTGGTCTGTCTTGCTTTGGTGAGTAATCGGTCTCCGAGAAAGACAACTTAATTATTTTAATTTAATTAATTAAAAGAATTAAAAAAAAAGAACAAAACTCAACCATCCCCTAAAACCCCCCAAAACAACAAACAACAACAAACAAACAAACAAACAAACAAACAAAAAGACCCTAACAAAACAAAAACAAACCCTAAGACATTTTCTTCAATCACTTTATGTAAACTTTTGCCCACAATAATGTCAAATTGTATCGACCCGTGACCTTAATTTTGGCCAGGCGTAGAAGAAGAGAGACTTGCTGTAAGGGCGACTATCAGACTTCCATACAAACATGGCCGTGGTCTACATCCATTTCCAAGTGCAAATCTATTCCCATACGAAACTAATGAATGCCATCTTTTTTTAAATTTTAATTTACACATACTTTTGCATTTATTGTAATGTTTTTAATACCCAGCAGTCTGTAAAAGTATTGGGTTGGTTCGTGCTAGTGAGGATAATTAGTCGAGTCCCCACTCACCAAACCTCAATATTAGCATTAGCATTTCCGATGATATAAGTAAAGGTAAGTAAAGTCATTGGGGCGGCCTAAAGTCGGTATCAGCCAGACAGCGAGGGAGTCTATCTCCTTTTCAATAGCGCTAGACCAAGGAGATTATTTTTAGCATCTGAGGTGGAGCGCCACACCTACCATCAGCTCCTTACTTTACCGCACAGATCCCTGTGCTACTCATAACGCTGAGTTGGCGAGGGCCGGAATCGAACTAGGAACCTTGTGGTTTATACTAACACTAATAGACCGAAGAAATACAAGACAAGCTCATTTCCACAAATAGGAAAATTTAATACATACATAATATATATACAAGATATATTGACACTAGTACACAAACGTGTCCCAACAGATAAATTGTGCACATATTGTTCCATAAACAAGCAGTATATGAAAGAGTACAAAAACGGTAAAATTCTAACACGAGTCTGGGGATTGTATTCATGTTGTCTTCAATGACAAGGTGAGAGACACCGGATAGTGAGACAAAGTCCTTACTGTTCAATGAAGAAAGATAAAAAGGCATTTAACTGCCCAAAAAGCAGAGACAAAGAGAGAACGAGATGGATTCTCCGCTTTTCAAGGGAGACAATTATTTATTGTTTTATAGAATAAAACATGTTCTGTAGTAACATTGTATTTGTATTAGAACTCTTTGTTTCTTGAAAAATGTTATTGTAAAAGGAAATAAAAAAAAAACAACAACAGAAAAACAAAAAACAAAAACAAAACAAACAAATAATTAAGGTTAAAAATTCACAGTCCAATTCTCCTATTGAATGAAATCTAAAGATTGAAACTAAAGAATGCTAATGATGTAAAATATTTCAAAATCTAATCTATTGAAATGTTTCAGTACATCTTTTCATTTTCAATTTTGGATGAAATAGGTTGTGGTAATTTTAAAATCCCGCTGGATAGCATCGGTTAGTGGGTATTTCATTTCTGTTTTATTTCATTTCTATTTCTTCATTTCTGTTTTATGATTTTTGATGTCAGATTAAAAGTTTGCAGAAAATCTTTAACAAATATCATTTCAGTTTGAAAAGAGAAAATCATTGAATAATATTGTCAAATATATTTTTCAAAATTTATTATTTGTTTGAGTCTCCTAGGTTCATTACTTCTGCTTGGTCAGTTCGTTCAAAATATTTCACATGAAAAAGATTAATAGAGTTTTCTTTAATGAATACAATCTGAATAGAATAGAAATGAAATTACTTTTCTGAGAGTCCTGAGGAGATTTGTTGTTACTCAGACTCCAGTGAAGATAACTCATGATAATAATAATAATTGTAACGTCAAAGTTGTTTCCCTTTGAATCAGTTCACTATAAATACTAAATAATCTTAAATTGAACAACAGTTTAGTTATTTTGAATAAAACATTTACATTGTTCATCTTTTACTACTACTACTACTACTACTACTACTACATAATAATAATAATAATAATAATAATAATAATAAATGTAGACTTTGTGGTAATAGAGATGAGACTGTAAACCATGTACTATGCGAATGTAGCAAACTAGAACAACGGGAGTACAAAACTAGACACGACTGGGTTGGGAAGGTGATCCACTGGGAATTATGCAAAAAATTAAATTTTGACCATACAACAAAATGGTATATGCATAAACCAGAATCTGTTCTTGAGAACGAAACGCATAAAATTCTCTGGGACTCTGAAATAAAAACGGATCACCTTATCCCAGCAAGAAGACCAGACCTAGTGTTGATAAACAAAAAAGAAAGAACTTGTCAACTGGTGGATTTTGCCAGCAGATCACAGGGTGAAGCTAAAGGAAAATGAAAAAATGGACAAATATCTAGACCTTGCCAGAGAACTGAAAAAGTTATAAAATATGAAAGTGAAAGTGATACCAATCGTAGTTGGTGCACTTGGAACGGCCCCAAAAGCATTAGAAAAGGGTTTGGAAAGTTTGAAAATCAGAGGAAGGATTGAAACCATTCAGAACACTGCACTGCTGCAATCTGCCAGAATACTCAGAAGAGTCCTGGAGACCCGAGGAGACTTGCTGTCACTCAGACTCCAGTGAAAGACCATCAGCTAATGCTGATGTGAAAACTCAAAAGGAGTAAATAATAATATGAAATGCACAGGCGCTATAAATTTACAAAACCAGAGGAAAAAAAAATCACCCCCTGGATGATATCACTATATTTGCCAAAAACGAAAAAGAACGAGAAACCCTAGAACAGAACATAACAAAATATACAGGCAGGATATAGGAATGGAATTTTGAATTGAAAATTATTCCTTGGTGGGATTGAAAAGGGATTGAAATGAAACAACAGATGGAATAGAACTATAAAATCAGGGAAACACAAGAACATTTGGAGAAAATGAGAATTACAAGAACTTAGAAACATTAGAGGGCGGATACCATCAAATGAATAGAGATGAAAGTAAGAAAATAATATCTCAGAAGAACAAGAAAACTTCTAGAAATCAAATTATGCAACAGAAATCTCGTCCAAGGAATAAACACATGTAAGATATTCAGAAACAGTTTTAAACAGATCAAGTCGAATGGACAAGGTAAATAGATGACAATGCACAAGGCATTATACTTGAGAAATTATATATATATATATATATATATATATATATATATCCAACTCCCCCGCACGAGCAGGATGTGGCACTAAGTCAATTTCTTAAACGGAGTTCAACAGGTTTGAATTCAGAGTTTTCCTTCTCTTAGACCGGTTGCCTAACCAAGGTTGAAGCGCCCGGTCTGCCCTACTATTTATCCATAGCTGGAGGGAGATTAGGATTCATACCTTTCCCAAGGGTATTAGCGCTAAGTGAAATGCCATTACCGCATCCAGGATTTGAACTCGGGGCGACGAGTCCATTTCCCATGACTTTAACCATTACACCACGCACTTCCACGCACTTGAGAAATGATATAGACTCACAGTATGTGTCAAGAAAAAAGGGAGGAAGAGGACTCGCCAGTATTCAGGATTGCGTAGATGCAACAATTCGAGGACTCTAAGAATAAACTAAAAAGAGCAAATAAAGACTAATTACCGCAGCCAGTAACAGCAATTGCAACATATGAACAAGCAGCAAAACATCAAAGACTAGAAAACAGAAATGTGAAGAAAAACTACTATATGGATACTTCATGCGACAAACTGGAGATATCGCACCTGAGAATACCTAAGCATGGTTTAGAAAGGGAAACTCCAAGAGAAAAAAAATGAATCTTTTATAATAGTAGAACAAAATAATGTCATAAGGACTAATCATATCATAGCGAAAATAGATAAGACGTAACAGAATAGCAAATGTAGGATATGTGGAGACAGAGACGAAACGGTTAAACAGATAAATAAACGAATGTAGTAAATTAGTACGAAAAGATGTAAAAGACAAGGAACGACTGGGTAGGAAAAGGTGGTCCACTAGGAATTGTTTAAGAAATTAAATTTTGACGATACTGGAGAAATTACAAATCAGAGGAAGAATTGAGACTATCAAGACAACAGCATTGTCCGGTGAAAGACAACTAACTAACACTGGTGTGAAAAACTCACAAGAAGTGAAATAATAAGACAATGAAAGAAAACGAAAAGATATACAAATACCATGGACCTTGCGAGAGGATTGAAAAAAAAAAAAAAAAAGAAAAAAGAAGTGAAATATGAGGGTGAAAGTGATACCAATTGTAATTGGTGCACTTGGAACGGACCCCAAAACTTTAGAAAACAGACTAGAGGAATTGGAAATCAGAGGAAGAATTGAGACCATCCAGACAACAACATTGTTGAGATCGGCTAGAATAATCAGAAGAAGCCTGGAGATCTTAGGAGACTTGTTGTCGATCAGACTCAAGTGAAAGACCATCAGCTAATGCTAATGGGGAAAACTCAGAAGGAGTGAAATAATAATAACCAATTGTAGTTGGTGCCCTTGGAACGGTCACCAAAGGTTTAGAAAACAGACTAGAGGAATTGAAAATCAGAGGAAGAATTGAGACCATCCAAACAACAACATTGTTAGGATCAGCTAGAATACTCAGAAAAATCCTGAAGACCTGAGGAGTTTTGTAGTCATTTAGACTCCAGTGAAAGGCAATCAGCTTAGGCTAGTGTGAAAAATTTACAAGGATTGACATAATGATAAGAAATGATACATATATTATAATTCTAATGAGAAAACCTCCGAAGTTATTTGCGAAATTCTGTTTGGAGATTTTTTTGTTTTGTCTTCTAATGATTATTTTTCGATGATAGTGTTCTTGTTTAAAACCTTCATAACACCATTGACAAATTGATGTTTGAATTTAACGCTGTCTGCATTCGAACCTTGTATATTTAAGCAAAATTTTGAATTTCCTTTGGTTACCAACTAACTTTAACACTATTCCACCATTCACCGCTTAGTTTTAGTTAAAAGGTATATACACATAAACAGAATGAATATATAATAATAATAATAATAATAATAATAATAATAATAATAATAATAATAATAATAATAATAATATGAAAAGATGAATAATAATATCTAATAATAAAGATGAATAATAATATATAATAATAATAATAATAATAATAATAATAATAATAATAATAATAATATAATACAAATATATAAACATAAACAGAATGTATATATCTAATTGGATGGCAGATAACTTCATGATTAGATTATGAAATTTTATTTTTTTTAATCATAAAATTTATTTTATTAAGTTTCAGGGCCCAATCTTTATGTTGTGCGTTGAAAAATAAGGAAAAATGTATTGTCAATGGTCAGTAAATTAAATGATTTCAAAATGTTTTTTGGAAATGAAAAAGGAAGGTAATTGTTGTGGGGTTTTAAGGGGTCAAATAAGAACAAAACGACGGGTAACAAATGTAGGAAAATGTATTAACAAAAGAGTAGACAATTACAGTACAGAGAAGTGGGAAATACGTCCGACAATAGAGTTATGAGCTGACTCGCATTGGCTTACTCTACAAACCATAATTGTTCCTGTTACTTATAGTAACCGTCGGCGCATTCCACTATAGTCTATAGGGTATATCACCTATAACAGTAATAGATTATGGTCAACTTTACTGATTGATATACTATCATTATTATCTGTAAATTTGGATATGAAGAAAGGTAAATATGGGTGGTAATAATGATCTTTTACAAAAAAAAAAACAACAAAAAACAATGGAACTTATCATAAAAAGAAAAGAAAAAAAAAGAGAAAAAATGGCAAAAATTATCGGTGATGACCTGGGGTTTGTTCCTCGCTAAAACAATCGGCATTTATAACCAAATTGAATCTTTAAAAAAGCGGGATCATGTTTATTTTATAATTTAAGAAAAGAAAAAAAGTCGATGACCTCCTCCCATAATGAAACCCCAAAAAAAAACAAAAACAAAAAAAAAACAAGACAAAACAAAAAAGCATTTGTATTATTTAGATTTTTCAGACCATTGTCTTCATCTTTATAGTTATATATACAACGTTTCGGTCGATGTGCCCCCAACCTTCTTCCTGTGTTTTGGGAGCATTCATGCCGGTATCGACCGAAATGGTGTTGTGGGGATTATCTTCCCTTTGCCAGGAAGAGTTATCATCCCGCGGTGTTGCCGTTTGTTCCCACTAGGGGACCTCTGGTATATAAGCGCCTAATTTAAACTTCTCTTTCTCTTTTCTACCTCATCTTGTAGGTACCCACATGGGTTAGACAATTGTCATTCCCTTCTCGTTGGGGCTTCGGCCCTCAATGCCGGCTACTAGTCACTGTAAGTGATTTATACAGCATGGACTATTCATAGTCTCATGTCTGTACCTTTATATTGTACTTTTATAATATCTTGTCTGTATCATGTATGTATGTTTATGTACACTATTCTATTCTATCTTCTATTGTTTATGTATCTTGTTTATTCATGTGCTGTATTATATAAAATGTTTTGTCTCAGAAATGTGTCGGAGTTGTATGTTCAATTATGACTTTGAACCTTACAGTGTGTATATAGAATTAAAGATGAGTTCAAAAAATCTAAATAATAAAAATTATCAAACCATATCTAAAAATTTCAGACAAAAAAACAAACAATATTTCTCAACCACTCGATTGGGTTTCGACCTCAACAATTTGATAGACACTTGATGCCAATCATTATACCATGATAAGTGATTAGACTAATAATTCATGTTTCTTTCGATTATCTATCTATCTATCTATCTATCTAATATCAGTATCACCCTGTCTATCTTTCTGTCACTTTCTCTCTCAGTTGATCTGTCTCAGTTGATCTAACAGTGAAAATGATATTATACATTTGATGTTCCTATGTATATAGGTAAATATTCAAAGTTATACTATAGGTTTCATTTAAAAATACCAATTTGATATATTGTACCTCCAACATACATTTAGGTATCTATGATGGCGCTCGTTCATTTATTTTTCATCAACTGTGCCAAAGCTTAAGCATAATAAATGACAACAATGTTTCATAGTAATTTTATCATATTAATGACACCGGTAAAGTATGGAAATTCAAGGCAATTTATAAAAGAATATCTACACATATGTCCATTCTGTAGATTACGGAGTTTTTTTTTTTTTGGCAATGTATGAAATGACTAAGTTTAAGCAAAGAAGACATCTTGTCATTGTTTGTGAATGCTTGCCTGTTAAATAATAGATAATTCTATGTATCATTTTGAAAGTAGTGTAGAAAGTGAGTTAGAAATTGTACTCGGAGACATTAGGTCAAATGGGTTTGATTGACATGCGATAACCCTGGGGTCTTTTGGGAGGTGGCTTTTGATTAGACAAGAAAGTCACACGATCAATCGACAATAGAAGTTAACAAAACTAGTTTGATTAGTTGGTTCTGAGAAGTTAATGCGCATACACATGCATTCCACTTGTGTGCCTCAAATGGCATCAGTTGCCCAAATGGAGTCAGAAATCGAGAATAGATGAAATAAAAAAGTGTGCACACGAAAATGACTAATCGTTTATTCTTCCCGACAAAATAGGTCTCCATGTTTGTTCCTGACAACGAAACAGAACAGGACCCTTAACGAAAGAAAAGAGATGGGCCGTTGAAATAATACAATATGTAAGTCTAAACGATCATGACCACCGCACGGAGAAGATAGTTGTCATGTTTTTAATATATCAGAAATTATAATACTGAATGAAAAGACTGATTCTTATTATTTGCATTTGCGACTTTCCTAGCAAAATGTCAGACATCACAATTCCAGAAAGCAGTTATTTTTTTTTTAGGTCTTGAACCGCGTGATGTTGAGTACTGCTCTCCTTGAACGTTGTTGAAGGTATCGAATGTTGAACCATATTTGATCATGTTTAAGATTTACAAGCCACTGACATTCCACTGTAACTTGCTGCAGAATAATGTCCGGTTTTGGCATAATTTTGGATAGAATCCTTGAGTGGACGTCCATATCAACTGCGGAGTTTCTACTCACATGCAACTATTAAACACTTGAATTGTGCACCCTATAATTGAAGTGATTTTAAAACGCTCACATTCCTTGATGACGGTACCTTTGTTGCATAGTGGGGTTGTCACGGTACCAAATCAGATGCATGTTGCATAGCCCTTCTTCGCTACCCTGAATCGTTTATGTTATATACTGGCATCTTCCTTTTCCTGATGCTGAGTCGTATGTGTTAGTAGTGGAGTATAAAGATCACAAGCAGACATGTGTAGTAGGACTTTGAACGTTTATTTCTTTCCCTCTTGGTGGTGGGTGGTGAGAACGAGCGTTGACAATCTTTACTACTATTGTTGCAGGCTACTAAAGGAGGAAGTCAAGATGGGACTACAAAACTGCTATCTACACACGTGGGGCCTTGTTGAATGGTGGCTAACTAACGGGTACTCCCCCAGGGGAGGGGAGAGCGCGTCAATCTCTCTCTCGCCTGCTGTCCGAATGAGCTCACTCAACCGACTGACTGTCCCCACTGACCGCTGAATGCTTAACCCTCTCGCTTTTGTATTGACGACACGCCTACGCATTTTAATCTTTCTCTTTGTCCCTCAGCCGGAAGTCCTTACTTCCCTTTCCAGTCTCTTTGTTCAATTTTCCTTTGTCTTTTCGAACTTCCCGCGCAAAACGAATGCGACGATCGCTAAACCATAACACCTTCATAAGTCGTGAAATCGACTGCATCACATTTTGTGATATTTCAACAAATTTGAACAGTATGTAGAAAAGGAAAATGTGCTCATAAAAAAATCTGACTTGAAATCCCCAGTTTCAGCGAAATTTTTTATCCCGTGGGTGGGTCGGTAGAATATAGTTAAAATAATGGTGAAGTTCTGACGATTCCAGTTTCCGTAGCAAAAGCCTTCCAGTCATCCGCCTGTTCCTTGAAATCCACAGGGAAAAGATCTTCAAAACGAGCGATCCATGTAGAAAACGTCGATTTCATGTCTGTTTCGTAATGAAATTCCGTGATAGAATATCTGACTGGTTCTGCCTGTAAAATGTGCGGGGTTTGTGTATCCACGAAATCGAAAATCTTCATCGTCAAATATATGACGTTTTTAACGACACCTGAAATATATGCGTTCACGAAAGCCATCTCAAAATTTGAAATCTGAAATCCACGTCACTAAATGTGTTAGCGTGTTCCGAAAAAATCGCCTATATCGTCTATTTGTTACGTTTTTAACTCTTTGCCTTCTTTGAACGGCTCACAGTGACTCTCCCACTACTGCGATCATACCGTAAACCGCTGACAGCAGCTCTCATATGTGTCTCATGTTTACACTGAAAAATCACTACGTGAACACCCTTTTCAGCTTTTGTTTTGTCTGTGAACTAACACGGAGACTGGTGTTACGTATAATCAAATGATCCACAATTGGAAACTTCTAGAACATTCTTAGAGACTGGCTGACGCCTTGAGTCCTAGAAAGTGACCCCAAAGTTTACCGGAACAAGAATAATTCTGCTTCGTCATGGCACGTCGCCGACCTTGTGGAGAAGAGGAGGGCAGGGAAACGAACAACTGATACTACACTTGTCGCTTTACTCACGTACGCCAAGCCTACCGAGAGACAGGTGACGTCACGATTTGGGGGAAGGAAAGCGATCCCTAGTATCAGTTCAGTCAGTACTCGGGACCCGGTCAGCGAACATCTCGTGGGGGAGGGAAGAAAAATTGTTCCCAGAAGAAAGTTACCATGATCAAGAACGCTATATAAAAGAAATGATACCGGAGTAGTCATTCATACAGAAGATGAATCAACCCGTAAAAAAGATAAGTACAGACTTCTTTCGTTGTGAAAATTTGTAAACTGATTTGAAGAAATTCCGCCAAATGACATTATCAATCCTAGCCTGTCGGCGTCCGTATCGTGATCCTCCCAGCTTACAAATTTGAATTAAAAAATGTTATGTTATTTATGATATTGTGTCTTGTTCATTGCCAAGTTTTTGCATGTACACCTCATTTTTCTTTGGTAATCTGATGGAAAAACGTTGTATAACGTCGAAACGATAGGTGAACGTAACACTGGTAGTTGATACTTTTGCAATAGGGAATCAGTTGGGGGAAATTTGATAGGCAAAGAGTTAATATACAAGAAATGATAATACTGAATGAAAAGATGGACTTGTATTTTTAACAAAAGAAAATGGTTTTATTTACTTCTGGGCAGAACTAATTGCTTCTTCTACAAAACCTTTTCTACTTCCAGTCTTGTTCTCACAATGCATCGTAGCGGGAGGTAACTCACTCATCAAGGGGAACAACTCTGGATATTTTGTTAGGATGTTCCTAATAATAGCAGAGGGCCATACAACACCCTCTCTTCAATATTTTCACTCCGTATTATTCAATGCTGCCCTGCTTCACAGAATTCTCCATTTGGTATCTCATCAAGGGGAACAACTCTGGATATTTTTGTTAGGATGTTCCTAATAATAGCAGAGGGCCATACAACACTCCTCTCTTCACTATTTTCACTCAGTATTATTCAATGCTGTCCCGCTTCACAGAATTCTCCATTTGGTATCTCATTAACTCTTCAAGAGTCAAATAAATTTCCTGAATCTGTTTATGTCATGAAGAAACTCAGTTGCAATAAACAGAAAACTAAAACGATGCAATGTTCACTAGAATATTTTTTTTAATTTAATTTTCAGATATCAGTTCACTAATAAAACATTCTCTGTTGTCTATTCTAAATAAGTTTATGTTTCACAGATTTAAATTTGTGAATAAAGTTTTTGTCAAAAAAAAAAACAAAACACAATCTAGTTTGCAGGTACTTAATTCAGAATTTATAATAATAATAATAAAATATGATAATAGGGAATTTTTCATATTGGCTTTGGCATTAAAAACTCATAAAGGTTGATATGCCATTAAACAAAACTAATAGATATGACAGAAGAAGACACTAAAGGACAAACAGTTCTTGGCTTCCTACTTGAGATGAACGAATAATTTTAAGAAGAGACGGGTTTTTTTTTTTTTTTCTAAAAGAGAAGAGGATTCAGATAATCACTTAAAAAGTAAATTAGACAAATAAAGCAAAGCAAACATTCATAGTGTTACAATTCCATTGGTGTATTTATAAGTTAAAGGTTGAAGATAATACCAAAAAACAAAAAAAAAAAAAAACAAACAAAAAACAAACAAAAAAAAAACAAAACAAAAAAAATGTCTATCAAAATCTTAGGCAAAGTCTATGTTAGAATGAAAGAATCTTATTTCATATTTTCCCAAGAATGTTTAGGCATTATGTCAAATATGAAGGCATTCTACAGAATGCAAAAGTTTTACACATCTTATAATAATTCACAAAATTTCCATCTGTCCGTATTCGTAAGCTTCATTTTTCATCTTAAATAATCAAGAATTGTTTGGATGCTCCCCGAAGAGACTTTAAACTTTTTTTTCCTAAAATGAAATATCAATAAAACATTAATTACTCCTACAAATTATGTTACATTTCCCAAAGAAATAATGATTATTTCCATATTGATCAGATAAAATAAAAAATAAAAGTCGCCATTGTTTATGGATATGAAATTTTGGATTCTTTTTAAACAAAGAAAACAAATACATTACAAATTGTTTATTAAGATTTAATAAAAAATATTTGAGATAAAATATTTTGAAAGTCAGATGCATATTAGGCATAAATAAATTAAAGATTTTAACACAAAGTACTTTATGAACATTAGTATAGCCTTTGTAAAATCCGGATGTAATACGGTTGGAGGCGTTCATGGTGTAACGGTTAATATCATAGAAGTGGACACGGCGATCCAAGTTCAAATCTTTAACGAGTCTGCATTTCACAAAGCGATAATACCTTTGGGAAAGGTATGAATCCAACTATTTTCCCCTCCAGCCATTGGCAAATAGCAGGGAT